>CM053593.1:250931967-250977127 GCA_028646575.1 Pseudocheirus occidentalis | reverse complement strand
ACTGAAAGAATCTAGAATTTAAAGCTCTGCAATACCTGCAACTAGGAATCAAGATATACAGGGGCTGGGATAGGGAGACCCTCCCTGCCCTACCAGAAAGTTAGAGAGCAGACCAGGGGAGGGGTTCTACAGTGGAATCACTGTTTTGGGGTTGGGGTACAGGAAAGACGGGGAGAAAATTTGTAACTCAAAAAATCTCATGAAAATGAACGATGTAAACAAGAAAACAAATACAATTTATTACATTAAAAAAAAGATCCTCCCTGGACCTTTCCTCCTATTACCCCAGACTACAAGACCACCCCTAGATCCCTCCCACAGTCTTTCTGTATATAAGATCCATCTTGCCTCCATGAAGGTGCTCAGATTCAATCTGGTCCATTGGCATTTGCATCACAAATGTTCAAATTCCTTAAGGGTCTACCCAATGTAGCAGATCTTTAATAAATTTAAAAAAAAAAGAAAATCAATTGCTTAGAAACAGCCTACCCTCTTGGATACACACACATATACATCAGTGAGAGTGGCTGCTGGACCCAAGGAGCTAGGGCATTGTACCCTTTCCCTTTCCACTGAGGGACCCCTTTCACTAGACTCGTGCATGTGCTAAGACCAGATTTAGTCTTGGGGAAACTGGCCATGAATATGGAATGTCAGTTACAGAATGTGATCAGGGCTTCTTTTCCCACTCCTCCAAACAAATATTGCTTAGCAGTAGGAGGCACAAGGACTCAGAACACAGATTGATCCCTCACTCTCAAACCCAGTAGGATTATGGAACCCTATAAACTTAACTCACACTGACATTTTAACTCACCCATGGATTTCAACTCACAAACTCTCAACATGCCCCTACCCATGCCAAACCCACTCTCATTAGTAACACTGTTTTCTCTCCCACTCACTAAAATTATCATTCTCTCAAAGTACTCCATCAGAACTACAGTTTCTCAATTCCTCACTCCTGTGTACTGACTTTATACACCAGGATTCTACAAGAAGACCAACACACCTCTTGTGAAAACACATATTTGGAATCAACAGACCTAGGTTTGAAATCTGGCCCTACTTCTTACTACCTGTGAGATAATAGGCAAGTCACTTAACTCCTTTGGGACTCGGGTGCCTCATTGACAAAGTGAAGAAGTTGAAGCAGATGAAGTCTGAAGTCTTTCTAGCTGTAACTCTGTGATCTTATGATTCTGATGCATCTTAATAATGCCAGGGTCAGAGTGGGCAGCTACAAACAACTACCTTTTCTCAAGGCTTGGGACACACACCCATTTTTCCTTTGCCAACATTCTCATTTATCAATTATCACATTAACATAATGGAAAGATAAATGAGTGTAGAAGGAAAAGATTATGAAACTTAAAGATATGAAAATTAGAGCACAGAGACTGATTTGCCCAGTCATAGCCAATGTATTTTTAATTGGTTCCCCCCAACTCTTTTTGGCTTGAGTTAAATTCTATAATTCTTATGTATATTCTTATTAACTATAAAAAGCTTCTTTACCAGCTTCACTGACAATTTTATAAATTTTCACTGGGGAATAGAATATGGATTATTTTAATATTATAGTGAAAAAGACATTTTTCCTCATCTCAGTGACCTATTTTTACTTCTCTCATATTGTTGGACTCCTTGTTCCTCTATAAGACACTAAATAAAATTGCTTTTCTTATAGGTTTATATATCTAGAGCTAAAAGGGACCTCAGAGGCCATCTAGTCCCACTCCTTCATTTTAAAGGTGAAGAAAATGGGCCCCAAGGATGTTAAATGACTTTCACAAGGTCACACAGTTAACATCAAGCACATGACTTGGACAAGTAGACACAAGCCCTGTGTCTACAGAGCAGGTTTTCTTCCCCTTTCTTTCCATCACTCCTTCTTATTCCACCATATAGTCTCTACCTCAGTTGGCACTTAAACCTGCCATCCAGCCACAAGGTGAGGCCAAGCAATGTAAACACAAGGGATTCTGTACTTTATTCATTCATAGTGGCAGCAGAACCACTTTTTTCCTGCTCTAGGAATAGAGGAGAGGGACCAATAATCAACAAAGCACCCTACATGTGATAGACAGATGATAAATGTTTTTTTTTTTCATAGAACTACAGAGTTCAAAATATACCACACAGAGAACACCCTCTACAATAGAGTCTAAAAGTATGTTGGGAGAATCCAGCCTAGAACCTACTGCACATGTAAATAGGTCACTCCAATTTGGGATTATTCTGCTTGTTAGAAAGTTTGTCCATCATATCTAAAACTGACTCTTTTAACTTTTATTCATTGCCCCTACTTCTGTCTTCTGGGATCAAGCAGGAGCACTCTAATCAAGACAACCCTTTGTGATCTTATATAACAAAAACTCTGAAGTCACTCTCCCAATCTCCCACCCGCATTGGTAGGTCAGGTCTCCAGAGGGAACTGTGGGGAGAAAATGGTAGAATTATTTTCTCTTATGGCTCACAAACCCCTACTGGTGTGTTTCTGTCCAGGGTTATCCCCTAATATCAATTAATTATTCAGACTTAAGTAGTGACGTTGGGCAAGTCACTTAACCCCAATTGCCCTACTTTACCCCCTCCAAAAAGCACTATACACACATACGTATACATGTATGTATATATACATATATACACATATATACATATATATGTATGGGGGTGTGTGTGTGTGTGTGTGTAAAGGGTATATAGGGCATGGCAATCAAGAAAGCTAATGCAAACCCAGATTTTATATACCAACGCTGAACTGACCTTTTCTTTTTTCACTATCAGTGGACTTAGTCTATTAAAACCTCTATATCTTTTTTGCAGACTAAGAGCTGTCTATCTATTTCTTCCCACCCACCCCACTAGCTTGTACTTTTAAAGGTGATTTTTAACCCACTGTAATTTTAAACTTTACCTCATTTGATTTAGCAAAGATATTTTTGACCCCTCACTTCATCATTTAATGTGTTCATTTATTCCTTCAGCGTTCTGCTATCTGCAAATTTGATAAGCATGTCATCTATGTTATTATCTAAGACCCTGCGTAATTTGTTAAGCAGCATAGAATCAAGTCAAGATCCCTGTAACATATAACTGGAGATCTTCTAATCTGACACAAAACTATTAATTTAGTCCCAGCCATTGAACTAGTTCTGAATCCACCAAATTGTACCAAATCTGTCTCATTGATGATTAATGATGGTGGTGATGATGGTGATGGTGATGGTGAATAGTTCCTTTTTGCTTCCTCATAAGTTGAAACGTGGTTTGAAATCTGCTACCTTCTGGCATCTGTCTCCAAAGAAGTTTTATAGCACCAGAGTGAGTTGGCACCCTAGTTGGAAACAAATGTTCCACATACTTGACAGTATTTCTGCACATTATTGAGAGATAGGAAAACTGCTGCTTTGCTTGACATTCAGGTGTGGTATCTAAGTATAAAACCTCAGCACACAGGTGGGTACACAAAGAAACAGTACAGCAAATGTCAAAATTCATTGCTTATTCTCACCCAGATATTACATTTTGTCAAAAACTGTAATCCCAAACCTCTTTGGGATAAGGTTTTGTTTGCTCTCCAGCCTAAATCTATAAAAGGTGAAAATTTAATGTTCAAGTTCTTATTCTTTTCAATTTTCCCCATTGTGTTTCACTGTTACAGAAGACTCACATCTAGTTTATATTATCACAGCATTTTCAGCCAGAGGTATTAGAGACAAAACCCATTTTGAACAGAAAACTTGGAATTATTTGATATGGTGGTTGGAGATAAGATTATTTTTAGCGAACCACAACTTTTTGCTTAAAAGCAGACAGAGGGGAATGGAAGATGTTCTAGAATGGGCTTTGAAAAGGCCATAAATGAATCTTATTTACCATTACTTGGTGTGGGGTTGATCTTATAAAAGGCAAGTACTGTTGTGAGAGAAATCACTCTGGGCCTAACATACAGTGCAAATAGATGGCAGAGAGCATCAACCTAAAGACAGAATAAATACACATGAAGAAGAATATGTCTAACATGCTAAGCACCACTTCCAAAGCAAGTAACCAGAATAATACCAAGCAATTATTTCGCTGTGTCATGCCTTCCATCTTCACAGTGCTTTATTTTTTAAATAACTAATTAATCAGGAAAGACAGTCTTTTTTTTCCTGTGACTACCAGGGAGAAGGTCGTCTTATTATGTTTTACGTAAGGGACGTGTTGTGAGGCAGAACCTATTGGAAAACAGTTATTATTTGCATCATGAGTTCATAGATTTAGAGCAGAAGGGACCCAGAGCCCATCTAGTCAATGTTTCTCATCCTAGAGATGAGGAAAGGGTGGCTAGGTGGTACAGTGAATAGAGCACCGGCCCTGGAGTCAGGAGGACCTGAGTTCAAATCTGGCCTCAGACACTTAACACAAAAACTAGCCGTGTGATCCTGGGCAAGTCACTTAACCCCAACTGCCCTCCAAAAAGCAAAAAAAAAAAAAGAGAGAGAGAGAGATGAGGAAACCAAGGGCTTGATAGATTGAATGATTTGCCCAAGGTCCTACAGGTAGTAAGTATTAAGACTGGGATTTGAACACAGTCTGGGAGTTGAACCAAATCCAGCATCCTTTCTACGGCACTATACTGCCTCATTTACTAATGAGTTGAATGAAAAACCTAAGCAAGAAAATTTCTGGATAATTAATAATTAATTAACTTATTAATTAGCAAATAATCAATAAATTGATGGTTAGTGGTTTCTCTAGGTAACCACAGAGATGCCTGAATGTTTAAATACCTTTGGAAAAGGAGGTGCCCCTGAAAGGTAAAAATCAGCCTTAAGATGGTAGCCTAGCCAATCCAGATCTAAAGCTGTATTATAAAGCAGTCATCAAAACTACTTGGTCCTGGCTAGCAAATAGAGTGGTGGATCAGTAGAATAGGTTAGGTATACAAGATGCAGTAGTCAATAACTATAGTAATCTACTTTTTTATAAACCCAAGGACTCCAGCTCCTGGGATAAGAACTATATTTTTTTAAAAACTGCTGGTAAAACTGGAAAATAATATGACAGAAACTAAGCATACACCAACAATCTTACACTGTATACCAAAATAAGCTCAAAATGTGTACGTGATTTAGATATAAAGGGTGATACTATAAGCAAATTAGGAGAGCAAGGAATAGTTTACCTGTCAGATCTATGGAGAACAGAAGGATTTATAACCAAACAAGAGATAGCAAACATTATGAAATGCAAAGTGAATAATTTTGATTACATTAAATTTAAAAGGGTTTGCACATATATGTACACATCAAATATCCAATATATAAAATATCAAATATATATCAAATATGCAAGTCTTCAGCTCCTCTTGTTGAGAATATGACTTGATCTTGAGACTTAGCTTCCTCCAGCAATCTGGACAAAGGAATCCATCTCTACCCACAACACTCTGGTTGGTTTTCTCTTTCATAAACTGGGTTACCCTAGACCACAATGGGGTGATGCAAGGGCATGGCCTTACTTCCTAAGGGCAAGAATTCATCTAGATTAGATTCTGTTTATAAGGTCTTCTAGTTGGAAGGGGTCCCACCCAAGATGACAGAACTTGTACCCAGAGGATTTGGGTGATTTCACCTGTCAGCAATGTCCCTGGGAGATTGACTGAATGACCTACAAGGGCTGATCCCTGAATGAGGAAATATAAAGGAAAAAGTTCAATTCTAATTTAATATTTGGTCATTAATATAATAAGAAAATAATTGCTTCTCTCACTAACATACATTTACATATATATTACATGGAGGATAGAGGGTAAAGATGGAGAGAGAGATCTGAGAGGAAGGGTGTGGAGAAAAGAAAGGGAAGGATAGAAATGTAGACTCTTGCCCACCTGCCCTTCCTTTATCCTTCTTACCATGTATGATAATTGGTCTCTCCCTAACAACAGTTTCCCACAAGACCTCTGTCCATCATGTGCTACTTTTCCTAAAGGTTTTGCTCTCAAATTCCCTTTCTTGGCATCTCCTCTCTTCATCCTATAACATTCTGACTATTCCCATTAAATGTTATACAGACACATGGGTCCAAGCACCTTTAACAAGACAGGTCCCAAATAGGCTTCTCCTTGTCAAATAGGTCCTAAATTGGCCCAGCCTTCCTACAGTGCCTTTTTTCCCCATGAGTGCCTCTATGAGTTTGGAAACAGCCATAAGTGGAGGCAGGGCTCAGGTTCTGCCAATATACAGGAGCAGCACAATTACTCAGAGAACATGTGTCACTTCGCTGCACTGTGTGAATTCCTGATGTTGTTTCATTGTCTCATGTGGCATATTACTGTCCTCGGGGTGGAAAAAGCTAGGAGAATATTAAGCCAAGAATATGAAAGATGGACTTTCACAGAATGCCATGCAATCTGGAAATCATTGTGCAATATTGATTTCTTAGATGATGGCTGAGACCCACTAATCATATGAGTAAAAAGACATATCATGCATTATGAAAATGTTCAGTTATGGACACAGTGCCCCAATACTTATTAACTCCAACTTGAATATCAAATGGCCCAGCTTTAAGAGCAAATATGTTTGAATAGATGTACTTTATCACAAAGATGCTAATCCATTCAGCAAGTAGTACATTGCGTCCCCCAATTGGAAGTGTGTACTCTCTCTCCTTGGAACACTACAGGTCCATGTGGGAACAAGTGGGCGTGGGGCGGAGGTGAGGCCACTGGTACTGGTAAAGAGTCTTTTATTACCACCTGGGAAGCTATAAATTGCTCTTGATTTACCCTTGTTTTTAGCCAGTCCCATAAACTAGCAATTTGGAGGCAATATAAGATGGTGTAGGGAAGAGTAATAAATAGACCTTACATTCTTCTCAGTGATTTAGGGGGTCAATTGCTTTCTTACCATGTATGTCACAAGTAGGTTTACTTTCAGGGAGTTTGTGGATGAATTTGCTTACCTCACAACCTCTGACAATGTGCTTGTTTACTAGACAATGCATCTTTTGGTTTTTAAGCCGAAATCTTTTACAGCTCTCATGGCAGCATCCACTCTGAAGAACGCCACACAGAAATCTTTCACCTTAGCACTAAACTGAGAATCAAAAGACCTGAATGTTTCTCCTATATACTCAATGTGACCTGGATTCAAGTTTTTGAATTCACTTCTTTAGGGTCAGTTTGCGGGTCTTTTTTTTTTTTTTTGCTTTCTTTTTTTTTTTTTTTGGAGGGCAATTGGGGTTAAGAGACTTGCCCAAGGTCACACGGCTAGTTTTTTGTGTTAAGTGTCTGAAGCCGGATTTGAACTCAGGTCCTCCCGACTCCAGGGCTGGTGCTCTACTCACTACGCCACCTAGCCACCCTGTGTTTCCTGGTCTTTCAAACTGGTTTCTCTGTGTTCTCCTCCAGCTCTTGTATTTTGTGGTATTCTATTTTTGTGAATTTTCAGGTGACTATAGGAAGTACGTTTCTGGAATATAAACATTGCTTGTAATATACAAAGCACTAAGTGTCCTTTTAACTCCCTATTCACAATTATCATCTTTTTCTAATGTCAGAAGTACACCATATTTTCTGTGCAGTCTCAAAGCTTATGTTGAAAAACTAAGAAGTTTGACCAGTTTAGTGTTAAGGTGAAAGATTTCTGTGTGGCGTTCTTCAGAGTGGATGCTGCCATGAGAGCTGTAAAAGATTTCGGCTTAAAAACCAAAAGATGCATTGTCTAGTTATGGACACAGTGCTTAGAATTATTTCACCACAAAACCAAGTGAGAGCTATTTTGTCCTTATGACCAGGGCTTCAGTGAAGACAGAATGCTCCTGGACAGTGATCCAAGGACTTTTCTTTAGTGAGATCAAGGTCTCACTTAAATGGGGCTAGCACTTGGCCAGGTGTCTGGAGGCTTTGTGAGGAAAACTGAGTAAATGTTTAAACTTGCCGTGTTCTATTGTGTTCAGAATACTCTTAAAGGTCTTAAGAAAGGAGAAACAAAGTTCCATCATAGAGAGAACCATAGATAAACAAGAAAGGCTTCTTCTTTGTTAAATCAAATGTCTATATCTAAAACCAGGAGATAATATCAGCAAGAAAAAAAGCTGGAAACTTTCCCAGTAAGTGCAGCTATAAAGCATACACTCCATCATCTCTCCATTACTCTTAAAAAAACAAAACAAAACCCTGAACCTATGATTTCTTTCATCAATAATAGTGATAACTAACATTTAAATGACACTTACTTTGTACCAAGCTCTATGCTAAGCATTTTACAGTTGCAATTTCATTTGATTTTCATAACAACCCCAGAAAGTATTATCATTATCCCTGTTTACAAATGAGGAAATGGAGTCAAGAAGAGATTCAATGAGTCACCCAGGGTCACCTGTAAGTGACAGAGATTCGAAGTCAGGTTCGAAGTCAGGTCTTCCTGACTCCAGGTCTGGTGCTGTATGCACTGTGCTACCTAACTGGGAGTACCTAAGGACAGACTTCTACTGATACAGGTGAGCACCTTCTCTGCAATTTATACTCGTAGGCAGGTTCCTGGAGTACTGAGAGTTCACATGATTTGCTAACGGAAAGAGTTAGTATATATCAAAGCAGGAAATGAAGCCCAAGGTCTTCCTGAGTATAAGGTCAGCACTCTGCCTACTGTCCCCAATAGAAGACCAGAACTCTGATCACTATACCCAGTACTATTTTCTCTCTTTTTTAATTTTAATTTATGAAATAACACAAGTATTTTCATAACTTAGTAGAATTTAAAAAAAAAGATGATTGAACATGAAACTGCAAATCTATTATGTACAACTTACTATTCATTTTAAATATACAATAAAGTTATCATGTAACATTCTTTTTTTCCATTTTTTCTTCCCTTCCCTCCCTACCATAAAGATGACTACCATTAGAGACAAATGTCTATGCTTCTATATTTATATCTATCCATCTATCTGCTTATCCATCTATCCATATACCAATCAATGTAAAAACATCCTATATATACTTCTATTTATTGGTTGTTTCTCTAGATGCAGATAGAGCCTTCCTTCATTAGGTCCTTTGTTCTAAAAATGTCAGTATCATAATAAGGCAAAAGAAAAATTAAAGATAAAAACATGGGTAAGGAGAAATAAAATTATCTTTATTTGCAGACAGCATGAAGTTTGGCTAAGAAAAACCCCAGACAATCAGTGAAGAAACAAATTGAGATGATTACTAGTGCCCTAAATTAAAATAAATCCCTAGAAATAACTAGTATTTCAATGCATGGCTATCAGAAGTCAGAAGGAAGTAATAGAAAGAGAAATCTTATTCAAAAACTTTCAAATGTACAAATAACTGAGCCTTAATTTTCTAAGATAGTCTTGGAATTTAAAGAAAAACAGCTACAAAACACTGTTTATATAAAGGAAGATTAAATTCTACAATAGCTTTTACTTTCTGAAATACTATGGCCCTTAGAACTAGAGAAAAAAAACATATTTATTTGGCAGATTTTAAAACATACAAACACATATGTGTGTATATACATATGTGTATTGTGTATGTATGTACACACACAAGGACTGCTTAAAATCTAGTTTTTATTCTTTTATTTGGGAATATCAAGTTTTCTCAACCAAAACACTGGCTGTATGACCCTGGACAAGACAGCTCAGCCTTCTTGACATTCTGTTTCCTCATTTTTAAAATGTGGATAATGCATTTAGGCTCTTTTTCCTCTTTGGTAAAATGGAGGCAGCATGGTAGAAAGATGAGAAGTCTGAATTTTAAATCAGTTCCAAGTATGCTAATTACTATTTGCATGTTTTGGATGAGTAATTCAAATTATGCAGATAGACTGGATGACCTTTAAGGTACATCCTAATTCTATATTTATGAATGCTTATATGACCTTCCGCATAGCGTGGTTGTGAGGCAATCACTGACCTTGTAGTTAAGAAAACCTGGGTTTGAATCTTATTTTTCATACTTGCTGATAGTGTGACCATGGGAGAGTCACTTAGCTCCTCTAAGACTCAGTTTCTTTATCTGTAAAATGGAGATAATATCATAGTACTTAACTCATAAAATTATTGTAAGATTTAAAGGAGATTATGTAAGCCATTGTGCAAATTTTAAAGTACAATTTAAATGTCACCTTTTATTAATACTAGTAATTACTGCAGTATTACAAACCTTATAACACTAGGAAAATGTAAGCTGCCATCATTAACACAATTATTGATATAATAATTAATATAATTAACTGGATGGCATCTTAAATTATTATTTTACTATACAGCATCATCCTTGCATTTACTTTCTTTTTTAAAATATATTAAAACTTTGCATGAACTTTTTTTAGAAAAAGAAAAACAGGAAGACAACTAATTAAAAAGAGAACAATTATCCATGGTAAGGCTCTATCAATATAAAAAAAATGATACCATCTAAGTTAATTTATAGGTTTAGTGCTATACCAATCAAACTGCCTAGGAGTTACTTTATAGAGTTAGAAAAATTATAATAAAATTCATTCAGGGGAACGAAATTTGTTCAAGAATCTCAAGGGAAATAATTAAAAACAAATGGAACTAAAGGGGCCTAGCATTGCAAGATTCCAAAATGTATTATAAATCAGTAAACATAAAAACTTGACTACTAGTTAAAAATAGAAAATAGATAAGGAAAAAAGACTGGATAAATAAGTTACAGAAAATAACAGTCTAGGATTCAAAAAACCAAATCAGAAAAGTTACAAACAGAGCTCACTATTAGACAAGAATTCTCTTGAAAACTAGAAAGCAATTTGAAATTAGGTTTAGACTTCTAAGTTATACCATATACCACATAAAAATTCAAATGGATATAAGATCTAAATGTAAAAGGTTACATAACAAAACATAGAGGAGGAAAGAACTGTGGGTAGGAAGAAACTGTTGACCAACAAGGGTTAGAGATGATCATAAAAGATAAGTAGATTATGTAGAATTCAAAAGTTTTTGCATGAACAAAATCAATGCAGCTAAGAAGAGAAACTGTTGAGTAAGAAAAAATAATTTCTGCTTCAAATTCCTATGATAAAAGTCTGAAATCCAAGATTTAAAGAGAATTGTCATAAATATGTAAGACCATGAGCTATTTCTCAATAGATAAATAGTTGGTATTAACAAATGATTTTAAAAGAAAAATTGCAAACTATCAACAAACATATGAAAGTGTTTCAAACCCATTAATAAGAAAAATGCTAATCAAAACAGCTCTGATGTTTTACCTCACACTCCTTGAAGTGACAAAATAATAAAAACAGAAATATAGTCAATGTTGAAGGGGCTTTAGAAAGATAGTTATATTAATATACCGTTGGCAGAGTTGTGAATTCATCCAACTGTTCTGGAAAATGTTATGGAATAATGCAGGAAATATCACCAAACTGCTGACCCTGAGATCCTACTAGTGGACACATAACACAAGGAAGTAAAGAGAAAACAAAAACCAAACCCAATCTATCCCAAAATATTCATAGTAGTACTTTCTCCGTTAGATTCCTAGAATCTTAGATTTAAAGTTGGAAAGGCCAGATCATCAAGTCCAAATCTCTTACTTTATAGATAAGGAAATCAAAGCTGAGAGAGGTGACATGACTTGGACAAAGTCACACTAATAATACATAATAGAGTCAGAGTTTGAACCCAAGTCCTTTGACATAGACTCTGACATTTTTTCCACTGAACCATGCCATGTGAGTTAGACAATGTATGCAAATACATATAACATACATTATTTACCTCCCCTACTAGATTAAAAACTCCTTGGGGATAAGGATTGTGTGTCATTCACCTATCTGCCTCTTATAGAACTTATGACAATGAATTAATATTAGTTATGGATGAAATGTTCATAGACTTTATTGTTTACAAATGTTTTACTTACATTAGAACATCGTATCACCATAAATAACCCTGTAATGTTACTACTATTATTATCTTCATTTTATGTACAAGAAAATGGAATTCCAAAGACGCTAAATGTTTTTCTCATGGTCACAGAGATAGTAAATGCTGAAGACCGTATTCAAAGTACCATCTCTCTTTACTCTGAGCCAAATGTCTTCCCACTATAATATGCACTGTCTTCCTATGTATATATTTATGTGTGTGTGTACACCTATGTGTGTGTGCATGTACACTTGTTTGTGTATGTTGTTATTACAGTCATTTTCAGTCATGTTCAATTCATCACCACTCCATTTGAGGTTTCCATTGCAATGATACTGGAGTGGCTTGCCATTTCCTTCTACTCATTTCACAGATGAGGAAACTGGGGCAAACAGTGGTTAAGTGTCTTATCCAGGGTCACACAGCTAGTGAGTGTCTGAAGTCACTTTTGAACTCAGGTCTTCCTGACTCCACACCCTATCCACTGAGCTACCTAGCTGGCTCTTATGTATATATGTACATAAATGTGTATTACTTATGCATATATATGTAATCAAAGGGAGAAAGAACATTATGAGATATACCAAACCAGTTTTAAAAAACCAATACTCTTTATGGTTGCAGAGAACTGAACATAACCGACATTTCTTTATTAGCACCTACTATGTGCTGGCCACTATTCTTGGTACTGTGGATGAAACATAGTAAATGAAATGGAGCAAGTAGACCATGGCCCACTCTCCCAGAGCCAAGCTGCTGCATTTCCTTTATCATGGGTATCGATGTACCTTCAGATGTTGGCATTGTGTATCCTCTACTACCATTGGCTTGAACCTTCACCAATTTTGTTCTTCCTACGATTAGCCTCCAATAACTAGTGCTCTAGTACCACTTAAGGACTTAAAATTGATTAACTTTTACAAAGGGATGTTTACTTCAAAGATACAGTAAGAAAAAGAGTACAAATATTTTCCTTGGAATTTCAGGGGTACTATATATGCCATCTTGATCTCTAGGAAGAGTGGGTTCATTCTTAGCACATTTTCTACATAACATTAGTCCTGCCAAGTTCACGTCAAAATGTGACATCATTGCTGGCCCAGTTACCACTGAGCAGAACCCCAAAGGCCACTTCTTACTCTCCAGAACATTGATGCTGAGCTGGCTGCAGACCCTAGCAGGGACTTAGACTCTCAGAATCCTGAAGTCTCAAGGTTGGAATATGAGGATTAATATCCTCTATCTAAAATGGAAGAACAAACGCAAAGACAAAGAACTGAGGCCTATTTCACAAGGCTACATGTCAGCATCAGATAAGAGAATGCCAAGGCCTCTGTACATAAATCATTTTCTCTTACTGGATGCTATCAGTAAAAAAGTGAAAGAGACCCACCAAGAAAGTAGCCTAAAATGATAGGGATATTTCTCTGGTCTCCAGTGTCTCTTGAAGGCCCCCCTAGTTCTAAATAGGAAAAAGCTTCTCTTAACCACCAGGTGAATATACTAGAATCACTTGGAGAATGCTTACACATGTTCCATATTCTCTCAGAAACACTTCGCTGGCATCATTCGTTATTGTTGTTCATCCTTAATTTTCAAAGAGGATCAATGACATTACAGAGTGATGTCTTGAATTGCACATAAATAGAATTTTAAGTGAGGAAGAGCTAAGCAAAGTTATCAGCCTTACTGTCTTTCAGATCAAAGTCCAGTGGCAAGACAAAAAGTCAAGACACCTGGCATTGGCCAAGAATACAATGGATGACTTTGGCATCTCTGATGTCTGATCAAGCTCTAAGCATTCCACAGAGCTGTCCTCATGGCTATTCTAACACACTGTTCTCATCTGTTCTCATTCTGTTGCAGGGAGTGTTTAGATGGTGGGAGAGTGGAGTCTTCACATACTTGAAGTAGACATGCCCCTAACTCACTGTTAGGTTTGAGGCCTGTCAATTATCTTTGACCTGGTTTAGGCCATTTGCTGAGACAGTTTTACCAGGATATGACTCCTACATATGCTACTGCTTCTTGGAACCACAGGTGAGTGTTGGGTAAAAGGTAGACACTACAGCCCTGAAAAGGCCTCAGAAAGCCCTCATACCAGAGGTGCTAGCCCTCCCTGAACACCTCAATACCCCAATACACCAGCATCATTTTTTCTGGCAACAAAAGCAGCTGTCCTAACCAGCATCCTCCTCACAAGCAGCATCAGAAATGCTCTACACATGGGCCATTACATAACAGTTACAATAATATTACAATACATTACTTCATACAACAATAACAATCTTTACTTAAAGGAACTTGCATTTTAATAGGGGACACAATATACAGATAACTAAATACCGAATAAATGTCAAGATAATAGACGCAAAGAAGTTCAACACAAGAAAGTTTGGGAGGTAGAATACTAGCAATTTGGAAGGATCACAAAGAGCTTTGTGTAGAAGACGGTACTTGAGCTGCATCTTGAAGGAAGAGACAAACTCAATGAGGCAGAAAGGAGGCAGTCTATTTCAGGCATGAGGGAAGGCCAAGACAAAGACAAAGAGATGGGAGATGGGATGTTATATCCAAGGAACAGAGAGGCCAATTTGGCTAGGCTGCAGAGACAAAGAATAATACACAATGAGTGATATAAGATATACTGGGGATAGGTTGGAAAAGGTTTAAAAGCTGAAAAGAGAGTTTGTATTTTATCTTGAAGACAATAGAGAATCATAGCAGCATATTGAGAAGGAGAGTGACATGGTCAGATTTTTGTTTAAGGAAAATCACTTGGAAAGCAGACTTAGAGTGGGAATGCCATTGAAATAATCTAGGTGAGAGATGGTTAGGGGCTGAACTAGAATGGTGGCTAAGGGAAAATTGCAAACACAGTGAGAGCCCATCACTTGAGGAATGACCAGAAAGAAATTTTGACATCTGAATGTAATGGAATAGGATTTTGTTAATAAAAATAAAAAGTATAAAGAATTCAGAAAAACATGGAGAGATGTATATAAAGTGATGCAGAATGAGATAAGTAGAACACAGAGAGTAATGGCCATAATGACTCCGGCAATGTAAATGAAATAATCGCTAAAAGGAAGTGGGACTCTGAGTAATTGGAAAACCCGGAAAGATCCCAGAGAACAAATAATGAAAACATGCATTCTCACCCACTCTTCTCCTGAACCCACAGAAGAGAAGCAGGGGACTGCTGTGGATGAATCTATAGGTTGTATATACATTGACAGAGGTGGTCACTACAGCAAATGTGTTTTCTTAATTTTTTTTATCTTGTGGGAGGAGGGGAGATGGAAATGATTGTGACATAGACAAAAGCCATTGCTAAGATGTACTTTTAAAAGGAAAGAAAACCACTTGGAAGCAGGTTGGCATGTCCAAACTTTGATTCACTACTTAATTTTGCAGAAAGTCAGCTGTGTTACACTGGCCAGAAGGTCATGCAGTAGCACAGGCTTGACTTTGCCTGCATGAAAAAGGAACAAATAAACAAACACAACCCAACACTTGGGACTTTTTAAAAAAGAAATCAAATGCCAAGGCCACTTCTGGGGTCAGTGCCAGTTTGTCCCTGAGTCCCATACCCCTGTACATACCAATCTGGTGAGTCAGGTCCAATAAGCATCATCACCCCCATCTCAAAGTTGAAACTGAGACTCAGTTCAGAAAAATGGAGGGGCTTACCCAAGGTCACAGACTGTCAGAGCTAAGACAAATCCAGATCATCAGACTTCCAGACTAATGATTTTTCAAAGCTACAGCACGTCAAGGTCCGTGACTGTGACTTTGAATTGTCAAGAAAAGGTCCAACTATGGTAAAGTACAAGGTTCACTATATGCTGCTTAAAAATTCAGGCAAGTGTGTGGTACCTTTTAAGAATGGCTCTGCACTAGTCAAGTGTATGACCTCAGACAAGTGAGCCACACTATCTCATACAGCCTTGGTTTTTTAATTTGTAGAACAATTAGGTTAGATTTTAAGATCTCTGACTTCTCTCTTTTGAGTCTGATTCTACAGTTTTTATTTTTATTTTTAGCTTTTTGGAAGGGGAAGGTAGGGCAATTGGGGATTAAGTGATTGCCCAAGGTCACATGGCTAGTTTTTGTGTTAAGTGTCTGATGTCATATTTGAACTCAGGTCCTCCTGACTCCAGGGCTGGTGCTCTATTCATTGCACCACCTAGCTACCCCAATTTTTTTCTTAAAAAGAAACTGTAAACTAAGAGAGTTAACTCGTCTTTTTTTAAAGTCGACTTTCTGTAAATCCCACATGCCAAAAGTTCTGAATTTTCAAAGTTTCACTATAAATTGGTTGGTTTAAAAAAATAGTAGCCTGTTACATAAGCTGATAAATGTTTAACAACCAGTTGTCTGTAAAAAAAAATTGTACCCTCAACACAATTTTTTTTTATTTCACACTATTAACATGTCTCCATCAGTTTCTGAGGTCTAGACAATCAACTAAATAATAAATCAAGACCTGATTTTTAGCATTTAGTAATTTTTGAGGTGTAAATGCTCACAATGGAAATTTAACCATCAGCTCTTATGAGTCTGGTTCAAGCTGACTCTGCCAAATGTCTGGAACATTCAAATTCTGGATGTTGGTACAGTTAATTCAGGATGGTACAGTGGAAAGAGAGTTGGATTTGCTATCAGAAGACCTGGACTTGAGTCTTTCCTTTAGCACTAGCTTCCTCAACCTTAAACAAGCTTTTCTAAGCATCTGTATCCTCAGATATAAAGTGATGGGCTGGGCCTACATAGGTGGCACAGTGGATAGAGTGCCAAACTTGGAGTCAGGAAGACTCATCTTTCTGAGTTCAAATTCAGCCTCAAACACTTATTAACTATGTGACCCTGGGCAAGTCACTTAATACTATTTGCCTCAGTTTCCTCATCTGTAAAATGAGCTGGAGAAGGCTAACTACTCCAATATTATTGTCAAGAAAACCCCAAATGGGATCACAAAGAGTCAATCATGACTGAACAACGGAACTATAAATATTGGAAAAGATCTCAGTGACCATCCAGTCCAACCTATACCAGAAAAAGAATCCTGACAAGTGATCATCCTGCCTTTGCTTGAAGATCTGGTGTGTGTGTGTGTGTGTGTGTGTGTGTGTGTGTGTGTGTGTGTGTGTGTAGAGAACGCATTACCTGCCAAATTAAGCCATTCCATCTTTGAATAGCTCTAATAATCAGGGCATTTTTTCTGACACCAACCTTAAATTTCCTTCTTTGCAACTTGTACCCATTGCTTCTAGCTTTTCCCAGTGGGACTAATCCCCCTTCTACACACCCACTTTAGTACTTACAGATCATTGTCATGTACCCTGGGTTGCTTCTCTATTCTTCCATCATTTGAAGTAGACTCAAGGCCCTTCACTTTTCTGGTTGCCCTCCTCTGTACATTTTCTTGATGATAGATATCTTTCCTAAAAAATGTGGTGGCCAGAACTGAACATAATTCTCCAGGAGTGGTCTGACCAGAACAGAGTATAAGGAGGCTAACAGCACCCCCCAACACACACACACACACATACACCTCTATACTCTCGGAAACTTTGCCTCTCTTTATGTAGGTCATGATTTCATTAATTTTTTTTCTAGCTAGCATATCACAGTATTGATTCTAGTTAAATTGTTGTGGCTAAAAGCCACAGACCTATGTCAGACAAAATGCAGTGAAACTAGCCCTCCAATGCTTTTTCTTTATGAAGATGACTTCTTGAACCCAAGGGTAAGACCTTGCAATTAGCCTTTAAAAATTTCATCTCATTAGGTTTAGTCCAATATTTGGCCTGTCAAGAGTTTTCTCGGCCCTAACATCCTGTGTGTTAGTGATGCTTCCTACCTTTGTGTCATCTATAGATTTAGTAAAACACCATCTACCTATGCATTATCTTAATAGTTGATTAAAATATTAAATAGCATAAGATCTCTGAGGCACTCCATGGAAAACCTTCAAAGCTGACTTCAAACTACTCATGGCTAATCTGTAAGTCAGTCCGTTCAACTATTTCCAAGTGCATCTAAGTGATCAAGTCATCTCTTCTGCAAGAAAAGTGTGTGGTTTTTTTAACAAACAGTTTCCTGAAATCTAGGTAAAATATATCCGTATCAATCCTGTATTCTACAAGATTAGAAATCTTACTAAGAAAGGACACATGGTTAGTCTTGGTGGCCTATTCTTGATGAAGCTGGTCTGGCTTTTGGGGATCACATATTTCCTCATCATCTCTTTAATATTACATCCTGGTATTTTTCCAGGAACCAAAGTTCAAGTCTACTGGTCTATAGACAATAACCACTGTTTTCATTTTTTTAAAAATGTCTTCTTTAGCCCTACAGTACCATTACCATTTTTATGACATTTCAAATATCACAATGACCCAACAACCATATAGCAAAAATTAAGTTGCAAGTTACCATTTTGCTTTATTTTTTTTTAAAGAACTACAGCTTTGGTTAAAACTTGCAAACTTCCTACTTAAGTAATTTGCCACAGAATTGATTTCTTATTATTTTAATTTTAGGCTTTTTACCTAAAAATTAATCATTTTCTATTTGTGTACACTGAGACAAGAAGTTGTTTTTATTTTATGTCTTGAGCAATTCTGGTAAGCAGAAGAACAGGTTATAATTGTAAAAGAGGTTGAAATGCCTCTGTGGGAAATTGGGCACAAACATTGACATGCCCAGAGATAATGCATTTGATCACAAGAAGAATTGTTCATTTAAATTTAATTGAATTTTAATTCCTCATGCTTCAAAACAAATTTCCATTGTTTTGCTTGATGTTATATTTTAAAGGTTGGCATGTTTCCAGTTAATCGGATGTCTCCTATTAAAAACTCGAAATTAGTTTTAGTGCTTAGATGAGCTTTTTTTCTGGCAGATTCACAATTTTCGTCTTTTCCTCTTCAATCATTCCATAAAAAACCATGATAGCAGTTACTCAGGAAAGTTACTTAATAAACATGAAATGGACATCTTCTGTGGATTAATTAGAGTGAACTTCAAAATCTGAAAGCTGGCTATCATTTGGTTATTATATGAAGACAAAGTAAATGTTTTTATGGGAAAAGCTATCCTTGTAGCATGTTTTTACAAAAATAAATGGGTTTTTTTTAAACTGGATCCTTAATTTTTCTGGGTTGTATTTTTGGTTGGATACTTGTGAGAAAGCCTTCAATGTTTTCAAAAGATTTTTTACCTGCTCTGTGCTTTGCAGTATTTTGTTACTGACTAATTCACTGTATACTATAAAATCCTCTTTACAATATGTTTGTATGTGCACATGTATTTGTAACAGTAGTAGCACAAGGTCTAGCACGTAGTAGGACCTTAATTAATGCGCATTGATTAACTGGTGGTATGTGACAGTGTGTGCCCAGGGTGATGTTTGCCTGTGAAGGAGAACTATAATTCCCTCTAGGCTGAACTCTGTCCATTCTTTGCATGTCTGCCTTTGGGCCCTAATTTTCTGCTTTACTTATAGTGCCTTTGACCCTTCCTCATAGGCTTCCTTTAAAAGAAATTAAAAAAAAATTTTTTTTAAGTATGCAGTATGGAATAATGGGAAAGGGGGAAAGTATCAGACTTGGCCCACACCAAGTGCTTAACTTAGACTCTTTGTGTCCACACAAATCTAAGTGCACCTTTTTTCTCCTTTGGGGAAGCCATATAACACAAATTAGAAATATTTCTTTTGCTTGTGTTGAGCCCCTGGCTGGCAATGCCAAAAAAAGAATGTCTCCCTCTATTTACCTGATCAACCACAGCCTCCCTTTTACCTGTCTTGGATGAAAAACTTACAAATCAACAGCACACCAGTAAACCACAATTTTATCTTAATACTGACTTTTGTTAGAGTGTATATAAAATAAGAATAAAAGAAACTGGCACAAGCTTTGGAATAAACATGCTTTCCTGAGAAGAAAAAGGGAAAAGGAAGGGGAAAATGACAGTGCCATCTTGGATTTCCCCTTCTGGCAAGTTCAGCAAAATCAAGTTCTGCCCAGACATTCCTCTCTGCCTCAGAGTCCCATTTTTCTCTCATCTCTGCATCTCCCTCCCTGCATCCATGGCAACTGCTCACCACAACTTCTGCAGCTCTCATTTGGAAAGGCCACTGGGTCTCCAGTGAGGTTGTTGGCCCCTGGCCTCAACTAGAACATCCTTATGGGTGACTCATAGCCCCCTTGGTATCTCTGCCTTCACTAAATGTCTCTGCCTTTACTAGCACGGGCTGTAGCCTGGCTACAGTGTCATTCTGAGCTCCCTGTCTCTTTGCCTCTGACATCATGTAACCAAGTCTTCTCTTCAGAAAGAGAAAGGACTGAGTTTTTAAATCATAGTCTTATTGGCCTCCCAAGGCTCAAGTAGAGAAGTACTAGTAAATCAGCTAGTAATATTGCTACATACATACATACATACATTTTACATATATATAGAGACATATGCATACAGAAGTATATCTATCCACATATACTTTTGTGTATATATGTGACATATTTACAATATGCATATATAATATATATGTAATATATGTATTATATTGTATACTTACTTCCTATAGTTGTAATACTCTGAATCTATTCACCATACGATGGGATTATTTTATTTCATTTTCTAGCATTTTTTTCATGTTAAAAAGACAGTAATGGCTAGGTTCTCAATTTTCCATTTCAGACAGGTGACTTTATTGCTGAGTGAATGCATTATGCTCCTTCCAAAAGTGCTGAGAAACTGTCACACTGTAGACGTGTTTCCTACTGACTTACTCTGATGTTGAAAACTCCAGAATATACTGTAAGCGATGTCATTTTTAAACACAGAATCAATTGTCTGGAGACGGAAATTGAGATTGGAGACAAGTCAAAGAAAGAACACCTACTGTATAGAAATTCAAATATCCACCAAGACTCTACAATGAAATTGCTCAAATTAGACTCCCAATTCACAGGCAGAAAGATGGTAAATTATACTCTTAGTTCACAAAGAAAAATCAATCCAGAAAAGATGTACTGATTTACATAGTTGATATGACATAAAAAAAACCAAGCATAGAGAGAACATAGTTTTTGACACAAAAATGCAGGTGTGAAATAAGATTTGTACCAGACAGATAATGGACAAAGGGTTGCTCAGAATGAGAATTGATAGTGGAGGAAATGGCCTTTTGGAGAAGGAGGAAGGTTGCCAATATTCCATCTGTGTGATAGGCTGAAAATGGCCTCCACAAAAATTCCAGGGGGAAAGCAAGCTGCTTAAAGGGATTCATTAGGCTCAGTAATGACATCCAGAGGTGACTATAAACTTGAGAAGAGGGTCTATCACTTAGTGCTGTCTTATTACAACCTGGATCCTCAGTGTTATGCAATTTTCCATTCCTTTAACAGATTGGACAAGCATGCTTTGATGTGCCTTTTATTAATTTTACCAGGTTTTAAACTGTCTGAACTATAGTGAACTGCTGTAATGTATCAGCCTGCTCATTACAGTTCTTGTCTCCTCACGGTTTCTAGGGAATGAATGAAAGAGCTAAGAAATTGAAATATGTACTATTGTTATACGCCCAGAATGGGAGGGATCTGTGTATATATGTGGGGGGGAGGGGCATCTTGGGCTCATTTCTTGAAGGCCTAAATCTATCCCCTCCATTTTTGGTCAAGTCTAAGGTGGGGACGGAAGGAATAAGCATTTATAACATGTACTATGAACCTGGCACTGTGCTAACTGTAACTAATTAGTATTTTACAAATACTAATTCATTTGAGCCTCACAACAGTCCTGTGAGGGGATTAAAAATACACTTTATCTTTTTTATTTTATTTTATTCTTTTTCTTTCCTAATGCTGACAAAGGAGTTTTGCTAAAGGTAGTGGTACTTCCCACTCATGGATATTTCACTTCTTCAATTGTTGGGTTTTTTCCTCCCACCAAAACAACATGGTGGTGCTGGGACATAGAGTTGGGCAATCATTTTGAATCTAGGTTCTGATACTATTTGTGTGACCAGAGACAAGTCATTTAATCTCTGCCTCAATTTCCTCATCTATAAAATGGGGCTACTAATACTTGTACTACCTACTTCACAGGGTTCCTTGAAAACCCACGAAAAGTGTGAATCATACGTCAGCTGGTAAAAACTGGTTTGACAAGAATGACATTCACGCCCTCATTTCAGCCTCTTACTGGAATGATACTGTTAGGATGGATTGTTCTACTTTCCTGCTCTTCATTCCTACTTCATCACACATTACTTCATCTTTATTACATAATTTAGAAAATACTTTCTTTTTACTCTTGTTGTTCAACTGTTTTCAATCATATCCAACTTTCATGACCTTATTTGGGGTTTTCTTGGCACAGATACTAGAGTACTTTGCCATTTCCTTTTCCAGCTCATTTTATAGAGGAGGAAACTGAAGCAAACAGGGTTATGTGACTTGCCCAGGGTCACACAGGTAGTAAGTGTCTGAGGCCAGATTTGAACTCAGGAAGACGAGTCTTCTTGACTCCAGGTTGTACTCTATACTGCATCACCTAATTACCCTCAGTTTTCTTTTCTTTTTTTTTCTTTTTTGCTTTTTGGAGGGGGGAAAGCAGGGTAATTGGGGTTAAGTGACTTGCCCAAGGTCACACGGCTAGTAAGTGTTAAGTGTCTGTGGTCACATTTGAACTCAGGTCCTCCTGACTCCTGAGCCAGTGCTCTCTTCACTGTGCCACCCAACTGCCCCTACCCTCAGTTTTCCATTACTTTAACAGATTGGATATCCTATCAGATATCAAATATCCATTGATAACATTCTTGCTCTTTGTCTCAAATGTTATATAAGCACTAAAGGGCTCCAGTCTTTCAACTGGAGAGTGAACACCTTCCATCCCATGTTCTGCCCACTCTGGGCATAGAGGCTGCACACTGTGACTATCCCTAAGAGCAGTTGTTCTCCTCCTCCCTTTGTGAATAACAGTAAAGTTTGTTGAAGCTATTTCTGTGTAGGATGATGCTTTTCGTCTGGTATCTCCTGTACTACATATTTTCAAGAACCTCAGGCAGATCTTTTAGATGTGTGGGTGTATAGTATCTATAGAGTCATAGACTCAAAAGGTAAGATGAAGCCCCACACCACCACCACCACCACCACCACCATTACCACCACCACCACTACCACCACCATATTTATGCTCAAGGTCAGGGACTGACATCCTAGGAAAAGAATTAATAAAAATTCATCCATCTATAATGGAGGACCTTAACTACCTGATTGCTATTTAATAGTTGATCTTGAAGCCTTGCCAAGAAAAACATTTCTAAGTTCCTTGTAGCTGCCGTATCTCACCCAGAGATCCACAGGGGTTGTCAGTGCAGAGAAAAGAGAGCAAATTAACCATCCTGGTCAGCGAATCCCTCTCAGCACCTTCCTTCTATCTTATGATAGTGATCACAAGATGTCAACAGAGTTAAAAGGGGTCCTTCATGAAGAAAAAAGTTGGAGATTTACAGTCTGGAGGAAACCTCTCCAGAACTAGTCCATAACTAAGATGAGACAGTCAGAGGTTTGCCCCAGAGGACTGATTTGGACTCATTTAGCATACAGAAACCATTTAGTTTAGTAATTAGCTAGAACAATTGGCTAAAATAGAAGCCACCAGATATTGTTCTTCCTGGTGACAATGCCACAGATGAGTCCTAGTCCAATCTCTACACTGGCCCTTGCGTTCTGAGGTCCATGGTATCTCACTGGTATCGCCAACCAGTCCCACTGAAACTGAATCGGTCTTACTAATTGCTCTTGGTTTAATTTTATAGAATTTTTTTCTGGCTACCAGAAATGCTAGTGCCAGTCTTGTTCATTGTACATTGTAATTAAGAGTTAGTTAAATTATAGTGCAGACTCAGGAAGCAGCCAACCTAAAAATCCAACTAATAAAAAGTAATAGATAAATGTGAGATTTGTACATGTTATAAAAGGGCAGCTGGGGGTGCAGTGGATGGAGCAGTAGGCCTGGAGTCAGGAAGACTCATCTTGTGAGTTCAAATCTGGCCTCAGGTACTTACTAGTTTTGTGACCCTGGGCAAGTCAGTTTCCTCATCTGTAAAATGAGCCAGAGAAGAAAATGGCAAATCACTCTAGTATCTTTGCCAAGAGAACCCAAAATGAGGACAAAAAGACTCAGATGTGACTGAAAAATGACAGAAAAACAACAATGTGTTATGAAATTCCATTTGATTGAAAGAAGGCAGTGGTGTAAGAGCAAATACAAACAAGAAGGAGGTCTAGAATAAGGAAAGTTTCAGAATTGCTAGGATTTATCTAGCATTCTAAACAAAACTGGGTACTCTGACCCTGCACTAGACCCTATTATTTTAGACCAGGGGTTCTCAACCTGTGGGTCTCAAACCCTTTGGGAATCAAATGACCCTTTCACAGGGGTCACAGGGGTCACCTAAGACCATTGGAAAACACATTTCTGATGATCTTAGGAACCGAGACACTGCTCCTCTATCTGTCTCCAGGCGAGTCAGCCCACATGCAGATACGCCCACATACAAGTATTAAAGGATCGCGGCATTAGGAAGGTTGAGAACCACTCTTTTAGACAGAAATAGCCATAGAACAGATGAGAGCAATCAGTCTACCACAGCTTGGTAAAAATATTCCTTCAGAACATTCAACTCCCTTTGTTCTCCCTCAGTCTGTGTCAGGCATTATACCAAGTACTAATGATACAAAGAAAGGCAAAAGACAGTTTCTGCCCTCAGGGAGCTCATAATCTAATGGGGGAGACAACACATAAACTCATACGTCCAAAGAAGTTATGTGGAAGACAAACAGGAAACAGGAAGAAGATAGAAGGCACTAGAATGGAGAAGGACTGGGAAAGGTCTTTAGCAGGATTTCAGCTAGGACAGAAAGGAAGCCAGGGAAACCAGGAATTAGTCTGGTCTAATTCTATGCTTATCAATCCTCCTTCAATAAATCACGCAAAAAAAGAATTTATCAAATGTCTTTTATATGCCAGGCACTGTGCCATTGAGAACTCATGAAAGGATTTATCCCGCCAGAATAAGGTGCCTGCTGGACGTGAATCAATTGTGTTTCTGACTCACAGTCTTATAGAGATTTTTAATTCATACTTGTTGATTGATTGATTGATAGATTGATTGACTGATTGATTGGCTGGTTAGTATGTTGGTTGATTGATTGCTAAAATGGGCCATTTTCCCAGTGCCTGAATATGGAAATTCTAGACAGAAATTAGGAATGATAAGAGTCAGAAAAATAAGGAGAGTGCGTATCCTAGGCATGGAAGACAGTCTAAGCAAAAGAAGAGAGACAAGAGGATTTTCATATATGGGGAATAGAAGTAGGTCAGTCTGGTTTTATTTTTTATTCCAAATTTAACATTAATTAAAATATTTCCATATCCATATACACAGTCTAACAGAAGAAAAATATATATGAAATTATGGGTCTCTGTTATATATAGCTTGCCTTTCTTTTAAATATAATAAATTCAACTTGTAAGTTTCAAAGTTATCCTTCTTATCTATGATTTTATCTGAAGTAGGCAAGCTCAATAGAAACATATAATCCCTAAAAGAGAATATTGTACAATTGATCCTGGAAGATATACACATATTCCTTCCACATTTTGACTTTCCCCATTGCTGTTTCAATATATTGAGAGTCAACATAAGAAATTACTGTAAATGCAAATTTGGGGGAAGTTTTGTGTAAGCTGCAGTATTTTTACTAAACATCGACCTACATATAGCCTATGACCAAATAATTAACCCAAATCTTACAATAAATAAGGTGCTGTAAACACCCCGTAAAAAAAAAAAACAAAAAAAAAATCAGATCTCTTTTACAAAGGGATGGGATTGGGGGTAGGGAGGAGAGTCAACAGATTTTACGTGAATTTCCCAATAGCAAAGGTGCCATGCTCTAACCCCCTTGATGTAGAAGGAATAACTATAAAAGACTTAAAAAGCCAGAAGAACTTATACTCTAGATTAGAGGAAAGAAGGAGCATTTTTAGCTTAAAGGAAAATGGATTGGGGAGGGGAGAGACCTAAAGAAGGAAAATCAGTTATCTCAGTAATTCATACCAAAGATGTCAAGGGCCTAAAGCTGGGTGGTGACATGTTAGTGGAGAAGAAATAGATAGGAGATATATTGTAGAGCTGTGAGATAATCATGTTGTACATTGACAATAACTTGTCAATTGACTGTTTAGGAAGGGTGAGTAAGAGAGGAGAAGATGACTCTAGGTGGTAAATTCAGGTGATTGGAAAGACAATGGTTATCTGAACAAAAATTGGTAAGTCAGATAGATGAATGTGATCAAAGGAAAAGATGGTAGGTTCTATTTTGGACTTGTTGGTGTACCTATGGATCATTTAGCTGGTCCTTCCTATAAGCAGTAGGAGATTCATGGCTGGAATTAAGGAGATACCAGGACTGGATATTTAGATCTAGAAGTAGTCTACACAAAGATGTTAACTGGACCAGTGAGAAGTGATGAAATAATCAAAAAAGAGGCTCTAGAAAGAAAACAAAGCAGATGTCAAGTTCCTGGAGACTTAATGGGAACAAGCCCAGGGCTATGTTCTTCATTCATTGGTCAGAAAACCTCTGCTCCAATGATGAATATATTAATTTCCCCCTGCTTAGGAGGAAACAGAATAAACCTTTATATAGATTCTACTACCTACCAGGTGCTAAACTAAGCATTTTACAGGTATCATTTTATTTTATTCTTACAACAACCCTTGCAAGGTAGGTACTAGAATTATGACCATTTTATAATTGAGGAAACTGAGACAACCAGAGGTTAAGTGACTTGCCCAAAGTCACACAGCTAGTAAGTGTCTGAGGCTAGATCTGAACTGTATCGTCTACCCATTTTCTGCTCAGTAGAACAAGGATTCTGGAACTCTAGAAGGTCACTATTGCTGGGCAAATTGCAAGTGTTTTCAAGAGGAGCAAGTCTCTGGAAGCTGGAGAAACCTGGGTCCTGAGATTTAATTATGTATCTAGTAAGGCAAAATGTAGCCATTTACCTAGGTTAGCAAACAGAGACCTAAGAAGAGTCAGCAAATTGCCCAGAGTCATACAGGTAAGTAGGCACAATACAAGTCTAGATCCTTTGATGACAAATCTAGTACTCTTTTCCACTATGTCAACTAGCCTAAAATAATCGATGATTATTGGGCAGTTTATGGCAAAACTGAGATAAAATATAGGACAGGTAAGAGGAAGAAAACCCATTCATTTTGCACTATCAGAAGCTGTTTATTTTTTTTTCTAATGAGTGACTTTTGCTGGCTCTGATTTTTATGATTTGGGTGGGGGGTTGTGGGGGGAGGGAGAGAAGCAGGAAAACTGTAATTTCTCAGTGTAGAAACTGCCTCCAATGATATAAGTCAGCAATTTCTCCTGTCTTAGGTAGGTAGGTGACAGATAAATAAATGCTGGATAACAGAAAGATTGATAGAGCAAGTGAGTATTTATAATTAAGTTTATTATTAAGCAAGCAATTACTATGTGTCAGGCATTGGGCTAAGAACTAGAGATACGAATATAAGAAAACAGTATTTCCTAATTCTTAAAGATCATACATTAAAGTTGGGAAGACAAGAGGCAGCTAGAAGGTGCAGTGAATAGAGCACTGGCCCTGGAGTCAGGAGGACTTGAGTTCAAATTTGACCTCAGACACTTAACATTAACTAACTGTGTGACCTTAGGCAAGTCACTTAACCCCAATTGCCTTGCTTCCTCCCCCTTCCAAAAAGACAAAAAAAAAGTTGGGAAGACAAAACATAAAGGGAAACTAGAAAGTGGGGATTGGGCGAGGGTAGTGAAAGATAATAAGCAAATCTTCTAGCAAGAAGTGAAGTCCAGAGAGAGAACTGAGCTGGGAGTGAAATGAACATTTGCAGCTAGGGACTCACCAATGAGGGGAGTGGGCACCATGGTGGCAGGTGACTCAAAGGCATCTTAGAGAATTGTTTTGGGCACTGATCGTCAATTAATTGAATAATAAGCACTTATGAAGTATCTACTTTGTGGGAGGAAAGGTAGTAAACAGTGGGGCCACAAAAATATAAAGGAAATAGTCCCTGGCTTCAAGGAGATTGTTGTTACTGTTGCTGCTGTTTGTCCTTCATTTGTATTTTATTGGGAGAGACAATATATATATATGTATAAACATGCAAATAATACCTAATATGTTCATGGTCATGTAACAGTATATGTCAAAGTCAGGTCTTGAACTATGGGTTCCTGACTCCAAATCCAATGTATTATCCATTATTCCTTGTCGTATTTCATTTCCTCAGATTTTTGGGGTTGGGGGGAGGAGGGAATTGGGGTTAAGTGACTTGCCCAGGGTCTCACAGCTAGAAAGTATCTCAGGCTGTATTTGAGCTCAAGTCCTCCTGACTCTAGGGCCAGTTTTCTATCTACTAGACCATCTCACTGTTCACATTTCTTAGGGTTCTTGAAATTAATTGAAGTGGCTCTCTCACCTTCAAAGTTCATACCAGACGTTATCGGAAAATCTTTTCTGACAAAAAGAAACATGGAGAAAAACCCACTCTAAATTTTTGTGGTCTATGCTATGTGTAACATTTAATGCTATAATTTTGCAAAATTTCTCATGACTAGAAAGATCTCCTAGGTTACTTGATGTTTCTTTCTTTATGAACAAAGTTTACTGAATTATATTATACCTAGACCAGATAGATGGTCTCTAAGTTGCTATCCAGCTCTAAATCTTATTGAATTTATTTTGAAAGATCCAAAGGAAAAGAAATCCTATGACTATCTTTGGTATTTGGGGGAATCTAATTTATCAAATCAAAATTAAGGACTCATTAATTTGATCCCAAGTATGAGAACTTTTAGATCACTATAATAAGCTAAAACCCCAGCAAAGATACTAAAAATAAGCCAATGAATAGATTCTTCCAAATTTCAATATAACCTACAATTAATCATCTATAATTACCAAACCTAATTTAATTAAAACTAGCTGTTCACCATCTGCTCTTATTTGTATAAATTTGAGAAGCTACTATTTCATATAAAATTCCTCTATTTAACAAATTATATCAAGCATAATTATTATGTAATTAATCTCTGTTCAAATTACATTTGTTGTCACTTGACAGAAAAGTAATTTATTTGATGAAAAAAAGCAGTTGACCAACTAATTACTCTGTCAAATTGGGGTCTTTAGCTTCAGTGCCTCAACATTTAAAGAACAAAAAAGTTATTTTGGGTAGAGAAGAATTTCATTTGAAATGTAAAATCAAATGAGCAACAGAGCAGAACTAAGCCTGAACAGTGATATTTGAAAGGAATAATTTCTATGGCTTATGAATTCAAGACCTTACCTGGATCAGTGGGCAAGTAAATTCATAGGAAAAAACATCCCATAAATAATTTTTTTAAATCTATTAATTCAAGAATGATTCAAACCAAGAAAATGTTGAAAAATGGTAGTGCTGACAAAGTCATGTTTTTTATAATATACTTAATAATCACTTTACTTTCCAATTTTTTATTCCTTTTTAACTGACAAATCTTTCAATAGGATAATAGGACAAAGTTCGAATAGGATAAAAATTAATTTTTGGAAAATGTTGGTTCCTCTCTAAAGACAGAAAAATTGATGTACAATATTGTTCCAAAATTTCCATTTGATGCTCCCTGAATATCATAGGGATTACATAATTTTTTAAAACTTGAAAAGAAAAATATCTGTGAAACTAAAACATAAAGGGTAAGAAAATTGCATCAAATATATATTGTAAGAATGTGATGCCCATGATAGAGGAAATTTACACGTATATACGACTAAGAGCTATTCTCCCAAATGCATAAGTAAAAAGTTTATAGAACAAGAAAAGCAAATGATCAATAGCTATATGAAAAAAATGCTCGAAATTACTAATAATTAAAGAAATGTAAATTAAAACAACTCTAAGATTTTCCCTTGTATCCCTCAAAATGGAGAAGATAAGATAAAATGGAAATGGTCAATACTGGAGAAACTATAGGAAAATAGGTCCATTAATACACTGCTAGTGGAACGGAGAATTGATCTAACTATTCTGGAAAAGATATTGAAATATACATTAAAAAGTCACTAAAATATTGACCTAATGATCCTGCTACTAGGCATATGCCCCAAGGAAGGCAAAGAAACACCCCACATATAGCAACCTATTCATAACAGCCCTCTTTTCTTGGTAGCAAAAACTGGAACAAAATTGATTTGTTTGGGTTAGGGGTCTATCTTCAATATAAGACAGCATCCTAGCAAAAATATTGGAAGTAAGTCCCCTAAGAGATTATTACTCATTTAAAACCAGCCTAAAATTATATGATTATATAGCTATAAAACCTAATGTAATTAAAACTATTGTCACAATATTATTGAACAAAGGATAGTTGTACAACCTCTGCAGATCAGGTCCACATATAGGAACATAAGATTTAGAAAGAGATAAGCTCTTAAAGATAATATTATATAGTTTGAACCTGATTCAGCTAACTTTCTTCATCTCCTATTGGTTTGTGTAAGGTTGAAAAAAATTGTGGTATATTAATAATGGACTATTATTGCACAATAAGGAAGGGGAAAGGAACAAGCATTTATTCAGCACTTACTATGACCTAGCTAAGTGCTTTGCAAATATTATTTCATTTGAATGGGAAAAATAAAGAGAAGCTTTAGAATAATTACATGAATTTATGCATCAAATGTGATGTTTGGAGTACTTTGCAAATTTTCAATACTATATTAATGTTCATTATTATTATTATTATCATTGTTATAAAAAACCACAAAAACAACATGTAAAATGACAACAATAGTTGGGCAAAAAACAATAAAATACTTCTGAGGTCAGCGAGGTTGGGGCAGTGGATAGAGCTCTGGGCCTGCAGAGTTCAAATCTGACCTCAGACACTCAAGTCACTTAACCCTGTTTCCCTCAATTTCTCATCTATAAAATGAGCTGGAGAAGGAAATGGCAAACCCCTCCAGTATCTTTGACAAGAAAATCCAAAAATGGGGTCACAAAGAGTCAAATGTTATTGAAATGACTGAACAACAAAATGTATTGGAACTTAAATTGGTGCGATGAACAACATTGACTCCAGATGATGAAATGTACCTCTTTTTTTTTTCTTGATACGAGCTTAAGTTGCAAAAAGAAGCAGATGGTCATTGTTTTGGTTTGTTTGATTTTATAGTGCTTCTTTATGGGGAGGAAGGACCTATCAGGGTGGAAATTGGAAAATGACCAGAAGAATTAAATCCATAAAATAGATTCTTTTTAAATCAAAGTGGTTTTTATTGTCTGCTTTCTTAAGGATAATGAGTAAGTGTTGGTTCTTGCCTAAAATGTCCAAAATTGCTTTGATTTTTAGAATTAAGTAAGTGAAAGGCAAGGGTTAATTGATGAAAAGGAAAGGGCAGCTAAGTGGGAACTGCTTAGAATGCTCAGAGATGGAACAATCACAGGTTAACAAGGCAGAGAACACCTAAATTATGCCCCTGCTCTGAACATGCCTCAGTGAGATACAACTAGCACTGGAAAACAAAAATGAGCTTGATAAAGCATAGAAATGAGAGTGGCACCAATCCAAACTCTGGGAAAAACCTGAATAAAGTGGAGATAAAAGGCAGCCTGATCCTAAAAGTTGGATCCTGTAAGGATTCAAGTCATCAAGGATTTAGTCTTTCTCTGCTGGCTGACCAGCACTGCAAGAGATAGAGAAGATGCAGAGCAATTTCAGATGTAGAATTTCACAAACATTAGAAAAAACTCTTTCACTTTTATATTTGCAGTCCCAGCACTTAGTACAGTTCTTGGAATATCGTAAACACCAAATATTTCCATCCGTCCATCCATTCATTTTACCTAGCAGTAATTTGACATTGTATCTGGGATTATTAATACTGGAAATGGTTTTCAGGATTTCTGAGGCTATAACAAAGATGCATCTATGCCTCAGTCACTTAAAATTAAGTCCAGGCCACAGCCCTACAAAATTTTTAGATTTTTATCATCAAATTACTTTTCTATTTCTCTCCTAAAAGAATGCAGGAGACTTAACATCTCTGCAGTAAGTGATGACTAAGAACATTGCTACAGATAAATGAAGTCAGAGGAGAAAAAAAATAATAAAACTTATGCTCTTTTCCTAGGATGAGACAGAAAAGGTTTTGATTTAAAATATCTCAGCTCCTTTTCAATCTGATCATATAACTCAGTAGCAAAACCCAGACCCCTTCTCAATCCCCACCACCACCACCACACACACTTTCCCCCCCCTTCACTGGCTTAAGAAAAGTCCAGATGGCAAATCTCAGAGAGAACACTCATGGTTTGCAAAGGTAGACCTTGGGTCAATGCCAAGATTATCACTTACATGATATCTGCAGATGGTGATTCACCCAATCCAGAAGGAATAATGAGTGTAGCATCCACTTCAGCATAATCTGAATATCCAAATGAACCCAAGGGGAAAAGGAGTTAATGAAAACAGGAGTTGGGCATGTCCCCAGAGGTGGGGGTTGACTCCCTAACTGAAGATAAGATTAGAACTATATCAAAACATATGTACAATGTTGATCTTTGCTATTTGGAAGCAAGGGGTATTTAATCTGATCGGTGAACCTGAAAAATGTGCTGTTGGAATTCTGATGTGAAAATAATGAAATTACTAAGAGCTTCACCCCCCCCTTTTTTTATAAGACAAAGATAATGAATGAAATGCATGCCCAAGAGCCGGAGAGATCATTTACAAAATGTTTATTTTGCTGCTGAGATTTGTGTTCAGAAGAAGAGCTGGTTGCCATCTTTCAAACCAAACACTTTTTTGTTTTGAGTCCAAGATGGGAGCATAAATCTTTTATCTAGTTTTTGCTAGGTTTGGGTTTTGTTTTGTTTTTTTGGTTGTTGTTGGGTTTTGTTTTGGGAGATTTTTATCTCAGAGCTCAGTTTTCAAAATTTGTCCAAGTAATAGAAAATTGTAAACAGAAAACTTAATGAAATTAGGCATGATAATTGGAGCTGATTAATTTTAGCTCTGACTCATATTTCAAAATCTCCAAAGGCCATATGACAAACTATTGAAGTTAACTTCTAACTGACTGACTAAGGCGACCATGATCAATGATATTATGACCCATTTCTTTAGCCTAGTGTTTGAGCAGACATTATTGATTGTCAGCAATGGTCTTATTCCACCTGCTAAGTTGGCAATGAGCGATCATAAACTTCTACTGGGCAGAATAAATGGAGAGAAAGGGAATGCAACTACCTTCTCAGAGAAGACTGGATGAATTTTCACATCATTCCATAGGCAAACATTTAAGAATGGGACTTCGGAAAAATCAGTGTGGAATAGAACTATGGCTCTCAAACTTTTTGTCTTAGAATCCCTTTGTACTCTTTTTCTAAAATCTTTTTTAAAAATTTTAATTCTTGGAATAAAGTAAGCATTTTTATAACAGTACAATAAAGAAGATGATTGCACATGACACTGAAAATTTACTATGCATAACTTGCTATGCTTTTCAAAGATACAACAAAATTATCATGCACTCTTAAAAATTGCTGCGGACCACCCCTCCCAAAGAGATTTTGTTTACATGACTTAGAAATTAAAAGTATTTCAGCATTTTTATGAAAATAGCCCTAAGCTTATAGACCCCTGAAAATGATACAGGGAAACTCAAGAATCCGTGGACCACATTTTACAAATCACTGGTATGGAATAAAGTCTGTTGGTCCTGGCAGAAAAGAATTCAGAGTGCTGCTTACTGGTTGTTTGAAAAAAAAAACTAGGGGGTGGCCAGATGGCACAGTGAATAGAGCGCTGGCCCTGAAGTCAGGAGGACCTGAGTTCAAATCTGGCTTCTGACACTTAATACAAAAAACTAGCCGTGTGACTTGGGGAAGTCCCTAACTCCAATTGTCCTCCAAAAGAAAAAAGAAAAAAACTAATGAATTTAGCTGGGCCCTAGTACCTTCAACTGTAAAATGAGGTATTTGTTCTCAGTGATTAATAATGATAATAATAATTAATAATAATAATAAACAACTTACATCTATATAGTGTATAATAGCTTACAAAACCCCTTCCTTGTATAAAGTAAGCTGGATAAGGATTATAAAAAGAAGTAAAGAAAGTTGGAAAAGTTGGTAAAGAAGTTGGAACATGGATTATTAACCTCATTTCATGGATGAGGAAATGACAGCTCAGAGAGCCTTACAAACCCACAGTTAAACAACTTGGAAATTTCATTGCTGGTACTTGAATCAAAGTCTTCTGATTCTAAGTGTATGTTCTTTTCACAAGACTTTATTTAAAAGATTCATTTATTACTTCATTTATAATATTTATATCCATTTATATACTTTATTCACAAGACTGTCTGGGGCAGCTAGGTGATACAGTCAATAGAGCACCAGCCCTGGAGTCAGGAGGACCTGAGTTCAAATCCAGCCTCAGACACTTAAAAAAAACTTGCTGTGTGACCTTGGGCAAGTCACTTAACCCCAATTGCCCTCCAAAAAGCAAAATAAATAAATAAATACATAAACAAGATTGTCTTTAACTTTAAAAGTTAAATTTTCTGAAAAAAACTCACCTGAGATAGTACAGGGTGATTGTCATATTAGTTTAAAATGCTGCATTGCTTAGTTTTCCCAGATTTTATATAGTGTTATACGGTCATTTAGGCATCATAAAGTAACATAGTTTATATACTCTTAGAAAATTCTCTTAAATTCCCCAGTCCATGTAAAATAAAATATCAGAGTCAGATAGACTAGGTCAATCAGTCAATCAACTACCATTTCTGAAGTACCTACTACGTACTCCAAAAAGGCACTAAGTAGTACCGTAAAAAGAAAGGCAAAATACAGTCCTTGCCCTCACAGAGCTCATAACCTAATGAAGCAAACAAGAAAAACAATTATGCACAAACAAGCTATATACAAGGCTAGGTAAATATTTTCATGTTCCACAAAGACTATACTGACTTGACTGTCATAGACAAACAAGATAGCCTTTAAAAAAATTTATACTCATCCCTTTAAACGTCTAACCAATGAACATGAACCTGGCCTGCCCCCTGTTTAGATTCCATCTGCTTCCACCTAATGATTAGGTCATTAGCTGGCCTGCCTTCCCTCTGCCTCCCTCTGACCTTTCAAGCAACACTTTCTCTTCTTTGAAGACATTTACAAAAATAGAAAGCTTTATAGAGAATCCTGTTCCTTCCCTATGCCTTTGAAATAGTTCAGGGATTTCTTTTCAGTCACTACTTACATATTTTCAAGGTCCATTTAAGATTTTTCAAGCTATGTTAAGCAATTTTTTTTCTATTTATTTTTTAAATGCTTTGAAAACCATTTTCTTCCCAGTCTCAGTCTGAACTTTGCTGGTCCTTGGAACCATGTTGCCCAACCCTCCCTGGGGATCCCCACTTCCACCCCCACCATGTTTTCCACCTATTGTTCAGTTCTCTGGATTTCTAACTGTTGCTGACTGCTTTTGTTCTAGTATGCTGAAATGGGTCCTGAACTAGAAATCTGGAGGCTTGGACTCTAGCACTAATACTTCCAGTAACAGATAGTTAGGGGCAACTGGGTGGGCTCAGTGGATGGAGTGGTGGGCCAAGAGTCACAAAGAGGAAATTTCCTCTTCCTGAGTTCAATTCTGGGCTCAGACACTTACTGGCTATGAGACCCTGAGCAAGTTACTTAGCCCTGTTTGCCTCAGTTTCCTCATCTGTAAAATGAGCTGGAGAAGGAAATGGCAAATGACTCCAGTATCTTTTCCAAGAAAACTCCAAATGGAGTCATGACATTTCAGACACAACTGAAATGACTGAACAACAACAAAAACATATAATGTCATATTCCATGGTATCTTAAACACATTCGTAAGTTCTCTGGGCCTCATCCCATTTGGGATAATGTCCTCTATCTTATCTATCTTTCAAGGCCATGGAGAAGACCAAGTAGGAAAAGATGTGAAAATTCTTTGAAAAGCATGAAGCACAATACAAATGTAAGCAATTATTATTCATGTTTAATCATCTGAAATAAGTTTTTCTAATGGTACCAAATTATTATAGTATAATATAAATTATAATGATCATAAGAAGTTATCTTAAAATATATTTGAATAAATTACATCAATTTATCATTCAATTATATAATACACAAGTATACATTTAATACAATTTTTATTTTAAAGGCAATATGGAGTCTAGAGAATTTGTCTCATACTTCTTTTTTTAGTCTTTTTTAAATTATAGACTTGAATACTAAAACATAAATACATAAGAAAAGAAAAAGAAACATTATAAGTAAATATTAAAACAAGGAAAGAAAAAACACGTGCATAGCAGAATCTAAGAAAGGATTAAAAATATATAGCAATAAATTTCCATTTCAAGAAAGCCCCTCTATTTAATATTGCACGTTATGTTAAAAGCTGTCCATCTTTTCTTTGCTTCCTTGTATGTTTTCTTTTGTTCTCTGCTGTATACTTTTTACTTTGTTCTTTTTTCCCTCCTTCCCTACCGCCTCCCAGGCTAGAGAATTGGTTGACTAACCAGGAAAAACTGGATTCAGGTTCTGCCTCTGACACATGCTGGCTAGAGGTACCTAGGTGGTGTACTGGATAGAGTACTGGGTCTGGAATTGGGAAGGCTGGAGTTCAAATTCTGCCTCAGACACTTACTAGATGAATGACTGTGCAAATCATTTAATTTCTGCCTGCTTCAGTTTCCTCACCTCTAAATCAGGTTAAAATCATAGAACCTACTTCCCAGGATTGTTGCATTTTTTTTGGTGATATTTATGAAGTGCTTCGCATAGTAGACACTTAATAAATTCTTCTTCTCTTCTCCTTCTTCCTTCTTGCCTATGTAACCCTGGACAAATTTAGCCCCTCAGTGCTCTAGGCTATGGACTCTGTATAAGACTATAAGTTTTAGAGAAAGTGACAATTTGTATTGCTGGACAGACTTTCCTCACCAGGGAGTAACCATACACCAATGAAATCCCTAATCTAGGTTGTAACCCAAGTCCTTCTAATAATTATTATGATGGTTGCCTTTCTCCTTCCTTCCCACTGTAATTACCACTTAACTTAAAACCAGTATGGGAGAAGTAGTTCTATTCCATTTATTAGTGGTCTGGATGGCATTATTATCATGACTGGCCACCCGTCCATCATTGTCAAAGCTCAAGTGAGGGAAATGTTTAAATCAACCAATCCTGTCAATATCTATGCATTCTAATGTCTCAATCATCATTTCATAACTTTATGACACTTTTATTATACAATTAACCTCCCTACAAATCCCTACTGGTTTCACCTTCTTCTTAGAATCAAACACAATTGGAAACATCTTTATTCCTTTTTTTTCTTTTATAAACCCTTCCTCTTTCCTAAGCATTCCATTATTCAGCTTGACTCCCATGCCTTGTGAATATGAGAAGCTAATGCATTCTTCTTTGAAAAAAAGCTTCTTAGAGACCTTCTTCCTAAAAGAATCCTATGTTTATCCTCCCTTGTTTGCATTCCCTCTAATTGATGAAATATATCTCTTTTTAAAAAATCTTGAGTATGGAAGAGCCCTCAAGCAGTCCCCAGTGGGGCCTTCAACATTTAAACTGAAAAGTTGTTGCACATGGTTCACCAAAACCATTAGATTGCCATCTACTCCATTTGTCCCACAGAAATTTGCACTGACCCAGAAAATATTTAGCAAAGCCATCTGCGACATTACTGTCATTACTTTATAGGTTTGCAAACTCAGCTCTCCAGGGACTTTCATTTCCTCTCTGTCACTTTGCCTGCAATTAGGGTATTCTACCACCACCTGAGCAGTGCTCCTTGTCTTTGTGGTATTATGAGTCAGGTTTCAACCAATGGCGTAATTAACTGAGAGATAAGTACAATTTTCCACTCAATTGTTCATTTTCAAGTGAGAACAGAAGTCTTATTACACCAATATGGAATAGTGACATTAAAAATTAAAAGCAAAATTAAATAGATAATAGTGATTACATAAAAATGAAAAGATTTTGCAGGGATAAATCAGTATAACTAGGGAAAAAGGAAGCTGACCAACTGGGGAAAAAAACTATTGAATCAAAAAACTGTAATGGGGATCTGATATTCAAGATGTGGAGAGAATTAGCAAAAATATATTAAACAGAGCCATTCCCCAATGGTGAAAGAGTATTAACAAACCATTCTTGAAAGAATATTCACTAATTTTTTACAGCCACGTGAAAGTTTGCTCCAAATACACTAATACAAATTCAAAGCCATTTTGAAGTTTTATCTTCTACTTTGAAAATTGGCAAAGGTGATAAAAGGTGGAAATAGTTAATAATGGAGGAAGCGTGCCTGGAACTAAACATTCTAGAAAGCAATTTGAAATTATGCTTTTAAAAAAATGACTAAACTCCATACCCTCTGATTTGGAGGTGTCATTGTTTAGTTAACATCTCAAGGCAGTCAAAAATAGATCATTTATATACTAAAATATCTATAGCAAAGAATCCAGCACAAAGTAGATGCCCATTGACTGGGGAATGGCCAGATAAAATGTGGAACACATAATATTATTCTACTATAAGAAACAACAAATCTGCTATCCAAAAGTCTTAGTGTAGTTTGAAGCTATTTAAAATAGCTTATTTAAATTATTTTAATATAGCTTAAATACATAATTTTTAATAGCTTAAATGAATAAATAGGTTGAACCTACACTGAGACTTTTGGGACACTGTATATATTAAATTCAGAGAAGCATGAGAAGAACAAAATGAACTGATGAAATATAAAGTAAATAGAAACAGGAAAACGACGACATACACAATGACTATAAGAATGCAAATCCAGGAACGAAGCATCCCACAGGCACTTGCTGAGTAGTAACAGTTTCATGTGTCATTTTAAGATTTACAAAGTAGTTCTCTCACCATCCCTTTAAGTAGGAAGCATAAATATTACCATCCTTGTTTCATAGATAAGGGAGTTAGAAACCAGAGTGGTGAAGGAACTTGCCCCAAGTCACTAAGCAAGTATGTGTTGAAGGGGGCGTTCATACTTTGTTCTGATGACTTCAAATCCTAGGCACTTTCATCTGTATCTGTGCTATACTTCTTCTCTGAGAAATAAACATCCATATTTCACACATATATACATAGATGATTGTCCATCCAAGCTGGTAGTAGAATAGGTCTCTTGAAAGAATTCTAGGGGTAAAAATATTCCTCAGCTCCTATAGCCTCATCCCTCTGGATGGATCAACCCAAGTTGTCTGAAGCTCTGGTTGAGTATATTTTCTTCTTGTTGAATACTAAGAGTGGCTCTAGAAACTGAGAGTAGAAAACCATAAGGTTGTTTTCAAATCCTCATGGTCCCCAAAGGACAGCGACTACAAGAGATTTGGGCATAGGATCATTTGTCCTATCATTTTTAGTCCTCTTTGACTTTTCATGACCCTATTTGGGGTCTTCTTAGCAAAGATACTGAAATAGTTTGCCAGTTCCTTCTCTAGTTCATTTTACAGATGAGGAAACTGAGGCAAACAGGATTAAGTGACTTGCCCAGGGTCATACAGCTAGTAAGTATCTGAGGCCAGATTTGAACCTAAGAAGATGAGTCTTCCTAACCTCAGGTCCAGCACTCTATCCACTACACCATCTAGCTGCCCCAAGAAGAGTTTCTAGATTTGGCACAAAGTAGCTTGAACTTCTGCCATAAGCAGGAACGTGTCATTGTTTAGTTCATTTCAGTCTTGTGTGACACTTCATGACCCCATTTGGAATTTTTTTGGCAAAGATACTGGAGTGATTTGCCAGTTCCTTCTCCAGCTCAGTTTACAGATGAGGAAACTGAGGCAAACAGGGTTAAGTGACTTGTCCAAGAGAGGCCAAATTTGAATTCAAGAAGATGAATCTTCCTGACTCTAGGCCCAGAATTCTATCCACTGCGCCACCTCGCTGACCCCATAGGATCATAAAAATCTAGAATTTTAGGGGACTATAAGAGACCATTTAACCTAAGCCCCAAGGCCCAGAGAGGTTAAATGATAGCATTTATATAGCACTTTAAGACTTGTGAAGCACTATACATGTTATTTCATGTGATTCTCATTTGGGTCCTATTATTATCCCAACTTTACAAAAGAAGAAATGAGCTGAGACAGGTGACTTGCCCAAGGTCACAATATCTGAGGCAGGATTTGAACTCAACTATTTCTGACTCCAACTGCAGTACCCAATAGCACGTAGTAAGAGATAGAGGTGAATTTGAATGTCTGGGCTCTGAGTTCAAAACCTCTTTGCTTTTCACTGTATTTCACTTAGAAAATAGAAAGGAGGTTTGGGAAAACAGGGAACCATATATTTGACACAATTTGATTCAGCAAATAGCCTCAAACTTTATGTGACAAGTGTACAACTCCAGTGTTTTTGCCTGCTTTTCTCAACATATACTGCATACCAGGAGGCCAACATAAATGCAGATGGTGGTACAAAGTGTGCCATAAGCAGCCACATCCTCTTATTACATATACCAAGATCCAGGTGGGCCGACAGAGGAGCTGTGGTTGGGGGGCACAAGCATCATAGAACGAACAGCCACGTTCTCTTTTTGCCATATGTTGAATAAAGGCAACTGAGGGAATTAAGCTTTGGACAGAAGCATTCCCCAATTCACAATGTGCTGAAGGGTGCGTCATAATAGCATTAGAAAAGATTCTAATCTAAATGGTAATCTAACACCCACTTAAGTTCACAAATGTGTGAAATTTCAGTTATGATATAGATAATATAGGGTTGTTGGGTGAAGGGTGGTTGAGAAGCAGAGAACGTAGCCACCATTCAGAATAGTCCCTCGATGGCAAAGGAGTTCTTAATATTTTTGTGTATTGTGGGCTCTTTAAAATCCAATTGAAACCTATGAACCCCTTCGGAGAATAATGATCTTAAATTCAAAAAATAGAATATATGGAATTTCAAAGAAAACCAACTCTACTGAAATTAAGACATAATTCTTCTCATGTCTGTCCATGTCACCTCCTGGAATCTATCAACAGACCCTTTATGGGTCCATGGATTCCAGGTTAAGAACACCAGAATTGTATAAGAATATGTAGCACACTTTTACCTTTTGGAATATGACTTACTTATACCTTGGGAAATAAGTGTATTCTTTATTGACAACAATTGAGAGCAAGATTAAAGAAATAAATACTTAAGAACAATCTTGTGGATTTTTGTATTCTCTTTTTTCCATCAGAAATGCTCCTTGAGTTGGATTCCATGGCTGGGGGCCCCCTGGTAACCCAACTCTCCCTCCACCCATCTTCCTTTTCTTTGTTGTCTTCTTCCATTAGATTGTAAGCTCCTTGAGAGCAGAAACTATCTCTTTTTTTCTTATTTATATTAATATGCTGCCTGGCACATAGGAGGGACTTAATAAATGTTTATTCAATGTAATTGAATTGCTTTTACTAAATCATTCATTGTAATCTATTCCAAAACCCATCTTAGACACAGAATTTATCAGAAAATTCTTCTTTAAATCACCCCATTTCTCTTGACTAAGTCAAAAGTCCTTCCAGGGTATGTGTACAGATTTGGCATTTCTACTGCTCCATATGGTTTCAAGATACCTGCTGCCTTTTTTTCTTCTTCAGGCAGTAGCTATAACTCCATTGTGGACAGTCTTTCATACATCAGCCCCTAATTAATCAGCTGAAATACCATAGCCTTTCCAACTTTTCCAGTCTCTCAGTTCTTGTTACCTTATGAAGCTTCTGCTGACAGGAGAGACAAAAGTTGTATAGCCATATGACACCCAGCATGACTCACCTGTGTAGAAATCTATGATCTCCTTTTTCTAATCAGAAAAAAGTATATCAGCTGCTCCTTCCCTCTCCCAAGTGCAAAGTGGTAATTTGCACTCAATTATTACCTTAGCAACCAAAAACTTTTCTTTGATATGGGGCTTGAAATTTCAACAAACTCAGCTTTATTAAGATTATTTAAATGTCAGATTATCTAAAATGATAAATATCTCTTCCAGAACAAACCATTTGAGGACCTATAAATGGAAAAGAATATTTTAAATAGTTTCACTTCATCATCCTTTTCCCCTTCAAGCCATACTCCACAATATTTCTCTTACCTTATTTCTAAGCAATAAATTAAGAAAGCATTGGTCCTCAGGAAATATGCTCACATATTACTCACAGATTATAAGGGAAAAGCAAAACTAAAAGACAGAATACAGTATCTTTTTCAATAGGTATATTGCCAGACTCCTGGAAAGAACAGCCTGATTTTATTCTGTCCTGAACTTAGTTTCATTTCAAAACTGTCCAGTTTTATTCTTTAAAATGTCATATGACCTTAGAATTGTAAAGGATCTAAGACCTAGCTTAAACATTTCCAGTGATGGGGAACTCATGACCACCTGGGGCAACCAATTCCATTTTCTGACACTTCTAATTGTGAGAAAATTCTTCCTTCTTTTGAACTGAAATCTGCCTTTCTGAATTTTATGTGTTGGTCTTAGTGGAGCCACACCAAAAATCTCTACTTCCTCTTCAAATATTTAAAGGTAACCCTCATGTCTCTCCTAAGGCTTTCCTTCTCCTGGATAAATATCTCTGCTTTCTTCAAATGACATTATTTTCAGTCTCCTCTTCATCCATTGTCATTCTCCTCTGAATAGGCTTCAAATTTTTAATGTTCTTCTTATGTGTGGTACCCAGAACTGAACAAAATATTCCACATGTGGTTTGAGAGAAATTATTATTTTGCTATTAATAACCAATCACTAGATTAAGATTCAGTCTTTTCTCCTTTTATTTCCTCATTTAAGGACCATCCCCTGTAAAAATTCAATCTCAAAAGAACATGACTGATTGATGAGATGTTTTCTAATCCTTGGGGACCATGCTCCTCAATCTTGGGCTGAAACCCACCCAACTAGGAGATCTTATTTCTGTTTAGAGTGTAAACAGATCCAGGCTAAGGGAATTCTTGCCCCAAGTCCCTGTCCTTCCACCTCTCCACTGGAATTTAGGGTGACCAGATTCATGAAGGAGAAAACCAACAAGAGTGGTTTGGATGAAGATGGATTTCCCTATGCATGTTGTTGGAGGCAGATGAGTCTCATGGTTAAGCCACATTCTCATCAGGAGGAACTGAAGTCTTCTAGCCTACCTCCTCGTTAAATGTCCACCAATCAGTGTTGACTTTCTCTTGTAAGGGACATTTCCTTTCAAAAAATACTGAAGGCTTTCAGGTTCTCAATTTTTGTCTCTGGCTTTCTGAGAGAAACCACCGACCTTCAATTTACTGATGATTAGCTAGCCTAAATAAATTGATTATCAATTATTCAGAAAATCTGTCTCTTGAGGTTTTTCCTTTGTCACAGGTTTTCCAAGCAAGCACAGATTACTCTGGGAGTACTCCCTCCTTTGTTTTTTTATAGCATACTGCTGTTAACAGTATATAGAATGTATAGTGTTTGGGGTCTTCGTTCAGTTTTCTTTTTGTCTTCATCATCGCTTTGACTCATACCAAGGGCCACTGAAAACCTCAATCTCTTTCACAAACTAGACTAAACATATCTCCCCCATTCAGCGTTTGTCAACAAGTCAGTAAGGCAAAAAACCATCTGTTGAGCACTTATTATGTAATAAGTATATAATGATGCCAAGTGTTGGGAATGCAAACACAAGCAGAAAGAAAGACAGTTCCTGTCCTGAAGAAGTTCCCTTTTAATGGGGAAAGATAGCATATAGAAGTAAGCCAAAAGGGAGCAGTAGTGGAAAAAGAAAATCTGGAGGGTCAGGAGTACAGCATAGAGAGAGATGACAACATGGCTAACCTGGGCATAGAGGTTCTGGGAAGAATTAACCAATTAGAGGAAAAGGTATGAAGATTACTTCCAGTGTGAAAAGTCTAAGGGAAATCTATAGTTAATTTTTAAATGCAAGGTTTTGATTTACCTCTGTTACATTTATTCTTTTTAGATTTGACCCATCATCCTAAGCCATTAGATCACAGAGTCTCTGTAATCTGTCATCTAAGTATTAACTATCTCTCTCAACTTTGATATCTACAGATTTGATCATTATTTCAACTAAGTTTTCATTAAGGTCATTGACTTAAAAAAAGTAAAGGTTCAACTCAATAGCTCTGAAGACAGAGCCCTGTGGAAATGACCTTTTGTCAAATTGACATTATTCTTCGAGTATAATTGCTCCATCAGCTATGAATCTACCTAGCTTACATTCTTATCCAATCTGTATTTCTCTATCTCATCCACAAATATGTCAAGTGATTTTTCTCAAAGGACCTTCTGAAATTGAGTATAAAACAATGGAAAGAACATATTTGGACTTGGAGAACTTTAGTTCAAATGTAAGTTCTGTCAATTGTGTTGTGATCATAGGTCAGTAATTTCACCTCTCTGGACCTCCAGTTCCTCACCTGTACCATGAGAGATTTGGATTAGATGGCTTCTCGTGTCTCTGCCAGTTCTAATTCTGTTATTCTAGATACACTATGTCTACAGCAATTCCCGGATGTATCACTTTGATTACCTCGTCATTGTCATCAGCAGCTTCATTATAGCTAACATGTATAAAGCACCCGCTATGTGACAAGTAATGTACTAAGCACGTTACAAGTATTATGTCCTTAGATCCTCACAACCACCTTGGGATATATGTGCTATTATTTTCCCCATTCTGCAGATGAGGAAACTGAGGGAAGTGGAGGCTATGTAACTTCCCCAAGGTTATACAGTGAGTAGAATTAATATATACAAAGGTCTTCCAGATGCCAGACCTAGTGCTCTACCCACTGCACTACCTAGCTACTCTGATAGAAAAATGAGATTTGTTTAACCTCTTATTTTAGGTCATTATAGATCATTAGGTGACCCTAATGATCACCACTTTTCTTTCCCACAAGCTATTCCTTTATCTTCTTTTTTTTAATTTTAATTTATTTTCTTGGTTACATCATTCATTTCCACAAGGTTCTGAGTTACAGATTTTCTCCCCTTTTTGTCCCTACCCCCCAGCCCAGAACATTGATCCCACTGTAAGGCCCCTCCCACAATCTGTT
>CM053593.1:250892618-250931467 GCA_028646575.1 Pseudocheirus occidentalis | reverse complement strand
GGACGCTTCTCAGCATCGCACAGTTAAAAGACAACTATACAAGTCTCAGGATGGAAGGAGATGTCTACATTCAGAGAAAGATCCAGAAAGACCAGAGTTTAAACGGAGACTGAAGCAATACATGCTATCATTCTTTTAAAAAAAAACATTCCTAAGAAGAAAATAAAGTATTTAACGTGCTCGGCAGATTTTTGAAATAGTTATTGTCCTTTCTTCTTGAAGAGGAACAAAATGACATCACCATAGTTAGAGTCAAGTTTCAGTGCCTCTGGCTATGGATGATCAGACCAACATGTACTTGGGATGCTCAACCACAGATTGAGCACGGAGAGTCCGTGTGGAAATTTGGGGTGTATTCTCTAAATTTGCACATCTTGAATTTCTTCTGAGCTACTTCAATTCTGCATTGCCCATAGAGCACAGCACCTTCTGTGATGAGAGCATGCCAAGCTGGGTGGTCCTGTGGCAGTGTCTCCCATATTACTCAATCAGTATCAAAGTTCTTAAGAAGGACCTTGATCAGGTGGACACCAAAGGTGGAAATCCCTCACATGAGGAAGTTCTAATATTCCTTGAATGTACCCTACACCTGTACAGTAAATTGGAAGTACACACATGATTTTGGCTACACTCCCCCTGTCTAAATGGGAAGTCCAAAGGCTTATTGATTTTTTCGGGTTTGGAAGCATCCACATTCTCCACCTGGGTGGCCTGATGGCCCCCTTTTACTGAATCATCCACAAATCTCTCTCTCTTTCATGGGACCAAAACAGGCTACAATCACCAAAAGCAGTCTAGCAGTCTTCCTTTAGGTCCATATGATTTTGAAGGGTTCATTTTTTTGGAAGTCTTTGTGAAGACTAGACTGAGCAGAGCCTTTGACAGGCACCTGTGAGTGATCAGAATAAACAACTATTGGTCTTTTGGGACTTCAAGTTACCCAAAGTGACTATTTCCTATACAACTTCTGGAAAGAAGTTACTCACCTGCTACCAGGTCCTAGTTGCTTCTGAATCAATTATACAGAGCCATACATGCACCCTTCATCACAAGTTGCCTATTACAAATTAGGTAATGCAAGGTGGCATGTCTAATATGATGGATAGGGCATAGAAAACTTATCTTTAAATGGAAAGTACATATTCAAAAGCATGTTTTCCCTAGTTCTTTGTGTGTTTGTGCCCTTTATCAAGAGATTGCAACAGTCAGAGACATGTTACCTCTACCAAAAGTTCAATGAGACCCACCTATGAGGTCCCAAATTCCAAGGAATGATATTTTGTCTTTTTTGCCAATACCATAATGAGAAAGGCATATAAAACTGGATTTTAGTGCTACTAATCTGGTAACTGAAGATGCCTAGGGAAATTGGTATCCTGATGAATCTTTCCAGTGGGCTGATCTTTGGGCCATATGGCTGGAAAGTAAGAGATACTTGAAAGTAATGGAGTAGATAAAGATCTTCATCTACATTGATTCCTGAACAGTTACCATTTATCTGGTCTGGTTATTTGGGTCCTGGAGACAAGACTGGACAATCAAAGATTCTCTCCTTTGGGGTCAAGAGTAATAAAGAAATTTTGCCAATGTCTCCTTTCATATATAGTTGTTTGTGGGTTACGTCATATATCCTCTATCAAATTATGACGTAACCCACAAACAGCCAGCTTAAATCTATTATGAGAATGGTGGAGCTTGGGGACATTGACAATTCCTTGTCTGGACATAGAAGCCACGATTCTATATTGTCCTGAGCAACAAGACAATATAATTACTTTAAGTAAGGATGAAGCAGCCACTCATGCCCAGTAAGGATCATAATGCTGATCAGAACATCTACCTAATCCACATGACCCTCAGCATGCTACCAAATGGCAAATTGGCTTTCTTACCTTATCTCAGGGCAAGATCTATCTTCCTTCCTTCCTTCCTCCCTCTCTCCCTTCCTCCCTTCCTTCTTTCCTTCCTTTCCCTCCCTCCTTCCTTTCCCCTGTTCCTTCCTTCTTTCCTTCCTTCCTTCCTTCTTTCCTTCCTTCCTTCCTTCTTTCCTTCCTTCTTTCCTTCCTTCCTTCCTTCCTTCCTTCCTTCCTTCCTTCCTTCCTTCCTTCCTTCCTTCCTTCCTTCCTTCCTTCCTTCCTTCCTTCTTTTCCTTCCTTCCCTCCCTCCCTCCTTCCTTCTTTTCTTTCTTTCTTTCTATCTATTTTCTGTCTATATATCTATATATGTATATGTGTAAGGGTATACACACACGCACATACATATATTTGTTTGTGTATATGTTGATATGTATATGTGCATATATGCACACATGTAGATGTGTATATGTTTATATGTGCATACATATATACATTGTGTATATGTATATGTGTTTATATATGTATATGCACACATATATAGTATGCACACAGAATGAATACAACAACGTAAGATAAAAGAACAACAAAACAATCAAAACTCAATATTGAAGAATTATAGAGAATGAGCTTGGCCCCAAAGAAGATAAATGAGAAGACATTTCCCCTCATGCTTTTGCACAAATGGAGATTCCACAGATATGGAACATCACACATAATGTTAGACTTTTTAAAAAAAATACTAATTAGTTTTATGGAATTTTGCTTCTTTTTTCCCTATTTTTTTCTTTTTTAATCCTTTGTTACAAGCAATGGCTCTCTGGAAAGTGAATAGGGAGAGAAACATAGGGGATATCTAAGAGACATACAAGGTAATCTTTTTAAAAGACAGAACACAAAAAATTAGAAGAGAAGCAGATCAGATATTGTTTACAGCTAAAACTAGTGGGAGAATCCTTAACTAAGCAAGTGCTGGAGGCATTTACAAAAGATATAATAGATAATTTTAATTACTTCACACTGGAAATCTTTGGTGGGAACAGAATCAACACAATTATGAGAAGACAAGTGGTTTTCTCAGGAAATCTTTTTATCAAATAACTTTGATAAGAGTTTATTATGCAAGACATGTAGAGAACTAATGCAAATATTTTAGTCAAAAGTTCTTTCCCAATAGATAAGTGATCAAAGGATTTGAACAATTTTCAAAAGAGGAAATGCAAACTAATAATAATCATAATAGATATTGCTCCAAATTACAAAAAATAAAAGAATTTCAAATCAAAACAATTCTCAGGGTTTACCTCATACTCAGTAAATAGTTAAAGATGACATGAAAGTTTAAGTTGGACAGATTCAAGAAAGCTGGGAACATTAATATAATCTTGGTGAAAATAGGAATAGGTCTAATTGTTGTAGAAAGGTATTTAGAATAGAACTATACTAATAGTTTTATATATTACTAAGTAATATTTTTATAACATGTAAAGTAGTTATATATTATATATGTCACATTTATATATTAAAAACCTTTGATACAAATATTGCATTGTTAAACATATGTTTCAAGGAGGCCAATGATAGAAAAGAAAAGCACCATATTCACCAAAAAATTTATAACATCACTTTTTGTATTAGCAAAGAACTGACTACCATCATATCATAAGGAAATAGGGATGGTATTATCTTCCCTTTGTTCATTTTCATACCTTTAATTTTTTTCTATTATCTCATGACTATTTCCTAACTATGTCAAATAGTAGGGAAAGGGGATCCCTACACTGATCACTGAACTCAACTTTTAATGTTCTTGATTTCAATTTTTAAGTTAGTTAAATTTATTTGCCCCCATGGCCACTTCAAAACTACCCCACTACCATTGTCCCTTAGCAACCTTTCCCTATCAGAAGTTTATGCTATTCAAATCTGTCACCTATTCCATATCCTGGTGAATTGTCTCCACTAACCTCATGGATATTCTTTCTCCTTTCTTGATTAGTCTGGTACCTGATGTAATGGTAATGAAATTTAAATATCCCTTTGTATTGGAAAGCTGACAGGCACTTAGCACCTAGTTTCAAATTAAGCCTCTGTTAAAGAAACAGAAGGTATGAACCCCTGTTGATGACATAACAAGAAGGGGTTGAACAGAGAACAATATTATATACATGGAAAAACTCCAGCTGGGAAAGTCAGAAGTAAATGGGATGAACATCTGAAGGCTGGGATGCTGCTGCTGCACTGGAACTTCTGTGGAGAAAGTGATTTTGATTTTGAGAATGGAAGAAAGTGATTTTGATTTTGAGAATGGAGCTTATGGTGCTGAGGACTTCTGAAGGCCAGCTGGAGCTCCTGAGGCTGCTAAGGATTTCCAAGGACCAGCCAGAGCTGCCAGAGGAAGCATGACTGCAGTGTTGGTACTTTGTCTGTGGCTCTGTTAAGTTTTCTCTTCCAAGGAACAGAAACTGTGAAGGACTTGAGGTGCACTGGACATTGCAAGCTTCAATATGGAGCAGGAACTGCATGGAGAGCTGAACAAGGAGCTGGGAGCTATCTGCCTTTGAACTCAGGTGACAGTTGGTTAGATTTGGGTGGGAGCTGGGACCATGGAAGAGGAGCCATGGAAGCTGAAAGTCTGCCCTGAGTCAAGATGAAAAGACCTCTCCATGGGTACTGAGTAGTGACTGATGATTGAATAGTGACTGATTTGTAACTTAGTGTGCCCCATGGGTGAAGGACTTTGACCTTTTGTACTTTATGATTGAATGATTGAGTTACTAAGTGATTGAGTTACTAAGTGATTGTACTTTTTTGAAAATCCTGTGACCACTTTGGTGAAAACTATGTGGCCATTTTAGTGATAAGTTCATAAGTTGCATCATTGTGAATGCTGTATGTTGATTTTCTATGAATGTTTTGCTCTGAGTTGTTATTGAATAAACAGAGAGTTTGCTATACTACGTAATCAGAACCTCGAAAGCTGTTCACAGCAGCATTCTTCTGGAAAGCTTTTTGTGCATGATTATACGTCTGACTCACTTTCTCCCTCTCTATCCCAATTCCTGTCCTCATAGTAGGGGACTTCAAAACATATGCGGATATTTTCTCAAATGTCCTAATCTCTAATATTCTCAACATTATCAACTATCATCATTCATCCCTTCACTCTCTCTCAGCTAAACAGACAGATGGTCACATCTGTGCCAACCTTGATTTTATCATCACCCACAAATGTTTTATTTACATTATCAAGAATTCTGAATTTCCTTTATGTAATCAGAATATATTATTCCATCTTTCCCTATGCCTAGCATCCTAAACTTATTCATCATCTTCACCATGACCTCTAATCCCTCTGCCCCTCAATGCTTTTCTAGACCATCATCCCTGCTCTGACTACACTCCTCTCCCTTCCTAATTTCAAACAAATTAAACTTTGCACTGTTCTTGAATCCCTTGCTGCTTTATCCCATCATTGCTGATGTTCATGCTCTCACATGTGTCTTGTCAAACCCTAATGCTGGATCGCTCCTACCATCTCCTTCCTTATTCCAGTTCACATTGCTACCGAACAGAGCTGGAGGAAACCATAAAACTTTGCAAACTGAATCCACCACAAATTTATGTTACTTAATTTCTACTGGTCCCTCACTTCAGCAAGGTAATCCTTTTATTGCTCCCTAACTGACTCTAGCACTTCTTGTATGATGGCTTGCTGAGCCCTTTCCAGGGCTGCTCATCTGCTTTTGGTATCTACCTTCACCCACCTGTGGCTCCAAGAAATTCTAGCATGCATATTGGCCACACTCTGGTAAACCTTCTTGGCAGATGGGTTAAACCAGGTTGAAGATAACTGACAGGCTTCAAACCAACTGCTGAATTAAGGAAATGTCTACCCCAAACATGTAAAAACTTACCCTAGTAGAATGAGTAAATGAGAACAATTTGTTCTAATGACAATGAAAGTAGCTGAAGTGGGCAATGTGGAGTACTTAGAGCATGGTCAGAAATTGAAAGTACAAGGTCACCCACTGCATACCAGGCTATCACCAGGTGTCTTGACTTTTGTCCTGACACTGGACTTTGATGAGTCTGGAAGAGAGAATAAGACTGATGATGTGCAATTCTGCCTTAAATTCAATTCATGTGTAAGTCAAGACATCTCTCGGTGTATCATTGGTCCTCTTTGATAATGAAAGACAGATAACAGCAACTGATTCTTTGTCTCATTTGACATAGCAATTGTTCCATACCTTCTCTTCTCTCTCTACGTCCCCCCTATTATCTTCCCCATCCACCATCTCACCTGAGAAACTCAGCTAATACTTTATTTAGAAATGACAGCAAGAGGCAGCATGGAATAGTGGAAAAGACATAAGATTTGGTATCAGAGGCTTTGGCTTCCAATCTCATTGCTGTTGCCTGTATGACCTTGGGCAAGTCATACGACCTCTGTGAGCCTCAGTTTCTTCATATGTAAAATTGGAGGGTGGACTCAAGGGGCTCTAAGTTCCCTTTAAGATGTAAGCTTTTTTTTAAAATCAGCCCCAGCAGCTGATTTAGCAGCCAAAGTAAAAGCATGAACTTGGCATAAGTTCCTGCTCCAATCACTTCCAATACATGTCAGAAATTGACTAAACAAATTTTAGAGCTATAGAACCCACAAAATGACAGAGAGAAACAAATCTCTCCCTAAAGGCAGCCTGGTAGGCTGACAGGAAGGGTCTATCAAACTGGACTGGGAGCTGAGCACAGTCCCCTGTGAGCTGCAGGGCTCTGGCTCCAGGGCAGCCCTTACCAGCAGAGGTCTGAGCAGAATTCAGGAGAGTGAATCTCAAGCAACTGTTGTGGTTTCCAGACTTCTCAATCCATAAACACCAAAGAGAAAGTAAAAGGTCAGTGTGGAACTCTGTTGGAACTGGGCAGGGGGGACACAAGAGTACAGTATGGCCCCTGCCCCCAGGTTGAGAAGTGGAAGAGGTGTGGTGGCTGCCACATGGCTGCCTCCCAAGATTCTGGACTGCAAATTGTAGGGTGACCAAGTGACCATTCAGAGGATAATCACTCTTGCTTTATCCTGCTTGGATCTGGATTGTGGTCATGGATGGTGGTACTGGGGTATGTGGCCAGTGATCCAGAGTTTGTGGGGGCTGTAGAGAGGGCATCCTCCCAATAGCTCTGGCAGCTGCAAAAACTCCAGTGATTTGGAACAAAGCTCTCTTCATTCTGGAAGCAGAGTTCTACTGTAGCAAAGAGCTCAAAAGTCAAGTAATTGACTGGCAATATGAGCAAGCAGAGGAAATGTGATCAGACTACAGATTCCTTTTCTGGGGACAAAAGGATCAAAGCATGGAATAGTAAGAAGACAATGAAGTCAAAAATCCTTCATAAAAGCTTCCAAGAAAAATATGAACTGGTTACAGGCCATGGAGGAGCTCAAGAAGGATTTTGAAAATCAAGTAAGAGACGAGGAGGAAAAATTGGGAAGAGAAACAAGAATGATGCAAGAAAATCATGAACAGTGAGTAAACAGCCTGCAAAAGGAGACCCAAAAAATACTAAAGAAAATAACACCTTAAAAAATAGACTAACTCAAATGGCAAAAGAGGCCCAAATTCAAACAAATGAAAAACATAGAAGGCAATGTGAAATATCTCATTGGAAAAACCACTGACCTGGAAAATAGATCCAGGAGAGACAATTAAAAAATTATTGGACTACCTGAAAACCATGATCAAAAAAAGAAGTTAGAAAGCATCCTTCAAGAAATTCTCAAGGAAAATTGCCCCAATATTTTAGAACCAGAAGGCAAAATAGAACTTGAAAGAATTCACCTATCACCTCTTGAAAAGGATCCCAAAAAGAAAACTCCGAGAAATTTTATAGTTAGGTTCTAGAGTTCCCAGATCGAGAGGAAAATATTATAAGCTGCCAAGAAGAAACAATTTGAATACTGTAGAAACACAATCAGGACAACCCAGGATCTGGCAGTTTCTACATTAAGGGATAAAAGGTCCCAGAATATGATATTCTGGAGATCAAAGGAGCTAGGATTAAAACCAAGAATCACCTACCCAGAAAAATTGAATATAATGTTCCAGGGGAAAATATGGTCATTCAATGAGATGGAGGACTTTCAAGCATTCTTGAGATAAAAACCAGAACTGAATAGAAAATTTGACACTCAAATACAAGAAGCATGAGAAGGTAAATATGGAAAAGAATTCATAAGGAACTTATCAAAGTTGAACTATTTACATGCCAATATGGAAAAATGATAATTGTAACTTATGAAACTTTTCTCAGTATGAGGATAGTTGAAGGGAATACAAATGTATATATACATAAACATATGTCTATATAGGAGGATATATATGCATATGAATATATATGTTAGTGTGTGTATATATGGCTATATAGACAGAGGGCGCAGGATCAATTGAATAGGATTGGATATTTTAAAAGGTAAAATTGAGAGGTGGGAGAGGAATAGTATGAGAGGAGACAGGGAGAGGCAGAATAGGGTTAATCCTCTCATATTAGAAGAGGCAAAAGATAACTGTTACAATGGAGGTGAAGAACAGGAAGGCAAAAAGGAATGAGTCAACCTTACTCTCATTGAAATCGGCTTAGGGAAGGAATGACATACACTCTAAATTAGATATCTTTACCTACAGGAGAGTAGGGGGAAAGGGGATAAGATCGGGAAGGCAGGTTGGGAGGGAGGGTTGTTAGAAGCACACACTTTTGTAAAGGGACAGGTACAAAGTAGAGAATAGAACAAGTGGGGGTGGAATAGGAAGGAAGGAAATATACAGGTACTGGGGTAGGGAGATCCATACTGCCCTATCAGAAAGTCAGAGGGTTGATGGGGGAGGATATAGAAAAGAGCTGATTGGGGGAGGAGGTATACAGTGGGATTGCTGTTTTGGGGTTGTGGGTAGGGGAAAGATGGGGAGAAAATCTACAGTGGGATTGCTGTTTTGGGATGGTGGGTAGGGAAAAGATGGGGAGAAATCTATAAATGAAAATCTCATGGAAATGAATGACGTAAACTAAAAATAAACAAAAGTTAAATTAAAAAAAAGTCCAAGTAACTTTTTCGTTGGTTTTTAGAGAAAGGCCAACGTAGAGATTTACAGCAATATAATATAAAGTACAACTCTGGTGACATGGTAGAAAGTAAGATTCAGGGTAAAAAAAAAAAGTTTTAGTTTTAAGAATTTTATTGCTGTAAAATACTTATGGTACTATATGTGTTATAAAAATAAATATTGTCTACAGTTTTAAAAAGAGAGGCAATTGCAGTCAGCTAGGTGAGAGGTGATGAAGGCCTAAATTAAGGTGGTAGCTGTGGGAGTGGAGAGAAGGGATCAGATTGAAGAGATGTCATAAAGGTAGATTTGGTAACTGATTTAATAAAATCACTTGTGTCCTACTGGTCACCAAGCAATCAATAAACAATCAATATGTCAGTAAAAAAAAAAAAGAAAACATCAGCTGCTGTCCAATCTTCTACTCCATATAAAACATATTTGGTTCCCCCACCTCCTATAAAAGCTTCATTTGATTTTCATTGGCTCTCAGCCTATTTCTCTCTTCCCTTTCTCAGCCAAACTTGAAAAAGCTAGCTAGACTTATTTTTATTTTCTTTCTTCTCACTTCATCTCAATTCTTTGCAAACTGGCTTCATCGCTTTTCTGAAGTCAGCAATGGTCTCTGAATTGCCTAATCCAATGGCCTTTGCTCTGGCTTCATGTTGGTACTACTGATCTCCTTGTCCTAGATATGCTTTCCTTTCTGGGTTTTCATGAAACTGCTCTCTCTTGGTTATCCTCTTACCTAACCTGATTGCTTCTTCTCAGTCTCTTTTTGCTAGATCATCTTTCAAGTCACATTTCCCAGTCCTGTGTAGACCCCAAGGATCTTTGCTGAGCTCTCTTCTCTTTTCCCTCTGTACTCCCTCACTTGGTGATCTCATCTCTATTTTGATGACTCCCAGATCCACATATCCAGCCCTAGTCTCTTACCTGAGTGACAATCCCACATCACCATCTGCCTTTTAAATATTTCAAACTGGATATCCAGTAGGAATCTCAAATATAGAATATCAAAACAGAATTCTTATATTCCCCTCCAAACCTATGCTTCTTCTGAACCTCTCTATTTCTGTCATCCCTATCTTTACAATTTCCTAAGACTCACAGGCTTGATGTCATTCTAAATTTCCACTCTCATTCACCCCACATATCCAAGAAGCTCCCAAATCATCTTGTTTCTACACAAAATCTCTTACATCAGTCCTCTACTTTCCACATATTTTCACCACCCAACTACCTACCTCCATAACCTCTCGCCTAGACTATTGAAATGATCTTCTACCTGTTAATTCTGCCTCAAATCTCTCCTCACTCCAATCCATCTTCTACATACCTGCCAAAATGATTTTCCCAATGAGTCGACCTACGTCACCCTTTACTCATTAATGCTTTAGTTAATACTGAATCAACTCCAGGGGCTCCCTAACAATTCTAGAAATATATATAAACTCATTTGTTAGTCATTTAGAGCCCTTTGCAACCTGTACCAAACTGCTTCTTTAATCTTATTATGTATTTCTTCCTTTCCTGTACTCTATCAAATGAAATAATATTTGTAAAGCACTTAATACAATGCTAAGAGTAGGTACTTTCCAAAATGTTTGCCCCCTGCCCCATGCCAAGTTGGCCTTCTTGCTGTTTCAGATGCTCATACAAAAGCACGACTAAAGTATTCAAATCTGAAATGGAAACTAAGGTGGAGAACCATTCATTAAGCAGAACACAAAAAAGGATAGATTTATATTTCAATTTTGCTGCTGAGTTGAATGAAATCAGCCACAATTTAAGGTTGGTTTTTGTTTTGACATTATCGATGGTGAGTTTATACAAAGAAAAATGTGACTCATGCTGAAAAATTATTATGTTCTCTGAGTGTTATAACCAGCTATTTGTTTTATTGTGTACCTTTTAATAAAAACTACATTTAAAAAGAAAGATATTTACCTGTGCAGCCATCTACATTGATTAGATTAGCTGAATATTTAATTTTTAAAAAATGATTATGTATAAGTCTTCCCTACCTCCAGGACATATACTAGATTTTCCAAAAATAATGATGATGTTTTAGTAAAAGCAATACAATTCAATATTTTTTTTTTTGCTTTTTGGAGGGCAGTTGGGGTTAAGTGACTTGCCCAAGGTCACACAGCTAGTTTTGTGTGTGTTAAGTGTCTGAGGCCGGATTTGAACTCAGGTCCTCCTGACTCCAGGGCCGGTGCTCTATTCACTGAGCCACCTAGCCGCCCCTACAATTCAATATTGATAATGTTTTAGGGAGAATGAAAAAGTTGGGGCTATTTATAAATATTTTTAAATAGCTTATTCTACATTTAACTAATTATTCATATGTTTCATAATCTCCATGACATATTAGTGCAGTAGATTATGTATATAATTTATAAATCATTTTGGCATGTGCTTATAAACTTTTTTTACTAATAAGGGTTCAAAATAAAAAAACTGTAGAGCTCATTGTCTGAGAGAACTGCAGATCTCTGGGACATTCAGAAAATACTCTGAGAAAGTGGCATAGCTTGTCAGCATAAAGCAAGCATCCCATGGGAATGGCCAATACCCGTGGAAGGCTCACAGTGTATCCCCTGAAGAACAAGAGATGTTGAACAGCAAATGGAGTCAAGTGGTACATCATAATGGGAAGAAAGCCCTGGATCACATAAGTGACAACTGGAGCCTAGTGAAGCTTGAAGGAGATGCCTAAACTATGACTTCAGAGATCAAGGAGGGGAGCTGGTCTGCTGCATCCATGCCTATCTGTTGGGACTAAAAAGTTTCTTTTTGGCATTTTGTAGCAGATAATAACCTTCATATTTACATGTCATTTTTCTTACAACCCTTCAAGGAAGGCACAACAGGAGTTAGGTCTGAAGAGCCATTGACTATGTGTATAATTAGCTCCTGTCTATAGAACCAAGAGATGAAAATGAACCAGAGTTGGAAATGAAGTATAGTTGGCCAACAGGCACATTTTGGGAGAAGTCAGAGAGATGAAAATACAAGATATCATCACCTTAGAGTGCCTTCTTCTAGCCTTTTGTAGTGCCAGTGCAATATTTATAGTGCCCATGGTCACTATAAAGACTGTGGCTATAAATATCATATGATTGTCAATCACAAAATATAACAGACTCTCCCTATAGAGGACAGAACTGAAACATTTATTTAGACACCAGAAAACCAAATCCCAAAACCAGTAAGCCAATTCCGTCTTAGTGCCAAAGACATTCAGATGCCATAACAACACTGGGAGCCACAGCATCCTTTAGCCTTCCCACAAAACAATACACCTTCCCAAAAACCAATATTAGATCAATATTTACTCACAAACCTCTCTGTCTCCTTACCTCAACCTCCTCTCTCTTTTACCTTCTTTTTCTGGCTCTGGCTCCCAGCTTCCTGTGGTCTCTGCTTCCTTTCAGCAAACTCCTCCCACCAGAGGCTCCACGTGATTACATTCAGCTTATTAGGGGGCAGACTTTCCAAGCAAGGGAGGTCTTCAAACTCCCCCCTAGGTCTATTAAGAGGCAGGGAAGATCTTCACGTTCCCATTCCCATTACACAATTCAGTCATTTTTCTGTGATGAGACTGTGATAGTGAAGCTTTGCCTCTGGGCAGGAACAGACTCATGAGGCAAGTGCAAAGGCAGGAGAGATGACAGCAAAATTATGTTCTGACTTGTTTTTTAGCCTAGGGCAAAGGAAAAAACTGGATCCAGTTTGGTTACATCATTATGGAATTTTATCAAAAATTATTAATAATCAAAATCATAGGAGCAGCTAGGTGGTGCAGCCCAAAGTCACAGGGCTAGAGCACCAGCCCTGGAGTCAGGAGAATCTGAGTTCAAATCTGGCCTCATACACTTGACACACTAGCCCGGTGACTTTGGGCAAGTCACTTAACCCCAATTGCCCTCCAAAAAGAAAAAAAAAATAAAATCATAAGATTCCCTTTCATTTGGTTTAAAACTCTAGTAGGGCATGATGTGGAGAGAACTTACCTTCACACTCAATGATCCACACAATATTCCTTGCCTCTCCCTGTATACCAACGCCAAAGGTTCTTCCTTCCTGCAGTTCCACTCAAAATTGAGTGCATAAACAAATAAAACACAGCTAAGATCAATCTTATTTTTATGTAGAGAAAACCAGCTTTAAAAGACCATTAAAATCAACCAGGGACAAAACAAAGAGAAGGGACAAGCTAATGTTTGTCTCTAATGTGGGGGAAAAGTTCAATAAGGACCAGATGTGGCTCTACTTGGAGTATCAAGCTGTCCCATTGTCCATGAAGGCCAGAAGCAGTTATCACAGGGTTCTCTTTAGTGGTTCAGAGACTAATCTCTAATACCTTGCTCCCAGTCTCTAGCATCCTGCTGGAACCTCCATTCCATTTCCTTGCGGGAATTATGTGAGCCTACTTGGCCTCCTCTTGGCCCTCTATGACCATTTATAAACTCTGCATTTCTAAGAGTAAGGAGAAAACATGACTTTTCCATGACTAACTTGCTGAAAGCTTCATAGTCAGCCTCTGAAAACTTCCTTTGCCCAGAGAAATCCATCTCTAATAGCTCCTCACAGCTTCTCTCACGTGACTATTAATATTACTACATATTCATGGGCTGAGCATTCATTTCTTTGAAATGCAGGAGAAAAAGGAAGCAATAGTTTCCCATCATATGGGAGCATGAATTGAAAGATTTGGAAACACACGAAATAATGAAGAGTGAAATAAGCAGAACCAAGAGAACATTGTATATAGAAACTGCAATATTGTCTTAAGAATGACTGAATGAATAAGTTATTTTGGCTATTATAAAATACCAAAATTAACTATAAAGGATTTATGAAGACACCATCTGTATCCAGAGAAAGAACTGATAAATAGAAGTAAAGAATAATTTTACACACACACACATATGTATATATGTGTGTATCTGTATGTATGTGTATATATGTCTGTACATATATACACCCATATATATATGTATATTATATATGTGTATATATACATATATATGCATATATATATAAAATACCTATTTGCATCTAATAGTAGCCATATGTAGGATATGGGGGGAGAGAAAAAAAGAAATTTACATGAAAACTTTGTTGTATATTTGAAATGAATAGCAAACCATGTATAGTAGATTTATAATTTCATGTACAATTGATTTTTTTATTGTATTATGCTTTGGAAATGCTTGCTTTTGTCCATAAATTAAAAATAAAATTTAAAAAGAAAGACATCCAATGGATAGATCCATATTAACCATAGTCCTACAAGAATGAGATGAACATGGTCACCTACCAGAGAAGCAGAAATGTTGGATAGTGGTAGCAGCAAAAACTAAAGAGCTTGGTTCTACCAAATATCCCTTGTTGGGGAGAGTACGTAATTACTATGGTCAATTTGACATTGCCAGAATCTGGCCCTTGGTATCCCTATCCCTTCTCCCCACCATGGTTAGACAGTATTATTATCCCCATTTTACTGATGAACTTAATACTGATGAAGTATCTTAGCAAGGTTGTATAACTTGTGGACATTAGCACTGGGATTTGAATCCACATTTCTCTTGATTCATCCTCCATCATAATGACCATTATGTCATACAGCTTCTTGCAAAGAAGAACGTGCCAGGCTGTAGCAGTACATTATATTTACCAAGTTTCAGGGCAGGATCTCAAACCAAGAGAAATGATATAACCTCCAAAGATGAATATGTAAAAATATTGTCAGGGAAGTGCTGGAGCTAGATCAAACTAGTTTGAGAAAGCTGATTGTTAAATCCTCAGTGTGAATATTTAAACCTAAGAAAATAGCAAATGGGGAGGCTAGGTGGCACAGTGAATAGAGCACCGGCCCTGGAGTCAGGAGAACCTGAGTTCAAATCTGGCCTCAGACACTTAACACAAAAAAACCAGCTGTGTGACCTTGGGCAAGTCACTTAACTCCAATTGCCCTCCAAAAAGGGGGAAAAAAAAGAAAATAGCAAATTATGAAATTTCTTGTTGTTTAGTTATGTGCAACTCTTTGTAACCCCATTTGGGATTTTCTTGGCAAAGACACAGGAATGGTTTGCTATTTCCTTCTCCAGCTCATTTTACAGATAAGGAACTGAGGCAAACAGGGTTAAGTGACTTGTCCAGAGTCACATAGCTAGTAAGTGTCTGAGGTCATATTTGAACTCAGAAAGGTGACTTTCCTGACTCCAGGTCCAACACTCTATCCACTGCACCACCCAGATGCCAAATGCCAAAATATCAGGTATTTATTTTTTTGTGTTGGTTTTCTTTTTTTTTTTTTGTCTTTATGTGTGTTGATTTTCTAGACTTAAGACAGTGATGCGTGAAAGGCTCACAATGTAGACTAAAATAAATGTGTGTTGTGTATACACATGTGTGTATATGTATATTTATATGTGTGTATACATAAAGGTGTATACATATTTCTTCTTCTGGAGAAATAGTTGGAAAACATTGACCAGTAAATCCCTGAATATTCTGCAATGCTATTATATGTCTCTCTTCATGGTTACAGTTTCAAAAATCAAAGCTATGGTTATTTTAGGCATTATACTTAACCTGACACAGTGACATATTAGTTTGATTACTCTATTAAATTTACTTTCATTTGTCTCCTAGTTGAAGCCTCAGAAATCACTCTAGCTTTGTTCTGTTTCAATCTGCATAACTTATTTTCAAGATTACATATTATTTATTCCTTTCTTCAAAAATCTTGTAAGAGTACTTGGCCCAAAGCAAAAAGATTTTAACCTGACACTATTTTTTTACTGACTCCTTTATCTCTTTAAAATTTTCCCCTACTCCTCTGGTGTGGCCATTGTGGGGGCCTATGTCTTGACATCAGAAGCCTGAGCTATTCAGAAATTCATTTGAGCCTCACCTGGCACCAATTGTTCTTAGAATTCATCAGGTCAACAGAGACCTAAAGATAGAGTGTATTAGCCAGAGGAATCCAAAACAAGAGTAGTCACTTTATTCAAATTATTTTGTTGTCCCCATGCCTAGAGCTTCATCTTACTTTGTGGTAATTGTTGATATTAATAATATTATTGTTGATATTAATTGTTGATATTAATGACCTCTTTGATTATTCATCAATTAAGACTAAGGAAGGTAGTAGAATTCATAGGCTCTAAGCAGCAACACATTATGTTTTGCCTGGGAATTTCTGATTAGTTATTACCAATTGTTGATTGTTCTAGATGCTTTATTTTAGAAGAGATAATGACAAGATGAATTGTGTCTGGAGAAGGAAGACCAGAATTGTTAGGGCCCTTGAACCTATACCATACAAACATGGGTCGGAGGAACTCGGGAAGTGTAGCCCAGAGAAGAATAAGCTCGAGGGGGTGGGAGTGGGGTTTGTTTCCAAATTTTTGAAGGATTATCATTGTAAGAGGAATTACACTTGGTCTATTTGGCCCTGAAGGACAGAACAGGGAACTTTCAGAAAATGGTAGCTAGATTTTGATTCCATATAAATGGGAAGGAAAGCTTCATAACAATTCAAGCTACTCAAAAAATGGAATGGGTCGTTTCTCTGACTGGTAAGTTCCCCGTATCTGAAATTTAGTCAAAATTTAGTCAAAAGCTAGAGGATTGCTTGTGGAGCATGATGCTAGGATTCACAAACTGAGTAGAGGTTAGACTAAATTAGAACTCAGTAAGGTACCTTATAACTTCAGGATTCTGTGACTTCATGAATAGACATTGATGTAACCACTGCTCAAAAAGCCCTATGCAGTATTTAAATTCCAAACTGGAACTCAATCTGATGACTTTTACTTTAGAGATTCTGAAAATTACCTAAAATTCTTATTTTTCTTAAAATATATTGATGCTTTTTGTTCTTTGTATCAGTTACTTCTCAATAACTTCCCTTGTCCCCACCGCAACAATGCTAATGAACAAGTTGGATGTGACTGAAACAGCTGAACAGCAACACTGAAAGGCATCAGAGTTCAGATTTCCTGTAATGACCAGTCTTCCTTCCAGAGGATCAGTGATGAAAGACATTTCCCTCCTCTAGATAGAGAGATAGAGTGATAGTAAACAATAGGCATGAGATGTTGTATAACTGCTTTTCTTTGTTAAAAAGCACAAAGAATTCTGATGTCTTTTAGTGTTATTATTCAGTTGTTTCAATCATATCCAAATTTTCAAGACTGCATTTGGGGTTTTCTTGGCAAAGATACAATGGAGAGGCTTGTCATTGCCTTTTCCAGCTCATTTTACAGATAAAGAAACTGAGGCAAATGGGGTTAAGTGACTTGCCCAGGGTCATAAAGCTAGGAAGTGTCTGAGGCTGAATTTGAACTTGGGTCTTCCTGATTCCATGCCTGGTGCAGTGGATGCACCACCTAGTTGTCCCTCTTTTACTGCTACTTTCTTGAAATCTGTATCTTATAAAGAATGTGCCATCACATGCATTCTAGTTAACAAACTGCTTGCTACATTAGCCAGTTTTTATTATAAGCCAAAATATAAAGTTCCAAAATATTTTTGAAAGTAAAAAAAAATCAGAAACAAGAAACTCTTTTGATTAGTAAGGCATTTTCTGAGTTATGTCCACCTACTATGTGAATGTTATTCATGTTATAGATCAAATCATTCTTCTGTAGACAAGCCTGTGAAAGCATCCACCAATGAAAACATTGGTTTGGTTTGGGTTTTCTTTTTATCATAATTCATGATAAATACCTTCTCAAAGGTATTTAAGTGGGGGGATGAAGAGATTCTTCTCTTTGTCAGCTGTAGATGCTTATAGCATTTCAAAAAAAAACCCAAAACAAACACCAAACCAGGTGCGAATACAGTCACATGGCTAGTAGTGGTACAGCTGCTGAGGAATACATGAGAATATTTGTAGACAGAACCTTCCAAGAGCACTCCTGCTGAGAGGTGATCAATGAAGTCAGTGCTTGTAATTGCTGCAGAGACTTCTCCAAGCTTTGTCCTAGCCTACCAAGCCGTCCAACATGACAGGAAAAAATAGAGGGGTATGGTTTACTATTATAACTGGCAGAGCCTTTTGCCCACTCTTGGAATGATGGGGAAGGGGCTGTATGCCCAGCTGGTACTGTCAGATAAGCAGCTGCAGGCTATATCTGGAATATGGTTTTACCATCACTCATCTCTCTCTACTCAGTGGGTACACTTTTTGGTTTCTGGAGCAGAACAAATTTTGGTCCTGGATTAACAGAGAAGGCTGTAAACACTCCCTACAGTCACTACAGTAAATCCACAGAGCAAGAAAAAACAAGAATTCTAGCATTACTAACTGTCCCTTCCAGCCCACGTAGGATCACGGATCTGGCATGGAAAGGGATCTTCTCTAGTTCAAGCTCTTTGTCATTTTCCAGATGAGAAAATGGTAGCCTGACAGCTCCCTCAAAGTCAAATGACTTACTTAAAGTAGAGTTATAACTTAATCTCAAGTGCTTTGGCTCGTGGGCCTCCTCCCTACTTTTTCTCCACATTCCAAGTACACTGGCCACAAGAACCAGGTTGATCTGATCAATAAATGAGGTCCATGCCTTCATTCGAATTCCCCTAAATATCCTAGCCAGTTATAGTAGCTTCTAGTGGAAATGCCAGTGCAATCAAAGCTCCAACTTGACCCAACTGTTTCCTATGGTCCTGGAATGACAATAGTAGCTCCAGGTAATTCTCCTATGTGTGCCACCTGCACCCTCTTCTGTCTCCATACCCTGGAGGATCTCATTCTCCCTAGTATCCTGACAGAGAGCAACAATGAGACATGTGTTAGTCTTTATAGAAAGTAGAGGTGAAAACTTGAATTTTTAGAATTGATTTGTAATCTTCATACCACAAGCCAGTAAGTCAAGTTAAATGTCTTTATTACCTTTTAATTTAAAAAATATATTTTATTGATATTTTTCTTTTTTTATATTACTGTCACTTCCTAACAGTTCTCTCCCCACCTTCTCCAACCATTAGAATGTTCCTTTAAAACTAATAACCAACATTAAGCAAAACAAATCAGCATACTAAGCATGACTGAAAATGTTTTTCCTCTTCATTCTTCTAGTCTACTATATACCTGACAAAAAGTGAGAGGCATTCTTCAATAATAGTACTCTGAAGTCAAAATTAGTCACTCCATTGTTCATAATTTTGAACTTAAAATTTTTTTTAAATTAACAGGAATTTATTTTCTCTCCCTCCCTCACTACCACAAAAACAAAGAAAAACAGTATGCTTATAACAAATATGCATGGTGTTTTCAATTTACTTTACTTTGCACTGCCTTTTGGCTTTTTTTTTTCTTAATGAGTGCATCAGCAGAGATTCCAACACCAGCAAAACCCAGTGGAGCATGAAGCCTGGTAATGAGCAAGCACAGAGACCCCAGCACAGAGCCTAATGTATGATTTGTCACTCGACATGTGTTCCTCATGTCCGCACTTCTTAAGTATAATCCCCATGCATGCTTACTGTTTCCATTGATATTGTCTTTATTCATAGGAGAGTGTGTCTTACTTTTATGCAAAAGAATGTTCTTTTGCAAATTCCTTTTCTTTACTCTTCCATTAAATGTCTTTTCATTGAACTAACTGTACCCAGTAAATAAATACATTGATGGGGGCTCAAGAGCTATCATTTTGAGTGGATGTGGATCCACAGAGTACCTTGAACCTCTTAACCCAATTCTTCAGAAGATACCTGATCAAGACTAGAAATCACATTGGAAACTACTGATTATTTGATCTGATGGAGGTATGCAAGAAGAATAAGGGCTCTAACAAAGGGGAAAGCAGAAGGGAACAAGCATTTATTAAGTACCTACCGTGTACCAGACACTGTCCTAAGCACTTTATAAATATTTGACTTGATCTTCAGAACAACCCTGGGAGGGAGATACTCTTTTTGTTACCATTTTACAGTTGAGGAACTTGAAGCAGAGAGAAGTTAAATGCCTTACCATAAGTCACATAGCTAGTAAGAGTCGGAGGTTGAATCTGAACTCAGATCTTCCTGATCCCTGACATGTGGACCCAGCACTCTATTCATTATGCCACCTAACTGCTTCTAGAGACCAAATACATTATTTTGGATATTGAAATCTTCTGGTGACACGGAAAGGGTAGATATGAAAACTTTATGGTGATGTGAAACATGCTATGTTCTTAGTTTTAAGATTTACAACAAATACTCCAAGTTAAGAGAACTCCAGGTTAAGAGAACAGCATTTATGCTTAGCCATTCTTCTGCCATATTATTTAGTTTCTCTATTGGAGGTACAGACTATTTTTTCCTTCAGTGTAGACTTTTATATTGTTTCCACTAAGTGGGACAGCTATAAAATTTATCACTAGTTTGTGTGTGGATACTTTTTAATCAAATAGCAGATTGCTTGGTCTGTTGGCCAAAATTTGTAGGTTATTATGGGTATAGTTATTGTGGTTATCTGCTGTTATGGCTCTCTCCCAATATACTTTGCAGTGATTGCTTTAAAAATAATTTTAATTATATTAATAATATACTTCCACCTTCTTTGGATAAGATAATAATCATACAATATTGTATCATTATTATTAATAATGTTATTATTATTGGCAACATTATTCCTTGGAAAATGCTCTCTTGTAATACATATTCCATTCTCTTTTGAGTCAGCAGATTTTTAAAAAAATGCTGTTATTTTTTCATTTCCAATTAGCCAAGGGATATAAATTATTACTGATACCTGAACATTATTAATGCTCCTATACTTTGCATTTGTTTTGTTTCTTAATTGTCCAAAAGTATTGTGATGGTACAATAGAAAGAATAACAGATTTGTTGCCCAAAAACTTGAATTCCAATCCTTATTCCACCAATTACTAGCAGTATGACACTAGGCAAGCCTCTTAACCTCTCTAAGAATGTTTCCTAATTGGTAAAACTCTGTATCTGCTGTACCTACCTCATAGGGTTGTTGTGTTGGAATAAAATCTAAGTAAATTCAATCCCCAAAGTCTATATAATGTACCTGCTGTGTACCAGGAACTGTTCTAGGAACTGAGAATACAAAAATGAAAAAAAATGTTCCTTCCTCCAGACAGATTACATTGTACTGTGATGATATAACATCTCAAGGGATAAATAAGCATATGATATATAAGAAATAAATTCAAAGTAATTTAGGGAGTAGAGGATGCTAGCAACTTCCAATCATGAAGGGAGTCCTGTAGGAGGTTATGCTTGAGATGAAGGGAAGTGAGGGTTTCTAGAGGCTAGCTCTAGAGATGAGACTAGCTCCCTTCTTATTTCCATTATATTAATATTGTATTACATGAATATACCACAATTTACTTAACTATTCTCTTTCTGCTGAACATTTAGTATGTTTTTGATTTCTTAAGATTATATACAAAGTATCCCCAAAATCTTAGAGCAATTTTGCCCTACTAAGGCTTACTAATGCTAAGTAATTCCCCTAAGACTCTGGTGACACACTGTACAATTATGTGATGAGAATTTTGGAACAGAAAGGTCATTTTTTTCCTTTGGAAATAACTTTAGACTGGGCATGTTCCCCAAAATGGCATCACTGGGTCAAACAGTATGCCTGTTTTTGTAATTTAATTTTCTTCTGCCATATTGCTATCCAAGAAGTCTCTACAAGTGTCTAGTTCTGCCAGGAGTATATGAGTATATATCATTTCCCATGACTTAGGAGCAAGGAATTTTGTTGCCTGTCATTATTTTTGTCCATGTGATAAGTATGAGTGGTATTTCAGTGTTCTTTTTATAAAAGATAACAAAGTAAAAGAAAATCTTTGAGAAATTACCACTTTAAGGCAAGAACAAATCCAACATAGAACAAGATACAGTACTATGCAGTCTGTAATAGCTGGACAGATTTAAGGAACAGGCATATTTGGGGGCTTTTTTTTGTTTTTGAGGTAATCAGTGTTAAGTATCTTGCCCAGAGTCACACAGTTAGTAAGTGTCTGAGGCTAGAATTGAGATCTCAGGTCATCCTGATTCCGGGGCTAATGCTCTATCTACCACAACAACTAACTGCCCAAGCAGGTGTATTTCAAGTGACTAGAGGTATACACTAAGACAGCGGTTCTCAACCTGTGGGTTATATTCAATTTGTAACAATGAAAATACATCCTGCATATCAGCTGTTTACGATTCACAGTAGCAAAATTACAGTTATGAAGTAGCAATGAAAATAATTTTATGGTTGTGGGTCACCACAACACAAGGAACTGTATTAAAGGGTCGCAGCATTAGGAATGTTGAGAACCACTGTACTAAGAGATAGAGATCCAAATCCTAAAAATGAATGAGAAAAAGGACATGGCCATTGACATAGATGAACAAAGAGTCCATATAAATGTGTTTATGTTATATATGCTCTATATTTATAATTCTATATCTATATCCATAGCTATTTATGTCTATATAAATATTCATGCTTATTTGTTGATATGTACATCTGCATACATATAGAAACTCACAAATATATTTATTCTAAAATTCTATAAGTGTGCTATATTTATATGTTATATAAATATACACATAGCATCCACCACTAGCATATATCATAGCAATCATAGACATACAGCTGTAATGGACCTCAAAGACTACTTAGACTAATCTTTTCATTTTAGAGATAAGTATCCTGAAGACCAGGGGGACTAAGTAGTTTGTTCAGGATTACAACCTGCTTGAGATAGTAACTCTAATTGTTATATGATACATACTAATAAGCAAGTGCCGCAATCCAGCTGATTAGAGTAAAATATTTTTTATGCAATCAGAGAAATGAAATCCTCTTACATTCTTGCTTATAGTTTTCCCTTGATAGATTCAAAGTTTGAATTTTACTTTGTATGTTATGTCCTATTAAGTCAGTTTGGGTATTTTCTTTGTTTTCCTATTTATTTTGATATGTTTTCAAAATTAAATTTGCAACAGGAGTGTCAATAAATCCCAAATTAAACCAGAAGTTGTCCAACCTCCTGGGAGGAGATTTCTCAGTAACAGGTGTTAAACAGGTACTTTTAAAGTCCCTAAAAGAATATATTTAGAGACTCTTGTGCGATTACTAGTCAACAATAGCAGTAGCAGCAGCATATGACAATGCAATCTATGTGAGCTGCACAAAATATAAAACTAGAAATAGTCCCTGTGGTAGCACGTATTATTGCAATTCAATTTCAACGTTTCACTCTTTCTAAGTACTTGATTGTGTGCACACTCGTGGTCTGCCAAGGTAGACAATATCCCCCAGGAAATAGTGGTAACAGGGAAAGAGAAACTTCTGAATTCTAAATGTACTTTTGACTTTACTCTTTTTAGATAAGAGAAATATGTTTTTTGTTCTCCTGAATGGTTTTTCTTCTTTGGCCCTATTGTTCTGCCTTACTGTTTTTCATCTTACTATGGGAAGGATTGCGTGAGTCTTCAAGAAAAAAATCCAAAGAAGCTACTAAAATTGATGCATCACCTTCTAAAACCTAGACTATTAGCACAACAATAAACAAAGTCTCTGTTTGCAAAATCTACCCATTTCTGAGATGCAGATGCTCATACTAACAATTTAACAGTCAGTTCTCATGAGCTGGTAAGAGTGAGTTTCAGCAAATGCCTGTCTATGTCACATGTTTTTCTTATTTAAAACTGAGAAATATATCACTCTTCCAAATTTCTTTTGTGGGACACACATGGTTTGATGCTATGTTTTTATACACAGTTTTTCATTATTTAAAGAGAGATAAAACAGAGAAAGTGAACCAAAAACCAATTTCATTAATAAATACTGAGGAAATTATAATTTTTTAAAAATTTACTTTTAGTTTATAACATTCAGTTTCACAATCCCTTGAGTTCCAACTTTTCTCACCCTTTTCCCTTCCATGGAGAAATATCTATTTCTAGATACAGATTCTACAAATACCTTCACATTAAACATTAGTGAAGTTGTAAAGAAGAATTATAACCAATGGAGTGAACAATGAGAAAGAAGGAATTAAACAAAAGAAAACACAAAAGAGAGAGCACAAGTAGTTTGCTTCAATCTGCATTCAGACTCTGTAGTTCTTTCTCTGGATGTGGATATCCTTTTCCTATCATGAGTCTTTTGGAGTTGTCTTATAACCTTGCATTGCTGAGAGTAGCCTAGTCTATCAAAGTTATTTGTCACAGATATAATGTGACTGTAATTGTGAACCAAGTTCTCCTGGTTCTGCTCTCCTCACTCAACATCAGTTTATTTAAGTCTCTCCATGTTATTACAAATATTGCTCCTCATTGCTTACAGCACAATAGTATTCCATTACATTCATATACCACAACTCATTTAGTCATTTCCCAATTGATGGGCATCTCCTTGATTTCTAATTCTTTGCCACCACAAAAAGAGTGGCTATAAATATTTTTGTACATGTAGGTCTTTTTCTCTCTTATGTGAACCCTTTGGGATACAGCCCTAGAAGTGGTTATTGCTGGGTCAAAGGGTATGCACTTTTTTACAGCCCTTTGGGCATAGTTCCAAATTGCTCTCCAGAATGGTTGAATCAGTTCACAACTCCACCAACAATACATTAGCTTTCCAATTTTTCCACATCCTCTCCAGCATTTATCATTTTCTTGTTTTGTCATCTTAGCCAATCTAACTGGTAAGATATGGTACCTCAGAGTTGTTTTAATTTGCATTTCTCTAATTGATAGTGATTTAGAACATTTTTCATATGCTTATAGATATTCTTAATTTCTTTCTCTGAAAACTGTTCATATCCTTTAACCATTGATCAATTGGGAAATGACTTGTATCCTTATAAATTTGACTCAGTTTTCTGTATACTTTAGAAATTAGGCATTTATCAGAGACACTGGTTGTAAAAATTCTTTCCCAATTTGCCACTTCCTTGAGAAAAAAATTTTAAGTCAAATCCAAGCAAAAAGCTTCATTCATTATGAAAAACTAGATTTATTCCAGAGATTTAAGGATAGTTCAACATTAGGAAAACAATTGTCATACTTAGTCATATTTCAAACAAAAAAACAACCAAAAAGCACAAGATAAAATCAACAGAGACAGAAAAAGCAGTGAATAGATTGCAACATTGAATTATGCTAAAAAAAACAACAGCAACAACTTTATGAAGTATATACAAAGGAGAATCATTGTTAATATGATTTTTTAAAAAAGACAGCATCATTTACAATGGGAAAACACCAGAAGCTTTCCAAATACATACAGAGACACAACAGTGATGCTCTTCTTCACTATAATTATTCTATAAACTTTAATGATAGTAAGTAAGATATAAGGAAGAAATTAAAGGCATAAATAGTGGCCACACTTTCCCTATTTATGGAGAATATAACAATAAATTTAGAAAACACTAAGGAATTAGCAAAGGAATTAACTGAAATAATCATTATCTTCGGTAAAGTAGCAGGATACAAAACAAATCCCCTCCCTAAAAAATTGTCAGCATATCTACATATAGTTATAACAAGATCAAGAGGAAAGGATAGAGACAAACCATGTAAAATAATTACAGAATGTATCAAATGTCTGGGAACAATTCACCAAAACATACTGAAGATACATGTAACATTTGTATAGGAAATAAGCAAGACACTTCAAGCATCCTTTCTTTTTTCTGTTGATGCATGAACTCTAACCTATAACCTCTTAAGATAAGTGGTTCTATAGAGAGGCTGACATGCTGTTATAACTCACTCTCAGGATTCTAAGGGTAATCTTGTTGAGAGTAATGTACTCCTACTCACAGCTATAATCCCTGAATCCTTAGTTATGGGCTTCCTCTTTAATAAATCAGCCAAGAGCACTTACCTCTTTATCTGTAACATTTACTGAACTGAAGGCAAAAAAGATAATTAAAATAATCATCTATATCTATATCTATATATCTATATCTATATCTATATCTATCTATCTATCTATCTATCTATCTATCTATCTATCTATCTATCTATCTATCTATATATATATATATATATATACACACACACACACACCAAGTCAATGTTGTGAATTTCTTCTTCTAGACTTCTCCCCTCTCTGATTGAATGGGGCTGTTTCTCCACTTGTTGCTCTAGTCCACTCTTCTTCTAAGTTTCCCAGGAAATATTAAGTTTTTCAGCAAAACAGAACCATCACTCTGAGAATTACACAGCTTTTTCAGATCTGTTCCCTTGGCTGGACTCCAAGGAAACATTACACTGTTTCAGCCCAAAGCATTCCTCCTTGGTCTGGGATCCCTTGGCTGAACCCAGAGGGGTTTTTACCTCTCAGGTGGTGGATGGCAATACAAGGAAAGGGAAAGGTAGAATCTTTGCCCTCCAATCAGCTATACAAAGCGGCAAAATGTTTCCTCTAATCGGTTTCTCCAAGCATATATATATTTCTTTCATCTAGTCTTCCAAGCTGCTGATGGAAGAGCGATATCTGAGGTCTTTCTGTGACCCAGCTGTGAGACTGACTTTTGGACCCAGCTCTGAAGACTCTTCTCAGACCCATTGAAAGGTCTCATCTTTCCTTTTAGAGGTTTTGTCTTAAGCAACTCCACTGCTCCAGAGCAGGGTCTCTTTGTGAAATCTCTCCCTTACGGTAAGAAATGGAACAGAAAAATTCAATTTTGGGACCTCTCCATTGTCCAAAGAATGGAAAGACCAGTTGAGGAATAGACTCACTGTAAGGATTAGCAAATACTCACTGCTTGAAATGATACGGGGTGTGACCAAAGAGGATCAGAACCTACAGCCTATCTCGATGATGTCAAACCTTTGTGACAGCATCATCACCCAAGTCTATGTACATCACCCATAAAGGTGGTATAGAACAGTGCTTCTTAAACTGTGTGTCATGACTCCATATGGATATCAAAAAATTTAGCAACAATAAAAAGTTTCTGAATGTGCAATGACCAAAAATTAATTTAAAATCACTTCAAGTTGTTTCTGGCAGCACTTACCCATGTTATATCTCACAACTTCACTGTAACCTTTGTTATAAACACGAAGCAGGACCATTTTGCACTGTATATGACATCATGGCCACACAGTGGCAACTAACATTGCTGAAACATGAAAAGGGGTCTCTAGTGAAAAAGTTTCAGAAGCCCTGGTATAGAAGACTAGGAAGATTCAAGTGTATATAGACTGCCTGACTTTGAAAAAGAGAACTAAAATGTACCAATAAACCATGCTGAATAATAAAAGTAAAGACTGTATAGGGTTCTGCGAACTATGGTTTGGACTGGATTTTGACCCACAAAATAATAATAACTAACATTTACATAGCACACATGATATACCAGGCACTGTGCTTCATAAATGTTGCTTAGATTCCGAAACTATGTCAGCATTATTATCATTATTTTTGTTGTGGCAGATGAATGGAAAGGATCAAGATAAAGGAAAAGATCAAGGATAATGTTTTTATGAAGGAAGAAGAAAAGGAGAATGAAATGAGGAAGATATTGGAAAGTTGAGAAGAGGAGGAGCAAGAAAAGGGAGATAAAGATGAGAAAGAAGGAAGGACGGAAGCAGGAGGAGAAGAAATAGAATGATGAAAATAGAATGAAGGGAAATAACAGAAGGGGAGGAGAATGGTACAAGGAGGAAGAAGATAGCAATTAATAGTTATAATATTAGAAGAGGAGGAAGGAAAAAAGACTGAGAAGACATCAGCAGCTCCCTATATGTACTTTTGACTACTTTTTAATTTCTGTAAAATTTTTATGACAATGGTCTTTGAATAAATCAAGAGTATCCCTGATGAATACATGTGAAGGGACAGACAAGTACTCACCAATTACTCTCTGAAAGAGACTTCATCTTTATAGTCATATATCTTACTGAGAAGAGTAGAAAACACAAAATTTCATTGTTTGGGGTTTATTGATTTCACAAAATAATTTGACTTGTTACAGCAAAATGCAACCTTTTAAAGCTTATCCTCAGGCAAGCTATCTCATTCCCCACCCTGACCTGTGATTTTATCAGCTTACAAAGCTCCAGGTGAACAAGCTCTCTTTAACCAGTGGAGATCATCTTTCTTCAACTCATCATTAAGTCAGTCAACTAGCATTTAATAAATACCTACTGTGTTCTAGGCATTGTGCAAGGTGCTGGGGATTCAAAGGCAATGATGAAACAGTTTCTCTTCTCTCAAGAAGCTTATGTTTCCTCAGGTGCAAGAAGCAATATATATACTTGTAGTTAGATATGATGTGTAAATACATAATGCAGAATACAGAGTACATGAAGTAAAAATATAAAGAAATTATAATATTAGCAGTGTATAATACAAAATAATTGAGAGGGTGCACTAGAAGCCACAAGGTCCAGGAAAGACCTCATGGAGGAGATGGCATTTGAACTTTTAAAGACCCTGGTGATTCCAAGAGGTGCAGATGAAAGGGGACTTCATGCCAAACATAGTGTACAAACAGCCCATGCAAAGGAATGGAGATGGGACGTAGACTAATATGCGTGAAGACTAGCAAATAGGTGAATTTGACTGGGGCATCAAATATTTTAAGGGAGTAATGTACAATAAATCTGGGAAGGAAAGGTATAGTCTGATTGTTAAAGGCTTCAAGTGTCAAAGAGAAGAGTTTGTGTTCCACTTTCCAGGCAACGGGGTAGCCCCTGGGGATGTTTTGAGCAGGGAAGTGGCTGACAGATTTGAGGTTCAGAATATCACTTTGGCATCTATGTGGAGGATGTATTGGAAAGGGGAAAGACTTGAGGAAAGGGCCTGAACTAGGGTGGTAGCCACGTAAGTGGAGAGGTGATAGCTACAAGAGACATTATGAGAGTAGAATCAATATAACACAGAAACTGACTGGCTAGGTCCAGGTGAGGAAGAGGGAAAAGTTGAAGATTAACTCCAAGGATATTAACCTAGGTGATTAGAAAGAATAAAGTATATTAGAAATAGATTCTATTTCTCACAAATATAAAATATGAGGATAATGATAAGGTTGGGGGATCATGAGTTATGTTTTGGACAATTTGAGTTTGAGATGCCTACAGGAATCATTTAGGAGGGAATGGACAATGGTGTATGACTACAGCTCAGGAGAGAGACTAAGGCTGGATATATAAATTAGAGAATTATTTATCTTTTCTTTTTTTTTTTGCTTTTTGGATGAGGGTAGGTAGGGCAATTGGGGTTAAGTGACTTGCCCAAGGTCATATTGCTAGTTTTGTGTTAAGTCTCTGAGGCTGGATTTGAACTCAGGTCCTCCTGACTCCAGGGCTGGTGCTCTATTCACTGCACCACCTAGCTGCCCCAAGAATCATCTTTATAGAGAAGTAATTTGAACCCAAAGAGGCTGTTGAGATAACTGAGAAAGTATAGAGAGAGAAGTGTCCAAGGCAGATTATTGGTATATACTCACAGTTAAATGGGTGGGGCTTAGATGATGATCCAGTAAAGGAATCTAAGAATGAACAGCCAGATAGTAGCAGAACAAGGAAAGGTCAGCATCCCAAAAAGCAAAGAAGAGAAGAGTATCCAGTAGCAGAGAGTGGTCAACAATTTCAAAGGCTTCAGAGCAGGTCATAAAAGGATGAAGACTGAGAAAAATTCATTAAATTAGGCAATTAAGAGATTATTGGGACCTTCTGAGAGAGAACAATTTGAGCTGAGTGATGGGGTTGGAAGTCAGGTGGCACAGAGTTGATAAGTAAATGAAAGAAGAAAAAAGTAGAGGCAACCAAGGCAAAGACCTTTTCCAAGGAGTTTGGATTTGAAAGGGAGGAGAGATATAACATGAGGTTATGATAGGATGTAGTAAGAGGTTTTTTTTAAAGGATAGAGCAAGATCTACCAAGCAGATTTCTTTTGGATCCTCAACTTATTAGCATCACCTCCTCTTTATAGTCATGGTACTAGACAGCTAAGTGGGACAGTGGATGGAGCTCCAGGCCTGGAGTCAGGAAGACCTGATTTGAAATCTGGCCCCAGATACTTACTAGTTGTATGACTTGGGCAAATCACTTAATCCTGTTTGCCTCAGTTTCCTCATCTGTAAAATGTGCTGAAGAAGGAAATGGCAAGCCGCTCCAGTAACTTTGCCAAGAAAACTCCAAATGGTCTCATGAAGAGTCAGCTATGACTGAATAGCAGCAATAACAATAAGCATGGAAAGTTGCCTAGTGTAGTAAGAGATTTTTGACTAGCCCAGGCTTGCACAGCCAGTTCTATATCAGAGATTTGAATTCAGGTTTTCCCAACTCAAATTCTGGCTGTTTAGCCATGTTGCCTCTCAAGGAATCTCTTGTGTACACAACATCATATGATCCTGTGATCTTAAGATCCTATGTGAAAATCTCCCTAGATAGATGACATTATTGTAACAATATCTAGCCCTAAAATACCATAAAGGTTCTTTAGAGAAATCATAGAATGCTAGAAGCTTGGAAGTGAAAAAGACATTAAGTAATTTAGTCCAACATCTACACAAATTCTATCAACAAGCAGTCATCTATTTTTTGCTTAAAATACTCCAGTAATAGAGAACTCACTACTCCCAATGGGATACCCCTTCTATTTTTTTGTCTTTTTTTTTGGAAGGCAGTTGGGGTTAAGTGACTTGCCCAAGGTCACATGGCTAGTTTTTTTTTGGGGGGGGGGTTTAAGTGTCTGAGGTCAGCTTTGAACTCAGGTCCTCCTGACTCCAGGGCTGGTGCTCTATTCAATGCACCATCTAGCCGCCCCTTCCCTTCTATTTTTTAATGGCTCAAATATTCATTTAAAAGGCTATCTCAGAGATGATCTAGTCTGACATCCTCAATTTACACTTACAGAAACATACAGAAAGATGAAGTGCTGTACTCAATGATATCACTGGTTAGAAAGTAGAGGATCCAGCTTAGAAGTTGTTTTTTTAATGTTCCTTATCTCTCCATCTATAACTTCCATCAATTGCTCTTAGTTTTATTGTGTAGAACCAAAAAATAATGAGTCAAATCCCTTTTTCTCATGATAAGTTGCCAAATATTGGAAGATCACATCTTCTCTAAGTCTTCTCCAAGTCTTCTCCTCTCTGGACTAAGCATAATAACCAAACCTCATGATGGCATGGTTTCAAGATGCCTCACCGTCTAGGTTCTCTTCCTCTGTAAAGAATGTTGCAGATGTGGTCTGACCAGAAGAGAGTACAATTGTATACTCTTCTCCCTTGTCTAGGACATTGTATTTCTATTAACACATCCCAAGATTGCATTATCACTTTAAGACATGATGCACAATCAGTTTGAGTTTTTGCATCATTAAAAACCCTAGGATAGGGGCAGCAAGGTGGCACAGTGAATAGAGCCCTGGCCCTGGAGTCAGGAGGTCCTGAGTTCAAATCCAGCCTCAGACACTTGGCACACTTACTAGCCATGTGACTTTGAGCAAGTCACTTAACCCCAATTGCCCTCCAAAAAGCAAAAAAATAAAATAAAATAAAAATAAAAATCCTAGGATTTTTCACATGAATCCTGATTTTGCCAGACAAGGTATTAACATTTCTTCCCTGCTCTGTGCCATTGAAAAACTTTAAGTATGCCATATGTGCCTTCATAATTCAATCAATCAATAGACATTTATTAAGAACCTATTCTGTGCCTGGAACTTGGCCACTTGTCTGAACTACAAAGACAAAAATGATATGGGCCCAGCCCTTGAAGAGTTTACATTCTAATCTAGGAGACAACATGAACATATATTGGTATATACAAAGGAAATGCAACGTAAGCCTGTGTGGGAAGCCATGAGAAATTGGGTGGGCATGAAATCTGCTTTATGCAGAAAGTGATATCTGAACTGAGTCTTGAGGAAAATGAGGGTTCCCCAAAGGTGATGTTGAAGAGGTATTATATACTAAACATGGGGTATAGACAGCACTAAGGTAGAGAGACAAAAGATATATTGTCCTGTGTGAATAATTTGTTGTTCTATCATTAGACTCATGTCTGACTCTTTGTGACCCTATTTGGGTTTTTTTTGCCAAAGATACTGGATTGGTTTGCCATTTCCTTCTCCTGTTCATTTTACAGATAAGGAAACTGAGGCACACTTGGCTAGGATCATATAACCTAGTAAGTGTTTGAGACTGGATGCAAACTCATGAAAAGGAGTCTTTCTTCTTTCGAGCCCATTGTGCCACCTCGCTGCGCTGTGTAAATAGCAAGGATAGTTGAGTTGCATCAGAGTATACAAAAAGGAACAATGTAACATGTCTGGAAACATGGGAACTTTAAATACCAAACAGATGATTCATATTTGATCCTAGAGGTAATAGGGAATCAGAAGAGTTTATTGAGCAGAGGGTTGACATGGTCAGACCTGTGCTTTAAGAAAAATACTTTGGCAGGTGTGTGGAGGATGGATTGCAAGTGGGAGAGTTTTGAGGCAGGGAGATCGTTAGGCTATTATGATAGTCCAGGTGAAGAGAAAAGAGGCCCCAAACCAGGTTATTGTTTGTGGAAGTGGAGAGAAGGGGAGTTTTGCAAGAGAAATATGGATAGAAAAAGCAATATTTGGCAACTGATTGAATATGTGGGGTGAGTGAGAATGAGGAGTCAAGGATAACACTGAAGGTGTGACTGGAAAGAAGATAGTTCCCTCAAATGCAATAGGGAAATTCAGGATAGGGGAAGGTTTGGGGAAAAGATGAGTTCTGTTTTATCTATGTTAATTTTGAGATACCTATAGAAACACATTTTGATGTCCAATAAACAGGTGGTGACACAGGACAAGGTGGCATAATGGATAGAGTGCAGGGCCTGAAGTCAGGAAGACTCATCTTTGTGAGTTCCGATTTAACCTTAGACACTAACTGTGTGACTCTGGGCAAGTCACTTAACCCTTTTTGCCTCAGTTTCCTCATCTGTAAAATGAACTGAAGAAAGAAATGGCAAATCACTCTAATATCTTGGCCAAGAAAACCCCAAATGGGGTCACAAAGAGTTAAGCATGACTAAAACAACCTAACAAAAACCAGAGCTGAGCAGAGATAGTAGGGCTGGATATATAGATCTCAGAATCATCTTTATAGACATAATAACTGAACCCACGAGAAATGATAAGATCAACAAGTACAGTGAGAGTACAGTGAGTACAGAGTACAGAGAGAACAGTGAGAAAAGAGAAGGGGGCCCAGGACAGAACTTTGAGGGACATCCACAGTTAACTCACAGTTAGTGAACATTTTGTAGATGATGATCCAACAAAGGTGACTAAGTAGAAGCCAAAGTCCAAGGAGAATCAATAGAGTGGTGTCATGAAAACTCAGAGATCAGAGATTAAGCAAGAGCAGAGAGTGGTCAGTTAACAGTGTTAAATGCTGTTGAGAGATCAAGAAAGAAGACGACTCAGAAAAAAGCATTAGATGTATCAGTTAAGAGATCATTGGTACTGGAGAGAGCAGTTCTTCAGTTAAATGAAGGGGTCAGAAGGTAAACCGCAAAGGGTTTAGCAAAAGCAGAGTAAGATAAAAGCAGAGGAGGTAGAATCACCAAGTGTACACAGATTATATAAAGGGGTTAAGCTGAGAAAAAGAGAGAGATGTAGTATGACAGCAGTGATGGTAAGATTTAGTGATTTAGTGGGGCTTTTTTAAGGATGGAAAGATTTGAACATATTTGTAGGCAGAAGGGGAGGGACAAAGAGATAAGGATAGGTTGATGATAAGAAAAAGAGGAGATGATAAAGGGGTTAATCTCCTAGACAATAAAGAAGGGGATGGGATCAAGGATAAATATCACCTTGTCAAGGAGAAGGATGACCTCTTTATCAGAGATTTTAATTCTTCTTTCCCTCTTAATAAAACTTCCTTTTGATATAGTATGGCTTCATGCTTAAAAGTATTAAATTAGCCAGAATCCTGGAAAGCTATTATGCAGTTCTGTCCAGTTAAAATATTCTTCTCCTGGGTAGGGGCTCAAGTCAAAAAAAATGAGATTGCTTCCTTACCTCTACCCGCATCCTTTGCCAAAAAATAATGTAATCCTTGGGCCTTTTGTGCCACAGTTATCTCTGACACAAAGGTCACATGAAAAGTCACATAATTTGAGTATTGAAAATTACTTCAGCAGCTATTAAATCCTGTTCATGTATGAAAGGAATCTCTACTATAGTACACTTGAGAAATGGTCATCTAAACTCTGCTTAAAAACTTCTAAGGATGAGTTTCCTCATCTGTAAAAGAATGAAAGGTTTGGGCTATATTGATTCTAAGATCTTTTCAACTATAGATCTATTATCCTATGACATCTCAATGTAGCCTATTTACTTTTGGAAGCTGAGGCCCAATGAAGTGAATTGGCAGAGAAACAAAGGGAGAGTTTTTATTTCCAAAGGAAAACCAATGAGAAAAGCAAATGATGCAAATAACATGACATAAATTATATTGTTCCTGTTCTGATATTGATTTACAAAAAAATAACTCGATTTACAAAATTATTCCTAAGAACTATCAGTAACAATGTTCCAGAAAGATCAAGTGGTTTGCCATGAAAAAGTAAAACATGGTGAGAAATGGAATTTCGAAATAGGTCACCCTTAACCCTTAACCCATCAGCACTTTTGATACCTCAATCTGACTGATTACTATGTGTCACACTAAAATGGTCATATGTCTCTCAAAAGAGGTAAAGTATCCAAATAGAGATTTTTCTACATAAAATGGTTGCATATTTCTTGACGCTTTTGCTCTTGCATGGTGAGAGAACCTTAAGAAGTTATGGGAGGATTTATGGAAAGAAATGGGGATGTTTAGCCTGGAGAAGACAAGGCTGAGGGATAGAGACTTGAAAACTTCCATCATACTTTTGAAGAACTTCTCTTTGCTCTATTGGTCTTAAAGGGCATAACTAGGTTCTATTAACATGCGTAGAAGGTACCGTCACTGGAGGTCTTTGAATGGATACTAAAGAACTACTTAGCTGGATAGTTAAAGAGGAAATCTATGTTCTGGTAAGCAGAGACAGGGCAGTTCAGAGATGCAGTGGATAGAGGGAGGTCCCTGGAGTCAGGAAGACCTGAGTTCATATCCAGCCTCAGATACTTACTATTTGCATGACCCTAAGCAAATCACTTAACTCTGTTTGCCTCAGTTTCCTCACCTGTAAAATGAGCTGGAGAAGGAAATGGCAATATCTTTGCTGAGAAAACCTCAAATGGGGTCACAAAGAGTTGGATATGACTGAAATAACTGAATAACAAGAGAAGCAACAGGCATGACAACCTCTGACCTGAAATTTCCAAAACTGAAATTCAAGTATTTTGAAGAAAGCTTACAGAGAAAAAAAAAGGTGCAGAAGGGGAATAAATAAATATCAATAAATATTTTCCAGCATTTGCAGATAAACACAAAACCTGAACAAAATTGCTATTTGTCATATAGCTAAAGTAGACATCTATCTTCCTTTCAGATAAGGAAATGTCACACTCTGTGGTACTAAGGAATTTCAAAAATTTTTAGTGTTTTCTTTAGGGAATGATTGCTTGCCTCCTAATAAAATAAACTTTCTCTATAGTTCTTGAATTCAAATTATGATCCAATAGACTGGAAAATAGTTTTGAATATGGTCACGAGTTATCAAACTTGTATCATAAAATGTTGCTGCCTTTAAATAAACATTTATGTATATGTGCATGTATGTATATATCTATGTATATATACATATATGTGCATATACCCACATATGTATATATTGATGTATGCCTGCCTGCCTGCATGTATGTATGTATGTATCGCTGCTGATCCATTATCAATAAGACATGAACTTTAAGTTGTGTTTTTTTAAATCCATAGTAATAGCAATTAATTTTCAGTGTTTCATACACATTTTCTTAACAAATTCCCATTTCCTTTTGTGATCAATGCCGTGCCTTTGCCAGCTAAGTCCTTAAGAATCAAGATGACATGTTTATGTTTTAAAATTTCACAAAATTACAGAATCTTGGAGCTGGAAGGGACCTCAGAAGTCATTTGGTCTAGCATCTAAAACTGATTGGGCTTCTGTCCAACATTACTGATGCTTATAGAACAGCCACTTGAAGACATGATGAATTCAGAACCTCACAAGGCAATCTTGAAATCATCCTGTTAGAAATTTTTCTTTACATTAAGTTGAAATTAACCTCTGTAATTCCTCCCTATTCCACCTAATTCTGTCTTTTGAGACCCATGAAGTCTGATTCTGCTTTCACATAACAACTCTTCATATACTTTGAAGACTGTAGTCATGTATCCCCTAAATCTTCTTTCTCATAACCCCTGTTTCTAAGCCCATTGACATAGGATTCTCTCCTCATTGGTGGAGCTGGATGTCCTATCTTGTGTGAGGGACCGGGTGGAGTTGGCAGGAGAGTGCCAGTCTTTGGAACTTTAGGACTCAGATCTTCAAGCTTCAAATCGTTAGGACTCTTCAAGTGGTGAGTCTTTTCTCAGGTGCTTCTGGCTTCCAACTTTGAGCAAGATGAAAGATGCTAACCACACTTTAAGTTGCTGAAGGAAAACTTTATGAAAAGGCCTAGCTGGGCACATGGGTTCAGATGAGGGGTGGTGGTAAGACATTTGCTATTACATCACCACCAAGAGGTAGGCTGAAGTACAGGACCTGCTTATCACACTGATGTACTGGGTAAGTCAGGACCTCGCCTTGTAATAGATGGAAAGTTCTAATTGCCTAGGAATAATGGCAACTCAGGACTTCACAGTTGTGAACATGCAGTCATGGCTAAAATCTTACCAGTCATCTTGTCATTGGATCCAGAGGCTGAACTTTGGAAGTCTTAACCCTTTCCCTTCTGAAATTTATACCCTGCCCATCAATATTCTGATTGGCGAGTTCCTCATCAGGCCCACTATTTTAGGCAGGTCTTTATTTTACTCTTATTTTATTTTATCTCACCTTTATTTAGACTTTAGTTTATTCACTATTACCCAGTTATTTTACCAACAGCTGCCTTGCCATATTACATGTTGTCTTACTCCCACCCCACTCCCCAAACTGTGCTTTCCAATGTTCAAACTATAATCAAACCAAAATTATAAATGCCTATTAAAAGACTGGGTCCATTTACTACCCTCTGCTTCTGCCCATGGTCCCCATAACTTTTCAAACCAAACTGTTCAGTCATGTCCAACTCTTCACGATCTATTTGGGGTTTTCTTAGCAAAGATACTCTAGTGTTTTGCCATTTTGTTCTCCACCTTATTTCACAGATGAGGAAACAGGTAAACAGGGTTAAGTGATTTGCTATGGGTCACACACACAGCTAGTGTCTGAGGCTATACTTGAACTCACAAAGATAAGTCTTGGGGTGGCTAGGTGGCGCAGTGAATAGAGCACCGGCCCTGGAGTCAGGAGGACCTGAGTTCAAATCCGGCCTCAGACACTTAACACAAAACCTAGCCATGTGACCTTGGGCAAGTCACTTAACCCCAACTGCCCTCCCAAAAAGCAAAAAAAAAACAAAACAAAAAAACAAAGATAAGTCTTCCTGACTCCAAGCCTGGTGCTCTATCCTAGCAAATACCTCTCTCTAGACATCAATTCCCTATAAGTTTTGTCTTCTCCATTAGAATGTAAGTTCTTGAGGGCAGTGACTATCCACTTTTGTGTTATATTCCTGGCATTTAATTCAGTACTTAACAAGAAAGAGGAAAACGATAGCTCCTGCCCTCAAGAAGCTTACACTCTAAAGGGTAGACAACATGAAAACAAGTATAAACAAGTATAAAACAAGCAAACCTATGGGCAAGATAAATAGGAAAGGATTAAAAGGGGGAAGGCACTGGAATTAAGAGGGGTAAGGGAAGCCTTTCCATAGAAGGTAGGATTTTATTTGGGACTTGAAGGAAACTAGGGAAGTAAGTAGTATGAGTCGAGAAGGAAGAATGTTCCAGATATGGGGAACAGTCAGAGAAAATGACTGTAGCTAGGGGGTGGAGCCAAGATGGCGGCATAGAAGCAGCAAAGCACTGCAGCTCCCACACAAACACGCTAAAAAACTCATAAAATGGGACGCTAAACAGATTTTCAAGCTCCAAAACTCTCCAAAAGACAGAAAGCACATCTGTTGCTACAGGCAGCACAGCAGGCGGGGTTCTTCGCAGCAGTCTGGGAGCCGCAGCCAAAACCGCGGCCGGGTCAGGCCCTGGTTGGGTGGGGAGCCACGTTTATAGGAGAGAAGATCGGCTGCACTGGAGGTGCAGTTACGACATTTATCAGGCCAGAAGAAAAAAAAAAGGCTAAGAGAAAGCTCAGTGGATTTTGCTAACTCGGGAGGAGAAGAGCGGATCCGGCCAAACTGCTCCCAGGACAAGGAAGCAGTGGGAGGCGGCTGTACCAGTAGGAATGGAGCAGCAGCAGCTTCCACTGGGCTGCTTCAGAGTCCTCGGTCTGCAGACAGCAGGGGGGGCTGAGGCGATCGATCAGGGCCAAGGGCTCTTGCCTTGAGTGGCCTGGATCTGGATTGTGGTCTTGAGTGGTGGTCCTGGGGTGCGCTTTGAGTGAGCCAAAGCTGGGGGGGGGGCTGCAGCACCCCACTAATAGCTCTGGCATCTATGAAGGCCCCAGCGATTTGGGACAGAGCTTTCCCCCTCCAGGAAGCAGAGTTCCACAGAGTTAAAAAACCAAGCAATTAATAGACTGGCCAACATGAGAAAAAGGAAGCAAGCCAGGAACAGCAGTAAAACTCTAGAATCCTTTTTTATGGACAAAAAAGATCAAAGCATGGAGCGGGAGGAAGACAACTCAGTCAGAACTCCCTCACCAAATGCTTCCAAGACACTGGAAGAATGCCTACTAGCTATGGATCGACTTAGAGAGGACTTTGAAAACC
>CM053593.1:250809409-250892118 GCA_028646575.1 Pseudocheirus occidentalis | reverse complement strand
GGGAGGGGCCTTACAGTGGGATCAATGTTCTGGGCTGGGGGGTAGGGGCAAAAAGGGGAGAAAATTTGTAACTCAAAACCTTGTGGAAATGAATGATGTAACCAAGAAAATAAATTAAAATTAAAAAAAAAAACAAAATGACTGTAGCTGAGAGATGGAGTATCTTGTTTACAGAACAAGACTATGTATCAAAGAGTAAGGTGTAGGAAGGCTGAAAAGGTAGGAAGGAGCTAGGTTATGAAGGGCTTTAAATTCATTCATTCATTCATAAGCTCCTACCTCCTCCCACTTTTGAAGTCCCTGGGTCTTTATCCATATGACCACATCTCTCTGAGAACAGAACAAAATGGATGACCAGGCCACATGTGGATACTAGGGATTCCATATGTAGTCCCATATGATCTGCTCTCTTCTGCAACTTCCTTTCCCCTTCCTTACTCTTCTTCCTTCTCAAAATACAGTGGGTAGGGGTGAGCATTTGAAAATGCGTCTGCTCATGGTATAGAATTGAAACTGCCATGAGAAAATGTATCAGGTGTATGATGGACAGGAGAAATGGGTGGGTAGATGGAGAAGGGCATCTGACTTTACAACCTTGCATGCCCATTGCCCCGGACCTAACTAGTATATGAGGCCTAGCTTAGCATCTAATTATGAAGAACAATTAAGAAGCTATTATCTTAGAGACCTCTCTGTCACAGACAAGCTCCTAGAAGAAAAAAAAAGGCCAAATTCATTGTCCCCATCTTCATCTCTGTCTCCACCACTTTCTCACAATCTACATTTTAGCACAACTGGCCTATTTGCTAATCTCTGAATTTTTCATCTCTTTACTCATTTCTTTGCCTTTGTACTGGCTGTCTTCCATGTCTGGAATCCCTGCCTCCCTCATCTCCCTTCCCTTTAGAATCCCTAGCTCCCTTCAAGGTTCAGCTTATATGTCACATTTCTTTCTTTCCTTTTTTCTTTCCTTCCTTCTCCTTCCTCCCTTCCTTCCTTTCTTCCTCCCTCCTTTCCTCCTTTCTCCCTCCCTCCTTTCCTCCTTTCTCCCTCCTTTCTTTCTTTCCTCCTTTCTTTCTTTCTTTCCTCCTTTCTTTCTTTCTTTCCTCCTTTCCTCCTCTTTCTTTCTTTCTTTCTTTCTTTCTTTCTTTCTTTCTTTCTTTCTTTCTTTCTTTCTTTCCTCCCTCCCTTCCCTCCCTTCCTCCCTCCTTCCTTCCCTTCCTTCCTTCCTTCCTTCCTTCCTTCCTTCCATCCTTCCTTCCTTCCTTCCTTCCATCCTTCCTTCCTTCCTTCCTTTTTTCCTTCCTTCCTTCTTTCCTTCCTTCCTTCTTCCTTCCTTCCTTCCTTCTTTCCTTCCTTCCTTCCTTCCTTCCTTCTTTCCTTCCTTCCTTCCTTCTTTCCTTCCTTCCTTCCTTCCTTCCTTCCTTCCTTCCTTCCTTCCTTCCTTCCTTCCTTCCTTCCTTCTTTCCTTCTTCCTTTCTTTCTGTTGGTACTTTCTCCTTCTTCAAATTATCACAGATGTGAATGAAGGAAAAAATATTTATTAAGAATTTACCATATGTCAACTCATCATGTGATGAGTTCCAGAGACACAAATAGAAAAAACTATACAATTCCTGCTCTCAAGGAACTCCCGTTGTAATTGAGGAAGACAATTCATAAAAGAAAGTTTAGCTGCAGGGCAGATAGAGAGTTTTAGAAGTCCTGAGTACTTCTCAGGGTGAGGATTGTAAAGTTCAGAGATCTTTAATTTACTTAAGTAGTTAAAGTGACTGCTAGAGGGCTGTAAGAAACAGAGGCAGGGAAAAAGGTAAAGCCTAGAGCAGCTTCTCTCAACCTGTGGGTCAAGACCCCTTTGGGGGTCGAACAACCCTTTCACAGGGGTCACAGGGTTTGCCTAAGACCATTGGAAAATACGTATTTTGGACCATTGGAAAATACGGCACCAAGACACCGATCCTCTATCAGTCTCCTGGCAGGTCAGCCCACATGCAGATACACCCACATACGAGTATTACAGTGTCAGGGCAATAAGAAGGGTGAGAACCACTGGCCTGGGCCTAGATGATCTTAAGAGACAATTTCATGGTAGACAGTAAGGCCTGACAGTCTTCCATCTCATCAGAAAGAATGAGATCTTATTCCAGTCTTGTGAGCAGTCAATTATCTGAGGCAAGAGAGAAGACAGGGATATAGCCTCCTTTTTACTTGCCCAACCTAAGCACGGCTCTTTGCCAACCAACACATCAGAATACATGGGTTGGGTGAGGTTTTCCATGTGCTGATGACTCGATGTTGTATAGTTTTCCCAGGGTGCCCCTGGTGGTGGTGGCGGCTTTTCCAAAGATACATACTTATCTATTTACATGTGATGTTTTCCTGAGTAGAAAATAAAATCCTTGAAGGGAGAAGATAATTTTCTGTTTTGTCTTTGAATTCCCAGTGCTTAGCACAATTGTTGTTCAGTCATTATTCAGTTATGTCTAACTCTTTGTGACCCTATTAGGAGTTTTCTTGGCAAAAGATAACTGGGGTGGTCTGTCATTTCCTTCTCTAGCTCATTCTACTGATGGAGGAATAAAGGCAAACAAGGTTAAGTGACTTGCCTAAGGTCACATAGCTAGTAAGTGTCTGAAGCTGAATTTGAACTCAGGAAAATGAGTCTTCTTGACTCCAGGCCCAATGCTCTATACACTGTACTACCTAGCTGCCCTCCTGGTACAATACCATGTACTAAATAAATTCACTAAAGACATTAAATAATTGTTGGACTGATTCCATTGTATTGAGCTGTATTAGTAGCCAACAGATGATTCCCAGGGATGAGCTCCTCCTTGCCCTGCACCTCATACTCATGTTCTGGGGTCTCTGACTCCTTCTACCAAATGAGGGTGCCTTTCTTGCCTCTTATCCCAGGTGCAAAATTTCCTTGTTATAGGTTCACTGTTGCACAAGATTTTCTATGTGTCCTTTATGGATATCAAAGCTCCAAAAGTTATCATATAACTTTTGTATTTGCTTTCACAAGCATGTTATTAGGCTCCAGTCAATGTCCCACTGACACTTTATTATCCATTTCATGCAAAAGAAGAGCCCGTGATAACCATTAGACTTGTATTTCAAGCACTAGACAGAAAAGAGCTTGCTGTTACTTGTTAGATTTTTATTATTGTCCAAGATGATCACTATGAGTGAAAATAAAAAGCAAACAGCAAGTGAGAAAGCAACATATTTTGGGGGAGAAGAGATTGTTTGGGATGGAAAGCTGAACTGTTATTTCATCAGTTCTGGGAACTCCCTGGTGAGGCAACTCCCTCTACTAAGGCAAGTCAACACAACTTTTCTGTACCTTATAGTCTTAGAGAGTTGCCTAGAGTATTGAAATGTTAAATGACTTACCTAAGAGAAAACAGTCAGTACATGTTAGACACCGGACTTGAACCCAGGTTTTCCTGGTTCCAAGACAGGGTTGCTATCCACAATACTATATTGCCTGTCATTTCAAAAGGAAAGTCACATTAAAGTATAAATAAAACATGTATTCTGGGACTTTATATGCACATGAAAACTATCTCTCCTTAAGTTGGCAATATAACCTCCAGTGGGCAATAAAGTCTGTAGCTTGTAGCTGGAGTCATCTTAGCTGTCAGTCACTTTATCAACCTACAGGGAAATATTGTTTTACCATCAATAGAAGCCCCCTTTAATATACATTACTCACAGTGTACAAACTGAAAACTTTTGTTTATGACATGTCCTTCAGTTATTGGCATACTTACTCTTATTTCTGTTTTCAGTAGAAAATGGATTTCCATCTGAACACCAAGGACTAGTGTCTATAATGTGCATCCTTAGGAATTCAGGAAGCAATCATAATGCTTTTACAATTGTTCTGATCCTAAAGAAGAGTCAATGATTCAACCTACCTCATAAAGGCATGGAGGTGATAGCTACTTTTTCAGTTCCCTCAATTTTCAATAACTGCTTACTAAGTTAGTGAGGACATTATGTCTGCTCTCAGTGGACAGAAAACCCATTGTAATGAAATTATAGATAGTACATCTCTTTTATTTTTTCTCATGATAATCCTGGGAGATAATTTATATTATCCTTATTTATGGAAGAAAAAAAACGTGAGACACAATGAATTTCATGAGTTAGAGTCAGAACCAGGATGAGATCTCACTTTTTGTCTTAGTCCTCAACTTTTTCTGCTGACTCATATCTAACCATTTATTCCATTCTGAGAATTTAACTATCCTCCAGATTTCTTCAAAGTACTTAAAATAGCTCAAAAGCTCTATTTATATCTTTAACATGCTTTGGACACTCCAGTTATACAGAGAACCTACTTGAAGGTCACAAATCGATTTGCCAATTCTCATTCCTCTTTCACTCTAAGCAAAACTCACAGAATTATAGCACAACGAAGGGAATAAGTAATGGGTACACCTCAAGATCGATATCAATATGGCAGAAGACTACTACATAAATAGGAATGGATAAAGTTAAGAAGGCATTGTCAAGAGCAATAAATACTCAAACTGGAATGTGAATATGAATGTGAATGTGCATGTGAATAGGACCCTCATGAAATCAGAATTAAGTTTATAACATCATGTGAAGTCCTTTGTATACTTTCTGAATTATAGATGCAGTCATTGCCATGCTTAAAAAAAAAAAGTTTCCAGCCAAGGCAGTTGTTTATTTTTTAAATATACGAGGTAAACTATAACAGATTAAGAGGGAGAAAAATAAACAAAGGCAAAAAAAATATAAGTGGCATTCCAAAAACAAATCTATTTTGGGATTTTCTTCTCTTTCTTTTACAATATTCCTGTGCTTAGGTTTCAGATACAATACTATTATTTGGTTTTAGAAAATGGGACATTTAAAAGGAACAAGTTGTTTCTAGCCATTTCTAATATAGTACTCATAGACCAGACTTTGCTACAGTTTATAGATTAATGGGGGAAACGAGCCTTGGCAACCTGTTTTCTCACTCCCTTTGTTTGTGTTATATACTTGTTTATGATCTTTTAGGAGGCACTTTTCATATGGTTTGAAATGAAAAGATGATCTATTTCCTCATTACTGATCCACTGTTCAGTGATAAAAACAAAACCAAACCAAACACGGGAACAAAGGAAAATGCCTTCCTGTCAGTTCTTAATGCTCCCTGCTGTTGCTCAGCTGGGACTGGAGAGAGTAGGGGTTTAATGAAAGAAGGTGAGAAGGTGAAGAAAAAAACCACCCTAATGAGGGTGTTTCGTTGTACTGAAAGATCACTTAGGAGCTGGCATGATTTGCTTTGTGCCTGGAGAATGTTAAAGCACTATTCCCCAAGGTCAGAGAGACCCATCCTTCCTCACTCATTCACTCCCCTCCCTGGCAACCAGCATTTCTACCTTTAGCTGTTTTTCATGAAGTTTATTGTCTGATGGCTGTGTCAAAAAGAAAATTAATTTTGCCTCCCTGGTTTTTGGTTCCCATGGAATATGTAGAAATATTGCATGGGATGCTTCAAATGGGATGGATTAGAAATGGAACAGTTCTCAGACTCTTAGCTAGCAGTGAAGTAGGCACTAACTTCCTTCAACTCTAATATTACAGGATTCTGCTTTTGAATTCCAATTTCTGGGATTGTCAGCTCTTGTCCCTTACTCTGGAAGTGAAACATAGTGCAATCCGGCAATACTCAGGATACTGAAAACTCAAATTCATTCATGCTTCAAAGTAGAGTCAATGAGATCTGATGAAATTGCAATGCATACTTCATATTTGCTTTGCATATAGCTTTAATTTACTAATTTATGTCCATATTGTTCACCCTCCCCCCAGATAAGTGTAAACTCTTTGAGGGCGGGGAGAGTTTCTTTTTTATCTCTGTAGCCCCAGGATCTTACATGGTATTTAACATGTAGCAGCATTTTGTAAGTGTTTATTAAATGAATGAATAAATAAGACCCTCCGAATTAGAATGAAATTATGCTGTCATACCCATCTGAACAAAGAGTCTCTACACAATTAGCCAGAGCTGAGACCTGAACATCAATCATATATATATGTGTATACATAAATATGTATGTATGTATAATTATGCTTTTGTTTTCTAACTTATCAACCAGTCAAGGCACTGATAACCATTCTTAGGCTACTTACCACCTAGGATTAGTAATGGAAAGGACTTTAGAGGACGTCTAGATCAATCCCTTCATTTTAAGGAAGGGAAACTGAGGCTCAGAGTAGACACACAGATTTTTAGTAGCAGAGGTGGGATTTGAACTGAGGCCATGTAGATTTAGATTTAGCGAATATTCTTTCCATCCTGCCTATCCTTGACTACTGGATGTGAAGGATTAAAAGAAAGCACAATAGATTTGGGAATGGAAGGGACCTTAAAAGATCATCTAATAGTATGTCTTCATGAAGAAACTGAGGTGAAAATGTGGAATCAGTTACTCTGAGTCCTCTGACTCCAAATCCATTGAACCAACCTGCCTCCCCTTCTTTACCGTGTTCCAGAATTAGGAGGAAAAAGACCATGATACCGTATAAGAAGAAAGTTAAAATACAACACCTTTTAGATCAGCAAAGAGCTTGCCAAGGCAGAAGATTCTTTCCAAATACTCTATGTCCAGTGTAACTATTAGCACTTCTGTCAGGAATAAATGAGATCTTTCTTTGAAGTTGAAATATGTAATCTTAACTGTGCTCTCATCCTCTTAATTTCACTGAGTGAATAACCCAAATTACACAGAACAGCAGTTAAATTGGCTCATCATCACTCAGCTCTAATTTTAAAAGGATAAAGGAAAAAAAGAATCCAAAAAAGCTAGTGTGGGGGACTCAATGGCATCTTGCTTACTATTAATGGGCCACCAGGGTCCTCGCCCAGAAGGTCGGTGGTTCAAATTCAGCCCAAGTTAGTAGTGGCCAAAGACCATTCAATGTCTAGTGTTAAATTAATGTGCGGCCTCAACATAATGTTCTTAACAGATTACATTTGTCATTTCTGCTGACTGACTCCGGAGTGAGGTGAATGGACTACTACATGTGGGAGACTAAACCATTTTCTCACTTTCGAGAGCTATTCTTTGTAAAAATGTGTATTAAGGTGCTAGGTCTTTCTTTAATATTACTGGCAACTGCTGGCAAGGAGGGATAAAAAAAAGTCATCTCCTCATCTGTCAATCTAGCATCCCTGAAGAGCTCTGGGTATATTTAAAGTTGTAAAGATATACATTCATGGTCATAAAACAATATAATTATTCCTTTATTTTCAACTGAAACGTTTACTTGTCCTGATGAAACACTAGGTCAGAAATGACATTTTGTTTCCATTACTAAGAACTAACCTTGATCTCTAAAATGGAAAGGCAGTTAGTTCTATTCACCAGCTGCCATCTTTCAGATTGCTCTGCTTCCACCCTCACCCCTATGGCAACAGAATAAAGGGCTGATGGAGTTAGGAACTTGGTCCCCTGCTTAATGGTTGGTTAGTGTGCAAGGCACCTTCACCAATCACTCAACAAACGTGGGGGGGAAAAGTTCAGTTTTCAAGTTCAGTTTTCATTTAGAGCCACAGGATTCAGGGAATTCCATGTAAATTCTAGGAGTTAATCCAAACAGATTTGAAATGGACTTGGAAAAAAAACTGAGGAAATTAGACTGCTCTTCTGAAGCAAATTGAGGGCTGGGGTGGCCGACATTTTCTCATGAGTTAGATACAAAATCCCCATAGACTGCTACAGACTGTAAATTGCCCTCCATAACACATTAGACTTTAACAACTCAGTAGTAGGAGGATGGGTGAGGTAACACTGCTCTGAACAGGATGAGTGCCCCCAGTATTTGTAAGTGTCGCCTACTTCTCGAAAATGGAGTAGATTTGGTCCCTTGAGGATCTATTATCCATATACAGTAACTAACAGTCCCTTCTATAGAGGAGGGTGGTATTGGAAGTGGAGCACCTCAGGGTTAAAATATTCTTACCTAAAGGCTCTTTCTAAGCATGACTCACAAGCCTTTTTTCAGTGTCATCTGAAAGAGGTCCTTCTAACAAGAAGTGAAAGGAAGTCCTTCCTGGGCATCCTTTTCCCTTCATTTGCTGCCATTTGAACTTTATGGCACCAGGCAGTCTAGATATTTTGAACATGGTGTTCAGGCCATCTCTTCCCTTAGCAGAGACTGAGACATTAATTACTCTGGAAGGTAGTGTCTGGGAGAGGTTACAGGGAGGGCAAAAGCCTGGCAGTGTCCCCCGTCGATCCCTCGGTTGTGACAATGAAGGGAGGAGATAAGAGAGGGTGGCAGAGTTCAGCATAGGGAACTCTAAGCAGTCTGTGTGACCTTTGGAAGATGCCTCCACTCTAGATCCCTGGGGGGAGGGCCAATGGTGTCTGTTGCTGGAGGATTTCCTTCTACATTCAGAAGCATGCTCTTCGTTGGCCATTTTGTAGGGCAAATTCCCTTTTGGCGTGTCTCCATATATTTTAATAATTAAATTTGAGTTTAACTGCAGATGATGCACCGTTATCTCAACTTACCATTGAAAGACAAATGAACGAAAGTTTTTCCTAATATTGAAGGGATAGGTGACTGTGGACTACCACATCAGGAGGATCCTTCCGCATGTTATTCCTTCTCCAATATCTTTCTGTTGCTTACTTTTCCGTACAAGTCCCATGCTTTCCTGGGACGCCCAAATATGAACCGACTATAAAATAAGGGTTCACAAAACAAGCTCGAGTGCTTGTTTGTTTTAGAGCTGCAGGTGAGAGAGAAAACGGTAAACGGGAGAGAAGGAGTGAGCTTCGGACCCTTTGCAGGGTAAAAACAACAAAAACGTAGACAGCAATCTGGCTGGGCTTACACCGCTTTCCCTGCAGTGCACTAATTTTGAGTGACTGGGAGCTCGCATCAGGTGGAAGGAGATTGAGCCTCCCCCACAAGCCACCACACTAGAAATAAAGATGTCTAAATAACAACAACAACAAACCGAAACCACCCAGTACTGTCCTCAGGGATTTTTTTTTCTCAGCTGTTTCCACTGTTGCTGAGAGACGAGCTGGGGAAGGGGATCTGGGGGTCGGACGGAGGTTCACATTCACCATGATAAATGTAAAGACCAATTAAGGTTTGATCCGTCCACATGAGAGGCAGACGGCGGTTGATATTGTAACCAATTAACGAGCATGTCCCCTAATTCCTGCCTCCATCTCCGAGTGCAACACGCATCTCTAAGCGTCTTCGGTGGCAGCCCCCTGCCTCGGAGCACACAGCTGATTCAGGGGAGCCAGTCCTCCTGGCCAGGGTGGTGGGGCAGACGGTGTGTGCAGTCCGTGAGGTGGGGCGAGGGGAGTTGTCTGGGAGAGACAGGAAAATGCAGGCAACCGCACCTGTCGGATGCAAATCAAAAGTGGTTGCGGCTAGGACTGGCCAGGTGGGCAGTCTGTAAGTAATTTGCTCCAGACCTTGAGCCCTGAAGTGAAAAGGGGGGCGGGAGAGGGAGGTGTGGGAGTGAGAAGGTACCAGGCGAGGGGAGGAATGGAGGAGGGGAGACTGAGAGGCCCAGGGGATGGGGGTGGGGTGGGGGTGAAGGGAGATGGAAGTGAGGAGGCTTGGCGCCCTAGAAAGACGACAGGTGCCTCGAGGAAGGGGGACAGGTGGCGAAGCAGCAGCCCAGGTAGCACCTCGGGGCCCTCCCGGGGAGACCCGGAGGCATTGGATGCCATCTCCTCGGCTGCCGGCCTGCGCCGAGTAGGGAGAGGTGATCCAGGCTCCGAGAGTCTTTTTCCTTCTTTCCTTCCTCCTCTCACTCCGCCTCCCCAAGCCCACCCAGTTCAATGTGGTCCCCGTAGGTAAAGCGCGCCACTGCTCCAGCAGCAAGGTAATACTGATGTGCCTGATCAAAGTGGCGATCGAGAATGGTCCCGGGGGTCCGGGGAAGTGCAGGGTCTTGCCCCGCTTCCCCCTCTCTCCTGTACAAGCTCACATTTGTGAGCAGACAGGGGTCAAAGCCCCTGGGAGCCCTCGGGCTGGCTGGGGAGGAGGTCGAGCCCGAGCATCTTTAGCCCCAGGGCTGGTGGGTGCTGCTGCAGCAGCAGGTCTCCCGGAGGCGTCAGGGGGCGGCGGCCGCGGGAGCGAAGTTTGGAGGCTCCGCAGCCACCTCCCGTTCGTCCTCCCCTCTGCTCTTTGCTCCTTCTCCCCCGCTCCCCTGTCCCTCCCCTCGTAGCTCCCGTGGCGGCGGCGGTGTCTGGGCGGCCGCTGCCAGGGACAGGACAAAGGCTCATTAACACGTGATGGGACCCGAGCTTCATAAATGGGACTGGAGACAGAGAGAGCGCGCAAGAGAGACAGACATAGAGAGCGAGCTGGAGGAGGAGGGAAGGAAAGGCAACGGGAAAGAGAGCGCACTAGGGACAGGGATCGGGCGAGCAGCAGAAGCCAGGCGCACTGGCCCAGGCTGCCTGGGGACACCGGGAGAGGAGAGGAGGCAGGCGTCCCCCAGCTGAGCTGGGGCTTGGAAACCGTAGCGGAGGAGGGAAAGGGGAAGGAGGAGGATTGAGAAGAGAAGGAAGGGAAGGGAAGAGAAGGGAAGGGAGGGGAGGGGGCGACAGGAGCGCGCAGCTTCTTTGACCATTTGCCTGCAAAAGCTTGAGACAGGAGTAGCTGCTTTGAGTAGGGGCTTAGATCAGTGGGAGAAGAGACTGCAGAGTGCTGACAGGGTCTTGCTTGGACCGACAGGCAGACGGACTGACGGACACACCCCATTCCACCCTAGCTTAGCCCACCCTACTCCTCTCTCTTCCTCACGCCCAGCGGCACCGCCTCCCTCTCTTCTCTGCCTTCTTCTCTTCTCTTGGGCTCACTCGCCTCTTCACTCCCTTAGTGCCCGGGTCCCTGTCCCTGGCCTGGGGCGGGGCGCCTAGAGTGCACCCTGCCCTAGGTGGGGTCTATAGAATAAGTGTGGGATCTTTCATTTCTAGCTGAGAAGCCTCCATCCACAACGTTTGTCAAGAGCCACAGAGGCAGTGAGGGTACCGGATCCTCGGCGGAGGACCAGGGGATGAGAAGGGTAAGGATTGGAAGAGTTCCACTGGCAATACTTTTCTGCTTCCCTCCCCTGTGGCGCTGACCAGGGTGAGCCCTGAAGCGGCTGGTGTGTGCTTTTCTCGTTCAGTGTATGCGTGTGTATATGTACAATTCATGCATCCATATGGTTGTTTAAATTTCTGTCACTTTGCTTTAATGTTCCTTTCATCGGCCCCCTTTTTTTTTCTTCCTAAGGTTTCTTACACCCCTTCTCATTTCTTTATTAAATGTGCACTGACCAGTATCTATCATATGCATCTATCTGTATATGGTCGTAGAAAACGGATAATAGGAAATGTTTTCAAATTGGATTTTTAGGTTTGCTACTGAATATCTATAAACATCAACAAGCACGTCTTTTTAATCCAAACTGATTTCTGCACCAAACCTAGAACACAGATAAAGTAAGACCTTAAGTGCCTTATAAAAGCAATACATAGGAAACAATAAACTTTCTGGATAGCAAAATGCAAATGAGAATCGAGAGAAAACAAATGCTGAACACTGAATTAAAGCAAAAATAGTTTTAAAATGGAACTAATTTGGTTAATTCATAGCCTGGTATTTGATACGTGTAATTTTGTTTAAAGTTCTTTCTTGGTACTAAGTTGAAACGCTTAATTGTTTTTACTTTTTGCATATGATTGCATACTAAATGGATATGTCTACATGGAAAAAGTGAGGAAATATGTGATCGTTTGAGAGTTTAAAACATACATGAATTGGAATCATAAAATTGTTATTCTTAAAAGCTTTTAAATTAAGACATAGTTGGGGAGAGAATAAAATATTTTAACTTCCTGATCATGCATATGCACGTGTATTTTTTTCTCCAAATAGTGTTGCTTTTTTTTTTTTACTATGTTAGTTTATTAAGACACCTCAGGTATTTACTCTAATGTGGGATTAGCACAGGTTTTTATGTTCTTAAATATGTTATAGGAGTTTTATTGGCTCTGTGAACTGCTCCTCATTTTTTATTACCACCTAAATTAATATCTTTTGAACAATAGGGGGGAAAGCCAATTTCTTAGAGGAAACTCAGTACACATTGAGGACCAATGATGTCACCACTAATATTAATCTATTTCCTTGTATATTGAGAAGCTCATAGCAGCTAGCCTCTTAGGTTCCCAAAGGACTTTATCTGATTTAAAGTGTTGCTTTTCTAATCCCATCCTACTGGTAATTTACAATGGAAGACATTCTTATTGATTTTTTTCTCTGAGGTTTTTCTTGGTACTTCTTTTTCTCTTTCCCAAAACTCATTTATGAGCAATTTCATCAAAATGTCATTTATATTTCTCTAAGTGGCACCAAATTATTTTTAGATTAAATATTGATACGAAGATTGCCCTACCCTTTCTACAATATATGTATATATGTACATATACATATGTACACACACACATACATATAAAAACCTGAAGGCAGTTGTTAGGAAGTACATTAGTGTTGTAGTTGAGCAAGAGATTTAAACTTGGTCCCACATTAGTCTTAACAAACTTGTTACTTTTAAGTAAGCTATTAACAAAATTTTCTATAAAAGGCCTCTTTTTGTTTCAAAGATATCTCCTACTCAACATTGGAAGCCCTCTTTACCAAGGTATGTATCAAATATATGATGGGAAAGAAACCTCACTCTTTTCCTTAGATTCAGTGTGGGTAAGAAGGTGCTAGAAAATGGAAGTCCATAGTTTTGCCCCATTTAGGTAAAAAAAAATATATATATATAGTATTTTGCATACATAGTACCAGGAGAGATTGCATGTGTATATGCAAAATACTTGATATTAGTATACATATATGCATACATACATATATAGTCTCTTGTGACTAGTTATATAGCCTTTAAAGAGTAAGGCACCTAGTTTTATTGAAATTTTAAGTTCTAATTATTAAAATGAACACTTAAATGTGAAAGCATGTTGCTTTGTCCAGCTGCTATTTCTATTTTTTTTATTGTTATCCTTTTCCCAGTGGAATATGTTCTTCTCTGTGTTGCTTGAAAGGCTGTCCTCTAACAAGCTTAGTTGCAGGATCAGTGTGTTCTTTTGGCATTTCAAACTGTTAAAATAATGAAATTATTAAATGTTACCAAGATGAAACTGCTGGAAATTAAATCTTCCAAGATAATTATTATTTCTCATGTGATGCCCTCCAAATAGTTCTGTGCTAAGTAGGCTAATATTCATTTCAGTTTCCTTAAGAAAAGCCCCAAGGATTAGATTGATGATAACTATTGGGTATGAAGTATTAGTTTATTAATTACTGAAACAAAGCCTGGAAAACTTTTTAATGACACCAATTTGTCATTTTTAAAAACTGCTTTGATTTAGCCTTAGCATCATAACTGTGGGAAAATTTAAATATATTCTCAATATCCTTGCAGATTAGCATATGGAATTAGACTCTAAGTACTTGGCTCTATAAGATTAACAATTTGGAAATGGAATTAATGGTTGCAGCGTACTCTCCATAAAGCCTCTAACAAATGTGCCTTGCCTGGAAAACAAGTTGGCAAATGAAGAAATTAATTATTTTCCATTAGCTATCCAGGAATGCTACAGAAGAAAACCAATAAATTGAATTTGAAAATAGCTCACAACACGTGATTAGGAAAGGCAGGATTGGGTTATGGCTTCTTGAATTTGGTTAGTAAGATGAAGCCTGTTCTTTGGGTTGCTGCCTGTTATTCTTGAGGGTAATTATGTTAGCCCAGTTGCATAGAGAACGAGAGCATTCCCTTTCTCCTAAAAGGATGACATGTCTCAACCAATGTAAGTCTGATGCTTCTGTTTTTTATATGCATGATTTTCCAATCAAACAATATTAGAAACTGAGACCGCTTTTTACTTTTTCTAACTCTATTCTTTTGACTCAGATGCAACATGGATCAAAAATTTCTTGAAAACTATGATTAAAGGCAAGGTTTAACTCTCGAATATCTTTGAGACTGCCTGCTCTGTTGATTTATTTCAGATTGATTAAATATTAGTAAAGAAGTTTAAAAAGCAAAGAAAAATACCTAAAGTAATCTGGGTATTTTGTACTGACACATTTAACTTCATGTCTTTTATTTGATTTATGGCTCTTTCTAATCAATTTCTTGTAGAAAATGTCAGTATAATTTAAGAAACTCCAGTTTTTTTTAAAACTTTCTGTGGCAGTATAATGTCTTTAGCCTCCACCTAACTCATTCATACATAGATATATACATGAAATATTCATAGGTAGGGCTACTTTACTCTTATAAAATGGTGCATCTATATAGATTTATCTAAAATATCCTCAACTGATAGAAATAAAAAAGATTACTCAAATTGTACAGGATATAAATTCTATAGCCTATTTTGTACCACTACATGCATATAAATGTGACATTTTCTGTAAACAAGTGTCATGGCCAAAATAATAATAATAATAATAATAATAATAATAATAATAATAATAATAATAATAATTTAAAAATGTTACCATCTTTTAAAATTAAAGTACTGAGGGCTGATTAAAAATATATTCTGCATACACTGGGCTTTGACCAATTTCAAAGCAGCTGTGCAAATGGACAAGTCAGGTTTAAAGGACGATGTCCACCTTGAATAATAAAGCTGCTCATATTTACACAGAAATCTTTCTAAACTTTCTTTGTCCAAGAACATTCTTACAAATATGCCAGATGAACAGCAGTGGCTTTCTATTGTGAGTTTGATGTTAAATGCTTTAATACAGCAACTCTATCTCTTTCAGGTCTGCCTGTCATTTTGATTTACTTAGAAACTAGTATTTTCCTGGTGTGAAGAGACATTGAAGATGTTTATTGCACAGAAAAACAGATAATTCATACCATGATATGCTTCATAGAATTATGTCATCATGATCACAAGCAAATTATAGCTATAAACAAATCGATAAAAAAGAAATTTTTTGTGATTCCTCATAGGCTCTGACTAATATTTTTGTGTCCATAATCCTGTAATAGAAAAAGTTCCATCTAAAACTTGTTTCTGTATTGATAATTCAGAAGTACTCCCATAAAATGATTGTTCCATTTTCAGTCTAAAGACTCTTCTAAGAGCCTTAAAGAAAGTTAACTTTCCATCTTAGACAGGCATGCATAGCATTTAAATACATCTTATTCCATTCCATTAAAATTCCAAGGACAATGTGGATATGCAAACATACCCTTAATACAAATGTTCATATTAATCTCCTTCATGTAGAAGCATCCATCTGGTGCATTTCACATCCAAATTACTTAACGATGCTTTGTCACCTGGTACCATTTATTTAATTTTATGTCAGACAACTCTAAAGCTATTGGATTTTGATTAATTATTGTCTATCTTATTGTGGTTCAGACTTTTTAAAAAATATGGGGAAAAACATTGTTTACTCCCCCAACCTGAGAGAAAGTTCAACGTTAAGCTTTAGCAGTTGTTCAGGGAATCCTATGAATTCTATTTCAGACCCAGCTGGAGTAATTTTCACACCTGCACTTTAGGAAAGCTCCCAAAGATGGTTGGGGAGGGGGGGGGGAGAGGGTGTTTTGTTTTATTTTTTGGTTTTTCTTTTTATAAATATGTGAAATGTGGCGGATATAAATAGTCATCCTTTATAGCTAACTTTATCCACTTAGAAGGTACTAAGTGTAGCAGGTAGCTTTTGGATTCATGATTAAGTTAACTCATAAAATGCAATTGGAGTTTGATAACTGTAAAAAAAGGAAACAAGTAGGTTTCTAGTTGGTTTGTTTCCCATTCCCCACCCCACCCCCCCCCATAGGTGGTAAGTGACTTTTCTGAGGTCAGTATTCCTATTTTAGTATTCTTTTGCCAGTTTCCCTCACCCTCCTAGATTTGCATATTACTCAGTTAGAATTAAGAGTTTGGATTGGCTGGATAAAAAATATTGGTGATCTTTCAGCTTAGTTAATTATTTATTAGCATAAATTTGAATTATATTATGTGTTTTATGGCAGCAGAAAGAATGTAGCGTGGGTTTTTAAAGTAGGCATATATTATAGTTTGTTTTTCTACCATTCTTACAAATTCTATGCAGTTCCTTTTTAAAGAAAAGCAGAGGCATATTTCAAAGATGTGTACCCTTGCCAGGCAATCTGGTGTGGCGCCTTAGTATACTGGCAAATACTTTTAACAAGTTGTTTATGTATGTCAGCAGAGTATTTAAATGGCATTAAAATACTAATATAATGAGGAAGTTAGTTTCCTTACAAGTTTTAGAACCAAGGCACACATATGGGAGAACCCCATTGTCACCTCTGGACCATTTCTTTTTGGTCCTTTCCCTTTTTTAGACTGTTTACTAAAATGAAAGTGTAATTAAAGAGGATTTTGTTTCTACTGAGAGTGCCAGGAGCAAGGGAGGTGCATTTAAATCAGTGGTATATTCCAGTACTTTGACTAAACCTCTTGTCTCTAGACAGATACATCAAGTGATGCTCTGAGCTGAACTTTGATAAGTGAAGAGGCTCAAAAAAAAAAAAAAGAAATGTCCAATGTATGGAAAGTCAGTATCACTATGAAGCCAGTGTCACACTGTTCTTTCTTTTAAACTATTTATAATTTAAAAGTCAGCTTGAAAAAAAATAAAATAAAAGTCAGCTTGATTTGGCCCTTACTAGGTTCTTAGGTGTTTTGTTTATTCTAATAAAAGTCAACCAAAATTTCAAAATCTGTCAATCCTATCTCTTTAGGTACTGGAAAATTTTTGCCTTCACAATTAATATCAGTTAAGGTGAACAGAGAGTATATATGCAATGTGGGGAAAACAAAAAAGCTCTATAATTACCCAGTTAATGTAGGCAAATATTTGTCAAAAAGCATTTTTGCAAACAAAGGAATTTAGTTATGGAATTAAGGACTGGCCACTTCTAAAAAGGTTATTTTTCACTTCATAGGGGTTAACAATATAGAAACATTACATAGACTTATATTATCTTCCTTGAATCTTTTTTTATCTAAATACTTCTATGTTATCTATATACAGTATGTTATCTAATATACACACATATTAGCTGTATTTTAATTCATTAATAAAGACCTTAATGATTGCCTAATTATCTGATCTATTGAATAAATCCTTTCCGAAGGAGTCGCACTGCCTAAACTTTGAGACCCTACTCATGTATTTTTTTAACTTTTAGGACTGGCTTTTTAAAATGATCTGGCCCTCTTTATAGAGCACCAAGAGTTGCATAATTAACTGGGTAATTCAAGCAAAACCATTGGCTATGGGCCTAAATTACTTAGGTAATCACAAAGTCCTCTATTTCACTTTGACTGTATAGAACCTAGTTCTCTATCCTGCATTGCAGCATTTAGCCAGAGTTTTGAAAATTATGCATATTATAATATGAAAAGGTGAATTGTAATTACTTTTACTTTTTTCACCTCTGTTTTTTAAAATAGACAAGCATGAACTGCTAAGCAAAGTGGTTGAGGGTAAATATATGTTTTGGCAGAATCGTACACACAGAAGGATAGCTTTTGTGAACAGAATTAAGAAAACTTTACTATGGGGAGCTAAGTGTTTCTATGTGTTTTGTAACTATGTACACTAGGCATACTCATAGTGCTCAAAGACACTTTTAATTTCTGGACTAAATATATGATAGTTTCCTTTCTAGAGAAGTCTAGAAACAAAGAATTCAAAGACTAGAAAAACCTTGAGAGAACATCTCCTTTTTACACTTACCCCTAGACAGGATGACCCCAATGCTATTTCCATTAGATAAGAATTTTTCTAATTTTTTAAAAAAGGATCTCTAGGAAAGGACATTCTAAAATAAGCTGATTCCCTTAGCAACCCATTCCAATGTTACGAAAACCTGCACTACCAGGGAAGTCTTCCTTTAATTCTGACGTGCAGTCTTCTTACAGCTTAATTTCATTTCTTCTGCCTTTTACAGCCAGTCGCCATCTGTACAATAACATCTTCTATGCTTAAGAATACTATTAAGTTATTTCTCAGCCTTTCCTTACTTAAGACTGAATAACATCAGTCCTTTTAACTATTTAGTGAGCAGTTTATTTTGAAAATCAAGGCTCTTTTTTGAACCCTTTCAAAAGTTTCCAATACACACTTCATTTCAGAGTTTGAGTTGTATAAAGTAGTGTTATAGGAAGAATTACCTCCTGGCTCATCTAAGATTTTGATTTGTATGAAAGGCAACATATTATAATAGAAAGAACAATGACGCTGGAGTCAGAACTTGGGGATAAATCCCACCTAGGGCACTTAGTACTTGTGTAACCTCAAACAAGTCACTTAAATGCCCTGAGCTTCAATTTTCTCATCTATAAAATGAAGGGGCTTGACTCAGTGACCTCCAAGACCCTTTCTAGTTCGAAATCTGTAATCATATGATCATCTATAAAATCAAGAGATAAGGCTAGATAACCTCTAAGCCATGTGCCAGCACTAAATTGAGGATCTTATGTTTCATGCTCACTTTTAAAATCCAGTACTATATAGCTGAAGTACATTGAGCTTTTCTCATCTCTCTCTTCCTACTGTGCTGTTTATGTTGTCATATGCTATTTAGTAGCTTCCCCCAGTCTTTCTCTCTCTCCCTGTCTTCCCCTCTCCTGTCTCCCCCTCTCCCCACTTCTCCCTCCCTCTTTCTTTCCTCCCACCCTCTTTTCCCCTTATACTGCATTACCTGTAGATGTTGGGAAGTTCTTTCCTTCAATACTTTCAACCAGGATGGAAGAAATAGTTTTAATTTTTGAAATGATATTGACAAGAGAGTTTTGAAGTAAATCAGGGATTATTAACCCCAATTCAAAAATTTAGGTCAAATCTGACTGTATTTTTGAGCTTTCAGTGGTCAATTTCACCATTACACACTTAATTTGGTATATATTGATTGAGAATTCTATGTACTTTTTCAAACTGACTGATGGTTTAACTACATACTTAATAGAATGAAGAAACAAAAATTACCTTTGTTGTGACTTTCATGATTTTTTCAAGCTCCAAGGAACGAAAACTCATGTGTCTCCCTAGAGTGATGTAGCTATTCTTGCAATTGATTTTGGAATTGATTTAAAATTCTAAATATTTCAAATTTATTTTGTTTATTAGTTTATTAGAATTTCTATATACCATTATGCCTAGGAAAAGGCAATTAGATTTGTTATTTTATAGGTAACAGTAACAATTGCCCATTCCCCCCTCCCCATAACATTTTCTCATTGAGCTTGCAGTTAATTCATTTGGCAAATGTATAAAATATTACAGCAGGAAGATAGATTGCTCATCTACAAAGAACAAAATCTATGGCCACTGAATAAAAACCAAATTGACCACTTCGGATTTGTAAATGCCTCCCTGTAAATGCCACTCCATCTAGCGTTTGGCATTTTACACAACTTCTATGGCAGTTGTGAAAAGTCCCTTGTGTGTAGAGAAACCAATCTGGGAAAGACTGTTAAGACTAATGGGCATTTTTGTAAAGAAAGAATTGATTATGCATTAACTTTGAAGCAAAGTTCAGGAACATATAATTAAGGTTCTAAGTATGCCTTAGAGCAGAGGTTCTCAACCTTTCTAATACTGCAACCCTTTAATACAGTTCCTCATGCTGTGGTGACCCCCCAACCATAAAATTATTTTCGTTGCTACTTCATAACTGCAGTTTGCTACTGTTATGAATCGTAATGTGAATATCTGATATGCAGAATGTATTTTCATTGTTACAAACTGAACATAGCCCACAGGTTGAGACCTGTTGCCTTAGATGATATGAGCCCCTATATTGGTGCCAACTATTGTCCTTGTAACTTCTAATGAGACACACACACATGTGTGTGCATATATACATATTACATACATATCTGTTTATATAGATATATAAATGTGTGTACAATCTGTATAAACATAGGTGAATAAATATCTCTTTAGTAAATGATTTGTTATATAAGCCAGACAAAGATTGGAATAAAAAATATTTAGCTGATGATAGTTCATAGACACTAAACTTTCAGGTATTTTAGGGTTTTTTTACAGTGAGGTAAAAATTTCTGATTGATAGCATTGATACTTTCAATGAAATTACTTTATACTCATGACTTACCTATTTTGGTTGGGTCATGGTGTGGATTGAGGCTGTTTTGGATTTGATTACCGTTCAAGACCATTAACTTTGGAGGAGGAAAATTGTATCAATAAGCTTAAACTTCTTGTCCCAGTCATCTGTCTTTTATATGCACATCCTGAGTCCCAAGGGATGGTGACTCAGTACAGCATGAGCCACAGCTAAGAGTGAGAAAGACTCCATGGATAGATTGATAAGAGGCACTATTCGTTGATGAGTAGTACCTTTACTAGAAAAGTAAAGCTAATACTGATTTTAAGCTAAATTAAATTTATTAATTTTTAGAAGTCAGTTTTAAGCTTCCATGTGCTACCTATGATCCACTTCATCCCTTACCTTGAGAAAACCTCAGTGGCAAAAAGGGAGCTGTCCCTAGTTATATTTTATTGCTATTTTCAGAGACATCACCAAAAAACCACCAAATGGTGTTTCTCATAATGTAAGAAACTTTCCCCACCCTCCATTTTTCCTCTTTATTACAAGCTGTTGATGAAATGGTCATTTCATAATAATAACATAATAAGTCTTGATTTTTGATGGGCAAGGCAACAAAGGAGAAAGGTTGTAGATCAAGGGTTGTGTAATAAATCAGTTGGTAACCTAGGGTTAGAACTTCCAAATTATGAAGTTATCTCTACTTCCGAGTCTGTTGTAATATGTAGACAAGCAAGCACCATTTTCTTGGTGCATGCCCTTCCAGCATTCTGTGAGACTTGTCTCTGGAGTTGAGGTGGGGTGCAGGTAGGGGATAAAAGGGAAGAGGTCTTAAGTGCTCTGATTCCCTGCCCCTCTTGAAATGGTTCCTGAGACCTCTAGGTACTTAGTGATTTGTTGGTAGAGGGAAATCAACCATTTTAGTGAGAGAATTCAGGAATCAGAAACTCTTTCTTCTTCATTCATGTTTTGAATCACACAAATTATACTCCAAAATTATTTCCTGAAGCCTGAGAAACAAGACTTTCTCAAAAGCTGGGCTTTATTTAAGTGTTGAGTCTCCCCTAGGACCTCAAAGAAAGTATCTTTTTGCTAATTCATCAAGGAGAAAGGAAGTGAAAATATGTTCTTGGCAAGTGGGAGGGCATGTAGCATATTTAAAATTTTTTTACTTTGAATCTTTATTATTGAATGCTGAGAAGTCGAAACTATAGTAAGATAATGTATTTGTTTTATGTGTTCCAGCTATTAGAGAAGAATTGATATATCTTTACTTTGAATAACCAAATTTCATTTTAAGAAGTCCAGTATCCACAAATATTTTTGTATGTGAGCCGTTGTCTCTATTAAGTTGAAACCCTTTCTGTATTTTTGTTTTAAAAATATGTTATATCAGTGAGACTTGATTACTTTCCCTTGCAAAGAATAAAGATGTGTCTTCATATTATTAATTATCTTATTCATATATTACTTATTATGAAACATTGAATGTAAAGACAGAAATAAGTAAAAAGTGGGCATTGGGGAGGATGGTTTTTATGCAATTTATAGGGATGATTCCCTGTCATTTTCTAAATTGGAATGTTTGTCTAAGTGTCTTAAAGCAAACATGTTTATGTATTGAGTTTCACAAGTTCATGTGCACAGCATTAAGAAAAAAGTGGTTGGAAATATTTTCAAATTAAGTTAAAATTGAAAAATAGCTTTCTAGGGGCCTTGATTTGTGTATACATATGTGTGTGTGTATATATATACAAACATATATACACATATGTATACACACATAAATATACATATATACACATATATACATATATATATATAAATATATAGCTGTGTCTTAAAGGATTAGGTTTTCTCTTTAGTAAAATATATATGTATGTATCTATAGATACATATTAGTGGTTTCCACATCTCCATGAAGAGTTTCCAATGGTTGGTTTTATGCTGTTTTTTGAGGATAATAGTTATCACTTTCATTCTACCAATGAGAAAGCTAAAGACTTGGAAGTCAACAGCCTATGCCCAGTGTAATAGATTTCTTTTTAATATTGGAAAAGATTTTAGTAATGATTCAAGTTAAGTGATTATATATTTTATCTGAAATATCTGAATAATTAACTCAATTTTCCATTTCACTCTGGCTCTGGAGGAAAAGGAAACAATTTAATCAAGTTACTTGATTAATTATTACATGGAATTATGAAACCACATTGAATGAGCACAATTCTGTAACAAATTTTAGTTGTTGACTTGTACAGTCCCCATGGTAATAAATACATGTCTTTGATGTGATGAATTTTGCCCAAGGGAGAAAAAAGTCTACTATATCTATTGAGAACTTGATTTGGATATAACCCATTTAAAACAGCTTACTAAAATGTTCCTTATTAACTGGGGGACATGTATTGGCAAGGGATTTTTACAATATTGAATTAGAAGGAATTTGGATTCTAAAATTAAGGAACTAATTCATTTAATAAGTATATCGATTAGACATCTCATTTTTTTGAGTCTTCCATTAGTCTACTAAAAACAATACAGAACCATTGAGTATGGGAAAATAAGTTTAGCATAGGATCAGAACATCTTCTCTTTTGGTGCTATAGAACCCTCAAATGTTAAAGCAAAAAGGGACCTTAGTGGTCATCTTATCCAACCCCTTCTGCAAGGCCATATAGTTAGCAGCCAAGCTGGATGTATATCCTCACGTCTCTCAATTCCTAGGTCAGTGATCATTTGATTTCTCAGTTTAGGCAAGATGAAAAATGTTTCCCCAGTGTTTCTGAACTCACAAAGTTCAATGGAAGATGAATCAAGAATAACAGTTTCTAAAAGGTGGAATGTACCTCCCAGGCCAGGTAATTCATCCAATTTCTGAATAAGAATCCTCTTTACAATGTCCTTGAGAACTGAATATCCATACTTATATTTGAAGACTTCTATTCCATTTTTTTTTGGATAGCTCTAATTGTTAGGAAGTTTTCTCTAACATCAAACATAGATGAACCTCTTTTCAACATCAACCCATTACTTCTAATTATATACCCATGCTCAAAAAACCTCAAACCCCAAGCAAACAAATCCCAAATTTAATCTTTCTTTTGTGTGACGGTCTTTCAAATGTGATTGTGTCCACCCTAATCTCTTCTGCAGGCTAATTATTTCCACTTCCTCAATTGATCCTTATGTAGCATGAATTTGAGACAACACTATCTTGGTTGTCCACACCTCTGAGCATTCTGTAGCTAATCAGTATCTTTCCTATAATGTAGTGCTCAGAACTGAACCTGCAATACTCATGGTTTCATCTGACCAGGGCAGAATATTACAGGTTTGTCACCTCCCTAGTCTTGGACATTATGCCTCTCTTAACTCAGACTAAGATTGCATAAGCTTTCCCATTGTACCACACTACTTTTCTCTATGCCTTTATATTTATTAAGTAATACAGAACCAAGCAAGGATGACTAGATTACTGTACTGAAGATCGTCCAAGTTGACACCATTCCATTAACTTCTATTTGGATTCAGTCATTCAGTCATTCACCTACTTCAAATCCATCTAACTGTACTCTCTTCTAGCCTACATTACATCTTCTTGCTTGCAAGAATAGAGCGGAGAGACTTTATCATATACTTTGCTAAAATGTAAGTAAACCATATCTATAGCCTTCCTTTGAAACAAGTTGGATATCCCTGTCCAAACAAACAAACAAACAAACAAACAGTAATTGAGATTAGTCTGGCAAGACCTATTCTTGATGAAGACATACTGAATCTTTATGATCCCCATTTCTTTTTTTTCAACGTTCACTAGTAATTCCTTTAATAAGGCAATCTATGACAGAAGTTCTTAATATAAGGTCATGAACTTATTGTGAAAATATTTTAATGACTTTATTCCATTCTAATTGATAACCTTGAATTCTATGTATTTTATTTTATTCAATTTAAAACCATTAAGAAAAGGGCCATAGGCTTAAATCAGAATGCCCAGAATGCCAGTCAGTATCTATGACACAAAACAGGGTAAGAGCCTCTGTTCTAGAATTTTTCTAGGAATTAAAGTCAGGATACTGAGATTATAGTTTGCCAACTTCATTCTCTTCTCTTTTTGGAAAATTGGGATAGTTTTATTTCTCTAACTCTGTGGTACCTCTTCTGTTCTTCATAGTCTTTCAAAGATCATTGGCAATGGCTAAACAAGCTATTTTCAATAACCTACAACATAGTTCATCTGGGCCAGATTCTTTGAAGTCATCAGGGCAATGGGCTGCTTTCTTATTATCCTCTTATTAAGTATCAAATCCCTATATGACTTTTTTGTTTTATCTTTTCCAGTCCAAAAATTCTTGAAAAACTGAAGAGAAGCTAATTGGAGCATTGATCTGTCATCAGTCCCATCCATACCAAAGGAAGTCCTGTCTCATCTTTGATCCCCTTTACCCCCATGTAGCTTAAGAAACCCTTCCTTTAAAAAATTATTTTTCATTTTCCTTGCTGGCCTCTCCAATAATTCTTAGCTTTAGCACTTCTGAAACTTATTACGGGACTGAGTCACACTTCTGTGTTTAGACTGTGTTATCTGCTCTAACTTTCATCTGCACTACATATCTTAGTAAACACCATTTTTTTTAGAAAGTTGGATTTTGAGTTCACTGTGCAACCACATTAAGATCTTAATGTCCTTTTTTCACCCTCATGGGAAATGATTCTATGTTTTTTTTCATTCCTGAGAACGTTCTATCTCCTGTGGGCTGACTTTTCCAATAGAATTTTAATCCATGGCACCCTACTTCTCCTTTTTTGAATTCTTTAAAATCTACTTTCCTACAAGTTAGGGCTCATGTCAGACTATTCTCAGATTTTATCTACTCCATTACACACTAAGATTGAATGGCAACTTCCTCCCAAGGTTCTCATCATTTCCATCCCATTGATCAGTGTTCTCTTTTTTGGTAAGAATCAGACTCCAAAATAGAACTTTCCCATGTTAGTTCTGCCTTATTTTGAAGTGGTACTATATTGGATTAAAATAAACCCTAAAAATTCAATGCCAGTGTGGACAGCATTACCTACAGGACACAGGGTTCTTCATGTTTTTGTGTCATGGACCCCACTGGCAGTTCAGTGAGGCCTTCTTAGAATAATGTTTTTTTTTCAATCATGGTTAAAAGAAATGGGAAATTTTAGTTAGAGATTAGTGAAAATGTTTTTACGTCCATCTTAATGGACTCCCTGAAATTTATCTGTGGGTCCCTCATGGGTTTGTGAACCCATGGCTAAGACTTCCCAGTATAAAGGATCCCATTGCTCAATGTGCCAGCTTTCTATCTGTCAAAATTAGAAATTATACTATATAACATAAAGACAGCTGCTAACCTAATTTAATGCAGATATCAACTACACATCTTTTCTAAAATTAAAAAAATACTAGAAGCAATCTAGTTCTTAAAACAGCCAACCCAATGAAATCTGTGAGTTGGATGAAGATTTAGCTGGCATAAAGAAATTCATCTCAAGAATGAGAACATGAAAGCTAAAACAAATCACTTGCCATTCAATGATACTAGCAAAAAAAACCTATGGCCCCAATTAAAGTATTTTTTATTGCATGCCTATTATGGCCTAGCTGTCAGAATTATTTTAAATACTGTGGAAAATTGATAGAAATTATGGGTAGAAACTCAATTTTAAAAATGGATACTGACATCTTGAAATGCCTTTGACAGTGCCGTATGCTGAAAATGTTTGAGGGGAGCAGTGTGGAGGTTTGGAGAGGCAATTACCCAGAAATTAATGCATTTTGCCAATGCAACTCAATAGACAGTATGTGGGTGGCATTGTAGCTACCATATATAGCTCAAATGGACCCAATATACTGTCTATATTAAAACAAGCAAAATTCTAGTAAAACCCATTTAGATGTTGTTGAGTCACTGTTTTACTGCAACTTTAATAAAAATCAACTGCCAATTTAATAGGTGCAGCCACACATTTTGCCAGAGAGTTCCAATTATGATTTTCCCAGTAGCAAACACAAACAAAATTAATGTCAGCCACATCCCCAAAGCCTAAACTATATTACTAATGAACTCCCAAGTACTCTCAAAGAAAACTCTCAATGCAGAAACAATAAGGTGGAAATTACTGTAATAATCCAAATGTAGAAATAGAAGGAAGAATTATTGAAATGCAGGGAGGGATTTGTCCGTCATGATCCCATTCACTTTGTGGTTACCACAGCATATAAACAGTGACATTTTAAAATTACTAGAATACTCAGACAGCATGAAAATTATATGATTTTACTTCTATCCCCCAAGCCTATCTTATATTGTGTGATGACCAATTGTATAGTTGACCACAACTGAAAGGTTCTAAAGTTGGCTTTAATGTGAGCATGTGACTGCATTTAAATTGGGATTTTGGTCACAAATTGAATCGTAGGGATAAAAACCTTTGGCATCTAAGATTTTTTGTCTCTTATATTCTTTTTTTGCTCAGGCATCTTTGAAGCTGTAGAACTTCATCATCTAAAGCTTATCTTGGAATAGTACTTTCCTGTTGTTTTTCAGACTAGGTCTTCCTACTTGCCCAGGCTGAAAGTGTAGAGTTGATCACCCCCAAAATTTGATCTGCCCCATTTCTGACCTGGGCCACTTTGTTCCACCTTAGGCAGTCTGGTGGACCACCAGGGGTTTATCATTCTAGTGTTTTACCTAGTGCTGAGACCTGAAGAGCTTCTAAAAACCCTACTCAAACTCAAAATCCCCAAGCCAAGGTGGTCCATTAGCCTCAGCCTGCCCAGGACCAGGTATTACAGGTTTGTGCCACCCAATCAGATCTGATGCCTTACTCTTAATGAGTTGCATGAATTAAAGAATAGATTTTCCTATTTAGAGATGGAAGTGGTATTTTAAAGCAGATGATCCTTTTTAAGGCTAGCGTTGACCAAATATCTGAAAGAGGCATATGTCTCCATGCATGGAATACTTACCTGAAAGAAAAGATGGCTGAAAGATCTTTGTAACAGATCTTACTGCATGTGCCATGGCACTGTGGGAGGGACCCAAAGAGATATTAAAGATGGCTCCTGCTCTGAGGATGTTTATGATCTAGTTAGGAAGACAAGGTGAATACACATTACAAAAACTGAAAAGGCAAAGCAAATTATGAGAAGTATCATGCACAAGAAGTGCTGTTTAAATTTAGAGGGGGAAAATGGCACCAGCTGCGGTTAGGGACCTGTTTACTAGAAAGGCGATCTTTGAGCTGGGCCTTGAAGGATGCATAAGAAGTAGAAACAGAAAATGGAAATGATTTTTCAGGGAGGAAGACAAAGGCAAAAGTGAGGAGGCATAAGATGGGTTGGGGAGGAGAAGGCAATTACTCATAAATAATAATAGTTTTATAAGTTTATAAAACATTTGATCTTCCTGATAACCCTATGAGGTAGGTACTACAAGTGTCATTATTCCAACTTTTTAGGTGAGGGAACTGAAACTTAAAAAAGGCAAGTGACTTGCCCACAGTCACATAACCAATAAGTGTTCAAGGTGGACATTGAAATCAGGTACTGAGTAACTCCAAGGTCAGTGTTCCTTCTGCTCTATCGGTCTTATTGTTTCTTGAGTAGAAAAGTCTGAATGTAATAGAGGGTTCACAAAAAGGAAGCAGAATTAGAAAAAGTTAGATTCAGTGTTGCTAGATTGTGGAGAAATCTCTTGAGCAGGACTATTTCATTTTTTATCTTTGTATCACTAATGCCTAGTTGGGCCCAAATCAAGTTCTTAATAAATGCTTATTATATTGAATTGTCTCCCCAGTTAGACTGTAAATTCATTAATTTTATTTTGTAAATGAGGAAAATTAATTAATTTTATTTTGTCCCCCACAACACCTATAATGGATTTTTTTAAAGTTGGTATTAGAATCAGAGATCTGGGTTTGACTCTCCTCTCCAACATTTATTAGCTTAAATTCTCCTTTCATCATGTTAGTCCTCTGTTCACCAACTTTGAGTTGTATGTTCATGGATATGAAGAGATCAATTTGACTGAAGTAGAGATTATATATGAGGAAGTAGTTAAAAACAAAGTAAGATGGGAGCAGGTAATGGAAGATCTCAAAAGCCAGGAATGGGAGCCTATTACTTGGGTAAATCATAACCTCTCAGGAACTCAGTTTCCTCTTGTGTAATATGAGAAGACTAAACTAGATGTTTTTGAGGTCCCTTCCAGCTACGGGGCCATAATCTCTTAAGATCCCAGCAGTAAACAGGAGTTAAGGATATAGAGAACAAAAATCTATCAGAGCATGAGCTGACAGAGCGGTGACCTGTGATCGAGAGTTTTAGTGTAAGAGATTCAAGAAAGACAAAAGTATCACATCTTTTTGTGACTTTCTCACAAACCAATCATGAATTTTAATGGTTTTGAGAACAGCTTGATCTATATCTAGATTGTATTGGTGGCAAGATTCAAACTCTGATCTCTCTTGATTGTAGGTCCAATGGTCTTTCAACAGATTTCTGTTTGAGATCAAATTTCCTACTTGATTCTAAATGTTGTATAATTGTATCATAAAATAATACATAACAATATCTAGCATTCACAGAGTACCTATTATCTTTATATGCCAGGCACTGTGTGCTAAGTGATTTGCAGTTATACTCAGTTGTTCTTCATAACAACCCTCGGAGATAGGTGTTATTATTATCCCCGTTTTAATTGAGGAAACTGAGACAAACAGGTTATGTGACTTCCCAAAGGTCACACAACTAGCCAGTGTCTGAGACCAGATTTGAAATAAGGTCTTCCTGAGCATGTGCCAAGTGCCCTATCTACTGTGCCTCCTACCTGCCTAACTTGGGAACTCATTATTTACAGTACTATCTTGTGTCTCCTTGGTTTTATCTTCCTTGACTGTTTCTTTGTTTTCCCTCCCACTAGGATTCCCTCCCCTGTGTTTCTTCTGGGTCCATTCAAAATTTGCATAATTGAAGACAGGGGTTATGAAGTCCAACCTAGATGGCCTCGCGGACACCACCTTCAGGACCATCACGACAGACCTCCTCTACGCAGGCTCTAACGATATTCAGTACGAAGATATCAAAAGCAACATGGCGTCCAAACTAGGATACTTCCCACAGAAGTTCCCTTTAACTTCTTTTAGGGGTGGTCCATTCCAAGAAAAAATGACTGTGGGAGATAATCCCCAGTTGATTCCGTCAGACCAGATAAATATCACAGAGTTTTACAACAACAAATCTTTATCCTCATACAAGGATAATGAGGAGAATATCCAGTGTGGAGAAAACTTCATGGACATGGAATGCTTCATGATTCTAAATCCTAGTCAGCAGCTGGCCATTGCAGTATTGTCTCTCACCCTGGGCACTTTCACAGTCCTGGAGAACCTGTTGGTGCTGTGCGTAATTCTCCACTCCCGTAGCCTCCGCTGTCGGCCCTCCTATCACTTTATTGGTAGCCTGGCAGTGGCAGACCTGCTGGGCAGTGTCATTTTTGTCTACAGCTTTGTCGACTTTCACGTGTTCCACCGGAAAGATAGCCCAAATGTATTTTTGTTTAAACTGGGTGGAGTGACAGCCTCCTTCACGGCTTCGGTTGGCAGCCTCTTCCTCACGGCCATTGACAGATACATATCCATTCACAGGCCACTCGCTTACAAGAGGATCGTCACCAGACCGAAGGCTGTGGTAGCATTTTGTGTCATGTGGACCATCGCCATCGTGATTGCTGTGCTCCCTCTGCTAGGATGGAATTGCAAGAAGCTCCAGTCAGTTTGCTCAGACATCTTTCCTCTTATTGATGAAACCTATTTGATGTTCTGGATTGGCGTCACTAGTATCCTACTTCTGTTCATTGTGTATGCTTACGTTTATATATTGTGGAAAGCACATAGTCATGCCGTCAGAATGATCCAACGAGGCACTCAAAAGAGCATCATTATTCACACATCAGAGGATGGCAAAGTCCAGGTCACTAGACCTGATCAAACCCGCATGGACATCAGGTTAGCCAAAACCCTTGTCCTTATTCTGGTGGTCCTGATCATATGCTGGGGTCCACTGCTTGCCATCATGGTCTACGATGTCTTTGGGAAAATGAACAAACTCATTAAGACAGTGTTTGCCTTCTGCAGTATGCTCTGCTTGCTGAATTCTACCGTGAACCCTATTATATATGCTCTGAGGAGCAAGGACCTGAGGCATGCTTTCCGGAGCATGTTCCCTGCTTGTGAAGGCGCGGCACAGCCCCTTGATAACAGTATGGGGGAATCCGATTGCCCGCACAAACATGCAAATAGCGCAGGCAATGTTCACAGGGCTGCTGAAAGTTGCATCAAGAGTACAGTTAAGATTGCCAAAGTAACCATGTCTGTGTCTACAGATACCACAGCGGAGGCACTGTGAGCTGAAGACTTCTCAGCCACGTTGAGAGAAAAGAAATTAGGCTTTTATTTTAATTTGTTTGTTTAAAGGAGTCTATCCTCTCACCTTTTTAGGTTTACCATATTCATTTAAAAGTTAATTGTCACAATGATCATTAGTCATTTTAAACGAAGATAAATTAAAACACAACTCTTCAAAGGTTTTACAATTAAGAAAGTTGGTTCATTTTTTTAAAGCATATTACTTGAGTCACCTATGTTTGACTATGTAAAGGAAAAAATTCCAGTGAAATAAATGGAAAACTTGTGGAGGAACATGATCCAAACTTTAAATAGCTGTTTGAAAAATTCCATCAAATGAGTAAAGCCTTCGTAACCATAACTTTCATGCTAATGTAAAATGTATTTGATGTCTATAAGTAACAGAGGTTTCCGTTCCCCCCCCTCAGAGCTGCAGTACAGAATTAGAACTATTTTGTAAAACTGTATTGTCCTGTGAACTGTGTACTGATGTTTATTACATGTTATTTATATTGTCTAGTTGGGCAATATGGAAAGATACAGACTTCTATGGAAACTGTACAGAATATGCAGTAGATAAGTTCCAGTGAAAACCCTTATTTGCAGTCATCTGTACAATGACTTTAGAAATCTTACCCTTTATTGTCTCCAGTATTTTCATTCTTTCTTTTGACATTTAAAATATTCCTAACCCTTAATTTTTCTGTCAACACAACATAAGAATAACAGGAGAATAAAGACCCATTCCCCATAGTGAACAATATTCATTGACCACAACTTAGAAACTTGAAGTTGTGATTTTTGAGTTCTAAAATATTTTGGTTTGCATTTTCTTATAAGGACATTTAGTTAGGGTCTTCTGGACTACTGCTGTTTGGTGGTATAATGTATGACTCCAAGAATTGAAGAGCAAAGGATTAGTGGCTTTTTAAACCAACACTTGGTTTTTTTCCTTAGGTCTTTAGCTATTTCCAAGTCTCTTAAGACAGCATGTGTCAATCTTAATGTAAGGTGTTATCACTGTGCCGTTAATGTATACTTGAAGAGTTTTGCATTCTTATATTCCAGGTTTAAGTAGATTCTCTGCCTGGAAGGCCAAACAAGAGTCTTCATTTATTTTAATTGAAAAGAAGCATTGTCTGGATTAGCAAAAGTATACTATGTGGGTGTGAATTTCTATGTATGTGTGTGTGTGTGTGTGTGTGTGTGTGTAGATCGTAAATGTGTGTGTCACAGTGATATTATAAAGTTAGAAAACTGTGACTAGGTGTAAATTGTATTACTTGTTGCGCTCTTTGCACATGAATTCAGTTTCTAAAATTGAGTTCTTTTCAACATCTTGGTTAATAAAACTACAGACTTCAAAAAAAAAATCAGAAAATTTTTATCCACTTTGAGAATGCCAAGCATTAAAAAGTATCCTTTAGTGTCATCCAAGAATAATATCAAGGAGCGATTGATTAAATATATTCAATGAAAAACCCTGTATTTTCAGTGCTAAAGAAAATCATTCTAATTTTCCAACATGGAGCCCAGAACATTAAAAAAATATGTAAGGAGGCAGCATTATAGAATGAATTGATAAAGGGATGGATTCAGAGTCAGAGAGAAGTGAGTTCAAGGGTCTTCTCTAACACATACTGACTATATGACCCTGAACAAGTCACTTAAGCTCCCAGTAGCTCAAGGCAAATGTGGAAGATGATAAACTGCAGATTAGCTGCCTACCTGCATTAGTAAAGAGAATTTCCTCATTTTAGAGTTCTATCCCCATCTATCTCTAAGGGGGTAGATCTCATTATAAAAGATGAACGTGTCTCACTAAACTTGGAATCATTAAAAAAAAGTAATAGTTCACTTAGCCCTTGTGAATCCTAGTTTTAATGGCACTAAAGAGATCTCAGGCATTCCTCAAATCCACCTCTAATGAGGCATGACTATTTGTCACAGCCTACATGGCACAAGGAGATGGTGGGCTAGGCAGCTTATTTAGATACTAAAGAGATGCAGCCTTGATTATTGGAGCCTAACCCACTTTTGGAGCCCAAATCAACAAGATCACACCTGTCTTTTACCCAGATTCATTTGATAGATGTGCAGACCTTTCTGTATTGCATTTCTTGTGCAAACTCTGCTTTTATGAGATTGCTGTCCCAATCCAGGCAGTTGAGTGAGATTTATTGACAAGTAAAGATTGGTCAAAATGAGGCTTTTTTTAGGCCCCAATCTTTTATTCCTTCACAATGTCATAGGGGCCCAGAAATGGACATTCTGCCAGGAAAGAATGGGATTTCTTAAGAGGTTGATACACCCTGATGGATTTTATTTATAAACAATATTCTCTCCTTCCAGAGACAAATCATTATTCCTGCAGCACCCTGGAGCCAGGTCTGTACAGCACAAGGTGAAGTGGAAAGTTTGCAATTATCTGGTGGATTCAATGGGGGAAAAAGTTTCTCTGCTATTCTTTTCTCTCTTCACCCCTCCCCCCCATTCTCCAATCCCACAATTATGGTCTCTGATCAAACTGCTCTGTGGACAAAACTGGAATTGGTTGTCTTTGTAGGCCAAATTTGCCTCAAAATCTCTGTGCATCTCTGGTCTGCGCAAATGAGGCCTTAGGGTGCTGTGGTGGTAATGATATCTCTGTAGAAAAAGAGAGGGTTGATTTATGAATAAATTCCAGTAGGGCCTAATAGACCTTTAAAAAAAATTAACCATTCTTTTACCCTGAATTATCCAAAGTACTTTGTTCAGAATTCACCAGGTAGCTACCAACTCTCCACTCTGTTATGAAACTCTGGCCTCAGTGAAAGTGAGTGGGAGGAGGAGTTGGAGGAAGGCAAACATTTAAAAAAATAAATCTAAGATCCTTTTTTTGAAACTGTGTTCCTGTGAATTCAATGCAGATTTTGTAAATTTGTTGTGCTTTCAAGTTCTAAATCGTGTGTAATAAATCAAGGGACAATGGGGCTGTCAGCACTAAACTTGGTGCTTATCTATATAATAAGAAATAGCATCTTGGGAGATACTCTCATGTATCTGTTACAATACCTTACATACATACATTCTGAACTAGTTCTGCACACTTTGCCTTTTTTTCAATCACTTGCTAACTCAAGTGACTAAAACATACTTCCTGCTGAACATAGTTACTAGAATGACAATGAACAAATCAGTTCCTTAAGCAAAGTTAATTTCTTTAATGTGGTTTATGTGTGAGTATGCTTTAGGCAATCCTGCTCCACAGTCATGAGCTTTCCATTGGTGATTAAAACTTATAAAATAACTCACAAGTCTTAGTCCTGAGCACTTCACCATTGTGGGCCATAGTTCATGAAGGGCCATACTCCCACTTGACTTTCTTTCTTTTTAGGAGCTGACCCAAGCACAGGGTTCCTTTGGCCTGGTCTTCACAGCTGCAATCAACCCAGTAACTGGTCACCAAGCCCAAATTTCTTTCATTATACGTCCATATGTATAATATAAAAGAAACTTGAGCTTTATGATGGGCTAAGCCACACAGATTACTTACCTAAACACCAGCGAATTGTCAGGACCCCATAAAGCTGTGTGATGACCCCATCAGAAGCCAATGAGATTCTGATGCTTCAGATCACTTCTGCAAGAACTAAGAAGCACCATCCACTGTGGGAGAATTTGGCCTGCTTGAATAGCACTGTAGTTATCATTCTCTCTGTCCATTTCAGGTGTTTCATATCTGTAAAAGAGACCACCTATATCATGTGCAAAATTAGACTCCTCATGATCTAATTGTATATTTGTATGATATTTTAAGATCTAAGTGCTGTGCTATGGCTAAAATGGTTTTTTCTTGCGCTGGCCCTCCGATGAAATGTTAATGTTACCTACTGTGACATAAACAAGACATTTTATCTACTGATTTGGGCTGAATGTATGTAAATAAGTTTTAAAAAAAAAGCCAGATGTCTAAGCAGTGGCCTAAAAAATCAGTGTTTTTCAGATAGGGCAGTGTGTTTAAATAGCTATGGCCGCCTAAAAGCTACTTTCAGATAGATTCCATGTATTGGTTGCTGGGGATATATGGTTCCCCAGAAAGGGAAGCATTTTCTTGTAATAATAAGCAGCTGAGATGCTGGATTATCTGAACTTTTATTTCTAATGTTTCAAAGTGAAGAACATAACTCTTTATTGTCTGTAAATCTAACATTATTACTTTCTCTTAGAAGAATATTGTACTGTTAGATGTTTGTTGAGCTGGTAACATCCCTGCAACCGCTGCAATATCCTTGTCAGTAATCTGTATGAAACTTTGTACGCAAGTTCTGGTAAAATTGTCATTAAAAGTAGCTTCAACCATTCAACTACCTATGGCAGAGTAGTATTTCTCTCATATGTACTATGCCCAGACCATATTTTACTTCTATTATGTAATTACACTTACACAAAGAGGAAATATTTAATCATGCCCATAATTTTCAAAATTTAAAACATCAATCAAATAAAATTCGAGATTATCATGGAGGACCCATAGCGACCTTAGAAGCTATTCTCTTATTTCACATGATGACATTAAAAGACTAAGACATTCATGTTAATCTCTTCCAAACTTATAGAAAAATTATAATGGACCAAGATAACATACATGTTTCCTGGGGAAATGGGTACAAGAGTATATGAAATTTAATCAGACAATGGCGTGTGTATGTCTATACATATACGCACATGCACATACACATACCCACTCATATATCACTTGATCAATAGTAAAGAAAAATGTATCAAGTCATCAAAGAGCATTTATTCATTGAAGCTTAGGAGACAGCCCAATAAATTACAATAAATTTAATATTCATAGTATGAATGGACTCAGTAAAACCTAAATAGCTTGCATTGCTAAATCTAGATCATGATAATTAAATACAACTTTCAGTATTTTATTCAAATAATTCAACTGGATTTAAAACTGGAAAGAACTTTTGAGGTCATCTAACCTACCTACTACCCGTCCCTATTTTGCTAGTGAAGAACCTGGAACTGGGAGAAATAAAGTTAATTTGTCAAGGTCACACAAATTGTAAAGGCAGCCAGGTTACACAGTGGATAGAGCACTGCTCTTATAGTTAGGAAGTCCTGAGTTCAAATTTGACCTCCTCTGTGTCACCCTAGGCAAGTCACTTGGCTCTGTGTGCCTCAGTTTCTTCATCTGTTAAAAACAAAAACAAAACAAAACATGAGCCAGAGAAGGAAATGGCAAACCACTCCAGTATCTGCCAAGAAAAGAAGGGGTCATAAAGAGTCAGACATTACTGAAAAACAAACAAAAACAACAACATAAATTCTAAGTGCCAGATCCAGGATTCAAATTTAAAAGCAAAGAGCTCTTTGCTTCCAGACCCAGGGCCCTTTCCACTACACCAATCTAGTAATACAATTTTGATATGTAAAAGCACAAAACAATCACATCACGGTTTATCAACCATACTTTTCTAGTAGAAGGTAATTCAACATGCAGATAATTAGAAACATCCTGAATAGCTGGGTCTGAACCGTTGATGGTAAGTATACTTTGTGACTTTAAAAAGCTGAAATCTGAGCATCACTAAATTCATTGCTTTATCTATTATCAGATATAGCTGATGGTAATGAATCTTTAAAAACCAAGCCAATCTTATAATCCGGGAATTTCACACATTGATCAAATCCTTGAGTTCACTCTCTGCCTAGATATCCTCAGAAAGAACACAACCAGTGCCCCCTCATCTTAAACCTAAGAACTGTGATAATGAATACCCTGGTCCTGGTAACTCAAATGTAACACACATTCAGAATTAGGTGGAAAACATCAGGATGGTGCATGTCTGTGGTCCCTGCTCCTGCTCCTGAGACTGAGGCTGGTAGATAGCTTGAATTCAAGAGTTCTGAGCTGTAGTAGGGCTAAAGTGCATCAGGTAGCCACACTAAGTCAACACCAATATGATGAGCTCCTGGGATATGGGAGGCCATGGGGCTCCTTAAGGAAAGGAGCAAGCCAACTCAGGTCAGAAACAGAATAGGTGAAAACTTTAGTGCCAATTCAACAGTGGATAGAGAGGAGGGACAGAAAGGGGAAGAGTGGGAGAAAGAGAGAGACAGAGACACACGGAGACAGAGAGTCACACAGACAGACACAGAGACAGAGAGAATTACATGGAAACATGAAATCACTTAAATATGTGTAGAATCTGTAAATTATAGGATCACAGACTTAAAGTTAGGCATCTAGTCCAATCCCTTAATTTTTATGAATGAGGCCCAGAGGTTAAGAAGTTACCAATGATTGTCCTCCTAGTACATTCTGCTTTGACCCAACTTTCTCTTCTTGAAGGGAGTCATCTTGAAGAGTCATAACTTGAAACATCTTTTAGCCCTGCTTTGTTACCCTCAGGTCCAGTCTGACCTCACTCCCGAGCAATCCGTTGCACACATATAGCATTAGAACATATATGAAATGCTTTGCAAACTTTAAAGCACTGTATGATATCATTATGATGTTACAGATTTAGAGCTAGAAGCGACCTTTCTTAAAGTACATCTAGTCCAACTCCCTTCATTTTGCAGATGAAAAAACCTGAAGTCCAGTGAGGGCAAATAACTTTCCCAAGGTCACACAGGTCATTGCAGAATCAGGTTTCAAACTCTGATCCTCTGACTATAATGCATATGTCCTGCATGTAGTCCATATTATGTCACCAACTTCACTTTGGTAAAGAAACAACACCTTGCCCAGGGGAGAACCAAGATGGGAACCACTAGACAAATTGGTTTAAGGCTTTGCCTCAGTAACCAGTAATGAGGAGGCATGATGTTAATTAAGAAGAATGAAAAAAGTAGTAGGATAAATGATTTATTTTAAGCTAAACAATGAGTGAGGATTATAGGAAAAACCACTTATAACCAAGAATTTTTGAAAATTCAAATGAATGAAGAAACACACTAAAGATGAGGAAGCTCATCCCCCTGAGTGTACCTAGTTCCTCAAGCCCTAGAAAGAGTCAGGAGTGAAGGGAGCCAGTTGGCAGGTAGATGGGGGTGGGCAAGGCACTAAGTGAGAGCTTCCTGTAAGTGGGACCTTGGGAGACTCAAGGGAACAGTTGTAGGTATGCCTAATGAGAGATGGACAAGAGGACTTTGTGGGAAGGTAAACATGTGCTCCTCATACCCAAGTTTGGTGCCCTAAGACAAAGCTTCAGTCAGTGAACCCTAGTTATGGCTCTGGGGGAGGAGTTAAGGAAAGGAAATTTCAGTGCTCGGATTTTAACAAAAATTAAATACTATCACTCCTTCACAATGATCATAGTGCAGCAACACTTTCATTCAAAGCACTTAGCCCACAGTCTTACCAATAGGAAGTACTCAATACTCATTGAATGAATAAATGAATTATTCCACTTGCAGAACAAATACATAAAGAGATAAAACAAAATTATAATTTTGATTTTTTTTCTCCTTCTGGAAAGTCAAAAAGACTATTTTCAGTCTTTATATTATTTATCTTTATTTGGAAGACCTCCCTATTTTTTTAAATAAAAAATAAATTTAGTCTTTTTGTCTAAAATCAGAATCAAAGTAAACATCAAAATTACCCAGTTTTTCCTGGCATAAACGGTGTACTATGGAAAGATTAAAAGTTTGGGAGCCAAAAGAAATAGTCTCTACTTGTGGCTCAGTCATTTTCTTGTAACCTTGGGCACATCATTTAATCTCCAAGTCTCAGTTTCTTTATATATGAAATGAATGAAAAGTCTGAGAGACATAGTTTCTGAGAAATTAATTATCAATTTATTAATTAAGCTAGTATATAACCTATGAACTGAGATCAGTGGTTGTCTCAGAAACCAAAGTCCTGGTTTGGAGGTAGCCTGAATGTTTAAATACCTTTGGAAAAGGGGTTGTCCCTGATGTGCAGAAATCAACTCTGATTGGTTAAAAATTAATGAGAGAATAAATATTATAATGAGAGATTGACCTATTCTAATAAGGGTCTGGGGAATGAGACTCTGATCCAGTCAATGGTCTTGGACAAAAAAATTTATCTCAAGTCAAACCACTCCCACCTCAACAACCTAGACAAAGAGATCCATATCCAGTCAGACCACTTAACTTAGCTGAACAATGGGTCAGAATTCATCTAGATTAGATTCTCTTTATCCTTTAATCAGAAATGAGCTCTCTCAGCTGAGTAGGATTCTCTCCCACCCAAGATTGAGAAGAATGTCAGCCTTGTCCTTCACAAGGACTGGACTTTGAATGAGGAAATAAAAAGAGAAAAAACCCTACTAACAATTGGTTATTAATAATAATTGGTTATTGATATAATAAGAAAATAATCATTTTTTCTCACATACATAATGAGAATTTACTTGCTCTGCCTATTACACAATATTTATGAGAGGGTTAGATGAGATATATGTAGATTCATTCTGTAAAGTGTTTGGGGCCATTTTTGTCAGATCCGACTGATCAATGAGCAATCAATCTTAAGTCCTACTATGTGCCAGGTACTGTGCCTAGGGAAAAGAATAATCGAAAGTCCTCAGGAGTCCCTTGGCTCTTCTCCTGTGTCCATTAACTTGTGGCACCACAACTTAATGAACCCATGTTTCCTACTTTTCTTACATCAGAAGGCCTCAGGATTTCGCTGTATGTTACTGCTGCCATCACTTTGTCTTAACTTGAGTTGCTAACTGCCCTCAATTTTCCTAATTAGAAAGCATGTAATGCAGGTGCTTCCTTTCTCTCATACTTTGTTTCTTGATATAAACACACACAACACAGCCTTTCTGTAAAGCTTCTAAATCAGGTGCTCTTAAGCTTGTGTGTGTGTGTGTATGTGTGTGTGTGTGTGTGTGTGTGTGTGTGTGTGTGTGTCTTGGACCACTCTGGGAGATGGGTGAAGTCTGTGGATTCTCTCTCAGAATAATGTTAAATGCATGAAATAAAATATATAGACTTACAAAGGAAGTCAATTACATTGATATATACTATTCTTTTTTTTTTTTAGTTCATGGACCCCATTTTAGGAACATAGTTCTAAGGGCTTTAGGAAAAAGTCCAGAAGTTAAAATAACCAAGAAAGAAAATAATAAAGAATGAGTAAATGGTTCCAAATGTACTGAAGTCTTAACAGTTCATGCTAATCTTACATGCAAAAGATATTAGGCCTTAATCTTCCCTAGCCTCTCCCTTTTCCCCACCCCCCAAAAACAACTTTTTGCCTGATAAAATTCTTTGTTTCATCTCTGATTTTTTTTTTATTTTTCAAGCAATGGGGGTTAAGTTACTTGCCCAGGGTCACCTAGCTAGTAAGTGTCTGGACTTGAACTCAGTGCCCCTTAACATCAGGGCCAGTGCTTTATCCACCATGCCCCCTATCTGCCCCTTCATCTCAGGTATGAATCAAATAATATGTAAAATTGTGTAAACTTGAAAGCCCCATATCTTATATTTTTGTTGACATTATTATTAGAATTCAATGGATTCATTCCTATCCCACCTGGATGATGAGTTGAACTTGAGGATTTTAGACAAGCCTGGTTTGGTTTGGCAAGGGTGCTAGATGTCTCAATTTTACTCAGCCCTGCTTCCCCAATTCTTAGCTCTGTGTGGGAGACCCAGGCTTATGAGAGGAGCTTCTAAGTTCTCTCCTGGGCTTCAGGTCTGAAAGAATAAAAAGGGGCTCAGTGAAGTTCTGTCTTTTCCTCCTTGACTCTCTGGACAAGAAAGATGCTTTCCTATCCAGTATCCAAAGATGCTTTTGTTTTGAGATGTTCTATACTGACTACTAAGTGTTCAATCTTGTTTCCCTTCTGATTCCTGGTAGCTCTACCTTTTACCCTTGACTCATGCCTTCTATCCCACTTGGTTAGCCTGTGGGAAATTGAGTGACCAATTGTTTTGGCTGCCTCTTCCCTTTCTGGAGAAGTTGCCTTCTTCACTAATGTCCTTGCCCTGGAATCTTATTTTTTTCCTCTCTGAAGGTCATGTGGCACTGACCAATGAGATCTACTTTTCCATGGTCTTTTTCGCTCTCAGACTTACTACCTTTCCCATTCAAACTCCTATTAGGTCTCCCACTAAGTTCCTCTTTCTGGGGACTCCTGACTTTCCAATTTGTTGATGGGGTTAGAATAATAGATGGACCAATGAAGATTTCACACTTTTTCCTGGTTCAACTACATCCTCCTATTTCACTGTATTTTCAGGATGATTTTTCACTCTTCAAGTTCCTTTTCCAGTTAAATGGTTTTCCAAGATCCAGCTTCCCACTCACAAAATAATAATAATATTTACATATAGAGTAAATAATCAGTTCTTTCTGTCCCCCCCCCCCCCACCAATGGCAATTGGTATAATTGCCAATCAGGGCAGGTCAAGGTAGCATGATTTGTTCAAATATTTCATTATTAAAAAGATCTATAATAATGGAGATTGCAACCCATCCATCACTGCCCAAACTGTGTTAATCACTCATTCAATCAAGGCACAAGCTTTTATTCAGGGTTGACTATGTGTTAGGCACCTTGCTAGGCATTGGTGGTGTAAAAACATAATGAAAGATTTTCTTTCCCTCAAGGAGATTACGTTCTACAGAGGAAATCAACATATATAAAAAATATACAAACAATACATATAGAAAAATTAAAATAATGCAATTGGGACAGTATTAGCATATCAAGAAAGGCTTCTTATGGGAAGTGTCCTCTGATCTTAGCTTTGAAGGAAATTCGATATTCTAAGAAGCAGCAGTACATTCTAGGCAAAAAGAATATCCTGTGCACAGAGCCAAGACATGGAATATCATTTGTGAGGAACAGCAGAAATGACTGTTTGACTGAACTGAAGAGTGTAGAAAGGGGAGTCTCATATAATGAGGCTGGAAAGGTGAATTGGAAGAAGGGCTGTGAAGACCTTTTTATTTTCCCATAAATTCATTACAGAGAGAGAACTGAGCCTGTGTAGCAGCTCCCATTGCTTTCTTTTGACAGGATGGGGATGCCATTGGACTCTCTATCAGCTATCCCTTGTTTTCACAGAGTGACCCGTCCATATTCTTTTTCTTTCATACATTTAAAATGAGATAAAGCTCAGGGAGGTCCGATGTATTGTGGAGTGTGCCCAGAGTCTGGTTGCTAGCACACTAGAGGAGATCAGGCTCATTTAACTAAGCCCAACCCTTACAATTTTCTTCTGACCCAACTCCAGGGGTATTATGTATATAATTGAGATAATTATTGTTCTTCTTTCAACACCAAACAAGTGAGTGGAAAACAAAAGCTAAATTAGATAATTAATCAGTGTAAAAAAAACTAAGTCTCTAGTGTTCACACATTTGTTCTGTGAAATCCTTGTGTTATGAAATATGAAGTCATTTCATAACATATGAATTCAAGATTTATGTTTGGGGTGTGTGTGTGTGTGTGTGTGTGTGTGTGTGTGTGTGTGTGTAATCTCTGACTCTTCACAGAATCACAGAATTTCAGAGTAGGAAGGAATTTAAATAATCATCTAGCCCAAGCCATCCTGAAAAAAGAATCCCCATTGAAACATACCTAACAAATGGGTATTATTCACTTAAAGCTTTCCATTGAGAGGAAACCCATTGTTTCCCACCTGAGGCAAGCTATTCCATAACTTTTGGATAGTTCAAATTACTGAAAAATTTCCCTTTACGCTAAGCCTAAATTTTCTTCTTTGCAACTTCAATCCACCATTCTAGTGAAGAGAAGAATAAAACTAATCCTTCTTAGGGATTCTTCTAACCTTTCTTGGCTAGACAACCACCGGCAATTTGCACAAACTCTCTAAGCCTCAGTTTCCTTATCTGTAAAGTAGAGATAGAGGCAATATGGCAGAGTGGATAGTGTGCCAGGCTCATAATCAAGGAGATCTGGGTTCAAGTCTGGCCTCTGATACACATTTTGTGTGATACAGAGCAAGTAATTTTAAGTTCTTGGTGCCCCCAGGTAATTCTCTAAGACTATAAATTATAGAGCATATGCTTATATGCATAGAATTTCCTCATTGAGAGTTCCCAAAACCAATGAAAACACAAAAAGAAAGGAAAGAAAAGGGAGGAAGAAAGGAAGGAAGGAAGGAAGGAAGGAAGGAGAGAGGGAGGGAGGGAGGAAAATTTCCATTTGAAATGTGTGTGTGTGTGTGTGTGTGTGTGTGTGTGTGTGTGTAATCTCTGACTCTTCACAGAATCATAGGGAGGGAAAGAGCGAGGAAGAAAGGAAAGAAGGTAAGGAGAAAGGGAGTGAGAGAGGGAGACAAAAGGACAAAATCTAGTGCTTAAAACATAAACATTTAAGATTTGTTATGTGACATATTTTGCATTTCTGATAAATCCTAAAATAATAGCATTTCAGAGTTGAAAGGGAGATCAGCATTTATCTAGTTCAAATCATATCTGTAAAAGAATTATCATTGCCATGCAACAAACAACTAGGCCTCTAGCTTTTTTTTGAAGACCTTCAGACACAGGGGAGCTGTGATCCCCCAAGGCAGCCCTTTCCAAATCTTTTGGGATTCCTCTAGTTGTTAAGAAAATTTTCCATATACCAAGACTAAGTTTGTTTCTTTGCATCTTCCAAACATTGCTCCTAGTTTTGTGCTCTAGGATTAAGCAAACACTTCTAACCCCTTTCTTTCAGATGCTTGAAGACAGGTATCATTTAATCTCTCTGAGACTCAGTTTTCTTAACTACAAAATGGAGGTGATAATATATACCTTTAACTATAATTCCTTCTTTGCAGGATTATTGTGTAGTGTGTGTATGTAGTGTGGATAGACTTGTGTGCATGTAATGTGTGTATATAAAGCACTTTTAAAGGCCTTATATAGATGATCGATATCGCTATTATTCTCATAACCACATACTTGTTATTTCTCCAACCTCAGTTTTTTCGAACTCTTATCAACCCTAATACAAATGTAGATGGTGAACTATATGAAACTGACATCATTCAATTTTTTCTTGGCATGTTATTAATTGCTTTGGGTGAATAACATCTTGGACATTTGATTTAATTTATCTCTCGTCTCGAATCAGTGAAAATGTTCCTTCTTTCACCACCCTAAGTTATTTCTCCTACCTTCCTGGGGACTGGGGGTGGTTTTAAGATCACTTACTTCCTATTTTGACTTTTACTGGATGGAGCAAGACGTTTTGTCTCCAGGAAAGATTCTCTACTTACCTACTCCATTTAGTGCATATTATGAAATTATCTCTTCAGCAATTTAGCAAGTCTTTATAGAACATCTATTAAAATAATAAATGACAGGTATGTGATTGTGTAAAGTGCTGAAAGGAAGTTATGGAGTAGTGGAGAAAGGGACAGTCTTGAATTTAGGAAGATTTGCCATATATCTCTATATGTAGGTATATACATGTACATACATACACACATGTGTTCACACGTGTGTATATACACATATGTGTGTACACACATAAATGCTTTTGATCCTGGTTAATGCCTCCATACTCTAGAAAACTCTTTGTGAATATAAATTGTACAGAAATTCTTGATTGGTAGAATGATTTTTCTCACCTGGAAATTCCTGATATCAATGACATCACAGGTCTAGACTCAATCTTTCTAAGGCAGGAATTTTTTAAGCTGGGTCTGGGGACCCCTTTGGGGTTTACCAATTTCCTCCTATCCATGGACTTGAGTCCATGGATAGATTTTGAGGAAATTGGTAAACTGAATTTTTAGTAGTTTGAGAATTATTTCAATCTAATTGCTTTCCATTGTAATCCTGTGTACTTGATGCATTTTAAAAGATTATTATGTGAAGGGGTTCATAGGTTTTACCAGACTGCCAGAGAAGTTTGTGATATGAAAATGGTTAAGAATATTTGTTCTAAGGTTTATGATATTCTTTAAGTCTGTTATTTTATATCATTCTCATGTAAAATTAACCTCACAACAACCATTCTAGACAAGTATAACTGTACATGATATATACTATCACTAATGAGGAGAGTCAGATGAAATGACTTGGCCATAGACACAGAGGCATTTAGTTTTAGAGATAGGATCTGAACCCAGTTCTTTCCTAACTTCAATTCCTAACACTTGCTCCATTCCACTGTACTGTGCTTCTAAGATGTCTTAGACCATTTGTTATATAAGTGAATTGTCAGAAGCCTTGGAGGTTTGGATGTCAGAATAGTTTTAGTCTGAAGTGCAATATTGTAAAATTCTCAGATAATTAAATTCAGTATGCCTTCATTGTGACCTACAGGAACCTAGGGGATTAACCCAGAAGTCATAGAATCAGGATAACCTTTGGCCTAAGTACTTCTTCCATTAAGGTTTATGTGCAGAAAGTTCTTATGGTCTCCTAAGGTTCCTTAAAATGCTTCCATTATATACAATAACTACTTTGGTTAAACCCTCCCAACATTCAGAAACTCTTCACTGACTTAGTATCAGATACTGTTTTATTGGGGATTAATTACTCATTTAATTCAGCAAGTATTTCTGCCCTTAGGATGCTTTTGTCTAGAAGGGGAATATGATCCATAAAAAAAATTAACTAATACAAACTGGTACTTGATTAAGCATATTAGAGATTTAAAAAGAGCTCTGTGCATAGTAACCTTCCTAAGGAGAGTGCAAACTTCAATGGAGAAACAAGCTAGTTAGAACAAGTTAAGATCCTGTCAACTGCTGACTCCATAGATATGAACATAATCAAATGATGTCACTAGTGTATAAGTTGGGGGTAGGGTAGGGTGGAGATACAATTATTTTATAATTTAAAAGGATCACAGAATCACAGACTTAGGGCTAGAATGGATCTTAAAAATTTTCTAATCTAACCCTTTCGTTCCACACATGAGGAAATCGAAACCCAGAAAAAATGGGATTCAAACTCAAGTCTTCTGTCTCCAAGTCCTACACTTTTTTGATTGTGCCTACTGGAAAAGTGAATCCTTCTTGAAATTTTTACTTTGGTCTAGGTAATCAGAGAGGAGAGCGTACCAGAGGAGATTTCATTTAGGAAGCAACTTTGGAGCTGAGGTTAGAGGAAAGACCTCAATTCTAAAACATAGAGATGAAGTTTACATTTTATCCTCGTGGTCTTGGGGAGCCACTGAAGGTTCTAAAGGCAAAGGAGTGACATGGAGGTCAGAGCTTTGCCTTAGGAAGATCATTATTTTGTCCACTGTGTAGAGGATAGACCCAAGAAAGGAAGAAACTAGGATCAAGGACACCAATTATGTTATTATTTCAGTAGTTCAGGAGAAAGGTGATGAGAATCTGAACAGAATGACAGTTGTATGGATGGAGAGAAGGGGACAAATTCAAAAGATGTGGAGATAGAATCCCTAAGAATCGGCAAATGATTGACTATGGGGAGTGAAGAAGGAATTATCAGGATAATTACAAGCCTAGGTGACTGCTCTCAAGAGAAACAGGGAAATTTGGAGGAAGGATGGGTCTATGGGATAAGATAATGAGTTATGTTTCAGACATAATGAGTTTTATATGCCTATTGTCCATTCAGGAAGAAATGTCCAACTGACAGTCGATGAGTTTCTGCTTTTTAGTAACAATAGAGGCATCAACTTGCTTCATAATAGAAAAGCTATCACTTGGGCCAGAATTAACCACCCAGAGTGAATTCCAGTGCCTGGAGACATTCAGTTGAGCAGCCTCTTGCCCCTTCATAAATAATATTGTTGCCACTGCTACTTGCTTAGCCTAGAGGGACATTGAAATTTTTGTGCAATTTACAGAATACAGAAGGGTAAGTATAACCTTATCTTGTAACCCCCTACCCCAAAGTCATTCAGCTTCAAGGCTTACTAAATTCAATCATTTTTTGTTTTGTTTACACACACACACACACACACACACACACACACATAATTGGTCCTGTTTTTCAGTTATAATTCAGATTTTAAGAAGGGGACAAAGATTTATTCTTTCTAAGGGACAATATTGGAGCAGCTAGATGGTACAGTGAATAGAGAGCACTGGCCCTGGAGTCAAGAGGACCTGAGTTCAAATCCAGCCTCAGACACTTAACACTTACTAGCCGTGTGACCCTGGGCAAGCCACTTAACCCCAGTTGCCCAGCCATCCCCATTCCAAAAAATAAAAATAAAATTATTTAAATTAAGAGACAATATTTTGTGAGTTTTTATCGTGGGGAGAGAAATATAAATTTGGTAAAATAAAACAAAACAAAACCTGATTGCCTGAACCTCTCACATTTGAAGTCCCTGTCATTTGAAATAAAACCATAACATAAACTGAAGTTCTTTTACCTTTCCCCAAATCTGAAATGATAACATTTTAATTTCATTTAAAGATTCTATTTAAAGATTAATTCATTTAAAGATTCTATTCTATATATTTTCACAAAAAAATCACATAAATCTAATCATTTTTAAGGTTAAACAACAGCAACAAAACCTTGATATGCTTAAGTACTTTTGTTTATTCAACAGTTTATTCTCTGCTCAAATGAACTGAGTCATCAATCTCTCCTGCTAGTTTCACAAAAAAATGAAATCCTAAGCTTATATTAAGAAGGGGGAAAAGATGCCCTAACTATTCACTTCAGTCTTTCATGCTGCTGCCATCAATTTTCAATCTAATTTGAGAAAAATGACAAAGAGATGCCGGGCCATCTCTTCTTGCCACTCACTCCTATTATTGGTCAATTCATCCTATTGCTTCCATTTTAAGGAAGAACCCTGGCCTCCATTCTGAGAAGATTTGTGCCTTACAGACATACAGCACCAATGGACAAAAATTGTTGGTTAAAAAAAAATAGACCTTTGTTCCAGGAATAAGCAAAGGGTCCTAAGGAGAGCTATAGTTTCCCAGGAATCATCCAGCCAGTTAGTTCTCCTCCTTCCTGTTCAATCAAATTGAACAGAACTGAGGTAAGAAGAAGTGAGGATGTTCATTGCTCACAGACTAGTCCTCTAAAGACCATACCTCTCCCCACCTCACTATTATATCATTCAGGAAGCCAAAAATGGGGAAGTAAATGGATACAGAAAAAAGAGAAAACATCTCTGGGTTAAAGGGCAGCCTTTTCTCTAGCAACCATATCAATCAATCCCAGATATAAGGAGTGTTCCATTGTAGCTTACAAATCAAATGGAAATAAGAAAAAAAAGCCAAATTGATTTTTGAAAAACCCACTATGAAAGCAATTATTTAACAAGGTGTATCAGGAAAAGACTAAAATAGAACAGGAACCTCCTTGAAAGAGAATATGGCATCTTTGGTTTTCAGAATTAGAAAGAAATCAGGTTGTTCTAATAATATGTTTACCCACTCTATAACTTTTTTTTTACCTCATATTGTTTAGTTTAGGTTTTAAGGTTGATATAATCCTCCTGTCTGGCTTCTGCAAAGGACACATTCCTATGACCATTGGGTTCAAAGATAGCTGGATCACCGTCTGGAAGATGCTGGCATGCATGGAGAATACTAGTTAAGGAGAAAACATGTGTTTTTAGATGTAAGAAATTATTCTGGGAATGACAGGAGGATCAGTACCAAATGCTTTCTAAACCTGAGGCCCCAATGAAGCATCCATAGCAAAAGGTGCCTCTCTTCACATCCAAGGCCTAAAAGCATTCAGGATCTATAAAATGAAAGTTAAATTTGACTCCAAGTGAAATTTTAAATATAAAGGATTTACTCTGTTTCTTAGTTTTGTTTGTTTTTGATGTAGCTTTGTTAAAAAACTGAGACTGTCTACACAAGTAAAATGAAGTGGAGAACTGAGAATTCTCATTGGACCAGTCCTCCAGAAAACATACCTTTCCCTACCTTTCTCCATGGGGAGTTAATCCATTCAGGTTAAGGGACTCAGTTGGGAACTGAATGAGCTGTCCTGATTGGGTGAGTGAATGAAGACTCACCTCCACCCACTATATCTACCAAGTCCCAACAGGGGGTGCCATCTTTCCGTGGGGGTAAATGCATATCACCCACCCCTGCACTTCTTGTTCTTGCTCTGGGAATAGCAATCAGGTCAATACTGCTTCTGACACTGGACAGGGTAAGTCAATCTACTCTCTCATGGATTCTTTCATCATCCCTATAACTCCCCAGGCCACTCCCTTCCTTGTCCCTATTCCCCTATATATATTGTATCCACTTAAATAATGTTAGCCCTTTGAGGTCAGAAACTGACCTTATTATATTTTCATCTACAGCATTTAACATAGTGAGTGGCATGTAGTATGAACTATTGTATTGTATATATTGTATATATCATTTGATTGCACAATTAATTAAATTGTCTACTAGACAGTCAATAAAATATATCTTAGATAACCTGCTATGGGGTGGCTAGGTAATGCAATGAATAGAGCACTGGCTCTGGAGTCAGGAGGTCAAATGTAGCCTCAGACACAACACAAAAAAACTAGTTGTGTGACCTTGGGCAAGTTGCTTAACCCCAATTGCCCTATTTCCCCCCCTCCAAAAAGCAAAAAAACCCCTGTGTAATGGGAATCTGAAGATTTTCCCTGCCCCTTGGCCCCTTGAGAGGCTTAAGTGAATCTGAGAATCTTCCTTGATTTGAAAACATACTTTGCCCCCTAATAGGCTGAATGTGGTCACATGTGGCAGGAGGCTTGTTTTTCAGCAATGCCCACACCTTGTTACTTTATGATTAGGCAGTAGGCCAAGAGGGCTGTGACATTATCTGACCTGGGAGAAGGCTATATATATATCCTGAGGTGAGGTTTTGCTTTGGGACTCACTTTGGGAAAAATTGTGTAATTTGGCCAGATGAGAATCTGGGCAGCCGTTGAGCCCCTCTGTCTTTGAAAACCCAGATGTTGGTGCTTCCCTTTCTGGTAACTAACTAGGTATGGATGTAATGGTCAGACAGCTGGAAGCCCTGTGCTGAATTGTGTTATTTTCTGTGGTAACTTCTGTTTGTATTCTCTGAAATTCAGGGTGCTGACTTTTCCCCATGAACTAGGTAAATGATATATGTTTGATTGATGAAAGTAATACTGTTAACCCATTTTGAGTTGCTTTCTTTTAGAAAAGCAGATCTAAGAACCTGTGCTAGCAGCCATCCTGATTATACTGGGGTGCTTGCTGCTACAACCTGCTATGCAAAATTCCAAATTTATAAAATAAAGCTGGAGTTGACTAGTTTCTTCAAAGATGGAATTCTTTTTTTCCATTGACTTGTTTATTTACTTACTTTTAGTTTACAAGATTCAATTTCCACAATACTCTGAGTTTCCAATTTTCTCCCCTTCCTTCCCCACTCCCCCCATGGTGGTGTGCAATCATGTATAGGATCTGCAAATACTTTCACATTGTACAATAGTCTGGTTGTATAGAAAGGTTGTAACCAATGGAGTGAATAGTGAGAAAAAAGAAAGAAAACCAAACATGAAAAAGAACGATAGCATGGAGATTGTTTGTCTCCATTTAAACTCTGTTCTTTCTAGATCTTTCTCTGAATGTAGATATGTCCTTCCATCCTGAGACTTGTAGAGTTGTCTTGTAACTATACATTGCTTAGAAGAGTCCAGTTTGTCAAAGTTGGTCATCACACATATGATGTGTCTGTGATTATGTACAATTTTTTCCTGGTTCTGCTCTTCTCACTTAGCATCAATTCGTATAAGCCTCTCCAGGTAATTATGAAGTCCATCTCCTTCCCATTTCTTACAGCACAATAGTATTCCATTACATTCATATACCACAACTTGTTTAGCCATTCCCCAATTGATGGGCATCCCCTAAATTTCCAGTTTTTTGCCACCACAAAGAGAGCTGCAATAAATATTTTTGTACATATGGGTCCTTTTCCCATATATACATATGATCTATGTATATATGGGATCTATGATCTCTTTGGGGTACAACCCCAGAAGTGGTATTACTGGGTCAAAGCAAAGTGGGAATTCTTAACACTTACAAAAAAGTTGTACCTTAAGCAATTAAATTCTCTAGTGGATTTAAAATATGGTTTCAAGCTTTAAATATATCAGTTCGTAGGCAACTTTTCACGAATTCATCTGTGGTGTAAAATAAGGTACAGCTCCATCTTAAAACTAGTGTAGATAGACACAAATGCACAATAAATCTTATCCTTTCAACTATTTCCTATTTTTTCCTATAATTGTTAATCCAGAAATTTTCTAATAAATATCTCTGTTGATAGAGTGAGCTTTTTTTGTTGTTGTTTCTCTTTTAGGATATATTCAAATAGTCACTCAATAAACATTTGTTAAGTACTTACCATGTCACAGGCACTAGGCTAGACAAAGTGGATAAAAAGACAAGAATTAATTTCATCAGGGAGTATGGTGACAAGGTAAGAAAACTTTGATCTAAGTAGTCACAGAGATTATAAGTGGAACCATAGGGCCATAGATCGCCATGTCCTGTCCAACACCGTGGTGATGTTGATTTGATTTCTGTTCTCTGGACAAGAGGTCAAAATGAGAAAGGAAAGGGCACATAGCAATATACCCATACTGGCTATGTCTTGGTTTCCTGCCGGATGGCTCAGTAAGATGAATCATACTGTTGTTGTTCATCCTTCGTTTTTAAAAAAGACCAAAGACATCACGAGGGTGATGCAGAGTTGCACAAAGTTGTCAACCTCATTCTCTCTTCCAGAGTTGTTGAAGTCCAGTGGCAAGACAAAAGTCAAGAGAACTGGGGAATGAATCATACTCTGTGGCTAGCTGGCTGGATTATTACTGTTACCATCCACTTATTCCTATGAAATTGCTGCAGCCTGGGTCTCAAAACTGAGTTACTTAACTCCCCCTGGAGGAGGGATGAGGCAGGGTCTCTAGATGAATCAAAATTACTATTCTTGGTAGGACAAAGTAAGCAGTAGTCTGTTAGACTGCAAAATATCCTCTGGAACTAACTGGGCCTTGATGTTAGAAGGAAAATTGGATAGGATAAAGCATCTTGGTCAGTGGACCCACAGCAACCTAGAACTAGAGGTGAGGTGGGAAGGAACTCACTCTCTAATCTTCGACATCTTTGGCATGTAGTGTACTGATCTGATTGGCCTAAGCTCCCATGTGGGATGGGGTTAAATGGAAGTATTCTCCCTGTATAATTTATAATTACACATGGTACATCCAGACTTCTTTTTCCAATGGGAATGCTAGATGTAAATGAGATCTATAAATAGTTCTACAGTATCTCTCTACATAAAATGTGTAATGTTTTTCCCTCACTAAATATTTTTCATTGCCATGTGTACTAGTAAGTGGGTCAATTGGACTTATTTGAATGAATGAATAAGGGAAAGAAAAACATTTCTTAAGTATTTACTATGTTCAAGGCACTTTGCTAAGCCCTGGCCTTTGAGTAGGAATAGAAGCAAACAATGCAGTTCTTGCCCTCGAGGAGCTTACACTCTAATAAAGGAAGCCAACACTTTTAAGGGGGATTTGAGCATACTCAATTTCCTCTGCTGAAAGAATTTTCACAGGGTGAAATGGCCAAAAAGAGGGGGCAGCAGAAGAGAAGGAAAAGAGAGGGAAAGGAAACAGATAGTCCACAAACCAGATTCACCTCTTAAAGGATCAAGAGAAAATTGTACATAAGGCAACATAATGTACCTTGGCATTTTGTCCAAAGGCAGCAGATTTGAGTAGCATGTTTACCTCTGGAGCATCTCTCAAAAGCCTCTGGAGCTATTCACTGAAAAGCAGTTGCCCTTTACTACAAAACAGTTAATGTTTATTATTATAGTGTAGAGAACAGTATAATAATGCCTCACATTTCTGCATCTCTCTGAAGTTTGTAAGACACTCTTCTTGCAGCAAAGCCATAAGGTAACTGATACAAACATTATTACCAGCATTTTTATTAATAAGAAAAATTAGTCCCTGAGACATTAAGGGACTAACCCATAGATGCTAATTATTGGAGGCAGGAGTCAAACACAAGACTCCTGACTTCCAGTTCTACCCAATACTATACCACTTCTAATTTCCCAAAGGCCTCATACCCTAAAGTTATGGTGATTTAATTTAAAAAATTGACAACTTGCATTCAAATAACGTTTCATATACATTATTTCATTTGATCATCACATAACTGTGTGATGGGTCATATTGTAGGACTGTGCACCATGGAACACTATGGTCTCCAAAGAATTAAAGTTAAAGATAATTCAATAGGCAATGAAGAAGCACATGGTTGGTGTGAGCAGGCTTTACCATATTACAAATGAGGAATTAGGAAGGAATGATATAAAAGATAGTACTAGAGGAATGCAAATATGGTACAAAAGAACCAACCTCAGGGTCAAGAAGGTATAGGTTAGGTCCTACCTTCACCACATTCTCTCTATGTGACTCTGGAAATTCTAAGCAACTCTCTTGGACTACATGTTTCAGAGAAGATCCTGACCTGCATTGATAGAGGGAGATCCCGCGTGTGGGAGTTCCCTATGCCAATAAAATCACACTTTTCGTTTCACTATGAGTTTCACCAGAGTATTTAGTGGGATTTTAGGAGTATAGATTATTTCCTGTTAACATACTCTAAAACTTCACACAATCACCTCCAAAGGTCCTAACTCCCTTATTCAAACCAAGAATAGGCCAGTCTTTCACCTCAACCCCTTCCCCTCAGCAGCAATGCTTGTTTGTGGAACTCCACTGACAAAAGTGGCAAATCCCTGCTTTCTGGGAGTCACTGGAGAGATTTATTTTGAAAAATATGATTCTGTCTTATTTCATCAATTTCAATGCCACCTAGATGTCCCCAGGGTCTTCTAGGTGACTCAGTAACAGTCATTTTATGTGCCCAGAATTCATACATAAAGCTAACCCCTTTTCAGTTTTCATCATTTTTCTAAGAGATGACAGACAGCTGGTCTACACTGCCTAAATGCATGTTGCTATGAAGTGACAGCCCTGAAGTTAAGTAAGAAACAATATTTGGCAGATTTTGAGGGGCATTGCAATGCCTCCCAGGTACAGAGCTCTGTATTCTCTGCTCTGCTGTGGGAGCTACTTTTTTGGAATAAGCATCATCTAAAATGAAGAATCAAATCTGGACATTTTACTACTCAAACAGAACAGGATAATCTGATGACGTTCACAGAGCAGATGTCATCTTATGATGTTTTAATTCACATGGTAGTTAGTGGGCTCTCTGTGACTGATTCCCTCAGTGACATAGAAAAAGCACTATCCTGGTAAGGTCAATACTGTTCAGTCAGTGTTTGTATAAACCAGTTATTTTCTCCCAATATGAGGGTGCGGAGGCATGAACGAATGTTTACTGCATAAACTTATTTTTAAAAATATCTTAAGCAGTTAGGTGGCACAATGGCTAGGACCTGAGTTTGGATATGAACCTAGATTCAAAACCTGCCTCCAACATTTACCAGTTGCATGACCCTGGGCAAAGGAGTGCTATCTGCCTCAGTCTCCCTAAATGTAAACTGGAGATGACAGAGATATTGTGCGGATAAATGAGGTGTATTTAAAGTGATTTGAAAATACTAAAGCACTATAAAAAACACTAACTGTGAATAAATATGGCTATTATCACTCCTATTGGAGGGTGAGACGCAAGTAAATATGCATCAGAAAAGCTAGGATGCCTCCATTACGGTGCCTCATAATACACAGGAGACCCATTTCACTCATGGATTTGTAATTCCCTGATGTCAAATATTCTGTCTCCCTTAGTTAAGAGTCTTTGTCTTATTGAGCCCCATGGGGGTACAGAACCACTTTCAAAGGTTGATTAGGGAGAGTGGCACTGAAATTATACCGCTGACATTTGTTAGCTGTGAAACTGTGCAGCTCCCTTAGATCTATGTACTAAATTATAGACCAGTTTTCATCTTTATTGTTGTTACTGATGAAATCATAGATTGTTTTCAATCTATGTTTAACATTTAAAAATTTTTATTCATGAATTTTGACACATCAGTTACTTGCCTTTCAAAAGCTCCTATTGTATCTTTCCATTCAAAAAGTAAGCGAAACAATTGAACAAAACCATCTGATTAAATAATTGCAGTTAATAATAAATTACTTGCCTTTTAGAAACTTACTGTTAGAGAAAAAATACATGTACTTTAACTTTTAAGAATTTGGAACCAACATTTACCATTGAATTTTACCTCAATTTTGTTGCTTCTTAGTGTAGTCTTTACATTGTAATCTTTGTATATCTTGTTCTTCTCTTTGTATATCTGTTTTCTTCTCTTCACATCAGTTCATTCAAGTCTTCCCATGTTTTTCTGACCTCTTCATGTACATTGTTCCTTATGACACAATAATGCCTCAATATGTTAATATTTAACAAATTGTTGGACTACTTCTAAGCTGTTAGATACCAAATATGTTCCTTTTGTTGTTGATCAGTCATTCAATTGTGTCTGACTCTTTATTGCTCTGTTTGGAGTTTTCTTGGCAAAGATACTGGAGTGATTTGCCATTTTTTCTCCAGAAATATATTCCTAGCTTTTTGCTATTATAGGTAATGCTACTATGAATATTTTGGTGTACATACTATTTTTTTCTGTCGTTGAGTTTATTAGGATATAAACCCTATGGTGGAATTATTGGATAGAGAGAACATTTAATGACCATTTATCATGTGCTATGAACTATGCTAAGATCTGGGGATGCACACTAGCCAACAAGACAATCCCTGTCCTCAAAGAGTTTACAACCTAAAAGCTTGTCTGCATCCTGACCCATAAAGATCAGACGACAAATGCACTCAGCTGAGTACAACTAATAAATGACGGGGCATGACTTTACAGAGTAGGAAAAGTCACACAAATGAATAAAAGGATTGTTTCAAATTATAGAAGGATGTGGTGCTTTTCATGCACTTCAGTCCATCAAGATCATCATGGCTGACTTTTATTCATTAAAAGAATAGACTCCAACATTTACAAAGAGACATTCCAAATTGTGACTTGGCAAGAAGCACATTTTTCTTAATGAAACTCCAGATGCTTAAAAGAAACTAGAGGAAGGTTATGACAGCAGCCTATTAAGCTTTTCAGAGATGAGATAAAGATATCTGGAAGAGGATTAGCAGAAAATAGTATGGCATATAAACTTAAGGAAAGAGGAATTTTAATACTGAATATGTGGAGTACAGAAATATGTTATATGTATATGTAGAGTTTCTTTAGACAATAATTCAAGAAGATGGAAATTTGCATTAAATAACCTTCATACTAATTTTTAAAGGAATCACAACATTGAGTTTAGGAAAACTAATGCTTATGTTGCACAATTAGTAAATATCTGAGGCCATATTTGAATTCAGGTTTTCCTGACTTCAGATCCTATGTACCATCTAGATGCATCCCTCCATGCTGGGAAAGCGTCAGCATTGCTTCACTGCAAATAATACTGGCTTTTGATCATAGAAATATACTTTTCTTGGTGTTGGTGAGTTGTTTCAGTCATGTCTGACTCTGTTACTACATTTTTGGGCAAAGAAACTGGAGTGGTTTGCCATTTCCTTTTTGAGCTCATTTTACAGATGAGGAAACTGAGGCAAAAGGGTTAAATGACTTGCTCAGTATTACACAGCTAGTAAGTGTCAAAGGTCCAATTTGAACTTACAAAGATGAATCTTCCTGACTCCAGGTCCAGGATTCTATCAACAGCACCACCTAACTGCCCCACACCATATGCTCTGCTACACAGTATACTACGCTCTACTGTACTATATTATGACAGAATTTTAAAACAACTTTAATGCTTTAAATCACTATTGATTAGAGAAATGCAAATTTAAAAAACTCTGCAGTGCTTCCTCACACCTATCAGAATGGCTAATATGACAAAAGAGAAAATGATAAATGTTGGAGGGGACATCGGAAAATCAGGACATTAAAGCATTGTTGGTGGAGTAATGAACTGATCCAACCATTCTGGAAAGTAATTTGGAACTGTGCCTGAAGGGCTACAAAATTGTTTATATTATATTTTGCATGTTTGCACATGTATAACCTATATCAAGTTGCTCACCATCTCAGGGAAAAGGTAGAGAAAGGAAGGAAGGGGAAAATTTGAAACTCAAAATTTTTTTTAAATGAGTGCTAAAAATTGTTTTTACATGTAATTGGGAAAACACAAAATTATTTTAAAATTTTTAATAAAAAATAGACTTCAACAGAACAAAAAATGGTATTGAACTGGAAATTATATGCAAAAAGAATCCTTCTAAATTCTGCCCCAAATTCAGTATTCCTCTGGTTGCACTGTGAGTGTGACTGACTGGTTTGAGATGTCATCTAAGTCAGGGGTGGGGAAATTTGTTCTGTGAAATTTTGATTTCAGTCAAAAGGCTGCACTTGAGGACCTAAAGGGTTATATGTGGCCTTGAGGCATCAGGTTTCTTACCTGAATAAACCTGATCAGGTTTATTCCAGAATTTAGGCCTCCAGAACATAAGCTCTTCTCCTTGAGTGCATCTAGAATTTAGATGAGGGAGTTGAGAGTCCTCACAAGAAGAGAAATGGCAGAGTAGAGTCAAAGGAAGAAAATTCAGAAAAATTATAAATGACAATGGGCATTTCATGAGAATAAACCCTTATTGTTAGAATAAAAGTCAGAATGAAATATGGTTTCCTTCTGGCATTTTGTCTTCTTTGGGCCCAAGATACCACAGATCAGTCTGTAGAAGTGAGGGACAGGTGAGAATGGAAATGACATTATGATTATTCCTACAAGAGGCTACAAACTGCAAGTGTAGAAGTACACAATAGTTTTTACAAAATATTAAACTGAATTACACTTTTAATATCTTTAAAATAAGTATTGTATCTCCACAGGTCACGTAAATACATAAGGAACAAACCCTGAATCTCATGAAGCTCTCTTTCTTTAAGATATAGGCTTTACATAGTAAAGACACAGATTTCCTTATCTCTATCAGCCCTACCCCCTCATTCTTAAGAGAAGAAAAAGGAAAAAAAAAGTTAATTAGTGCTATATTGAAATAATTTTTAAATGAAAATAATCAGTGGAAATTTTTGTTAATTTTGATGATCATAGCAAACAAGGAGGATGAGAAATAAATGTTATTTTGCCTTTTAAAGTTATATAATATTTGAGAGAGGCACATGGTTGGTTTGAAGAGGGTGCAACCAACAGATAGCACCTGAGCAGCTACCAAGAAGAATCAAAGTTAAGGATTTTATCAAAGAAATCTATATGTAAGAGAAGAAAAGGACATTCCATTCATATGATGAGAGCCAGTGATAACCATTTTACAGCCCATCTGCTCCATTTGTGCTTTCATAAGGTCAGGGGAAATCCAGGAAGGCCTCCAGAACATAAGTTCTACTCCCTACTCTCCTCCCTACTTAAATTTATGGAAGGATATGGACAAGAGACATGTAATATGGGGAGCCATGGATAGATTGTTATATGTATCATAAGAAGGAATATTCATATCAGTGAGATATTTGAACATTTGGATATTTGAAAGTAACAGAAAACTAGAAACTGAACAGACTTCCAATTGTGCGATACTTCAAGATATTACTAATCTTGAAGTGGTCATTGGTTTATATTTGCTCTAATCCAACAGGAATTGAGATCAGAGGGATAGAAGATAAAAGAAACATTTTATTTTAATAAATTCATTTTATTGATAAGTTCATAATTAATTTATTAAATTAATAAATTTAATGAATTTATTTTAATTTTATTTTAAGTTAAAGGAAGGATTTTCTGCTTGAGTCCTTACAGATTCACTATCAAGTCTGAATTTCGAGATTAAAATATTTAGTGTTTCCACTGGTGTTTAACTTTGGTCAAATTCATACACACATATATTTATGTATGTATATGTACACATGTGTGTATATGCACATGTATGAGTATATACATGTGTCTGTATATACACATGTATGAGTGTCTCACACACATATGTGTATGTGTGTGTATATGCATATACATATGGAAAAGGTGCTAGTGAAGGAGCATTAGTATGGCTTTTTTGATACTTCAGTTAGCTTTACTGAGCTACCCCCCTTTTCTTATTCTTTACCATGAGGAATGACTCTCTTATTAGAAGAGTTTGGAGGGAGGACATAGTGGAGAATGTAGATGTAAAAATGAAGACCAATGATTTTTTTTGAGTGTCAATAGTACTATGTTCCTTTTGAGGTGAAGGAGAAGATTAAAAAGTATTTCTCTCCATGTGGTTAAGATAATGATCACAGATGACTAAGAGAAAGGAGAGATATTCAACTTCTTTCCACTTGAGTCTTCTTTTTCTGTCAAGAAAAAATAAACTCTGGACTAGAAAGGACTAAACAAAAAATGGATAATAAAAAGTTGGAATCCAAAGTAAATTTTGTTGTTGTTGTTGGTCTGTTTGATTCTTCATTGCCCTATTCAGGCTTTTCTTGGCAAAGATACTGGAGTGGTTTGCCATTTCCTTCTCCACCTTATTTTACAGATGAGGAAACTGAGGAAAATAGGGTTAAGTGACTTGCCCTAGGTCACACACCTAGTAAGTTCCTGAGGCTGAATTTAAACTCATGTCTTCCTGACTTCATGTCCAGGACTCTACCTACTGTGCCAATAGGAAGATAATAAAAGAACACTCAGCTGCCTCTGATATGTTCAAGTCAACAGATCATGATGCATTATAATCCAATGAGGAAAGAAACTGGCAAATATTGTTATTGGTTCACCGTCAGTGATTTTTGAAAGATCATAGAGAAATAATATAAAACCACAAAGTAAAAGGGAATACATCATCCCTATTTTTTAGGCCAGTTATCTTGGGCAAAGTCTGGAACATATTAAAGAGTTGGTTAGTGAACATCTAGAAAAGAAAATGATGATCAATAATTGCTACCATGTCTTCATTAAGAAAACTTTATGCCAAACTAACTTCATTTCCTTTTTGGTCAGGGTTGCTTGGGCTGTTAGGTCATGTAAATGGAATAGATATAATTTAAGCTTTGATTTTAGCAAAATATTTGACTAAGTTTCTCATGTAATTCTTATAGATAAGATGGAGACATGGGAACGAGCAGATAGCCCAATTAAGGAGATACAGAAATTACTGGAATGACTAGGCCTAAAAAGAGTAACTCATTTTCCAATGCTGACTTAGAAGGCTAGTGGGATGTCATAGGAATCTGTGCTTCACTCTGTGTTCTTTAACATTTTTACAAATCTCTTGGCTTGCTGGTACAGAGCTAAAAGGAATATCTAACCTGTTGATTGACAGACTGCTGATCTTGCCCCCCCTTCCCCCACGCATACACACAAAAGATTCTGACAGGCTAGAACATTTGTTCTAAAATATTGAACTGAAATTTAAACAAATGTAAGGTTTTATATTGGTTCAAAAAATAACTTTGAGAACACAAAATATGGGAAGCTTGACTAGAGAGTAGTCTATCTAAAGAAAATATCTGAGGATTTTAGTAGACTTTGAGCTCAATATGAGTCAACAATGGGAGATAGCCACCAAGAAAGCTAATGTGATCTTTGGCAGCAATGCTCTGATAAATGTTCAACAACTGGCTCTCCAGAGGAAAAATAAAATTCAACCATGGCAGACTCTGACAACTAAGTGGAACAGTAGATAGAGTATGGGACTTGTTATCAGGAAGATTCCTCTTCCTGAGTTCAAATCCAACCTCAGTCACTGATTAACTGTGTGACCCTGGGCAAGTCATTTAACTTTGTTTGCCTCAATTTCCTCATCTGTAAAATGAGCTAGAAAAGGAAATTTCAAACCACTTCATTATCTTTGCCAAGAAAACCCAAAATGGGGTCATGAAGGATCTGTCATGACAGAAACAATTAAACAACAACTCATCATACTTCAATTTTAATCTTTATTAACATTTTCTCAAGTCTAAAAATTTAAAAAAAATCGGTTTGTAGTGATTGCCTATTCCTGCAGTGTAAATACTCACAGTGAAGATTTAACAGTCAACTAACCTAAGTTGACTTGGACTAGCTCCACGCATTCCTTCTTTAGGTTACATTGAGGAAAGTATAGTGGACAGGTCTAGGCTAGCAATAGTACTGCTATATTTTGATATGATAAGACCTTATCTGATGTACTGTCTTCAGTTCAGTGCACTATGTTTTAGAAAGACCATTGTTGTAGACTGTATAGAGAAAGACAATCAAAATGGTGAACGGTTTGGAGTTTATGCCATATAAAGAACAACTGAATGAACTTGGGATGTTAATGCAAGAAAATAGGGTTGGAAGAGGGGGAAGAGAGGTGTAGTTGTCAAATTATTTAAAGAGCTGCAACATATAACAGAGATTAAATTTGTTCTGTTTGACCCACGATGGGGCATGGAGAGGGGAAGAACTATGAGCAATGGGTAGAAGATTCAAAAAGGTCAGTTGAGGCTTGACGTTAGAGGGGACTTGCTAATAATTGGAGCTATCCAGGAGTGAAATGGGCTGCCTCACAATAATGCATCCTCCTCACCTTCCTGTAGGTCTGTGACAGAAACTGAGTGACCTTTTGTTGGGGATTTCTTTTCAGGCATGACTTGAATCAGATGGCTTCTGAGGTCCTTTCCAACTCTGAGATTCTATGATTCATTTAATTTCACACTTCTTGTTCATCTGATTCAATCACAGCATGGCAGAATTTAGCTGGAAAGTGGAAGGAATTAAGGGAGGGGTTAAACAAATTCAATCATGAATTCTCTTAGAAGTATCTCATGTTAGCAATTTGTGGTGGTAATCAAGAAAAACTAACTGACCTAGACATTTGGAGGAGGCAAGAGAGGAAGGAGGAAAAGAAAGAAAAAGAGGGAGAGAAAGGGGGAAAAGGATGAAGAAAAGAAAGAGGACGATGAGAAAAGAAGAGATGAGAAGAAGAGGAATATGAGTAAGAAAGAAGGAGAAAGAAGAAGGGGAAAGAGAAAGAGAAGGATAAAGAAGAAGAAGAGGATAATGAGGAGGAAAAATAAGAAGGAAGAGAAGGAGGAAAAGAAAAGAAAAGAAGAGAAAAGAAAAGAAAAGAAAAGAAAAGGACTTTAAATAAATGTATTAGGAAATTTTATAAATCATCAGCCCCAAATGTCAGGCAATTTACTGAGATTGGTCCTGACATTTTTCTGTAATATCTCCAGTCTGTCCAAAATAAATGTCTCTGGTCCTGTATAACAGATTAAACAACAAATTGTTTCTGCTTTCTTACTGACAAACACATGCAGCTTTTACTCTTTCCAAGTGGCCTGTGCCATGGTCACTGAGCCTGTACTCATGCTGTGTACATTATGTGGAGCACTGGGCAGGTGGGCAGGCACAGATAATGGAGATGAACAGCCACACAGCCTGAGCAATATTATATTAGTGATTGCTCATCTGAAGACAATGCAACAACAAAGTCCGGCATTTTAAATGGAAAATATGAGTCAGTGAGCGTTAAGGTACTAAGTGTTCACCACCTTAACCCTAAGATCACAACCCAACTGCTGCACACACAGAACTAAGGAAGCATGGTACAGTGGCAAGTACTAGGCTTGGAATCTGGAGACCTGAGTTAGAGTCTTGGCTTTGCAGTAGTACTTATCAGTTAGCTTAGCTACATGACCTTGAACAAGTCATTTTAACCTTTATGGCTTTTTGTTGCCTCATACAGTCAATCAATAAACTTTTATTAAGCACCCACTATGTGCCTGGCATTATGCTAAATACTGGGGATGCAAAAAAAGGCAAAAGATATTTCCTGATTGTAAGAAGCTTATAGTGTAATGGGGGAGGGAGAATTACATGTAAACAATGATGTAAAAATAAGATACATACAACATAAATTGGAAATATTCAGCAGAGAGGACATTAGCTTTTAGGGTACCAAGAAGAGCTACTTGAAAAATGAAGGTGTTGGATTAGAAGATCTCTAAGTAAGATTTAGGGAAGTACCAGTTCCAGTTTCAGTGAATATTCTTTGTTTTCCAATTTGGCATATCAGAAGAGTAATTGATCAAAAAATGGCCCCTTTTACATGCAAATAGAAAAGTTCTCTCTGAATCTATAGATATGAAGAAAGTGAATAGGCTATCAGAGCCAAAGAGTCTCTGTCTCGTTCCCCAGTCAGTCTCTCTGCTCCCAACTACTTTCTGGGAAACTTCATCAAGAAGGGATAAAGATATTTTCCTGGTATTCTGGTTTGGAACTTGGTCTATGTTTTCCCAGAGAAACAATGCTATGAATGGAAGTTAGATGCAATAGAAACAGCATGTCTCTATACTGAATGCACTATATATTGACAGGTAGACTGAACCAACAGTCTTTCTTTCTATAGCATGTGAGCCTGGAAAACTTACCCTAGTTTCAAAGCATTCTATAACTAAGTGACTATTGAAAGCTATAACTGATCAGTCCTCCAAAAAAAGGTTTACTTTGACCAGTCAACTGGGAGATACATTAGTCCAAAGCAAAAGATAGCCTCGTAAACAAAATGACAAGAAAAGATTTCTCCACCTCAACCTATGCCATGCCTTTATAAAATACACTCTCCCACAGCTTATCATATCACCAGTGTGGAAGTGTACACATACAGAAAATATCTAATAGCAGCTGACATACTTAGAAAACATATGAGTAGGGAGCACATGTGGTCCAGAAACATGTGAAAGGAAAGATATGAGGGGTTTGGGGGTTAGGGTACGTGCTTACACAGATTCTATGTGCTAGACAACAATCTGACTTGAGCTAGAAGGGAGGGAGAATTACAAAATATGGGAGGGGTTAAACAAATTCAATCATGAATTCTCTTAGCAGTATCTCAAGATTGAACTCCTGTTAAATTATTCATTATGAGTTTATACCCCCAACAGCCATTTTTGGGGATTTCCCTCCAAATCACATAGGAATTGTGTGGTGATGGGGGTAATGATGCTCCTCTTACTGCCAAGATCCTCCCTCACTGGCATGCAAATGAAACTGAGGTAAGAATAAAAATTTAGGTGGAAAGGCCTCCAGTACTACTTCCCCTCCTTCAGATTCCTTCCTTTATTATGTATAATTCCCAACAACAAAATTGCTGACTTTTGTGAGGCATTTGGCCAACACAAACATCACTAGTCTCATATTGTTTCTGTGGGAAAATATATTCCCTATTCCAAATCATGACAATATCCCCACTACATAAACCAACTTTAAAACCCGTCCTGCTTGTATGTTGGGGACTGCCTATATAAGTGAAGAATATGATATTTACATAGCACAAGCAGCTGGGAACTACTGCTGCTGCTGAAAATTTTCACACAAGGTTGGAATCCTACATTACTTCAAGATAAGCAGTGAATGGAGTCCAAGAAAACTGAGCATGCAACATACTCTTATTTTGACTTTGAATTCAGAAATTCCCATCTGAATCCTATCCCTTATTCATCCTTCCTTCTCTCTGCTTCTTTCCACCAAAACTGATTCTTTGTTCTCATCCTCAACCAAAATGGTCTTTGTGAACTCTTGTTCTTCCTTTGTTCTTTTTGCTCTCTTTACTCTTGAACACATCAACCATAAATTATCTTTCACACATGACTTCTTTTCATAGACCATCAGTCATCTAGATCATTGCCACCTTGTGTTTTCTTTACTCTCTGTGCCTCAGCTCTGTAACGCTACTAACAGAGGTCACAAAATCTTGCTATTAGGTCCACTACAGAGCCATCAAATCTACTTTCAAAGAGGTACTCGCTATTTTACATCAAAATTTTTATTATTTCTCTCTTTATTCTCTATTGAGTCTTCTAAGTGGCCCTACCAAACCTTCTGTCCTAAAACCTGAAGGATACATTTACCTTAACTATAAAAAGTCCTTATTTGATCTTTTCATCTCCTCAAGTTATCCCATATCTTCTCACTCTGTCAATGCCAAATTCCTAGTAAGAATCATCTATACCTGCTGCGGAAATAAGTCACTTCTCAGTCCCTTATAATCTGACTTCCTGATCCACCATGCAATAGGAGTTGCTCTCTCTAAGATAATCAAAGCATAAACTCCAATGGTTTTATCCTCCTTGATTCTGCAGCTTTTGATACTGTTAACTACTACTATCCCTCTTCCTGGAAACTCTTTTTTTCTTTGGATTTTAATAGTTCTGCTTTCCCCTATTTGTCTTCCTATCTGTCTGACTACTCCTCATTTTCCTTTGCTGTATCATACTCCATCTCCTCTCTTTTAAGTATGGGATTTTCCAAGGTTCCATCCAGGGCTTTCTCTTCTCTCTTTAGTCTTACTCTCTTAGTTCCCATAGATTCAAGTAGTAATTTTACTCAAATAACTCTCAAAGCTATATATCCAATGCTAATTTCTTGCTTGAATTCAAGTCACTCAACATTAGCTATTTCTCTATAGCTATCTCAAAATCAATGTCAAAAATAGGATTCATTATATTTCCCCATCTGAACTAATTAGGGTGCCTCCATCCTCCCACATATCTAGATCTATAGCTTTGGAGCTATAATCCTACTTCAAAAATACTAATTTTTGAATTTATTTGCTTTTAGATGTTATTATGGGGGCAGTTAGGTGCTACAGTGAATAGAGCACCAGTCCTGGGGTCAGCGGAACCTGAGTTCAAATCTGTCCTCAAACATTTAACTCTTACCAGCTGTGTGACCTTGGGCAAGTCACTTAACCCCAACTGTCCTGCCTCCCCCCCCTCAAAAAAAAGAAGAAAAAAAGAAATTATTATGGAACTTTGAACATACCCTTTATCCCATTAGTTGTCTTGTGTTATTGATTCTACCCTTGATCCATCCCTTTCTCTTCACTTAGTCACCACCCAATTTAATCCCTGATCATGCGTCACCTGGACTACTACAACAGACTGCTAACTGCTCTTCCTGCTTATAGTCCCTCCCTTCTCCAATTTGTCCAGCAAACAGTTACCAAAATAATCTTCTCATGTCATAAGAATGACTTTGTCCATCTCCTATTCAACAACTTTAAGTGGTTTCCCTTCGGATACAATGTAGCCCTAGGTTTGACTCCACTGCTTTTTGACACTCTGTCTCTAGGCCACCTTTTAATCTAATTTCATACTGCCTTTGTTACAAACATTACAGTCAAACTTGACTTTTACCCAGTCACCCACCTCCATGTAGTCACACAAGCCATTCACTATGTCTAGAATTCGATTCTAGGGTGGCTAGAGCACCAGCCCTGAAGTCAGGAGGACCTGAGTTCAAATCCGGCCTCAGACATTTGACACATTTACTAGCTGTGTGACTTTGGGCAAGTCACTTAACCCCAATAGCCCTTCAAATAATGATTGAAAAAAAAAACCACAATAGAATTCTATTCCTCCTCATTTCTTTAGGTAGCTAGGCAGTATAATAGATTACTATAACACTAGGTAGTATAGTAGAGTTCAGGACATGGAGTCAGGAAGACTTGATATCTAATCCTGCCTCAGACTAGCTATGCAACTCCGTACATGTCACTATCCTGTTCTTCACAATGAAAATAACAATAGCACCTACTTCAAGGTCATTAAGTAAAGATTAAATCAATTAATACCTGTATAACTTATTTGAAAACTTTAAAAACTATAGACAGATAGATATATACACACATACATACTCATGTATATACATATACATGTACACATGCACATAGATACATGTGTATACAATGGTGGTGATTGTTATCTCTGCCTCCCAGAATCCTTGCCTTCAAAGATCAACTCAGGTACCATCTCTTTCATGAAGCCTTCCCTGATTTCCTCATTGGGAGTAAACTTTCCTACTTGATTCTCCTTGTCCTATGTTCATTTGTGTACACTTTCCACCCTCCCCCCAAGAGAATGCAAGCTTCTTGAGGTTTGCTCTATTCTTGTCTGTGTTCAGATTGCTTGCACCATGTTTGACACATAGAAAGAACTTAATACATTTTAAAAATTGAATTAGAGTCTAGCCAATTAGGATCAGTTTGTTTACTTCATTGTGTCTCTCTTACACATCTATAGAACTAGCATAAGAATATCTACTTCTTGAACTTGGGAGAATTAATAAAATCATGCTCACAACACACTTGGAATGCTAGAATATGGTATCATTAAAATAGACCTACAATAATCTATTTTTCCCATGAGAGGAAGAAAAAGGAATCACAGAAAAACATGTTGGCATAACCAGCACATTGTAATGATATTAAAGCAGGCATTTATCTTTCTTCATAAAGTCTAACCCATGGCACTGTGTGCAATCAGGATTTGTGTGTGTGTGTGTGTGTGTGTGTGCAGGTGTGCAGGTGTGCATATGCATGAGACATACAATCTATGGAGGGAGGTGCAAAATCAGAAGCAAGCCAATGGTGATACTGAAGAACATACCATCCTGGTTTTCCATGTGCCATCTCCACTTCTATCAGCAAATAGCTTTTCACATGTGACATTGCCCCCACAAAAACTGTACATGAAACTGGGGGCTGGGGATGAGGTCAGATTTTGGTTCATTCTTGCAGAGATCCAAGAGAATTTCTGAGAAGAATCTCTGTGGGAGTAAGAATGGAGGCTCTCAAACATGGTACAAGGTTGACGAATGAGTTTCAGATAATTGCCTCTTTAGAGATATATCCAAGGCTGTCTACGAATGGCTTTATTATCACAGATTCACCTGTACTAGAAAATTAACCCTCAGCTGCCAGAGCAAGTGCCAAATGCAGCCAGAGTACATGAAGTACCTGAGGGAAAGGAGAAAACATCACCACCGTGTTTTAATTTCATGTATGCATTTTCACAGGTTGGCATGCTGGAAGGATGTACCCTAATGGGCAAGTTTCCTCTCTTTTTACTAATTGTATCCCAAGAGCTTGGGGTAGCATCTGGCACCTCTTAATAAATATATTCTGAATATTGTATTCTAAACAGCACAACTACATAGTTGCCCAACCTCATAAAGTGTTACCTGGGTCTGGATATCTAACCACAAATAACAGAATGCAGGAACAATCATCATGTTCCTTCTTTACATTCTTACAGACTAATGATGTTAGCACAATATGGCCCCCAACTATCACCAGTTCTGCTGCTTCCCCTAGCTTTGGTTTTGACAATATCTCCTCTCCAACACACTCTGAGGGGGGTTTTATTGAAGTAGGTATGGGAGTGGGGGGATTAAAGGTCCTTAATAGCAAAAGACAAGACAGCTTACCTCATTTGGATAATAATAATGACAATAATATTAATAACAGCTAACATCTATGTAACACCCACCATGGGCCAGACACAGTACTAATTTTATCAATTTATTTGCAAATATTTACAAATTTTATCCCATTTAATCCTTACAACTCTGCAAGGTAGGTGCTATTATTAACCCCATTTTATAGATGTGGAAACTGAGGCAAACAAAGGTTAAGCATATTGTTCAGGGTCACACAGCTAGAAAGTGTGTAGGGATGGATTTGAACTTAGGTCTCCCTGCCTCCATGTCCAGCACTCTATTTGAACTGTTGTACCACCTAACTGCCCTGTGGATCATAGGATTATAGATTCAAATCTGGAAGGGAATCTCAGAGACCATATAGTTCAAACCTCTTATTTTACAGATGAAGAAACTAAGACCCTGGGTTATCAAATGACTTGCCCAAGGTAACATGACTAGTAAACGTTAGAGGTGGAATTTAAGCCCAGGTCAGCTAACCCTAGACCCAGCATTCTTTTCACTGCTTCATATTGTCAAGACCTTTCTGTGGTAATCATTCCTAAACAAGGAAGGGGCCTAAACAGTCTCAATTAATTGGTCCTCTGGGCCATACAATTTTTAATTAATTAGCTCATCTTTCTGTCAGAAATCCAAAATTTCCTGCACTGCGTAGTCATTCCACCCACTGAAAGGTAGACAATTCCTACTGTTGCTGTGAGAGTTTAGTGAAAACAGATTAATTTGAGTTATGGAATGTGAAAACCCAGTCAAATCTTCAAGATCTGTGGTGGTGTTAGCTCATAACTCTCTGGGCTTCATCACCAAGTGATGACAACAGTCTCGAATATTTGTCATCTATATTACAGGAGGGACTGGATCCTGAGAAGTAAAACATTGATTGAAAAAATATTGATTAAGCACTTAGTATATGCTAAGTACTGGGGATATAAATAGAAAAGTGAGAAAGTGCCTGATCTCAAAGAGCTCACACTAGAATCAGGGGAGATGACACAGTGGGGGAGAGTTCAGCCTCAGGGTGGATGGCAAGGTCCGGAGGTCTGTAATGTGCATCAAATTTTCTGATTGCAATGCCAGGGGATTTGGAAGGCCAGGCAAATGATACAGGCCTAGAGGACTGTAAGGTGAGGTTGTGGATTCCAAGGTCTAGAGATTTTTTCTCTTTTTGAGAGGGTTTGTGTTGGCATTCCTTGGTCATCTAAGCAGTGTGAGAGTCATGTCCATTCCACAGGGGAAGAATTCCAAAAGAACCCCAGTGACCACCATTGGGAGGAGGGAAAGAGCTCCTCAGGGGCTGAGTGGAAGAGGATTCTGGTTTTCCTCTTCAAGAGTGAGGACAGAAGAGAGGGGATCAGAGTTAAGCCCGGAAGGACAGGGAGGCAAAGGAAGAGGGAATTCACAGGAAGGTTGGGAGAAAGGTTAAGACATTTGTTCTCCAGCTTCTCTATTGTCTTCATGGGTGGTAAGCAGCTGGGGATAAGGGGAAGGATGCAAATAATCTAGCCATACTATGATAGATAATTAATTGGACCCCAATTTCATTCCAATCAGTATTCATCAGTTTGATATGATTACATAAGCATGGTGATTATAAGTTTTTTAAATTAAATTTTGTTTATTTTTAGTTTACATCATTCATTTCAACAAGATTTTGAGTTACAAATTTTCTCCTCATCTTTTCCCTACCCACCACCCCAAAACAGCAATCCCACTGTATACCCCCTCCCCCAATCTGCTCTCTCCTATGTCCTCTAACTTTCTGGTAGGGCAGGATGGTTCTCCTTACCCCAGTGCCTGTATAATAATAATAATTATATATATATGTATGTATATATATATATATATATTTAAACATTTGATTTTAAAACTTTGGATTCCAGATTCTTTCCCTTCCTCCCTCATCACCCACCCTTACTAGGAAGATAAGCAATTCAATGTAAGTTGTACATGTGTAGCTACGTAAAACATTTCCATAGTGGATATTATAAGTTTTGATAGTAGGCCTCAGAACTGTGAACTGCAGATTGTAAGTTCAGAGGAAGCTAACTAGAGGACCTTTATTCTTGTTTTTGCCTTGTTATGATGAACAAGTCCAACATTGACTCAATTACACGGAAAGCCCCCCCCCCCAGCTATTTTTCTTGACTTTCCATCCCTCGTCATTCCTCTATTGCCCAACATGGAGAGATGACCATGAGCCAATGAGTGGCCTTGGTTACCAGCCTGCTGCCTGCCCTTCTATCAGTCTGTGAGCCCACATAAATATTTTGATATCTGCTCATCAGCTTGACCCAATGAACCTGCTCATTGGCTTGGTTGAACCTCCTGAAAGGTCAAGGTAGGTCTGTTAAGGTTTGCTCATTAGACAATTTGGCAAACAATTGGATTCTGTATTTTATGTAGAAGGCCAAGGGCAAGCAATGAGATTCTGTACTTTTGGTCTGCTTCGCCTGTGCTGTTTGGTTATCAAGCATTATAAAACTATAGCCCTGGAAGAAGGGGGCATCATCTCAGATCATAAGGAGTATTTGAGGTTCATCTCATTAGAGGGGACTATGGACCCTTTAATCAAGTACCATTGGCTTTAGACCCCTGCCTCAGGGGGTTGTCTTTTTTCTTGCAGATTGGACAGTTTTGAAAATCCCTATAATAGTTGGCCTCTAGGTTTCCACAATGAAATTTCCCAATTGTTTTCTTAGTTCCTGTACCTGCCTTCAAGATTGGTGTGTGTCCTGAATTTCACTTTGCAGGTGTTGTTCCCATTTCATCAAATCTGGCATTTGCTCAGCCTCCAGTACATCTGCCAGCCACAGAGAAACCACAGGCCACCTGGAAAGCTGAGTTTCCAGGGGCATGACATCCCATTTTAAAGGATTACACTATTCTTGGCAAATTCTGCCCTTGGCAGAGATCAGGCCCAGTCCTGCTGGAAGTGTGTAATACAATGGCATAGAGACTGTGTCACATCCTGGTGAAACATATGTGATGGTGACAGAGAGGGAAGTGTGAGTAAAGCCACCATCTGCCAGCGTGGAGCAGCGGAAAGAGCCTTGGATGTCACAGCAGGGGATCTGTATTCAAATTCAGACTGTCACTTAATACCTGTGCCACCTCTATAGGCCTCAGTATCTTCAACTTTTAAATGGGTGGATGGATTAAATTACCTCTATGGTCCCTTTTAGCTCTAAAATGACAAAATTTTTGCTTTACCCCAGTTGGGTGTGTGGGTACTCTGGGCTTGGTCTTTTTTTAGGGAGTAGGTTTGGTTTAGAATTCTTCTCACCTAGTAAGCAATTTTCAGGTGTGGAGGCTGCATCTTCTCTGTGTTGTGGCATCCTTACAAGGTTGAAGCATTCTATTACTGCCAAATACCCAGGTCAGAGGAAGCTGCTGAGCATCTAGATTGGTGGGTGGGAGGAGGAAAGGAAGGAAGGAAGGAAGGAAGGAAGGAAGGAAGGAAGGAAGGAAGGAAGGAAGGAAGGGAGGGAGGGAGGGAGGGAGGGAGGAAAGCCAGGTACTATACTAAGTTCTTTCCAAAAAGTATCTCATTTGGTCCTCAGAATAGCCCTGGGAGGCTGGTGCTACTATTATCCCCATCTTACTGCTGACACAGAGGCAGTCTAGGACTGCTACAACCACTGTGGCTCCTGTCTCAGCATATCCTTCCTCCTCTATCAGTCTTCTTCAACTGTTGATCACCCAGGGGCCAGTTCCTGACATGGATCCTCCTGTCCCAGCAAATATTCCTTCTTATCACTGCACATAAGAGAGGACCACTCTAACCTTGCCTCTTCTTGGGGACTAGATTCATAGGTCTTCTTGTCAGGGAATCTATGACATCTGGTGGAATAAATATGTAATCTGCAATAGGAAATGTCTGACAAATAAATGATGCCTCAGTCTTGTATTGCTGCTGAGCCAACAGGGGCTGTTTGGAGGTTTTATTGTCCCTAAATCTATTGTCATGCATGGAGATGTGATCTAGCTTGCCTTACTCTGCTTCACTGGGCCATGTAAGATAAACAAGAATATCTCAGCCCTCAGGAACCTAAACTCCAGGCCTTGCAACAGACAGATTCTGTCCAGGACCAGAGGCTAAGATATTAGGCCCCAAAATTTATGCTATGTATATAAGGTATGTCCTGGGGATGCATCATTCCTTGTCATCTTGGAAAGAGGAAAAGGAACAGACTTGAGTGTCAGTTCAGTCAGGTGTTTAGGGACCAGATCACTAGGTATTTACCAGTTTAGAGGCCCTAGTTCTTAGGCCATGTGGGGTTCATGATGAAAAGTTCAGAGAAGAAGCAGAGCAAGGAGAATCAGGAAGACTTGCTTTTGATGGGTGCTTTGAATTATGGAGGCTTCATAGTTGTGGGGAGAGGGGTAGTTTCCTATTAGTCTAGAGTTATTTATATTCTTTTTTGAGAAGGGGAAGGGGCAACCAGGGTAATACCATAAGTCTAAGGTTAACTATATGCACCTGAGAAGGCAAGGTTCAGTGAAGAGAGAAGGCTTTACTCTCAAATCCCAGTGTTTCCTCCTTATAGAAATGTATTAACTCTAAAATACAACATAAATATGGAGGATTGTAGATTCTTAGGACAATGTGGGAGACCACCAGATAAGGATGAAAAGTTGCCTTGATAGTCTATAGACTTGGGTGAAAGTCATTTTTCACTTAGGCTGAGTGCTGACATGGAAATTGAAGACTTCATTCCACTTGTCATGGAAACTTAAGCACAAGTCAAAATTTTATGTTGCCAGGGGAAACCTTGAGTAGAAGCCAAATCCTGATGTTTTTATGGGTTTCATCCATATGACATCCATTTCTCTCATATACTTTACATTTTGAGGTCATAGAGGCCTGGTTTTCTCTAGGAGATATTTTATCCCTAATCACTCAGTTACTGGCTGCTACCTTTCTAAAGTAGTGGACCAGGAGGAAGTGTAAGCAAACTCTTTGCTCCTCATTACTACTTCCAGATCAGATTTTTGCCATCTTCTTTCAGTGGCAGAGCTGTAATTGGTACCAGGAGAATGGGACTTTACCTCAGAATGCCAGCACACGGAAGAATATATTGTTTCCTCTTGGTGTCCCATTCTCCCAAAGCATTCAAAATCTACTGCAGAGAAAGCAACTTCAATGGCCCAGTCACATTGTTCAAATGCCAAATGTACATTTGCCTAAAGAGCTATTTATGGAAGGCTCATAAAAGGAATGTGCTTATATGATAGTCAGAGGCAGTCTAGGCAGTCTACAACCACTGTGGCTCCTGTCTCAGCATATCCTTCCTCCTCTATCAGTCTTTTTCAACTGTAGTCAGAAGAAGTGACACAGGAACATCCTCAAGATCTCTCTAAAGAACTTTGCAGTCAATTGTGTAGCAAGGGAGATACTGGCAAAGGACCGCCCAGCATGGCATGCCCACATTAAAGAAGGTGCTGTGCTCTAGTAGCAAAGCAAAATTACAGTAGCGCAAAAGAAACATGAGACATGCAAATTTAGAGACATCTCCATTCCAAATATTCATATGTACTATTTGTGCTTGACCTGAGGTAGAGCATTCTGTCTATTCAGCAACACTTGGACATACTGTACCCTGACTTCAACACAGTAATATTATTTTAGTCTTCTTCAGGAACAAAGGACAACAACCAATCAACCAATCTCAAGACCATCTCGTTATCTTCCAGAAATAAAGGGCACATGGTACCCAAAGGACTTGTTTGAGAGAGGGGCTGGTCTTGTCATCACAACTGTATTTATGTTTAAACTGTTTGATGGACTACCAAGCCCCTTCCCAACACACACACACACACACACACACAACTGGAATGTTCTCTGTATTGTCATGCTCTCTTCCTCAAAAACAGAATTTGACCCATTCGCAATTTTCAGTGGTTATATCTTTGCTTAGCAGCATCTCTGCCTTTTAGATTCACCTCATTTATGTAGAGCTGTAAGTCCAGATTCTTGTCAAAGTCATTCCCTAGCCTCCAGATCATTCTCTCTCCTTCCTCAAGAATTTGAGTACCTAGCTCACAGTCTTTTTCTCTACCTTCTCTACCTTTCTCTACCTTGCCCTAATATTCAAGGAATTCATCTTTACTCTACCTCAACCACCCCCAAGGGTGATGACATCTTAGCTCATTCAAAATTCTATGAGCTCCATGACATTAAACTCTGAAATTCTCTGATCAGATGATTATACTTCTACCCACTCTTTTTTTTTTTTGCTCCTGAACCTTTCCTTCTCTCCTGTGGTGCCTATTTTCCGTCCATTACTCCTTGTTCTCTGACACAATTATCTTTATTCTGATCTTCCTCTCTTCTCTTCACAATCTAAACCCCAAATTGACCAATTCAACTCTATATTTACCTCTCCCCTGGAAGCTCTTATCCTACTTCATCCTTTGCTCAATCTCACCACTCCTTTATTGCTTCTACCATTCGCTTTTTCTGCTCCAACTCAACCACTGGAGGCTTCAATAGTAATGAAGGACAGCTGAATAGAATTGAACTATCCTTTTGAATATGATCTTGTGTTGAGAGGATATTCTCCATTTCCTGACCTAGTTTGAAGAATATGTTTGAAATCTGATAATCAATCAACACCTGGGTAAGGATCCTAAGCCATCTTTATTCTGAGGGACCTGCTTTTTCAAGCTCTCCTTCTCCTGCCCTCTCTTCCAAGTATCTATTTTCTCCTGACTGGACATTTTTGCTACTTTCCTGGTCTGCTTCATGTCCCCATGTCTTACCAGGAAACCTCTCTACTACACCTTTAAGCTAAGTGACATGGGACACCACAACCAAAGCAAAGGCTATGATAGTCCTGGTATTAATGAAACCTGGAAGACAACAAAGCATAGAGAGCAGCAACATGGTACAATGAAAAGAGCGCTGTATTTGGAGTCAGAGAGCCCAAGTTCAAATCTTACTTCCTTCACTTACAAGTTGTATGACTTTGGGTAAGTCTATTTACCTCTTTGGGCCTCAATTTCCTCATATGAAAAATGAGGGGGTTGGAATAGATGACCTCTGAGGTCTCCTTTAGCTCTAAATCTATCATCTTATAATCTTGCGTGGGTAGCTAGATGGCACAGAGGATAGAGTGCTAAGTCTGAAGTTAGGAAAACTCATCTTCATGAGTTCAAATCTGGCTTCAGACATTTTCTAGCTGTATGATCCTGGGCAACTTATTTAAACCTGTTTATCTCAGTTTCCTCATCTGTAAAATGAACCAGAGAAGGAAATGGCAAACCACTCCAGTATCTTTGCCAAGAAAACCCTAAATGAGGTCATGAAGAGTTGGACACAACTGAAATGATTCAACAACAAACATCTAATTCTCAACCCTTTAATTCTGGAAATGTTCCCACCCTAAACCCCAGTTTCTTCTTTCCCACGTGTTCAAACCTGAATCTGCTTCCTTTTGTTCTTGTTCAATTTATCACTTGATTAAGTTTTAAGATCTATGATACTTTGTTAAGTATTCAGGAACTAAATTAATTGAACTTTTAAGTCCTTATTCAACTCCTCTTTAAAAGTCCCTAAACACAGTTCCTTCCCAACATTAATTCACTTATAATTTTTGAAATTCATGATTTGGTTCACTATTGGGAAGTCAGATCTCTTGAACTCCTAGGTTATGGTTCCTACATCACCTTTCAATGTAATTACCCAAATATCACTGAAGACAGTCTGAAAACATATACCATCTTTCAAAAGTGGTTCCCCTATTCCGATAAGGGAGCTCTTCAACCAAGAAGGGATAAGTTTCTTATCATTAAAGCTATCTGAACCTGATCTGTCATGAAAACCTGAAACTGTATTCTTAAATACTAGTTCACATTGACCATAGGTTAATTTCATGGCCCCTTAAATATAGGCAGCAATATGATAGCAGTCTTACGCAAAAATAAAGCTATACCTATTAAAGGGACATTAGAAGGAATGGCCAGAATGATGGAGGATCAGAGATCTGGAGCTTGGAGTAACCTTTGAGATCATCTAGCCTAACCTCCCTAATTTTACAGATAAAGAAACTAAAATAGTCTCAGATTGGTTAGTAATATGAATGAGCCTAATACAGGGCCTGGCTCATAGTAGTTTAATGAATGCTTAGGGATTGCTTAATTGATCTGCTGGTGATGCCAACCTATATGATCATACCCTACAATTTATGCAGCTGTTCCTTGAACCTGTGAACAATTTGTACCAGGACTTCCAAAGATGGAAGGAAGAGTGGTGTGCATAACATTAGTAGAAATGTTACATCAGGAGCTCCCTAATATAGTTTGGGGTGATAAAGATAGTGCCTCAAACAACTGCCTGCTCAGAAATGCAACCTAGACTCTCTCAGAATGACCTCACATCACAGATTCCCTTGACTCTAACCCCTTGACTTTCCCGCTGGGGAAGGTGCTGGACGTAGCCATAGCATGCAAGATGCCTGAAGAAGAAAGAACATGGATAAATTACATTGCACCTTTGGTAGTCTTCCCATAGGTCAGCATACTGAGGGAAACACAGAAAGATATGCCTACATGAGGGAAATTTCCTGAGGATCTCAAACAATGTAGTCATACTCTTCAAAAGTATTGGAAGGTAGTAAACATCTCTTCACAAACAACTTTGGGTGTCCTTCAGTCTGGAACTCTAAAGTAAAATTTTGTCTGGGCCTCCAGTGGGATCATCTTATATGTGAAAAGGATTCTTGGAAATAAAATAATATAATACCTTTGTGTGGAAGAGACAACTAGAAATGTTTCAGTTGGGTTGCTCTATATTTTAAAGGGAATCATAGAAGAGTTTTTGTCCAGGACAGTTTGGTTTTCCCCTGAAATTAAGGAAGTTTCAGTCAACCCCTATATGGAAAGCCCCACATATTCTGGAGGTTCAGGGGTAAGGGAGTAGGAGTTTTCTTTCAGAGATGGGAAATAATCTTTTCTTCTTTGTCTTTATTGATTTTGGATATATAAAGGTCTTTGAAAGCACAAACATAGTTATTAACTTGAGGAAATTTTGTAAAAAAAATAATGGCTGTTTAAGTTCCACCACAAAGAATATGAAAGGATGTTAATTTCTTATTTCAAACTGTCCCATACAGATTTTTCCTGATGTTTTTCAGTACAAGGAACTGAGGAAGACAGTGTGATGCATTGGACAGCATGCTTGGCCTCTAATCAGGGAAATGTAGGCTTTAATACAGTTTCTGACATTTACTTGTTGCATGCCTCTGGGAAAGTCACTTCATTTCCCCAGTTTTCAGCTCCTCATCTGTACAATGAAGGGGTTGGCATAAAGAGAACTTTAAGGAACACCCAACTATGAAAATCCAACTTTGGTTCATCTAATTATCTACCACCAGCAATCACTGCTTTTTTCCCTTTGGATAACACAGAGATATGCACCACTCTAACACCAACAACAGTGCCCTGCCCCAGTCTCAGCCATAGTTCTGATTCAACTCTCAAGTCACTACTTCTTTCCCTGACCATGGTACTGAAAGTAGGGTGGTTGACTCTTATTTCAATTTCCCTGTGGATAAGCAAGAGGGAAAAATCAAGCTGCATGTAATTAACTATTGATTTTTTTCCAGAAGATTTTCACAAAGGTTTAATTTAAGAAATGAAGTCCTTAATATCTAAATTGTTCCTCAAAAAAAGCCTTTCAAAAGTTGAAAACACTATAAAATCAATTAACAAAAGTTTATTGATAATATACTCTATGTCTACCACTGTACTAGGTACCATGGGTGAAGAAGAGAAAAACTAAGAGAAAAATAAGATTCAAATGAAAAAATCAGAAGAAAACCAAGTTCTAACTTATGCAACTTTAAAAAAAAGACACCATTTGTTGCAAACTGCACATTTGTGGTGCCCTTCTCTTTGTGTTTTCACCTATTTCAACATATTCTCATTTCCCCCTTCTATTCCTACACCACATATCTCTATATTCCTTTATGCTACTCAGCAGCAGCATCTGGACTCAAAATATGTCCCACTGTCAATTAAATTTTTAAAATATTTATTAAATTCTTGTTATGAGTAGAGCCCTATGCTAGGTACTGAGGAGCAGAAAGATACAATGATGAGTAATGGATATGCTCTCTGTTCCCAAGTGGTTTGCAATTTAATAGGGGAGTTCCCACACATATAAAAATAGCTATAATACAAAACAGAATAAAATAAATTCATAAGGAAGGCACCAACAAATTGTCATCCATATTCTGAAGAAAGATCATTTCCCCTAGGAGAAGCTCAGGGAAAGCTTTAAAAATACATGCAATCCTTTACAGATTTATTATATAATCCTCTCTGGATATGTTCCTGGCATGTAGCAAGCAAGCACTTAATAATTGCTTGTTGATTGATTGATTGATAAGTGGTCTTTCTTTCCAAGAAACTTCAATATTAATGCTCTTATATTTTATTTAACAATCTATGATTTATTAAGTATATTCACACCCATTAGCTCATTTGGTCCCCATGGCAACCCTGTGAGGTACTAAGAGAGGAAAACTGAAGCTCAGAGGCTTCGAATGATTAGTTAGAAGTCACATAAAAAGTAACTAGAAGGAAGGAAGGAAGCATTTATTAAACACCTACTAAGTTCCAGGCATTGTGTTAAGCACTTTACAAATTTCATGTTATTTGAGGCTTACAACAACCCTAGGAAGAAGATATTATTTTTATCCCTATTTTCTAGTTGAAGAAACTGAGATAGGAAAAGATTAAGTGACCTGCCCAGGGTCACACAACTAGTAAATATATGTGACTAGATTTGAATTCTAGACCTACCATACTGTCTGCTGGGTCACCATGCACTTTCAGGAGGAAGAAATTGAATCCAAGTTTTCTGATGCTTTATCAGATTTTTTTATCACATTGCCTCTTATCAATGTGATGTAGTAGAAAGATTGTGAGATTTGGAGTCATGGGAGCTTGATTTGAATTTTGCCCCTGGATATACACTTTACCTATGTGACCTTAAATAAGCCACCTGATCTAAGACCTCAGTTTCTTTATCTGTAAGATGAGGGATACTTAATTGTATGACTTTTTTGTTTGTTTTTCGGTGGGCAGTTGGGTTAAGTGACTTGCCCAAGATCACACAGCTAGTAAGTGTTAATTGTCTGAGGTCAGATTTGAACTCAGGTTCTCCTGACTTCAGAGCTGGTACTCTATTCACTGTGCCACTTAGCTGCCAGTGAATGATTTCTAAAATCATTTCAAACACCAGATATCTGACTTTATGACTTGACTGAATTACAGTGAGGCTTCATAGGCAAGTTGAACCTTTGGCAGGTTATTCCTTAAGAATGGATCCACCTGTTTAATTCTTTGTGTGAATCAGAATCTCATGGAAGGAAGGAGCCTCAGAGGTTAGTTAGTTCAACATGTACTTGAACCAGAATTCAGTTTACATTTTGCCCTTTCCATTCTCATCCTGGTCTTAGCAGCATCCTCAGAAATTCTAATTCAGTGTCTACTTTGAAGCCTAGGAAAAGTAGAAAAACCAAAGAAAGGAATCCTTGAGATGCTATAAAGATACCATTAGGGATGCTAAAATATCAGTAAGAAGAATATCATGAAGGTCTCATGAAGGGGAGGCAAGTAAGAACTTTGCCTTTCACCATATCTGCTCTTTAAGCTTGAATCCAGTGGTTTTCAACCTTCCTAATGCCACGACCCTTTAATACAGTTCCTCCTGTTGTGATGACCCCCCAACCATAAAATTATTTTCGTTGCTACTTCATAACTGTAATTTTGATGCTGTTATGAATCATAATGTGAATATCTGATATGCAGGATGTATTTTCATTGTTACAAACTGAACATAACACACAGTTTGAGAACCACTGCTTGCATCCATTTTCCTCTTCATTTCCTTTATATTTGTGGGGACAATACATCAAAGACTTCTGAGGAAATATTTATTTATACCAATTGATCTTGCTGTACTGTTCTAGTAAATACCCATTTTCTAAAAGCTAATTATGTCTGGTTGAATAATTGATATCAACTAATAATCACGGGAGGAAATCACACTAGTATGAGATTATAAATTAGGGCATTAAAAAGTAATCTCCCAATCTCTTGTGGCTACCCCTCGAATCTCGAGGGGAAACAGCATGTATGCTCTGGGAATTCAACCTCCAATTATGAGTGGGGTTTGAGAGAGTAATTTCAGAGCATGGGCTATATTTACATGTCATTTTGTGGTTCAAAAATTACTTTTGCATAAGATTCTCTAATGTGATCCACATAAATCTTATGAGGAGATGCAACAGGGAGTAGTCCCATTTTACAGAAATGGATCTTGAGACAGAGAGAGTTTAAATGACTTGCTCATAATCACACAGTTAGTGTCAGAGGCAAGATTATGATTTTGAGTCCAATGGTCCTTCATCTATACTATGCATGCAAGAAGAGTCATAATTAGGAATTCTGACACCTGAGGCAAATTCAGTTGAGTGGGGTAGAGAGTCTTAGAGGCATTCCTACTCATGGGTTAGAAGTGGAGATAAGGGTCAAGTGAATTGAGGAGGCCGAGGAAATGGGAGACCCAAATCAGTTGGAGTTAGTATGGAAAAGATAACAACCCCCTTTGTATTGATCTCTTTAAAGAGAAGGGAAAATGACTTCATTGGATTGTTGATTTTTGAGGTTAAGGGGACTTTAGAGGTAATTAGATCCAATGACCTCTTTTTGCATATTGGGAAACTAAGGCACATAGAGGCACACCTAGGGTCACAAAGCTAAGTGTCTGAGAAAGGATTTGATCCCATGTCTTCCAGATTACAAGTTCAGCATTGTATACCCTATGTAAAAGTTGGACTATTGCTTGAGTAATGGTGACTTAGGGAGATTCTGAAAATGTTTGGGACTAAGGAAGTATAGGGATGAATTTATTAGAAGTGCATGGGTGGTTAATGCCATGTGGAAGAGGGGAGAATAAGGATATCCTTCTTAACTTCCCCTATTCCCCTGCTTCCCACACCATGATCATTATCAGTGTCCGGCTAAAGCCTGGCCACTCTGGTTAGGTGGTACAGTGGTTAAAACACTGGGTCTGGAGTCAAGGAGTTCAAATTCAGCCTAAGATACTTACTAGCTGTGTGACACTTAATCTCTGATTGTTTCAGTTTCCTCAACTGTAAAATGCAGATAATAACAGCCCCTACCTCACAGGGTTATAGTAAGGATCAAATGAGATGGTATTTGTAAAACAATTAACACAGTGTACGGCATACAGTAGGCACTCTATAAATACTTATTCCCTTTCCCTTCCACTCCCTCCCCCTACCTCCTCCTATGGTTCTGCCTGAAAGCATCATTGTTTCTAAGCCCTCATTGTACCATTTTTCTGTTCTGCCCCCTAAAAGCCTCATCTGATGATCCTCTAACTTAATCCAGAGCTAACTCCTCTTATAATAAATGCACACTAAAACCCTTACTTCCAGGCAAAATATTTCTTTTTTCTTTAGGGAAAAAACTCTGGCAGTGAGCCCAGTCTACTATTTTCCCCTTCTCTGATCCTTTCCAAGGAACAGCTTCTCAAGGCCTTAGGTGGGGGAGAGTAGCTCCTCCAAGGAGGCATTGTTTGGATTTAAGACTTATTTCTCTTTCCTCAGCCCTCCCTTGGTTACTGTAGCGTAAACACAGAGCTACTCCTCACCCCAGTTTCTGACAAAGAGTTTGTTCCTACCTTTTTCTTTGAAGTAACCTGACAATTCTCATCTTCCATATGTCCAATTGGAAATGGGAAGATCACTTTCAGTTACCTTAAATATGAATCTCTTACCTTTATTCTTCCCCCATTCCTGGTCCTGAGCTTGAGCCTCACCCCTTCCCCAACATTTGCCACTTATGGACTCATGGGATGTTAGAGGTAAATTGGATTTTAAAGATTATCTAGTCCTTCCCCCCCTTCCCCCCCCAAACCCCCAAACAGACTCATAGAAAAAAAGATAGGATAGACTAAAACTAATGAGAGAAAACGTAATTTTAAAAAATCCATTTGCAATAACAAAATTCAATCAATAATGCAACAAGTATTCAAAACTCAACTGATTAATAAGCATATGGTCATTATTTTATGATTATTTCATTCCCAACTCTACTTTCTTTCTGTACTTCTCTACCTTCTTATCCATAGCCTCCCCATTTTTCTGACTGGTGAGTCTGGACTTCTATTTCGTGGAAATGTCTCAGACCATGGTCACTTCCAGATTCCCCCATTCTCTGAACTTCTCCATCGTTTCATCAATAATCTTACCTTCTTCCTATATTTTCTTTCCAGCTCCCCTTTATATGTTATCTTCCCCTCAATTTAGAATGCAACCTCCTTGAGGGTAAGGACTGTCTCTTTGGATTGTATCTATAGGCCATGCTCTATTATCTGTCTGTCTGTTTGTCTGTCTACCTATCTATCCATCAATCTAACAACTAATATATGTTAGACCTTCTGATAGGCTCAAGTGCAAATAATCTCTATAAACAAGGAATTTACATCTTAATAGGGAAAATAAGAAACACATTTAAAATATGCACAGCATAAATATAAAGTGAATCAACGCAAATATATACTAAGAGATTAAATACAAAACAGTTTGGGAGGTAGGTCACTGGCAATTGGAGAGATGAAGGAAGGTTTCATGCAGAAAATAATGCACATGAGACTCTGAAATAGACAGGGTGAGAGTACATTCTAGGCATCATCAAATATTTAGAAATTAACTTGCCTGGGAAGACACAAGGCTAGGAGAACTTTAAAATTATAACAAACAAAAACTGAGGAATGCCTAAATAATTTAAGTGACATTCATTGGGAAGGAAGGAAGGAAGGAAGGAAGGAAGGAAGGAAAGAAGGAAGGAAGGAAGGAAGGAAGGAAGGAAGGAAGGAAGGAAGGAAGGAACAG
>CM053593.1:250750109-250808909 GCA_028646575.1 Pseudocheirus occidentalis | reverse complement strand
TTTCCTTTCTTTCATCATCTATCTTTTTACCTACCACCTAGCTATCATTTATCTAATTTGTATATCTACCTGCTTCTCTAGCTATCATCTATCTACCTTCTTCTATCTGTCCAGCTAGCTACCTATCATCTATTTGCCTGTCTAATTTGTCTATCTAGTCTATTTATCTATTTGCCTGCCTATCATCTATCTAATTCACCTCTATCTATCTATCTATCTATCTATCTATCTGTCTGTCTGTCTGTCTGTCTGTCTGTCTGTCTGTCTATCTATCTGTCTGTTTGTCTATCTGTCTGTCTATCTATCTGTCTGTCTGTCTATATACCTTCTACATCAGAGGACCCAAGAAATAGACTCATATGAAAATCTTCTCTGGATCCCTTTGCATGTGGATGGAATGTTTTTTCACCAATGCAAACCCAAGGATAGCTACCAAGGACACATGAGGAGATGAATTAGACCAATATTAAGTGATCACTTGCTTACTTTGGGTACCACAAGAAGTATCTGCACATATTAAAAGACAGAAACTCTGAACTCTAAGAGCTTGCAGCCTAACAGAATAAGATGTATACAAATCCACTATCTCAGATTATAATATAATATAATATAATATAATATAATATAATATAATATAATATAATATAATATAATATAATATAATGTAATGTAATGTAATGTAATGTAACGTAATATAACATAATGTAACGTAATGTAATGTAATGTAACGTAATGTAACGTAATGTAACGTAATATAACGTAATATAACACAATATAACACAATATAATACAATATAATACAATACAATATAATTATAAATTAATATAATTATATTTTATATATAATTAGAAGTTAATTATATATTAAAATACTATATGGGGCTTGTTTTTAAAATTATTTTATTTTTAAAATATTGTTTAAATATGAAAGGAGGCTCAATGGTTGTGGGGTAGTTGCTGTTAACCTCTTTAGAATAGGATTTTTTTAGCATCAGATAACAGAGTGTTAAAGGGTCAGTTTAGAATACAGTGGCTTACCACTGTTCTTTAACCTCACTCACTTGGTTTGCTTCCTGGTATTTGCTGAGATTGTGTGTACCTTAACAGAAAGGTTGCTCCCATTAGTTGCTAATCCAGCATTGCACAGTGGAAAATGAGTTAGAATTAGAGTCAGAGAACCTGTGTTCAAATGTTGGTCTTACTACTTACTAGCTTTGTGATCTTGGGCAAGTCACTTTGCCTTACCTGAAAAATGAAAAGGTTGGACTAGATGTCTAAGATACTTTCTACTTCAAGATCGGTGGTCCTGTCATTTAACCCATTCTGGGCCTCAGTTTCCTCATATGGACAAAGAAGGAATTGAACCAGATCACCTCTAACTTATTGTACAATCATTTTCAACATCCAAATAAATCATGAACAAGTTGTTTCTTTTCCTTAAACCAATCCTGGATCTATGATCCTATGATCCTTTCCATGTTCTTAAATATCAAATTGGGTACTGCTGTTGTGGAGTCATGCCCTTTCCATTCCATTAATCAAGATGAGTTTCCTTCTTGTGAGTCTTCCCAAAGGCTCTGACCTCATCTCCCTTCTCTTCTCTCAATATGTTTTCTCCTTTGGGGATTTCATCTTTTTACTTTGGAGTTTATCTACTCCAATGACTTCAGTTTCCATGTCCAGGCAAAATGCCTTCCAAATGACATCCCCTGACCTGCTATCCTTGAAAACACCTCAAACCGGGCAGCCCAATGTTTCTGGCAGAACCAGCTATACGTGTAAGAGGCAGAGATGCTACTTCTCAGGAAAGGAGGCGTGAATGAATGCAAGCTTCCTCAAGGTCAACGAAAGAGTCAGGGAGCAGATTACATTAAAATGAAAGTAGCCAGGGGCAAACCTAAGAACAAATATCAATATTATTGAATCATCGATCAAGAAGTAGGAGAGATCTGAGAGGTCACCTTATATATCCAACCCCCTAATTTTTCAGAAGAAGAAGCTAAGGCCCTGAGGCATTAAGTGACTTGCCCACAGTCACACAGCTTGTAAGTGATGGATGAGATTCAGATAAAGATGTTAAGTCTAGTTCCAGGAAAACTGATTAGATGAGGGGACTAGGGATAGGCAGAGGTGACTTAGGTAGTCACAGCTATCAGGACAGGTGATTTAACAGACTGCCCTTTAGCTTGACTGCAGTGTCAATTTGTACCCCAGAGGCATGGCCATGCCCCACCTTTTCCCCTTTCCTTCCAGCTTAATGTGCTGCAGCTGTGTTCTAAGCTGACTCTGACACAAACTCAGTATGTCCCCAAATTGATTATATTATCCTCTCCCCCTCCCCCAACCCTTCTTTGTCTCTTGACTTCTCTGCTCTGGTCAAAGGCAATACACAGTCTTGATAGCTCTGTGATTCCTGGAACCACCCTTTCCTGTTTTCCCTTCATATCCAATCAGTTACCAAGTCCTATTCATTCCAACTACCTACACTTCTTCCTTTCTATTGATACCGGCAGTACTCTGGTAGAAATCTCTTCAGTTGAATATCTTTGTTTTGCACAGGGGCTCCAGATTAATCTTTCATATTCACAAAGGTGATCCTGTCACTCCTGTACTCCAAACCCTTCAATGACTTTCTCTTGCCTTTTGAATAATGCTCAAATACCTTAGCTAGGAATTTAAATTTGACAGTGTTTTTCAGCTTTCTCTCCTCCTACCCAGCACCTAAATCCTCTGGATTGCTCTTCACTTTCCAATCAAAAATAGAATTTGGTAATTTCTATGCTTTTGTTTCATACAATTATATATACCTGGAATAGTCTCACTGCCCCCTATCTCTGCCTATTGAATCCCTACTCATCATGCAAAACACAATATAAATATCACCTCCTTATCAAAGCCTTCCTTGATTATCCTCATCAGAAATAATTCTTGGTAGAGAGGGAACAGATCAGAGGTAATAATGATGATGATGATGATGATGATGATGATGATAACTAATGTTTCAATAGCACTTACTATGTGCCAGACACTCTTCTAAGCATTTACAAATATTTTATTTGTGCAAAATGTGACATACATTTTGAGATGTGTATAATGTGCTGATTTGTTTTATGTATGTATGGCTATCAGGGAGGAATTCTATGGGAAGAGGGCAATCAGTAGGTAGTAATAGAGAAATAAAAAATATTGAAAAGAGTACCAATGAAGCATTAAAAATATACAGAAGAGGGGCAGCTAGGTGGCAAAGTGAATAGAGCACACCAGTCCTGGAGTCAGGAGGATCTGAGTTCAAACCTGGCCTCAGACACTTAATGCAAAACTAGCCGTGTGACTTTAGACAAGTCACTTAACCCCAATTGCTCTGTCTTCTCCCCTCCAAAAACACAGAAAAAAAATAGAAGGCCATAAAAACATCAATTTTGTTACTAGCTTGTTAAATGTAATATGTTCTTAAAACAAATGTCATGGGTTCGCATACAATTCTCTTTAATGTTTGTGTTTATTGATGTTTGATAAGTTCATAATAAAATGTACTATTAAAAAAGGTGTAGGAGGGGGAAATACAAGCAGAGCCAGGCTGGGGGTGGGATGGAAGAGCAAATCATGGAAGAAGTGGGATAAAGCCACTAGTGAGGAAAGTCTGTTAATCTGTTGAACTGGCTTTTCAAAGGAGGGAGAGAACAGGTAGAAGGAAAGCGATTCACTTTGCAGACTTTATCACAAAGCTTAATCAGTGTCAATCTCTATCTCTTTGGGTCCTATGGGGGACCTTTGAAGGACATAAGACAATACGGGAGCCCTTGTCAAGAGAAGCAATTGGGGGGTAGGGGGGGAGGGCTGATTCACAGGTACAAACATTATCCATACTGGAAGGGTTTGCCATGTTTCACAAAAGGAGATGATACTAACGTTTGCCTGATGTAATAAGTAATAAGCAGTAGTAATACATGTAATAAGTAGTTCAGCTCATTACAAACCAATTCTTTTCACCCAAAATGCCCTTCCTCATCCATATATAGATAGTGAATGTGTGTGTGTGTGTTGACCATGTACATTATGTACGTCCACATGAGTCTGTCCAGACATGGGTTGTTTGCGAGGCATGAGTAGATACCTCTAGAGTATCCTCTGATCACCCTTGTTCAAGGAAGTCTTTGATTCCTGATAGGAGGGGATGCAGAAAATTGATGTCAGTGGCTGGTCATTCTGTTGTCCTCAGAAAGAGGAGGTATCAGACCAAAATTATATCCATCTGGTCTTCTAAATATTGTTACTCTAGGCAGCTACATGGTGTAGTTCCTAGCCTGGAGTAAGGAAAACTTATCTTCATGAGTTGAAATCCAGACTGAGACACTGGCTGTGTGACCCTGGGCAAGTCACTTAATCCTGGTTGCCTCAGTTTCCTCATCTGTAAAATGATCTAGAAAATGAAATAGCAAACCAATCCAATATCTTTGCCGAGAAATCTCCAAATTTGGTCACAAAGAGTCAAATATGACTGAACAAGAACAAGGAGAAATAATTTTTAGGTTCAAGTTGAGCTCCTGTTCACGATCTAGTGGCAGGGAAAACCAAGCTATATATCACAGGCTTGCCTCCCTCCCCATGAAGTATTAATTCCACAAAGAACATACATAACAAAAAGCAATGAAACCTACTTATCCAAGCTGATAGCAAACAAATCAGAGAAGACGATCTACGCAGATGGTATGCCGGAAAATATACAAAATGAATGAGCTTTCCCACTGGGAGCAATAAATCTCAGCTCAACTGAGAGAGTCTCAGATCTCACCCATGGGGAAATACCCCAAAGTTTCTAGTGTAGTAAACTAGGGATAGAGACAATCAACGTGTGGTCCAGGGATCAGGAACGTGTGGTCCTCTAGATTCTCAAGTACAGCCCTTTGACTAAATCCAAAGGTCACTGAACAAATCCCTTTAATAAAACGATTTGTTCTGTGAAACTTGAACTCAGTCAAAAAGCCACCCCCAAGAACCTAGAAGACCACATGTGGCCTTGAGGTCACATGTTCCCCACACCTGTGGATTATCCTAGAAGTCTGCTTCTTCACTGAATCTTTCTATCCTAGATAAGCATCTGATACCTTAGTGAGTTATCTCTCTCTAAGTTAGAAACCAGAAGACAAAGATGTCTCTTCTCTAAAGCTTTCCCCAGCTTTACCCCTCAGGCAGGCTCAGAGCAATGAATAATCAAGCTCTCCCAGTGAAGTGAGTCTTATGTAAATGCATTTTGCCCTTAAACTTACTCACACATAGAGTGTGTATTGAGAGCTTAAAGAGACCTTTAGACATTAGACATTTAGACTTTAACTCCTTTATCTTAGAGACAAATGATAGCTGAGACTTAGAGACCTTAGATGACTTGGCCAAAGCTGCACATTGAGTAGCAGAATCAGGATTAGAACTTAAATATTCTCTGGTCAATAAAAATGTGGATTAGATCTCCTGACTCCTCTCCATTAATCCATATCCAGATCAAGTCCCATTTCTTTCTTTTAAATTTTTAAATTGATATCTTTTGTTTTATTATATTCTTTCCAGAGAACTATCCCTTAAACAAAAAGGTGTGTGTGTGTGTGTGTGTGTGTGTGTGTATTTAAGAGGGAGGGAAAGCAGTTTAACAAAACTAACAACACATGAAACAAGTCCGACAGCAAACATAATGTTCTACACTCATAATATCCTCTACTCTCTAAAGTAGGAGGTACATTTTCTCTTTTGTTGATCATTATAATTACATAGCTTTTAGTTCAGTCTTTTTTTCTTTAAATTTGTATTGTTGTATTCACTTGGTGATTGTCTTCCTAGTTCTACTTACCTTACTCTGCATCGGTTCATATAAGTCTTCTGTTGTTTCCCTGTGTTAATTGCTATTCAGCTCTTCTTTCACTGCAGTACATCCATATATTGCCATTTAGCCGCTCCCCAACAACGAAATCTACTTTGTTAACAATTCTTTGCTACTATACAATGTCAAGCTCCATTTTCACATTGTAGATTTCTATCATAACTTCATTCCATATTTGGTGCCTTGCTTTTAAAATTCATTTTTAACCTATGTTCTGTATTGTGCAATTAACATCTTATTCTCTAATTGAATGGCAAGGTACTGGAGCAAAAAGAGCACTTGACTTGGAGTCAAGAAATGTGGGGCTCAAATCTTACCTCCAATGTAACCTGGTATAAAATTGTGTAGCTTCTCTTAAATTTAATTTCCTCATCTATAAAAAGGGAGCTAATACTCATACTACCTATCTCATTTTCAATTTCAAATTCCTCAATTTCTCTGAGGAAATTGCTTTGTAAAATCAAAATGTTATATAAATTTCAGAAGACTAGTAGACTCTCTCACTGGGGTTTAAATCCTTTAAAGTTGGAATAGTCCCAGAGCTATCACATCTATGCTCTGCTAGAGTACTAGCTAGTAGTTGCCCTCAAGCTAAGATTTCCTGTCCTTTTTGACTTTCTCCTACTCTAATTGGAAGTTCCTGACAACAGTCTATTATTAGACCTGACATTAAAAATGTTGGGGATTTTTTTTAATGCCTTTCAAATCTCTCAAGCTATTTTTGGAGATTTGACTCAATACATATATATGCAATAAATATTTAATTGATTACTAGCTGTGTGACCTTGGGCAAATAACTTAACTCCAACTGCCCTGCCCTCTCCCCTCCAAAAAAAGAAAACCAAACCTTGAATAAATTGAAAAAAAATTTAATAAATAGTGTAAGGACAGCTAGATCTGGGGTCATAGAAACATGGTATTAGAGCTGAAAGAAAAATTTAATCAATGTCCTCATTTCATAAACGAAGAAACTGAGGCTCAGAGACATTAAGGGACTTGTCCAGGTCCCACGGGTAGAAGGAGTCTGGAGCAGGATTTGAACCCTGGTTTGTTGACCATGTTCTTTTCACCTAGGATAGAATTTCAATTGTGTTATTCATTGCTTCTGTCATCTTGGACAAGTCATTTCCTCTCTCTAGGCTTCAGTTTCTGATGAATGAGTTGGGCTAAATAATGTCTAAGGTGGTTTCTAGGGTCATTGGTGTGCTGGAGCCAGCTTACACTGGCTCTCAAAAATCAAGTTGTCAGTGAGTATTTACACCTTGGAAGTCTGCAAAGAGCACAAATCAGGCTTGATTTATTGTTTTGTTGATTTTCTAAACTTCAGAAAGTAATAGAGAAAATTTTAATGAGCAAATAAAATAAATCATAAATGCTACTAATCAGGATTTGATTTATAGTTTTGTTGATTGTCTAAACTTCAGAAAGTGATAGAGAAAACATTAATAAATTAATAAATCATAAATGCTATACATCGGGGCTTGATTTATTATTTTGATGATTGTCTAAGCTTGAAGTGATGGAGAAAATGTTTAAAAAAATTAATAAATGATAAATGCTACAAATCAGGACTTGAGTTATCATTTATTGATTGTCTAGACTTAAGAAAGTGATGGAGAAGATATTAATGCCACAGTTTAAATTTAAATGGGTGTTGTGTGTACATTTTATTTTTTTTCCGAAAGTCAGTTGTGAAACATTTCCCAGCACACCTACCCCTGAATGAGTTTGTAGCTGATCATAGACTCAGGGACATAGGCAGGAGGTTGGGAGTAGACAGAGGGAAGATATCACCCCCCTAATAGTGCTAAATATAGACCTGAAATATGCACATTTCATCATCAAGACAGTTAACAGGACATTCTTCCCCACTTTCCCACCTCCTTTTTCTCCCCCCATTTCACTTCTCCACAGAACATTTCCTTCTTTTTGTGGCTGCTTTTCCTCCTTCAAGGCTGCCTATAGAAATTCAAACTGATTCCACCTGTATGAAAATGATAAGAAGTTCCCACTCAGACGTTCTAGGGCATCATTGCTCTGACTAGGGCAAAGGACAAAACTCACTGAATTCCTTTTTCCTGAATGCCAGCTCAGAAAGCCCAGAAGCTTTTCTCTTCCAACTGCCGTCATCATCATCCACTTATTAAGTATCTTTCTACACTTGATCTATCAGATTCAAGAGAAGAGGTGCCAATAAGAAGTCTCTCAGTGGGAATGAGCTCATGTCTGTACCTGGCTCTGCTTGCAAGGAAAGCCTAGTATGAACCAGATATGGAGAAGAGTGATGCCAGCGATAAACTCTGCTGGAAGACTTCAGAAAAATATAGGGAATTTATAAAACACTATCAGGACACAAAAGATTTCTGTGATAAAGTTGTATTAGCAGTTAATAATCTCACCAGCAGTAGAAAGCTATCATCTCTGGCTATGTGTATATTAAGAGATAACTTCAAATTGAAAGATATCTCCCTTGAGGGCACTACATTAAATTCAAGAGTGGTTAAAAAGCATAATTTTAAGACATTTGAAGAAAAAGCAGAGATATTGGGATGGTAGAGAGATGGAGAGGGAGGAAGAGGTCAAGTGTACGTGTGTGTATGTGTGTGTATGTGTGTGTATGTGTGTATACATACACATACATACATACACATACATATGTATATGTATGCACGTGTGTGTATGTGTGTGTGTGTATATATATATATATATATATATATATATATATAATGATACATGGGCATTGGGGAGAAATGGGAAAGAAATGGGAAAGATGTGGTTTTACCCTAGATAGAAACTTGAGGAAATACTTAATTACATGTGAGATTCCTAGAAAGGAAATTGGGCTATCAATTGAATTTATAGGAACTGAGGTGGGGAACCCTGATTAATCAACTTGGAAGTCCTTAAATTAGTAACTAATGAAAAACAAATTTGCTTTTTTTCTCTCCTCATTAATTTGTATTATGTGAAGGAGATTGCATTGACAGTAAACAGTAAAGAACTTAATATTCTGCTAAAATAGAGAATACCACTGGATTATTAAATAAATACACAGCAGTCTTCTCCAATTAGTTACTGTTTATAAAGTGCAATGAGATTCTGAGATGAGAGGTGCTATGACGCTGTAAACCATTCTTGTTATTATTGCTACTACAACAGCTATAAATGGAAAAAAAATGTGCTTAGAATATATAGGAATGAATGCTTGTACAAGAAAAAAAATTATGTATATGGCGGGGAGCAAGATAATGATTATTATCTCCTGGTTCCTAGAAACTAATATTCCCTCAGGGAGAATTGCAAATTCATATGCTCACTATGAAAGATGTATTCTATCTATTTGCTCTAAGGGCAAGGGGTGAAGGGGAGAGGTTAAAGAGGACTGGTTAACAGCTGTACCACCTATGGACTGTGGGGGTTTTTTATTCTGTTTCCCTCACTAGGGAATGGTGAAATTGACACAGATTCTGATAAATGTGCCAGGAGCACAGGAAATCTGATCAGCGTCATAGGGCTGCTATTCACACAGGGAGAATCAAAGAGTTGAGTAAAATAGAATCATGGGATCTTGAGGGCGGAAAGGACTTTCAGAGGTCACACAACATGCCTACACGGGGACTTAGCTGTGTGGGTCTAGTATTAAAGTCATGAGGGAAGTGGAAGATTGTTGAAGCAATGAGCCAGTAGAAAAAGTTTACCAAGCAAAGAAACAGATATAATCAGGTTGAATGTACCATGGAAGGCAATCTGGTACTTGCCTACATATACTTTTTAATTCATTCATTAATGATTCACTTATTGTGTGCCTATATTTGCAAAACACTGTGCTGTGTGCCTAGGGAGGGCATTTGGGAAAGAGCATTGAATTTGGAATCAGAGGACTTGGGCGAGAAATCTGGATCTGAGATGTACCTGTGTGATCTTGGGCAAATCAACCAACTTCTCTGAGCCTCAGTTTTTCCATAAGCAAAATCATAAGTTTGGACTAAATAATTTCCTAGATCATTCTCTGCTGTAAATTTTATGACTCTAAGATACTAAAACACAATTCCTGCCATCAAGGAGTATACAATCTAATAAAGAAGATTAAGAATTCGGAATGGAAGAAACCATCAAAATCATCTAATCTTACCCTTTCTGTGTATTGATGGAGAAACTGAGTACTAGAAAGATCAAATAACAGTACTTTGCCTTTAAAAGGTATAACAGCTCTTACAAAGACCCTGGAATTGAGTTGTATTTCTTCCCAGATTAGTTGAGGGAAGCTAATTAATATCAGTACTAGAGAGCAGGATTTCTCCCAGTACATAGGCAGTATTGAGGTTCTCTTAAAAAAGGAGAGAAAAAAACGGAGGTAGTGCATATCAAGCAATAGCATGATGGCTACAGCAGCTGGTGGCAGTGATATTGACAATCCCCTTCTTCAAACCCATGTTTATAAGGGGATATCATAAGGGATTACCTCTAAATGAAAATTTTACACATATATACACATACATGTGTGTATGCATGCATGTATGCATGCATGTATGTATATACATAAAAATATGTGTGTATGAATTTTGTTTAAATTTTGGTCCTTCCTCTAGTGGTCCTTATCCACTGTTCCTAATTTTGTTTCCAATTCTGCTTTTCTTTATTCTCTTTAAAATTAATCTTGTTTCTCATTAACACCTATGGATAACCCTGTCTTTGTGTTGCCTAGTGTCCCTTCATTATAGTATGTAGGTACAGAACTACTATAGGAACTACAGAGTAGATGTTGACCTTTCCTAACTCTAGAGAGCTTTTGTTCTCCAACCAGGGTCATCCACATGAGCCATTTAATTCATACTTTAAAACTCTGCTTTTTGACAAGGTACTATGGAAATTCTGGTCCACCTGCTTCATAAGATTAGGGGTTTGGGGGGATAAGGGGTTAATGAAAAAGTGGGAACAGGAAAGAAAATGCCTGATGTGAAGATTAGAAGACGAGCAACAAGAAGAGTTTATAGAGCATCATGTATTGATTACTTTTACAGTGACTAAGAGAAGAAACCTTCAGTCTGGGTTTTTTGAAGGTTATATAACTTCATTAGCATATTTATAGGGACACAGGCTAAGCCAAGTAAGGTAATGAGATATCTTGAATATTTGATCCTGCCCTTATTCCTCTCCATTTGGATAAAATTCTTTCCTTTTGGCTTCTCTAAGCCCATATTTATATTGTATTAGTTTATATGATCACAATGATCAAAAATTGTTTCCTTTTGGATTGGGGCTGACTTACTGATAAGGAAAGCAGCCCTGCTGAGGTGATTATTGAATATACCATCATCATTTGACTAAGGGAAAAACCAACTCACCTGAAGGTGATGAATAAGGGAAGGATTCTTCCATACATAATATCCCACAAATGATTAGTCTTTTTGCGTGGCCCCTACACTTTTAAAATTGTGTAGCTCTTTCTTTTGATCTCACACCTATGTCCACATATGTATAATATATACATATATGATTGTGTTAACAATTATGTTAACATATTATCACACATATGCAAAAACAGAATTTAAAAGGGATGAACTAAAAGTAAAATATTTTATCTTAGAGTCAACAGGGACACTGGAGTTTACTGTGACATGGACAGAACTGAGCTTTAGGAAAATCACTTTGTCAACTATGTGGAGAATGAATTGGAATAGAAAGAGATAGATCAGGCAGACCAATGTGGAGGCCATTGTGATAGTTCAAGGGAGGAATGACGAGGGCCTGAACTAGAGTGATGGCCATTTGACTGATGATAAAGAATCACATGTGAGAGATGGGAAGATAGAAACAACATAATTTGGCATCTGATTGGATATGTGGTTGTGAAGGTAGGAAAAGTGAGGAATTGAGGAAGGTGTTGGAGTTGTGAAAAGCTGGTGGATGGTAGGACTGGAAGAATGGCAATAACCTAGACAGAAATATGGAAAGTCGGAAGATGGCTATGTTTGGAGAGGGGTGGAAGATGCATAATGGTAATTTCATTCCAGATCATATTCTGCTCATAAATGTTTGTCCTGTGTGATCCCCCCTGTCCTATTCAAATAATAAGAGGAAGACTGGGTTCTTACTCAGTCATATTAATATGTGTTGTCTGAGAGGCACCCATCACAGCCACAAAGTGATCAGGGAGGGGTACAAAAAAAGGTAGAAGAAAGAAAAAGAAATGAAAGTGATCAAGAGGGTGAAGAAAAGAAATTATATTACATTAAATTAATTTTATTTAATCAAATACAGGAAGGATGAAGGATGGGGAACTTAAGGGGAAGAGATAAAGATACTGTGAGAGGGAGAAAGGAGAGAATGTAAGAGGGGAAGAAAAACAGTAATATTGTTTATGCATATAAACATATATATATGTATACATAAAAATAATACACACACATACTAGTATGAGAAATAAAGAAATAAATAGACTTAGAGGAAAATGAGATTATAGAGACAGGGAAGTCAAAAAGAAGAGAGAAAAAAAGTTGAGTGTTCAATTATAGCAACCTTTAGAAAAGGCATAGAATATAGCATAAAGGAAAAAAAGCTGCTATCCTTTAGTTTACTTTTTTCAAAAGCACACCATATTCTAGTGGCCACCTTTCAAGACAACCTATTTCTCATCTCAATACTTGTTTTTAACATAGTAAGAATGACTGGCTTCATTGAATTACAGCCTGCTTCATTAAGAGAAATGCCATAGGATGGAATGGATTGCCCACAACTTAGGGGAGACAGAAAAGGATCACTGAGAAAAATGAGTTCACAATCCTTTAAATATCTTATAGTTTTGAACAATTGCCTCAAAAATTGTATGTCTCTATCTTCCTAAAACTAACATGAATAGACATCGGCTTTCTCAGAGGTATGGTACATGTCTTTATAATCCTTGATCTAAATCCCTCTCTCCAGCCACAGCTTTCCATCCTTGTCTCTCCCTTTTTCTTATTTCTGCTGAAGCCATTCTTCATACCTAACGTGACTTCCAAAATCACATGGGGTAATAGGATGGAGTAAGCTTTGTCTCAGTTATGTCTCAGGTGGTTCCATAAGCTACCACTTTTTTTTTTGCTTTTTTGTAGGGCAATTGGGGTTAGGTGACTTGCCCAAAGTCACACAGCAAGTAAGTGTGTCAAGTGTCTGAAGCCAGATTTGAACTCAGGTCCTCCTGACTCCGGGGCCTACTACTGCACCACCTAGCCACCTCAACTTACCACTTTTAATCAACAAATAGTCCACCAAATATAAAGTTATTAAAACTGCAGCAAGAAGAAAAGGTGTTGGAAAATACTTTTGTAGCAGGGATTTTACTCCATTTAGCATGCATGGAGATGGAACCATAAAGAATATCCACAGTACTTTCCTTAGACCTGAACAAGGGGAAGAAAGTAGCTTCAGGCTCAGGTTCCCTCCCCCTTGGAAAGACCCATTCATCACTGGCAAAAAAATGAAGATAAAAACAAAATAGGAAGAATAAAATAAAATAATTATGAGTAACCTGTGAATGTTATCTTATTTGCATGGGATATATTGTATGAGATATGGAAATATCTGAATACACCTAAATTAAGCCAGCCAATTGGTTGGATTGTGTGGTGCAAAGATGATGCAAAAGCCTGTGGTAGAATAAGGCTGTAAATTGCAAAACTCCCAATTTGGAACTGAGGTTGCTAGTTCCTGAGTCTGTGCATGCAGAAAGTTCAGCTCCATAGTGACAGATTCTATGTTCCCAGTTTCACCTAGATTAGTGGTAGGGCTTTGTCCAAGTGAATCTAATTCACATACATACATACACACACACACACACACACACACACACACACACACACACACACATAGCCACAGTTCAGAATGGGATTGGTAAAGGGGGAGAGGAAACCATCACACTGTCCCAGAACTAGTCCAGGCTGGATGAGATTTAAGTCCTTCACAGAGTGCCATGGGAGTGAGGTGACTTTGAACTCAGATCCTCCTGACTCCAGGGCTGGTGCTGTATTCACTGTGCCACCTAGCCGCCCCATTATTTAACTTTTCCTTTAAGAATTTGGATGCTATGGCATTTGGTGCATATGTTTAGTATTTCTATTACTTCATTATCTGTAGTACCTTTTAACAAGGTGTAGTTTCCCTGCTTATGCCTTTTTATTAAGTCTTTTTTTTTGCTTTTGCTTTTGCTTTGTCTGAGATCATAATGCTACCCTGACCTTTCTACTCCAGTTGAAGCATAATAGATGTTACTCCAACCTCTTCTTTTAACTCTATGTGTGTCTCTCTGGTTCAAATATGTTTCTTGTAAACAACATATTGTTGGATTCTGATTTCTAATCCATTGTTATTTATTTCCATTTTATGGGTGAGTTAATCCCATTCACATTCACAGTTGTGATTATTCACTCTGCATTTCTCTCCATCTTATTTTCATTCTGTTTATCCTTCTCACTCTCTTTTTGTCCTGTGTCTCCTCTAACATCTGTTTTACTTCTGATCACTGACTTTTAAAAATTTCCTCCTCTTTTATCACCCCACCCCCATGCCTTTCTTTTATTCCCTTTCCCTCCTACTTCCATGTTGGGTAAAACAGACCTTTTTTTAAGTTACCAAATGAGTATGTAGATATATTTTCCCATTTTTGAACAAATTTAGATGTGAATGAAGTTCAAGAATTGCCTGCCCTTTTACTATTTCCCTCTTTGGTATAAAAGCTTTTCCTTGCATACCCTTTTTATGTGAGAAAAATTTCCCCCCTCTTCCTCTCCCTTACCTTTTTCCCAAAGCATCTTTTTCTCACCTGTCTTTTTTTATATCATCCAAACATAATTGATTCACTCCTACACCGTCTTTCTATGTACAATCTGTCCAACCACCCTAATAAAGGTGAAGTTCTTAGAAAATACTGTATTAATTTCCAATTTAGAAAGGTAAACAATTTAAACTTATTGATTCCTTCTCATTTTTACTTTTTAATACTTTACTTGAATCTTGTATTTGAAAGTCCTCTATTTCATTAAATATCCATTTTCCTCCTGAAGGATTATGATTAGTTTTACTGGATAGATATGCTTGGTTGTAATCCTAGCCTCTTTGCCTTCCGGAATATTATATTACAAGCTCTTTACTCTTTTAATGCAAAAGATACTACATCTTCCATGATCCTGACTGTGGTTCCATGATATCTGAATTGTTTTCTTCTGACTACTTGCTATATTTTCTCCTTGACCTAGGAGCTCTGGAATTTAGCATTACAATTCCTGGGAGTTTTCATTTTGGTATTTGTTTTAGGAGGTGATCAGGGGGTTCTTTCAATTTTTATTTTGTCCTCTAGTTCTAGGACATCAGGGTAGTTTTCCTTGATAACTGCTTGAAATATAATATCTAAGCTCTTATTTAATCATGATCTTCAGATAATCCAATTATTCTTAAATTATCTATCCTCAATCTATTTTCTAGGTCAGTTGTTTTTCCAATGAGATATTTCATATTTTATTCTATTTCTTCTTTCTTTTGACTTTGTTTCATTGTTTCTTGATGTCTCATGGAGTCAATAACTTCCATTTGCCAAATTATAATTTTTAAGGAATTATTTAATTCAGTGAGCTTTTGTAACCCTCTTTCCATCTGGTCAATTCTACTTTTAAAGGAGTTAATTTCATCAGTATTTTTGCATCTCTTTTTACCAAGTTCTTAATTGTCTTTTCATAATTGTCTTCCTTTACTTTAATTTATTTACCTATTTTTTCCTCTACCATTGTAATTTGATTTTGAAAATCCTTTTTGAGCTCTTCCATGAATTCTTATTGGGTCTATGTTCAGTCCACTTTTTTTCCTTTGAGGTTTTGCTTGTGGCTGTTTTGACTTCATGGTGTTCTGAGTTTGTGTCTTGATCTTCCCAGTCTCCATAGCAGATTTTTACAGTCATATTCTTTTTGTTGTCATTTGTTCATTTTTCAACCTTATTTCTTAATTTTGATTTTTATGTTAATGTTGGGCTCTTTTCCTGGCATGAGGAGTGGGGAAGGAAGGGCTCTGTCTCAAACTTCAGACTTTTTCACACTGCTGCTTTAAAAGCTAGCTCTGGAGGTTTGGAAGGTTTTGATGGTTCCAAGGTGGTGTGATCTGAGGAGAGGTGTGGTCATTGTTCTATTGGTCTGCACTCTGGTTCTTATCCAGGAAGGGCCTTGGATCTTTTGGGATTTAAATTGATACTGCTCCTTAGGGTCCCTACTCCACTGGAACACAAAGCAAAACTATTCCTCAGGGCTCCTGATTCCTTAGGACCAGAAGTTATACTGTCCCCTGAGGGTTTCTATCTCTTTTGATTGAAAGTACTCCCCTCTACCATTGAACTATGACCCAAAAGTCAATATAAGCAATAGAGTTGCCATACACCATCAGAAATTGCATCCAGTGCTAGCATAGGTATTATCTGTAATCTCTTTTTTGACCAGTTGCCAGGTCTCCTTACCATCTCTGTACTGAGAGCTCCTAAAGCTGTTGCTGTTTCTGTCACCACCAGCTAGTCCCACTAGAAGTGTTTTATTCATGTAGGATTCAGGACAACCTCTTCTGTGTCACAAATATCTATTTCTGTCCTCCTATGTTATCTGAAGAATTTCTATATTGAAGAATGCCTCACTCTGATCTTTTGTTCGCTCTGCCATTCCAAAATTTAATTTGAGGCATTATTTTCAAGTTGTTTGGAGGGGAATGTTAGGAGAGTTCAGCTTTCTTTACTCTACCATCTTGGTCCCACCCCCAGACATCTCCATATCTAACATCCTCCTACATGAAAGGAAGGCAGTGCAGCCCCCCAAATACCGATGATGCCCTTGGTGATATATAGAAAACACAATTAGAGCAGTAAGAACAACAAGGTGTATGAGACTATAGTGATAACAATAGAGCAACACTAAGCAGGCTTCTAGCAGATAAAACTAATCAAGCAGCAGAACTGATTAGGAAGACAATTTCTCTTTAGATGTTATACATTCAAAAAGCATTTATTGATTACTTCTTCTATACAAGACACTGTAGAAACAACACATAAAACTATGTAAAGAATTTGACCTAAAAGGAAGATGTTATTCATCTCCAGAAAAAGAAATGACATAGACATACAAATAGTACAGTCTTACGTATATAGGTGACGCAGTGCTAGATTACTAGACATTGGATCTTAAGGTCTAGATTAAGGCAATTCATGGATGCTATGGAAAATGATAAAAACTCACATTGATTTATATAGCACTTTAGGGTTTACAAAACACTTTACCATTATCTCAATCAATTCTTCCAACAACTCTATCATGATGCCCATTTTATAGATAAGAATATCTGATTTATATATAGAATATTCCTACAAGAATATAGAAATGCCTGTGGAAAGACAAAATATTGTGTACAGGAACATGAGCTAAGTCCAGAGAAATAGTCAATAAAGACAAAGAAGGTAAAGAGAAAGGAAAAGGTACAGAAGAAAGTTTTGATTTAAAATGTCTCATTAGAGAAGTCTCTAATAAGACTTTCTGAAGAGAAGTCTTAACAATGAAAAAGTTAGAAGAGGAAGAGAGAAGAGATTAGGGAGGCAGAGATGGTTTATGGTGAGCCTTGGAAGCAAAGTTGAGTAAATATATAATGGTAAGTTGTAAGTCAATGAAATGCTTTCAGAAGGAATAAAATGGCCAAAGTAGTGTTTAGGAAATGGTATCCTTGGCAGCTGCACTATAGACTGATTGGAGATCCTAAAAACTCTGTTGACTGTCTTAAAATTGTTGTAGACAAACTACTTGAAAATAGCTGGGACCAGGAAATCATTAGTATGTGCATTTGCATGCATTTTGTGCTACTTTTAGAAATTCCCTGAAGGAGAAAAAGGATAGGTAGGAACAGGAAATCTGTAAAGAGAAGATTGCAATTGTTCAGATGTGAGACCATATCATTTAATTGTGAGCATGGAGAGAAATAAAGACAAACAAATGAACTTGAACTGAAAAAGACAACTTAACTATAAACCCAAAGGAACTAGGCAGAAAATAAACAACTCCAGTGGTTTCCTATAGCCTCCAGGATCAAATATAATCTTCTTTGTTTAACTATGTGGCATAGTAGATAGAGTACCAGACCTGGAGTCAGAAAGGCTCATCTTCCTGATTTCAAATCTGGCCTCAGACATTAGCTAGCTGTGTGAGCCTGTACAAGTCACTTAATCTTGTCTGCCTCAGTTTCCTCAAATGTAAAATGAGCTAGAAAATAAAGTGTCAAACTGAAGAGGTGTGGAAGAGGGGGGTCTGATGGGGTGTCTGAGGGATGTCATATAATCCCTCTTGGGTTCTTGTCTGGAAAAGAATTTCATCAGGACCCAAGCTGTTTTTTGGTAAAGTTTCAAAGTTTATTGATAGGCTTACTTAGTAGCTGTCAGGCAAAATAGGGGAACCTGCAAAGTGCAGGGATCTGAGGTAGAGTTATAAAGTTTTACACTCTGCAGCAGGCAGGAAGAGGTTAAGGGAACCTGCAAAGAGCTATGGCTTGAGGAGCAGTTCTTATAACCCTAAAACTGTCAGTCAAAGGCTAATTATGCTAACTAGGTGGGCAAAGGTGGAGTTTGGGAGGAGCTTAGGAGTGTTCAGTGCTTAAAGGGACGTGCACTTTTTATATTAACTGCACATGCGGATTGCCCATAATTCACTGATAAATCCCCCTATGGAAATATAGAATATTTTAGCCCCCGAAGAGGGGCTGTCCAGAGGTGTGGTTTTATGCTTTACACATCACTAGGTTACTTTTGGTCAAGGATGAATGAGGTATATCCAATATGGCTATTGGGAGGACAGGCTTTATTGTTTCTAAGTCTGGGAACTAGACTGATTAGGAATTCAGGAGGTACCATATTGAGACGGAGTTATCTATCTGATAATGCTGCTCAAGGCTTTTGGGTGCAGCTGGCCACATAGAACAAAGGGGCTATGCATTTCTCTAAGGGTTTGTTTATAGGATGCTTTTCAAGGCTTGTCTCTAGGCAGACTTGCTAGCTAAGGGAAGACTTTCAGGCTGGGGGAAGGGGAGAGGCAAAGTTGATGCCTTTATGGCTGGGGGAAAGTGTGACTTTTACAACTTAATTACACAGGCTTGTTACAGACTGATGTTACATACATAGGTACCAGAACACAAGTGAAGTTTTACAAACTGAGGTCACAGACAAAAGCGTCCTATACTGCATCAAAACCACTCCAATATCTTTGCCAAGAAAACACCAAAAAAGGGGTCACTGAGGGTTGAACAAGACTGAAACAGCTAAACAGCTACTTTGGCCTAACCTATCTTTCTAGCCTCATTAGATTTCATTCCCCTCCTGAATTCTCTGTTACAGCTACACTGATTCTTTCTGTTTCTCAAGCAGCAAACAGTATCTCCCATTTTCATGTCTTTGCACTGTCATCTCCCCATGCCTGAAATTCACTCTCCCCTTTTATCAGTCTTATAGAGAACCTCTCCAAGATGGAACATAAGCACCATCTTCTGCATGAAGCCTTTCTTGATTCCTCCAACTGCTAGTTGGGGTACTACATACACATACACACACACACACTGATATATAATGTGTATTTACATATGCATATATATGTGTACATATAGAAATATACACACATGTATATGTATATATGTACATGCAATGCATATATATAAATGTGCATTCTTATACTATTATATATACACACGCACTCATATATATATGTATATAAATTCAGTTTAATTTATGCTGTATGTATTTATGTGCATATTTTTTGTCTGTCCTATTAAAATGGAAATTCCTTGCAAGGAAGGAGTTTTCTAGTCTTTGTACTTTGTGCTTGCATCCCTGGTGCCTGACCTATAATTAGCACTTAATAAATAATTAAATACTTGATTGATTGAAAAAGAGAGGCAGGATGGAACCTCAGAAAAAACATGACCTGGGTTCACACTCTGCCTCTGTTACTATCTGTGTGAACCTAAACAAGTCATTTAACTTTTCTGGGAATCAGTTTCTTTATCTGTGAAATTATAAGATTAAACTAAATGGCCTTTAAGTTTTTTTCCAATGCTAAATCTTTAATTCTATGATCTTCAAAAGTGTTTTGGACAGAGGTTATTCTGAGATACAGTTCATGTGATCCACGTAATTTCTGGACAAAGTTACATATTTGTGGAATCTGACCTAATTTTTACTTTACTCCCTGATGAAGGTCAGGGAGAATATTCCATGAGTTCCCACCATTCTCAAGTCTATTCCTCTTTCTCAATCAGCTCACCATTAGAAGTTCCCTGTGTCCCATCAACAATTGGTATTCACATGAGTAAGTTAATCGATCACTTGATCAACATTTATTAAACACCTACTATATGCCAGGCAATGTGCTAAATGCTGGAGATATAAAAAGAGGAAAAAGACAATCCCTGCTCTCAAGGAGCTTATAATCTAATGAAGGAGACAGCATGCAAACAAATATATCTAAGCTATATACAGGATAAATAGGAAATAATTAGAAGAAGGAAAGTACTGGAATTAAGAGGGGGTAGCACCAATGCAATATTCACAGTGCCTATGACAGCTATGAATATGCTGGTGTAATTCTGAATCACAAAATATAACAGGCTCTCTGCATGTAAGACAGAACCAAAGCATTTATTAAAACATGAGAAAGCCAAATCCCAGCACCAGAAAGTCAAAACCATCATAGCAACAAAAGAGTCTATACACAATAACAATGCAGGAGGCACCATCATCCCCAAGCCTTCCCTCTGCCAGGGCCTTCCTACAAATGAACACTCACAACTCACTGCCTGATTCCTCCCTCTCCCTCAGTTCTAACTGCTCTGACCAACTTCCTTTTGGCTCTGCTCCACCCTTCCTGCTCCACCCCTTTCTGGTCCACTTGCTGAGCAAGCTTGGTTGTACATAGTTTATGTGTCATATAGCTAGTTTTTGTGTTAAGTGTCTGAGGCTGGATTTGTGAGTTCCTTGAGGGCAGGGACTGTCTTTTATCTTTCTTTGTGTCCACGACACTTAATATTATGCCTGACACATAGTTGGCACTTAACAAATGCTTATTGACTGACTAACTGAATGGCTTATGATACAGAGGGATGAAATAGCACAGAAACAATGCAAATGTGCCTACATTCTAATGGTAGGGGGCCCTTTCAAGGAGTTAGTACTCCTTCCTTTCACTTTCAGTTCCCCTGTATACAACCAACCTTACCTCACAGTACCACCTGATGTTCTCATAATGAAGACAACAATTTTCACTATTGTTTCAAATTAGTTTGTACCCCAGATTATTTTTGCCCAAGTGGCTCTCTCTACTTGTGGAGACATTTTAAATATAAAGAAATCTAACAAAGCATGAAGTTGTTTCAAGTCATAACTTTAAAAAATGTCATAGAAATATTTTTAAAGAATACATTTCTTTATCTAAACTTGCTCACTTTGTGATATATTTATTTTAGAATAAATTTATTAATATATTTTACTTTCACATGATTCACATTATTCACTTCTCACATCTTTTTCCAAAGAAACATCTTTTATAATAAAGCATAAAAAAGATGAAGAAAGAAAAAACTTCCACAAACTAAACATATCAAAAAAGTCTGACTCTATCTGCAGTTGTCCTACACCTGTAGAACTCCACCTTGGCAATCAAAGTAGGGAAAGGTGAAAGGTACCCTCTCATATATCTTCTCTGGGGTTTATCACATTCATCACAACTTTGCAGCATACAGTCTTGATTGTATTTATGTTCTTTCTGTTATTTTTATTTCCATTGTTAAAGATATTGTACATATTGTTTTTCTGGTCTTGATCACAATTCCACCAATAATGCATGGGTGTACCCATCTTTCCACAATCTCTACAACACTGATTATTCATTCAAGCAATCAACAGGCACTTATTAAGTGCTTTCTATGTCATAGGCACTTTAATACTATTCTCATCTTTGTTTATTTCATCTTTTGTCTTTAGTCTAATTAACTAACACATCCACATCTATAGCTCAATGATAACTGCTTATATTGATGATGATCCTTTGATATGGCAAGATCTTCAAGTACCTTTTGAATGACCAAAGATTTTTTTTTTTTTTGCTTTTTGGAGGGGGGAAGGCAGGGCAGTTGGAGTTAAATGACTTGCCCAAGGTCATATAGCTAGTTTTTGTGTTAAGTGTCTGAGGCTGGATTTGATCTCAGATCCTCCTGACTCCAAGGCTGGTGCTCTATTCAATGTGCCAAATAGCTGCCCCCAAAGATTCTTAATGCTGAATACTTTTTAGCTGTATGGCCTTGAATTCATTACTCAGTCTGTCTAGGTCTCAGGTTAGTCATCTATAAAATGACTATATTTACATTAGCTTTCACACAGAATTTTTGGAACAAATCACATAATAGATATAAAAGTGTTATTATTAACAGAAGTTTATCAACATAGGGCTTCCCACCAGGTTGCAATTTACTTATTGACTATACCAACTCACAACTTGGTATAGTGGCGAGGACGGGAGGATTTAATATATTTTATTGAATTGTTCTGTTATATTCAGTGGAAATTGGTAATATATGACCAAAGTAATTCTTCATTAGCTTGAATATTCTCTATTAACCTGAACCTATAGTTAATTGGAATGCTATACTTTCTGATCATTAGGATAAAAGAATGTTTACTGAAAACGGCTTATTGAATTCTTCTGTACTACTGATAAACTGCATGATAGCTCTAAGAAAATTACTAGGTTCAACTAATTAATGTCATTAAGATGGTCTTCTATGACATGTTGGGTTGTGAAAATTTTCAAATGGTTTCATAGGTCAGTGAAGCTAATTAAGTAAGTTAATCGGACTATTACTTGTTACATATTGCGGGAGTGCTGGAATTGGGGAGTCACTAAATTTTGACTTTGTAGCAGGGTTTCAGCCCTGGCTCTATTACCTATAACTATATGTCCCTGGGTAGCCGGTGATGCAGTGGATAGAACCCTGGGCCTGGAATCAAGAAAAACTCAGTTCTAATTCCAATTCTAGTAAATATATATGAAACACCTATTGCTTGCTAAGCGCTATTCCTAATCTCAAGAACAAATCCAGACACAGATATTTACTATCTCTGTAACTCTGGGTAACTTACTTAACCTCAGTTTCCTCAACCATAAAATGAGAATGATAATAACACTTACCTTTCAGGGTTGTTGTGAGGTTCAAATGAGATAGCATTTTTTTTCTTTTTTTTTTTTTGAGGGCAGTTGGGGTGAAGTGACTTGCCCAAGGTCATATAGCTAGTTTTTGTGTTAAGTGCCTGAGGCTGGATTTGAACTCAGGTCCTCCTGACTCCAGGGCTGGTGCTCTATTCACTGTGCCACCCAGCTGCCCTGAGATAGAATTTTTAAAAAATGCTTGACATAGTACCTGGTACATGGTGGGCACCGGGTAAATACTTAATCTTTTCCCTTTACTAAACTCTCTAAGGCTCAGTTTCCTCCTCTGTCAAGCGAGGGTAAAGATATATGTCCTGCCTACTGTGCAAGATTGTTGTGAGAATAAAGAAATGAGATATTTTTGTGAAGGTATTTTGAAAATTGTAAAGAGATTCCATATAGAAATTTTTACTGCTAGTGCCTTAGGCTGGATTTGAACTCAGGAAGATGAGTCTTCCTCACTGTCAGCCAGGTTGTAATCCACTAGCTGCCTTAAATGATTATTGTTTTCTAGTACGGTTTGGGGTAAGTTATCAAGGACATGTTTTCTCAAATTTTCTCCAGATCCAACTTGGATTACAAATCTTTCAGTTTCATTTTATTTTTATTTCTTTTTTCATTGTTATAATCATTGCATATGACTCTTTCTGTATCCCCAGCACTTAGCAGAATTCCTGGCACATAGTAAATGCTAAATTTTCATTTCATAAATTCATAAATAAATCATAAATAAATTAATAAATCAATGTTCATTGATTGATTATGTTGTTTTCTTGGTTCTGCTTAATTCTGAATGCAGTCGAATAAATCTTTTCATGCTTCTTTGAATTATTTGTATTCCTCATTTTATTTTTTAACAACACAGTAATGTCCCTGTATATCTATGTACTGCAATTTATTTAGCCTTGCCATATTTGCTGGGCACCTATCAACAGTATAGGTTGGAATAAGTTCTCACTAGCTTGTTAGAGCCATTTGTTAAATATTCAGTCTGAGCATATTGTTCATGGAATAGCCAGGAGACCAGTGTCATTGGATCAAAGAGTATGTGATGGGAAGTAAGGTTTAAGAAGACTGGAAAGGTGAGAGGGGGCTGAGCTGTGAAGGGCTTTGGATGATAGAAGATTTTGTATTTGATTCTGGAGGCACTAGGGAACCCTTAGTGTTTATTGAGTATAATAATGGAACTGAGCTTGATGAAAATCACTTTGGTGGCTGAATGGGGAATCTATTGAAAAGGAGAGAAACTTGATGGACATAAACCCACTAGCAGCTACTACAATAGGCCAGGTGTGAGGTGATGATGGCCTGTATCAAAGTGGAAGCAGCATCAGAGGAGAGAAGGGGGTATATTGAAGCAATGTTTCAAAGGACATAGTTGGAAAAATGATAATATTTTCATAAGCATAATCCTGTAAGGGGGCAAATAATATCTTAGTATTATGAAAATAGTTTTGACTTTGTAAAGTCAAAATGCTTTTCCTGAAAAAGAATCAGTGACACCCCCCCCCCCTCCCAGCAATCCCCAGACCACACCTTGAGAACTACTGGAGTAGGTAATCTCTGTATGTACCATGCTTATCTGAGTAAACCTCATTTGCCTAAAACAGAAGCACCCTAAGGGATTTTTGGAGCATGGTCAGATTATCTATCTTTAAGGCCATTGCATCCCAATCAAATAAGGAAGTGCAGCCTCCTTTGATTGGCTGCTTTTGGATGACTCTGGAGAAGAGAGTAAGACTGATGACTTTGCGCAACTTTGCCCCACTCAAGTCTAAATCACTTGCAAGTCAAGACATCATTGGTCCTCTTCCAAAACAAAGGATGAACAACAAGATTCAATCTAAGCATATATACTTCAAAAGTCAGGCAACACTACAAATCAGGACTTGATGTACTGTTTTGTTGATTGTCTAGACATTAGTGACAGAAGAAATCTTAACACAGATTGAACTTAAAAGTATATCATATACACTGCCCCACACCATCCCAGTACCCACTGGTTTTTAAATACTTACCAGTACATCCCTGGCACCTTCTCTGCTTGCTGTTCTTTTGGCATGACTTGATATTGATGAAGCCATGTTGGCTTTGACAAAACATGAAACTGAAGTTTCAAACCTATAGGTAAAGTAGAAAATAAAGGTCTTAATAATATAGCTAATAAAGTAGTTCCCCCATTAACTAATAGTAGCTATGAGGTAGCAAAAGTGATAAGGATACAGCAGATGCTGTTTATTCTGAGCCTATATTAAGATTCTAAAGCTATTTGTTCAAGCAATTTGCAATGCTTTAGGTCTCATCCTGGAATCCTCGTATAGACTTTATAATCTCTGGGTATTCTTATCCCAATTCCTGCTCTGAGCAAGAGTAGTTATATCTCCTCCTCAGGATTTCAGGGGCATGTTTGAGAAGCAGGGAGGAATCTTTCTATTGATATTGGCTTGAATCCCTATTCTAATATGTTCCCCCTCAAGTCAATCACCAGAGATTAGTGTCCCAGTATCCTTTACATAATTAGCATGAATTTGTTTTCCAAAGGAATATTTGCTGAGTAGATATAGCAAGAAGAGAAGTACAAACACTACCCCCCCAAACACTATCCCTCCCAAACACTACCCCCCCACAAACACTACCCACCCCCCCAAGTAGAGACAAACTCTCCCTTCTACCAACTCAATCACTGGGAAAAGTAGGCTCAAAATTAAAGTATCTATAAATCATTTATCCCATCAAGTTCAATGGAGCATAGCCAATGGATGAAGTTAATTGCTTGTTGTATTAGGACTTGGAATCGAGGACCAAAACCAAATTTTCTTTTTTTGGCATTTAAAGTCCTTCCTTGGCTCAGACCTAGCTTTCTTACCTTGCTCTATGCTCCTCTCTTTCACACACTCTTGCACTGGGCCAAACTGACCTTCTTACTGCTCCTCACAAGTGACAATCCAGCTCCTTTCTCCATGTCTTTCCATTAGCCATTCCCTATGCTTGGAATGGACTTCTTTCTCTTCACCTCTTAAAATCCCTGGATTCCTTAATTGCTTAAGTGGGAGGGGGAGGAAGTGTAAGTAAGGGAAGAGAGGGGTGATGAGGGGAGAGAGAAGAGAGAGGGAGAGATTACGGAACTCAAAATTTGAAAAGCAATGTTAAAATTATTTTTACATGTAATTGGGGAAAAATATAAATAAATACATAAACAAAAACTGCAATTACTACCTTCTCCAGGAAGCCTTAACTGATTCTTCCAGATACCAGTATTTCCATTAAAAATTTCTTTATATCACGTTTGCAATATATTTATGTGTGCCCATGTTATTGGCATCTTTTTTTTTCAATAGACTATAAAATCTTACAGGGTGGAGGCAGTTTCATTTTTGTCTTTGTAGCCTCGGTGGCCAACATAGCAGCTAGCACGTAGTAGGTGCTTAGTACAAGCTTGTTGATTAAATGAGCATGAACTCTGGAAGGTCAGAGACCATCTCCTATGTTTCTTTGTGATCCCCCTAGCGCACTACACATAATAGTTGCTTGATAAACATTTGTTGAATGAATGAATCCTTGGGAAAAAAAGCTTCTTCAAATTAACTTCTTCAATGAACCATATTGTGGCAACCTCTGTGGAGTGTTAGAAAAGAGGCATACAAAGGGAGTCAGTTTTGTTTCAAGAGTAAGAAGAGGATAAAAAATTCAAATCCTGCATGTCAGAGATAGAACTACTGTCTGTTTGTTGGTTGTTGGGTTTTTTTTTTTCAGTGTCTGGGTGGTTTGATTTCATGTGAGCTCCAAACTCAGTACTACATATCTTTCCTCACAGCACTGAGCATTGACATCAGTAGTCAAAAAATCATGAGCCATCACCCCCCAAATGAGTTAAGCCTGTTTTTGTCCTAATGCTAACATGACTGCAGTACATTTTTACATATTAATCATAGAGCAAAATTTGATTATTTAGCATTTGCCAGAAGCAACCAAAATAATTGTGATCCTTTTTTTAAAATCACTTTATCATTCTATTGAGGTTTTCTTTGGTATGTTAATTCAATTCAGAGTAGCATGCATAAATATTTATAAAAATGAGGCATACCTGTTGAAAGAATCTAATTTCTACATATTCTGACTCATGCACTTGATTTTGTTATAGATAAATATGAAGGATAAACAAAAAAGTATGTGTGTGTAACTGCTCTCTGAGAAGTATGATTAACAGCATGCCACTGTGAGTCTTTATTAGTCAATAAACATTTATCAGACATCTACTGTAAACCAGATACTACACACTATGCACTATGGTTACAAAGAAAGGTAAAACACAGTCCCTACTCTCAAGGATCTCACAGTGTATTAGGAGAAACAAAATGCAACAGGATAAATAAGAGACAGGCAACTGAAGGAATTAAGGTGGAAAAAGAAAACCTTTTTGTAGAGGGCAAGAATTTGGCTGGGATTTGAAGGAATGAAGTGAGCCAGGAGACAGAGACAAGGAGAGGGAAAATTCCACCAGGCATGAAAGTAACCAGTGAGAAATGAACAGTCAGGAAATAGAGTGTCTCCTGTGTGAGGAGCAATGGGGAGCTTATTATCAATGAATCTAAGAGTACATGGTGGTCGGTGGATGGGTTGTAAGGTATAAGAATACAAAGATGTGAGTGTAGGGGTAGAAAGGCTTTAACTACCAAAAGAGGACTTTATATTTGATCTGGGAGGGGATGGGAAACCACTGGAATTTATTAAGTGGTGGGAGGGGGAGTGACCTACACTCAAGGAAGATAATTTTGACAGCTGTGTGGAGGGTGAACTAGAGGGGAGATGGACTTGTGGTGGGGAGACCATCTAGGCACCAGACCAATAGCCCAGGTGTGAGATGATGAGGGTTGGCACCATGCGCAATGTCAGAATACTTATATTTCAATGGATCTGTGGCTTCATTAACATGAATCATCTTTTCCCATACCCATTATGGTCCTCATTCATGTCCATTATCTTTCTTTAAATTTTCCATTGAGGTTACACTCAACCAAGAAGTTTTCCTTTGGTTCAGTTCAATTCATGTCAATCCAACAAGCATTAATTAAGGGCCTATTGTGCAGGGCAGTGTGGTAGGAACTAAGAATACAAAATGAAAAGCAATCTCCTCAAAAGTTTAAATTGTATTCAGGTTTCTTGAACATGTCATGGATTCCAGGCCAAGGCTAGGAGGCTAGAGGTAACAGTGTGCTGAAGGTCATAGAGAAATACACAACAAAAATGATACATTACAAATCATTTTTGGAATTGATAAATTATAATAAATGCAATTGCTCCAGGAACATAGAAGATGATGAAAGGAAGGCAAATGTCAAATTGTTCTTATAAGGGTTAAGGGAAAAGTCATTAAACTGTGCAAACTCTTTAACCTAGATATATCTCTATATCTTTATAGAGACCTAGATCTTTAAAGAGATCAAAGAGGGGTAAAAAGGACTCACATGAAAAAAAATATTTATTGCAGCTCTTTTTTGTGGTGGTAAGGAACTTGAAATAAAAGGGGTGCCCATCAATTAGGGAATGGCAGAACAAAATATAGTATATGAATATAATGAAATATTCTATTTGCTCTTTAGAAATGAAGAAAGAGGTGGTTTTGGAAACACCCTAGAAGTTTTGTTTGAGCTGATCCAGGGTGAAGAGAGCAGAACCAATATTTATGCAAAAATGCTGTAACAGCAAACAACATCCAAAAACTTAAGACCTCTGATCAATATAATAACCAACCAGGATTCTAAAGGATTCTAATAGTGAAGCATGCTACCAGTCCTCATGACAGAGAAGTGATGGACTCAGGGTATAGAATAGGTCCCTTAGGACCTATTTGCACTTTAAATATATATTTTTGGTCATGGCCAATACAGAAATTTGTGTTGCCCGACTATGCATATTTGTTAAAAGGGCTGGGTTTTTCCCTTTTTCCCCCAATGTGGGGAGGTGATTGTGGGAGGGAAAAAAGAAAGATTTTTGTTCATTGAAAAAAAATTTACTTAATTTTAAAAAAATAAGGGGAGTGATTTCTATTGACCTTGTGTCAGATAATTGAAAATAATTTAATTTAATGAATATGTATTGCACACCTGTTTAGCACTGTTAATCAACAGTTTTTAGACCTGTAATTTCATTGGCATGGGTAACTCCGGAAAGAGGAAGTGCCCTTTGCAGATTGGCACCTTTTCTATAACTTGTAGGCTTAGAGTGTTTATTAAGCTCCTCCTGCGTTTTAGGCACTGGAAAAAAAAAAGAAAATAGTCCTCACCTTGAAGGATCTCCCATTTTATTAGGGAAAATAACAAGTATATAAATAAGTATATAAAATTAAGTAGCAAAGGAAAAGTGGCCCTAGGAATCGGGAATAGCTGAGTTTAGAAGGTAGACCTTGAGCTGAACTTTAAAGTATATTAGGGATTTTAAGAAGGTGACATGAGGAGGGGGTGCATTCCAGACTTGTGAGACAGCCAGTTCAAGGGCAAAGAGTCTAGAGATGGAGTGTTGTTGATGAAGACCAGTAAGAAGGACTGTTTGGCTGATTAATGGAGTTTGAATGGGAGTAATATTTAATAAGGTTGGAAAGATAGAAAGAGTTTTAAATGTCCAACACAGAAATTTATATTGGATCCTCATGGCAATAGTGAGCCAATGTAGTTTAATGTGTAAGGAGAGATTCCATGATCATAGCTGTGCCTTAGGAAAATCACATTGACAGTTCTGTGGAAGACAGGTAGATTGAAGGCATCAGAGGCTTGTGGAAGTGAGGCCAGTTAGGAAGCTACTACAATAGTCTAGGTGAGAGGTAATGAGGGTCTGAATTAAGTTGCCTGACTAGGAGTTAGAGGAAGGGAGGACATCATACGTCTTTGGAGAGTTTTCTCCTACCTTGCTTGTGTACAAGTACCATGGAGAACACAAAGTTTAAGATTTAGTCCACGTACTAAACAAAAGAAACACACGAGAAATAAGTAGGGGAAACTATGATACTATGATTCTTTCGCTATTACTCCTATTGATCAGTTTAATAGTTGGTGATACTTGATGACCTGAGGAAGGAAAGGAAAGGAAGGAAATGAATGGTTTTCATTCATCAGTTCAAGCATCTGTGTTTTCCTAAGTATGGGTTTTCTTTCCACAAGCATAGATCACATTCACTCTGCACCTTAGTACACGGTCTTCATGAGTTGTAACTAAAAAAATAATTCATAACCTGTTAGCCAACTTTCTGACTTTGAGAGTCCCTAAGCTTAGCTAGGCTGGTCCTTGGTCAGCAGAATACAGTTAATTTCTGGGCCCACGTTCAAAGTCTTCCCAGTTCGGTAGGATCTGCCAGAGCTTGTCCTTTTCACCGGCATAGTCTCTGAGGGGAAATGCTGAAACCTTCGAATTTAACTCTTTTGTAGTGACACAAAGTGAACAAGAAACTTCCCTTAGCAATACCTAAATCTCTGTTTTCTTTTAAACATTAATTAATTATTTTAATTTATGGAATAAAACAAGGATTTTCATAACATAGTACAATTTTTTTAAAAGGCGATTGTACATGAAATCACAAATCCTGGTCCATGTAACGACTTGCTATTCCTTTTAAATACAGAACAAAATTATTATGGAAATTTCCTTCCCCCTACCATTTTTTTCTTCTCTCCCCCCACTCCTGCCTCGTAAATGAATACCATTAGGCACAAATTTATATCCATATGTAAAATTATTCTATATATAACTACTATTTATCACTTCTTTCTCTGGATACAAACAGTATTTTTCTTCATATGTCCCTTACTGTTAATTTGGGTATTTATAATACTTAAAATTACTTATTCATTCAAAGTTATTCTCAAAACAATATTGCTATTACTGTATATAATGTTCTCTTGGTTCTGCTTGTTTAGATCTTTATTATTTTGTGCAAATCTTTCCAGGTTTCCTCTAATATCATTGAGCTCACCATCAAATCACTATTTTCTTAATTGAAACTGATGCCAGGTAGTTGTGCAAGCCAAGAAGAACCCTACCTTTGCTCATCATGTCATCCTTTCTCACAACCTTCAATATTAATTGGGAGACTGATTATATAAAATATTACAAGAAGAGGGAACATCTATAAAAAGAAGACTGGGAATAAGTCTACAGAACTTGTATTATAGGGGAGAAGGAATTCCAGTCATGAAATGTTAGAGCTTGAAGAGACCATAGAGATAATTTAGTCTAGTCCTTTCAATTTAAAGATGAAGAAACAGAGGGTCAGAGTGGTAAAGGACTTGAGCAAAAACACACAGCTACTTAGTTCATACTATGAAAAACAGTAAACCAGGAAAGATGACAAAAGTTATGACTAATTAATTATGAAAATTAGTAAAATGGAAGAAAAGGAAAGCACATGAAAGAGCAAGCCATCATGGATATATGTGTATACATACATATGTGAATATTTATGAATATATGTATATAGGTACACACATGATGTGTATTGTATGGAATGAGATTAAATCTGTGACTTTATTGCTATGAGGAACTCCTGGGAGAGGAAATTCCTCTTCTATCTTCTCTATAACTTAGAATCATAAAGTCCAGAAAGTTTTGGGGACTTTCCATGTCATAACCCAGCATGTTTCAGAGAAAGGATTTGAAACTAGGTCTTCCTAATTCTAAGTGCAGCTCTATCCACTAGGCAACACTGCCTCTGAGACTTTATACATGAAGATGTAAAATATACATATATATGTGTGTGTGTGTGTGTGTGTGTGTGTACATATTTTAAATGTTTAAATAGAGTTAATTTGTAGGCAAGATTGTCCCTAGCATCTCTATGCCATGGGTTTTTGTACTGAATACAATTTCAAAACACATTAGGCAATGTGCTAAACCATTAAGCAATTATAACTTTAAAATGTAGGTTATAAAGGAACAGAAATAGTTCAGGCTGTAACTATGATAGAGTAGCACAAGAACATATGTGAGCCTCCCAGATGGGCCTCATCCCAAGAGAATGTATGTGTATGTAAATTTATGACAAAAATCATCAGAACTGAGGATTAAGAAATTTTCAAAGAGATACTTATGTGTGTAATAAACACAACCCATTGCAGCTTTTCAAAAAATTGAATTAAAAACAGCTCCTCAAATCTTTTCGTCATGATTTAATAGCAGACGTGAGATTATGATTTGGTTTACATATTGCCTTAAGCCACCATATGACTTTAAGAAATCATTTGAGGTCTAGATATGTTTAAGTTTTTTCTAAAATACTTTAAGACCTTAAAAAGAAAAATACACACACATTACTATACAATATGTATAGATAATACTATATACATATGCATATGTGTATATTATATGATACAGACATACATACTATATATAAGTATATACACTCATCCATTCATATATATACATATATATGTATATATGTGTGTGTGTATATACTATATATACAATATATATAGTGTATATAGTATATACACACACACACACATGCATATATATATATGTATAGCGTAGAACTGTGATTCTCAAGTTTATTTTTGTCTTAGGACCTATTTGCACTTTAAAATTATCGAAGACCTCAAGATTTTGTTTGCGTACATCATATCTACTGACATTTACTGAATTAAAATGAAAATATTTTAATAGATCACAAAAAGAGTTTTGATCCTATGGATCCCCTAAATGGATCACAGAGACACCCAAAGGGTTTCCAGATTACACTTTGAGAACCATTGGAATAGAGGATACTCTTTCTACTGCTTGTTGTTGTTCAGTCATATCCACCTCTTTGCGACCCTATTTGGGATTTTCTTGGCAAAGATACTGGAGTGGTTTACCTTTTCCTTTTTCTACCTTTTCTTTACCTTTTGTTTCTCTAGTTAATTTTAGCTGGACCACCTAGTTGCCCTCTCTCTACTGCTACAGAAAAGCAATTCACTTGCAATTTATAGTCTTGGATATTTGCCTGGAGCAATGAGATTAAGGAACTTTCTCAAGACCACACCACCATTTTGTATCAGAGGCAGGTCTTGAACCCAGGTCTTCTTGGCTCCCAGACCACCTTTCTAGCTGTAGTCTCATGATGTGCTAATATAAACAGACACCGACCTAATCAGTGTGAAAATATCTCTAGATTAACTTTAGTCATACTTGACATTTCCAATGTGATCTTTTTATCCAGTGTTTCTACCTCTCATCATCCAATTCATTTCTTTTTCCCTTCTATTCAAAGGGTTCTTCCAGTGTTTTGTATATTCTGATATATTCTGGGAAAACTCTGTTCTCTGGTTCAGTAGCAGAGACCCAAATATTTGACATAGTACACACCAACAGTTCCTCCAGTAATGACCCATCCAGCAAGTAGGAAATCAGTCATTCTCTCCTATAATGATGGCCCATCAATGTCCTCCACTTAATTACTCTCAAATTCTATCATTATATTAGCCTTTTCTTTCCTGACAAGATCACAAGCCTTGAGGGCATGAACTAGCTTGTCTACTTCTCTGTATCAACTGAATAATTCTGTTCAACAAACATTTATTAAACTTGCTATCTGCTAGACCCTGGGGATGCAAAACCAAAACCAAATAAAACACAAAAAATGCTGAATTTCTCCTGCCCTCAAGGAAATTACATTCGACTGAGAAGTCACAACAATAAATATGAATTTATACATATAAAATAACTCAAAATCATTTTTAAGAGATCAGTGTACTAATGAAGGGTGTGTTTTGGTAATCAAAAGAGGCCTTGTGTAGGGGGTGGTGACTGAGCTATGCACCTAGGTCACCCCTAATCTCAGACAGTGTGTCTACCAGACAAGGTTACCCCAAGTTCAGAGTACTCTCTAAATCTATAACCAAGTAAACAATAGATCATATGTACCCAATTCATTTACTTTTATTAGTCAGGGAAAGGACACAATTTAGTTTAAAGAGAAGACATTTAATACAATAGCACAGTATGAAAGTAGCAATAAAATATTTCTATGGCACATTCTCTGGCAATTACACATGTCATGAGTGGGATGAATAGACTTTTGTAGCAAACACATTTAAGGAGCTTACTTATAGGGAACATTTGTATCTAGGGCATACCTTTGGTGGGGAGAAACGGGATGGGGGATAAGAACAGATACAGGACTACTGATGTTTTCTGGTGATGTCATTGCACTGCTCCCAGTAGACTCACTCCCATAATCTCCCCCAGACTCATAGCTTCCTCTGGTCAAGAAACCTCCAGTGGATGTTTCTAGGTAACACTCCAAGGCATAAGCCATGCTAGAGTTACTCTAATTCCAGATTGTAAGTTTAGCTAAAATATTTGGCTGTCGTATTATCTCTACCTTTTAAGAAGAGTTTGTTTAATTTCTGGACCTAGATGAAGAACCAACAAAAAGTCTTGAGGAGGGAGTGGTGGGAAAGGAGAAGAAAATTAATTAGAGTTGGGTTTTTTTTCCCCAATGGCCTTCCATTTACAGCAGGAGAGTCTTTGCCTCAAGTGCTAAGCAAGGTCTTCACAGCTAGCTAGTGTCTTCAAGTTTAATCTTATCCTTGAGCTAATTGTGTCCTTTGGCTGATGTTTAGAGGTAAACACACAAGTGAGGACTCTTACATTTAGAACTACCAATAACAGGAAAAAGATATTATTTTCTGTTTTGAAAATAACTTTTTCCTGTCATAGAGAATTTTGGTTGTGAGCAGGGGGTTCAAGACCAAATTGAAATTGGGGGCCACTAAACTGTACATAAGGATCCTTTTGTCCTACATATTGACTTAGAAAATCACATATTCACATTATCTATGTTCTATTATATTTTTATTTATTTTGTTAAATATTTCCCAATTACATTTTTTTTCTTTTTTTTGGAAGGCAGTTGGGGTTAAGTGACTTGCCCAAGGTCACACAGCTAGTTTTTTTGTGTTAAGTTTCTGAGGTCAGATTTGAACTCAGGTCCTCCTGACTCCAGGGCCGGTGCTCTATTCACTGTGCCACCTAGCCGCCCCCCCCAATTACATTTTAATCTGTTTCTGGAGGTACTTAGGAACATTGCCAGACTGACTGATGTGTGTTCGACACCTCTGGTTGTGTTTCTATGTGCATACAGATCCACAGAGTACCTTTAAATTGGATTAGCCTCATCAGATGAACCACTCCAAAACTGTAGGAATTCCTGGGACTCATCTAAGTTCTCCATCTGGGATACCTGAGTTTTATAGAAACCCACTACAAAAAAATTAAAGCTTTATTTTCAGGCTCTAATTAGACAACTAGTTTTTCCAATGTGTCTCCTTTAAAAGCCAAGCCAGTTGCTAAAGTTAAAATAGCTGGCATTGGTTGAATGTTTAAATAATTATATCTCTTGTATTATTAGTGTCCATAAGAATATTGATGCTGTATGGATGCTCTTTAGAGCACTGGTATTCAGCAGTGTACCTAGAACCTCAGAGAATTGTTGGTTGGAGTCCCTCATGACTTAAGCAAAAAGGACATTGAGAGTATTCCATGAGGGGACATATTTACTTCAGGAACAGTGTCAAAAATATAAGGTGACACAATACACCAGACAAGACCCTGTCTGTTTTCTGTATAATGCCCACACAAGAAGACTATTAAAAAAGCCCTTCTAAGGGAACATATTGGTAGTGCCCTTGAAAACTGATTACTAGGCCTCTCAGTAATGATGAAGAGAAATTGCATAGTGAATGAAATCTCTAGATCAGCAGGAGAGGGAGTAGTCAAAGATAGAAGAAAAGATATCTGTAGTACTAGAGTAACTGAAGACATTGAAAGGCCTCTACACCCCTAGTACATGGACAGTGAGAGGCCATGGTTTCTTCTTCTTCACCTTCATCACAGAATCCAAGAACTTCAGAGGTGGCTAGGTCCTCAGAGGCACTCCAGAACACAGCACAGGTGAAAAGAATCACCTCTGCAGCCCACCCAAGAGGTCCTCTAGCCATTGAAGATGTCTAAGGAGGGGAAACTTTCTGTCTCCCCCAAAAATCCATTCCATAAAATGCTAACTACTTCCAGAGAAAGAACTATGGAGTCTGAATGCAGATTAAAGAATATTATTTTTCCTCTTTTTTGGTAAGCTTTTTGTTTTTTTTTCTTCTTGTCATTTTTCATTTTGTTCTGATTCTTCTTACAGAACATGACTGATGTAGAAATATGTTTAATATGATTGTATATGTATAACCTTAAAAAAAGAAAAAAGGAAAGAAAGCCCATTCCTTGGCTCTACTTGAGAAGTTTTTCCTTTATCTATCTGAAATCACCCTCTTCACCAATCTTCCACTGCTTCTAGTATTGAGAAGAATTATTATTCACCTTTGGGGAAGAAACTTTGGGGATTGACTAGTCAAACTTCATTGATAAGTGTTAGGTCTCTGATACCTCACATGGGGAAGAGACTCCTAAAGAGGGTCCTTGATACTCCACATGAGAGGGACGGGTTGAGCCGATCCTCAGCTTACAGGAGTGCATGTGATCACCTGGGGGTGGAATGCAAAGGCTGCACCTGTTTACAATAAGCAGGATAATCTCTCCGCCTTCGGGGTGAGACACATTGGCTCACTGTGGCGAGGGCATGGCCAGGGGAGGGGCCCTAAAGGGCCCTGGAGAAAGGACTTAAATACAGGCTAGGCCAGTCCACTCCAGTCCAGCCACACCGAGATAGAGGATGAACTCTCAATAAAAGCTAGAAGCAAGTCTTGTGTCCTGAGTTTTTCTGTGCAGCTGTTTCTCCCGGAGTGGACGGGAGCTGGGGATGCCCAAGGCCTGTTGAGGTGGGTATAGCCCTATACATCCTGACCCAAAAAGATAACCCTCACCTGAATAAAAAACCCGTAACAGATAAGTAAGGAAATAGTGCACAGATTTTCCCATAGTTCATAAGGTCACATTGGATAGTAAGCAGAAGAGGCAACATTCGAACGTCACTCCTCTGACTCCAAATCTAGTGCTTTTCCGTTGCACAGTAGCTAGCATTTATTAAGCATTGTGTTGAGCCACTGGGAATACAAATACAAGTAAAAGAGACATAGTGCCTGCCCTCAAGAAGCTTCTATTCTAATAGGGGAACATGACACCTAAAAGGAAACTTAAAAGCTTGGGGGAAAGTAGATGGGGGAGGGCAATTATAGAGGAGTCCAGAGTTCAGTATGATAAGAAGTGAAGGCTGTGCTGGGTGCCCTGATTGGGGCTATAGGTGTGGTATTTCCAAGGTGTGGATTCCAAGATTGAAGTGATCTTCTCTGCATGGCTTCAACTCCATGAAAGAAGATGCTCATATCAGGTTAAGCTCATCACTTTTAACTCACCACTGTGCTGCTAACTCAAGTTTTGATGGACATCACCTCCTTTAGCCTAATCTTCCCTTTGATTAGAGGGTTAGAAAGTGGAGTACCAAACTCTTCCCACTGCCCTCTTTTACAGAGAGCAGAAACTGGACTTGCATCTCACTCTGGAAAAAGATGCTCCCTTCCTAGCGTCCCCCACTTCTCCCCTGTTTTCCTGCCTCTTTTTCAATGTTATCTCCTCCTTTAGATTGTAAGTTCTTTGAGGTCAAGGACTGTCTTTCTTTTTATTCATTATATCCCTAGAGCCAACACAGTGTCAGGCACATAGGTGCTTAATAAATATTTATTGAATTTGATTGATGGAGGGATCCAGATTAGAGCCTCCAGAGTTGTCTCTTTAGCATTTTTACCTCTTGGCATTTCCCTTTGAGGCTCACATTTGAGAAGGAGGAACTGTGGGTATTACTCCATAGATGCAGAGCTGCTCCATGTAGTTGGAAGATGCCTCACCAGCTTTCTTCTCTTTGTGTCCTCTCAAATACAGCTATCATGTGTCCACATGCCTCTCTCCTTCTCTAGACTAAACATTTATAATTCCTTCAACTGATATCCTCATACAGCATAAGCCTAGATCTGTTCTTGGCCACCCTGCTCTCAGTGTCATCAATGCTCTTCCAAAAATATCATTACTACCTTCCTCCCTAAGAAAAATTCCCAATACAGGTTAACCCCCATGTGACCATACCATGCTCTCTAGGGTTGGTCGGTTCTACATTAAAACCACCAAAATGCTCTAATCACTAACTTAAAAAACAAACAAATTGGTTCTCCTATTTAACCAGTGTGGTGACCTCCCAATGTGGAAATTCTCTCCTCATATTCAGAGTCACAGCTCTTTTATAAAAGGAGAGAAAACCCTTAAAACGGTGTTGACAACCAAAACATAAAAAGATGAAAAAAAATCAACTATAACCCAAACCCATATCCCTATCTGATCTTTGTTCCATGTCACCCACCACAAGGGCAAGGACACTGTGGCATGGAGCCACAATACATAATGAGCTCATTCATGCTTATCCATCCAGAGCATTTGCTAAATGAGCTGCCACAACACAAAGGCAAGAGGATAGCTTCCAAATTTCATATATTAAATTAGAGTTTTGCGTAATACAGATGAAAGAAACGTTATATGAGAAAAGTAAAATCTTATGATTACTAGAAAAAAGAAAGTTTTTCAATAATAAAGGGAAAAAAACCAAGCTGGTCCAATCATCCATCACATCTCCATAGTTACAGAGAGCAAATAAATGCTCAAAGATGAGGTATGCATTTCGATTTGTCCTTTTGGGTCTTGTTTTATGATTTAGTTTTATTCATACATATAAAATGGACCATACAAAAATCAGTATTTTATGGAAGAGGCTCTGATCTCTACATTCCTTGTTTTCTTTTGCAACACTTCATAGATATTCTCAAGGAGAACTCAGAGACTGAAAGATGAAGACTATCAGGAACAACACAACTGATAATCCCCAAAGTGAACCTTGCGTTTTGTTTTTCTGTCTTCTTTTTTTTGTTGTTCCTTTTTTTTTTTCTGGAACAAGCTATGCTGACATTTTGAACAGTACTGACACTCTGCATGCAAAATGGGTAAAAAATGCCAAGACTCAATCCATGAAAAAGTTCACAATAGGGAACAAAAAGCTAGTCATTTAAAGTAGTGATATTCTAGACCAGCCTTCTGTCTACCTTCTACTAAGCAGGTAGGCACCCCAGTTCCCACATTTTCCCCCTTACTTTCCTGACTCTGTATGTGCGTATCTCTGTGTGTGTGTGTTTATAAGTGTGTGTGTATATGCGTATATTTGCAGATTCCTCCCTTAATGCACAATCCTTGTTGTCTCTAAGCATATCAAATGAACTACTTCTGGGGCCCCATTAGTACAAAATTCAGGCATAAAGTCCTGCTGACAAGATAATCAATATTTTAGATACATTTCTACCTGAAGGAATATTGATGACACCACAGTCACATGCCAATTGTTCAGGAGATACAGAAGAAAAAGGAAAGGGGCTGGAAAAGTTTCTAGGTAGCATGTATTGCAAAATGAGGAAACTCTCTCCTTTGAAGGTGAATGCCAAGGGCCTCAAGAGAGGGAATCTGAAGAAAGAAGTAGAAAGAATACAGTCAGAATATAAATTCTCTGACTACAAATTCAGTGCTCTTCCTACAAAAGGATTCTCTCCTTCTTTCTTTCTTTTGCATCTTTTCCCATCCTTCCCACCAGAGGATGTCCCAAGAAATGACACTCAGTACTGTGCCCTCACCCTGCTACATGCCTCATTAACTGGGATACTTGAAAAGCAGGGAGTGGAAGAATGAAGTGCCTATAATCAGGTTCTATGACTCAGGAGTTCCCAACTTTTTATGCTCCCTCTGTCCTTTCGCTTTCATGACACTTTCTCATATTCTTTATTCAGCATGAAAGGAAACATATTTTAGAATTTATCATGCATATCCCAAGAAATAAAATAGAAGGATTAATTAATTTTTCATAAAAGTAGAATGAGATTTGCTTTTCCAAGGGTACACTTAGAAGCTTGTGCCTTTATTGATTGGAAATCACTTTAAGAAATCAAATAGAAATATTCCCCATGCTCCTTCGATAAGCTTTTTATATGGACATGTGCATACATTAGATTTGGAACCACTGACCTAGGGCTCCTGGAAAAGGTAGTCTGGCATTTATGTCTGTTCTCTTCAAATTTCAGGTGAATTTGGACCATGCCCAAAGATGATCCTTGTGTCTGAGGACAACCTTTATGTGACTCTGTTGTTCTCCATATGGGAATTTCTTGGCAAAGATACTGGAGTGGTTTTCCATTTCCTTCTCTGGTTCATTTTACAGATGAGAAAACTGAGGCAAACAGAGTTAAGCAACTTGCCCTGGGATCACTCAGCTACTAAGCATCTGAGGCCAGATTTGCATTCAGGAAAATGAGTCTTCCTGACTCCAGGCCTGAGCTCCATCCACTGAACCACCTGGCTGTCCCTGTGAGGCTTAAAATATTATTAAAGTATTCCTAAGATTGGAAAACTCATAGGTTTTTACTTATTTCCCATATACTTCCCAAACTCTCAACATGGGTGTTCCAAGGCTTCCCCTCTTTTTTCTCTCTACTTCACTCCCTCAGTTTTTTCATTCATTTCCATGACTTTAATTCCCATCACTATGCAGGCAATTCCCCTTTTTTAGTTTTCAGTTCTGCTTTTCTTGTGAGTACTAGGCTTGCACCTTCCATTGCCTCCAAGATGTCATAGTTTGCCTTTCATCAGTATCTTCCACCCCATTTCTGCTACCAGCACCTTAATACAGGGCACAGTGTGTATATGTGTCAGTTGTGTGTGTATTATGCGATGTAATATTATCTAACACAATATAATATAATAACACAACACAGAATTAAGATATCTATAATATAATATAATAGATCCATAATATAGCATATTATATATAATTATGTGATATAACATAAAAATTCCATATTCTATATTATATTATATTATATCATATCATATTATATCATATTATATCATATCTTATCATATCATATCATATAATATTATAAATAAATAAATAATGTTAGAATATTATCACTTTTACGAACCATGGTAATAGAATGTTCAAAAATCTTCCATGATTCCCTGTTACCTACTGAATAAAATCCAACTACTTCTATCTGTTAAAGAGGTACCATGTTGTCTTTCCAGCCTTCTGTCACTATCATTCCTTATCCATGTGTTCTATATACTTGATACTGAGCTTGAATCTCATGCCTTCATACCTTTGATTATGTTGGTCCTTGTGTCTAGGATGCCCTCCTCCCCACTGTTTGCTTGTTTAATTCTCATTCAGCCCAGAAAACCCAACCCAGAAGGTACTTCACCCAATGCCTTCTTTCACTACACTAACATGGTCACCATGACCTTGGTCTTAAGGTCTCTCATGGTCCTTGTTTTTTTTTAATTTAAAAATGTATTTATGAGACAACATGGCAGATCAATAGAGAGAAGGCCCCAAGTCAAGAAGTTTTGCATGTAAGATCTTCCTCTGACACATATTAACTATGAGGCCTGTGACAATAATTTTATACTCTTCAGTTTGATTGATAGTTACTCAATTTATTGTGGTTTATGGCTATCAGTGGTTATAAGTAAGATAAATAAGATAGATTACATTTAACTGTTAGAATAAGAATTATGTAGATTGGAATTATTTAATCCATTATGTATTGATGATTAAATTGCTTTTAAATGATTTATAAGACAGATTTATAAGACAGTTTATTTTGGCCAGAGATAAAGAATTGCTTGAGTTACACCCCCTTACCCCCACCACACACACACACACACACACACACACACACACACACACACACACACAAGCACACAGTACCCTGGAAACTGCCGTGTTTCAGAAAACCACAGTTTCCCTATCTTTTTGCCTCTGATGGTCATAACAAACAAGTGGAAAGCCCCAGAATCCTGTTGCCTAGTCACTGACTAAACTCACGATTGATAATACATGGAAAGTTTAATGACTAAACTTTGGTGATTAATGGACATCTCCCTTTACCAGATGGGAGTTCCTTCCTTTAGCGGCTAAAGTTTAGCCAAACGTGGAGTTCCACTTCCTCTCCTTGACCAATTATGTGTACCAGCCCCTTCTGGAATTGACCAATAGAAGAGTTGTACCACCTCAATCTCTTTTTGGCATCCCCTCATTGCCAAAAAAAAGTCCAACCCCATGGTAAAGGGGTTGATGACTGCAGAGGCAACTTTTAGATCCAATTTCTTAGGGACCACTGGTTCTCCTAATAAATTGAAAGTGACTGGACTGCCTTAGTGTCCTTTTGTTGCACATTAGACTGCACATTAGGTCACAGACCCTGAGAAAAACACTTAATCTTTCAGTGCCTGAGTTAGCTAAGATTGTAAATTGTGGATTAGACTCCTATCTGCCCTGAGAGAGTGATTTTCCTCACTGGAAGTTTCCTACACCCATGAAATCATAAGTCTGAGGCAATAGATTTGGAGGATTATACAATCCAGTGCTGGAAAAGACCTCATCCAATACCGTGTAGTGTAGGGGGGCATCTCCCTCCCGTGTGAGCTTTGGAATTGTTGTTCAGTGATTTCAGTCAGATCTGCCTCTTCATGACTTCATCTGGGATTTTCTTGGCAAAGATACTAGAGTGGTTTGCCATTTCCTTCTCCAGATCATTTAACAGATGAGGAAAATGAGGCAAACAGGGTTAAGTGACTTGCCCAAGGTCACACAGTTAGTAAGTGTCTGGGGCTAAATTTGAACTCAGGAAGACGAGTCTTCCTGACTCCAGGTCTAGCACTCTATCTACTTCATTACCTAACTGCTCATGTGGACTAACCCAGATTTAGGACATATTCTGGGTCAGTACCCACACAACACCATGTTTTATGAGCTTTGACCAATGTTTATAGTTGCCAAAGAGCAAATTAGTTTAGAACAAAATATATTTTAATTAAACAGCACAGCAAAAGACTGCTAAGATTCCTCCTACCCATCACCTCTATGCACACATAGGTGGCACTCCTGGATTACCATACCACAGTGGAAAAAGCCCACATGTGGAGGGTGTACACAGAAACATTTGTGTGCGTACAGGTGGCCTGGAAAACCTCACTCCTGATATTTCAGGACTGCTGATGTCCTCTTACTATGGCATTGCGATGGTCATTACTATGGCATTGTGATGGTCATTGCAATGGCCACTGCACATCCTATTTCTACTCTGCATTATTTCTGTGGGCATCTTCACTGAACTCATAGTACCCAAGCTGCTTTGTACTGTCATCTGATGAGCTTCAGTTCTCTGCTCCCATCTATTGATGTTGTGGTTGTCATTCCAGTCATATCTGACTTTTCATGACCCTTTTTGGGCTCTTCTTGGTAAGATACTGAAATAGTTTGCCATCTCCTTCTCCAGCTCATTTTATAGATGAGAAAACTGAGGCAAACACAGTTAAGTGACTTGCCCAGGGTCACATAGGTAGTAAGTGTCTGAGGTCAAATTTAAATTCAGGTCTTCCTGACTCCAGGTTCAGCACTCTATCTACTGTGCCAATATAACTGCCCTATCTATTGAAGTACAGAAGCTAAAAAGCATCTCTTTGACAAAGATGGATTGGTGCTCTTTAACTATATAGCTGAGCCTATAATTCATGCTAGTTAGTCAGACAGTCAGCTAATGGAAACCAGAAGACTTCTCCTAGGCTATGATCAAATCTATTCTTTGTACTGCCTTTATCTGGCTAGAGTCAAGGTCTGTGGCCCCTGGCAGAAACTGGAATTATATAGAACTACCATTACATCCCTGGTTTTGACCTTTATAAATAACAAAACCTATTTTGGATAATCTTTGACGACAACCCTCAGGAGCTGTGTGGAGCCTCAAGCAATGAGGTAAGCTTCAGGTCAGGTCTCAAAGTCCCCTTTTCATTACTTTTCTAAGGAAACTGGAGTCAAAAATAAAAGTTAGATGAAAAAAGTAAGCTGATCTTCTCCACTACTTTTGTTCCATGTTCCTACCTTTATTATGAATATATGTCAAAAAGAAAATGTCCATTAGTTTCCCTATGGTAACTCCACTAGTATCTTCTCTAATGTCTAACTCTGATATTTTCATCTCGATGAAGTAAATAACCCTAGGAATAAGGGATGCAATATAGTCTTAAAGATTTTGTCAGCAGAGCACAAACTCTGATAAGCCCTATGCAGGAGTAGAAACGTTGCTGTTGTGGAACTGGTAATGGACTATGTATCTATTGCTCAAGGTCTGACTGAGCCAAACACAAAGACTTCTAAGCAGGTTGATTATTGTAGGTTATAGGAGGAGGGAGGGGGTCAGGGGTTTGTGATGAAGGGAAGTTTTTCAGTTACATCAATTTTCAAAGATCATGTACTATGTCATAAAGTGGTTAGGACATGACTCAGGAGTTAGGACATGAGGGAGTACCCAGACCAACAAAATCACTGATTCTACAAATGTTGGTATCATTCCTCCACCAATCATTGGTTCCACAAGAAGAGTCATACCTTAACTAAACTTTGAACATCCCCTAATGGGTAGGGATAGTATTCTTGTATACTGTGTATGTCTTTTTTGTACATATCCGTTTCATGGTGTCAGTCTCCCCTCTTAGACTATGAGATCCTTGAGAGCAGCTCTGTCTTTTCCCTTTATTAATTTCCCTACCACCTAAAACAATACTTGATGCATAGTGAATGCATACAAATATTTACTGAGTGGACAAAAAACATATGTTGAATAATGAAAGGAGAAGCTCATTCTCAAGACAGCATGGATAGGGACTAAATCTGTGACTTCACTATCATAGGGAAATCCAAGATGAAGAAAATCACTGCAAGTCCGCACCTTCTTGCAATTTTGGGCTTAGAGTAACTAGAGGTAAAGTGACTTGCCAAGAATGTTCTAACCCCCATCTTTTAGAGGCAGGAACTGAACCCAGGTCTTCATGGTTCTAAACCCAACTGTCTATTCCCTCACCTTTAAGAATGTCATGGAAGTGGTAATTTCCTAATTTTGTTTTCATATTAAGTAAAGTTTCTTAAAATTTTAAAACCTTATTTGCCTTACATACAACTATATAAAAATAAAGAATTTATAAATATTTTCATATATTAATAATTCATGAAATCAAGTTTTAAAAAATGAACTTGTCAGGTTTATTAAAGGTTGCCAATCTCTTTCTTATTAGATAGTAGTATGAAATATTAATACTATATCCTTAAACAGTCCTTACCATAAAAATAAAGGAAATAACTTCAGAAGAAATTCCAGAAGACTTTAGAAATGGCATAGTCAGTTATTCAATAAGTATTTATTAATATGTATTATTAGTATGTACCAGGTATTATAAGTGCTGATGACCAAAAAAAAAAGGCACAAATACAAATACTGTCTTTGCCTCAAGGAGTTCACTTTCTAATGGAAGGGGATGGGAAACCATGTACAATATATGTGTGTGTATGTATATGCCTATATGTGTATGCATGTACATATATGTCTGAACACACATGTGCACATATACACATTTATACACATATTTTATACACATGTGTATGTGCACATCAGTATATGTGGGTACATATACATATATTTGTATATATTTGCATGTGTACATGTGTGTATATGTATACACATACAAGATACATTCAGAATAGATGGAAAGTAATCTCACAAGAGAATGACTATCAGTGAGAAGACCAGAAAATGCCTCCTGCAGACAGTCAAGTTTAAGATTAGTCTTAAAGGTAACCAAGTAATCTAAGAGGTGGAAATGAGGAAGGAGAATGTACCTGGCACGGAGCACAATCAGTCTAAAAGCCTGGAACGCTGAGTTGGAACTCTCTGGATGAGAAGGATTACCTGTAGGCCACTGTAGCTGGTTCATCAGGTGTGTGGAAGTGAGTAAAGTGTAAGCATGTTGGAAACTTAGAAAGGAGCCATGTGGTCAAGGGCTTTAAAAAAAGAGGTCTTTATATTCAGTCTTGGAATTAATAAGGAGTTTGTTACGTGCAGGCCTTGAGGGTTGGGTAGAGTCATTCATTGTCAGATCTGTGATCATGGAAAATTGCTTTGCTTGCTGTTGATGAATTAGAATGGGTAGAGATGAGACAAAGCAAGCAATTAGGAGAGTCACAATAGCTCAATTGAGAAGTGATGAGGGTTTGTACCAGGATTTGAGCTCAGTGGGTAGAGAGAAGGGGATATACAAGATAAAAATGACAAGATTTGATAAAATTGAACAAGTAGGTTGACAACTGAATTTGTTATTCCTTCTCTTAAAATATTTCATTATCTTCCTATTATATACATAATAGAATTCAAACTCTATCTGGTCATTTAAGGTCATGCATGATATACTATTATCTCATATTTCCAGCAAAGACACAGCTCAGTCTTTGCTTCAGTCAAGTTGGATTATTCAAAATCCCTCTTAAGGGTTTCATGCTACCTTTCGAACTCCCTTTGACCATCCTATTCCCTATGCCTTTAAGACCACTCTCCTCAATTTTTTGGCTACTGAAATGCTTAAAAAACAGCTCTTCAACCAAAATTTTCATGATAATTGCTCCCACTCAGAAATAACCTTTCGTTCCCCATGTTTCCCATTGATTTGATTTAAGTCTCATACACAGATGATTTGAAGAAAAATGTCTTATATCATAGACCATCAGACCTTAAAGATTATTTTATGCAACTCCTTCCTTAATAGGTAAGGAAGGTGAGTTCCCAAAGAAATTAAGTGGTTTGCCCAATGCTAAATTAAAAAATTAGTGGCAGAGCTGGGGTGGCTAGCTGGCACAGTGAATAAAGTGACACGCCTAGAGTCAGGAAGACCTGAAATCAAATACAGTCTCAGAGATTTGATAACTGTGTGACCTTAGGCAAGTCACTTGACCCTGTTTGCCTCAGTTTCCCTATCTGTAAAATGAGCTGGAGGAGCAAATGGCAAACCGTTCTATTATCTTTGCCAAAAAAAAAAACCGACTCCAAATAGGGTCACCAAGAGTTGGGCAGAACGCAAAAATGACTGAATAGGAATAGAATGCAAACAGATCGGCAACTAGTCCTTCCATGTTTCCATTGTACCGCCTTGCTTTCCTGTAGCTCATAGGATCAAAAATCTAGAGGTGGAAGAGATCTCAGAGAGCACCTCCTCAATAGCCCCCTTATTTTACAGGTGAGAAAACTGAGGTACAGGAAAGTTAAGTAGCTTGCTCAAGGTTGCACAAGTAATAAGTAGCAAATAGGAATTGAACCCGGATTTTTTTTTTTACTCCAGGGACAATGTTTTTTTTTCCATCTTAGCATATGATGAACAGGGAGGGAATCTACAGAGTGTGGCATAGTAGGAAGAGCACTCTACTTTTAGTCAGAAAATCACTTAAACTCTTAGAACTTCAGTTTTCCCATCTCTAAAATGGGAATAATAAAAACTCTTCCTACCTCACAGGGTTGCTGTGAATGAAGTGCTTTGTAAACCTTTAAGTTTGACATAGATGCAAATTATTATTGGGTTAATCCAGGCATCAGCTATGGCAGGAAGCATTTGAAGAACTGAAAAGGTCTCAAAGGTCCTCTGCTGTTGCTAGATAGATGATAGATAGATAGATAGATAGATAGATAGATAGATAGATAAACAATCAATAAGTAGATAAATGAAAGAGAAATAAATCTCTATATATACCTATATGTATCCATATATATATACACACATATGTATACATATGGGCACATATGTGTTTGCATGTATATTTCAGTATAATTTGTCCCTTTTTTGCAAAACAAGCCAACATGTACCAGGACCAAGTAGAGACAGGCTCATCCCTGAAGCAATGGCCAAGTTTTATTCTAACTGTGATGATACAGCAATGGAGCCTGGCCAGCTGCTTAGACCAACCCTCTCAGAACAGGTTCACTTTTGTGGAGTCACCACAGGTCTGTATGGTCCTTATGGATCTTATGGTCCTTAGCTTTATATATTCAGAAATGCAAATTTTGTCATTTTACCCAGGACTGATGTGGCTCTCAGGAAATGAACAAACTCAACAGAAACTGACTGACAAATCAAATACTAATGTATTGATATATTGAGAAAAATGTAACTGCTAGAACACTCATATCAAGTGTTGTGGATAATATATTGAGAAAAATGTAACTGCTAGAATACTCATAGGTGCATCCTCTTTCCAGATGAAAGTCTAGAAAAACATTCAGGAAAATAAGCTCCTTCATGAACACAGAGTCAACAGGAGTTGGATCGTATTAATAAACAGTATCATCAAGCCATGATAAACTGATGTCCCCAGCCTCACTCCAAGTACATTCATACCAAACATCAACAAATTAAGTCACTATCTCTCTGGGACAGTGCTGGAAACACACTGGAAAATCCTTATTCTTTGGCACCCCTTATCTAAATTCCACACAGACACAGACCCTACTCTTAGGACAATGTTCATTCATTCAATATGTATTAAACACTGCTAAGTACAAAGACGTATTCTACTTACCAAGGGGGATACAAAGGTAAACAATCCCCCCTGCTGCATTATTAAGTACCTTCTTTGAAGCTGATCAAAACCTCAAGGTAGTTTTTATGGTTCAGAAAATAGTTGCTAGGATCATGGTTGGAGGAGAAAGGAATCAACTAAACCGAACCCAGCTGAGAGTTTGGGCTCTGGCATTTTTCAATAGGGATAAGTAGTGAGTCATATAAAAAAGGTCTTGACAGTCACCTAAGTGTTAACCAGTTGTGGTAGCCCTACTTAACAAAGGAGATGACAGAAAAGAGTTGTTCACCTTGACCACGTCTACCATCAAGTTGGCTGAGGCCAGTCTCACAAAAGAGCTAGAATACTTCCTCAGAGTAAGGCTTTGCAGATGACAGCCAAGACCCTCATTAGAAAAGCAACAGAGGGCAACTCCTTCAGACATTTCTTGTGGTCCTCAAACTCAGAGAGAACAATTTTCTGAGACCACTCTTGAAAAGATTAGGAGTCAAGGTAAATTGCATGCGTTGCCCTATGGCACATACCATATATACCACATTGCATTCTTTTTCTCCATAACTTCTCCACTGAAGGTAGCACTTAAAAGTGTTGGAGTAGGGTGAAGTGATGGAGATGGCGGTTTTTTACATTCTTGACTCTACAACAAAGAACTCTCCTTTACAGTTACACATTGTTTTCCTTAATGAAGTTTGGTGGATACCCTAATCTTATGAGTAACCCATTAGTAAACCATCTTTTGAGTTGAGTTATTCTTTTGGTTGGCTAATCTGAATGCCATATGGAAATTCTTACTAGTTTTAACTTAAGAGAGATATGTTACTCTTATCTCTAGGTTCTTGGAATACATTATTTGGAATCCAGTTTCTTTTACACTATCTTCAAGAGACTACCTTATATTATTATATTAGTCTTGTCCAAGATGGGCATGGTCTGGCTAGACTTGTGGGCTAGGTGAGGAAAGTATGGTCAGGCTGATAGGAAGAAATATTTATAGTAGAGCACAAGTTGGAGTTTTTCAGGAGTTGATTAAAAGAGTATTAGGCTAAAGTTCAGTCATACTGCCTAGTACCCTGGGGAAGCAGTGGATAGAGAGCTGGGCCTGGAATCAGGGAGGACTAAATTAAAAGCTGACCTCAGAAATTTGCTGGCAAGTCACTTAATCTCTGTTTACCTCGGTTTCTTCAATGATAAAATGGAGATAACAAGAGCTCCCACACCCCAGGGTTGTTAGAATAATACCTGGAACATAGTAGGCACTTTATAAAAAATTATTCCCTTCCCTTCCTCTCCAAGGTCCCTGTCATGTAGTCTGGGCTAGTTTTTCCTAAGGCCCTACTGAATACAGGTAAGGCTAGTTCTTTTCCTAAAGAGGTATTTGTAAGTTTTGAAATTTTTATTGAAACTTTATTGGTTCAGGAAACTGACTGTAATTGCTGAATAGATTCCCATTCCCCTGACCACAAAAAGTCAAGAGTTCATGGATCAATATTATGGCCAACACCATGGATCTGTTCTAAGCTGAATCACCTTGGTATCCTCATTTAATATCCTTTATGAATGACTTTAATTTGCTAAAGATAAGGAAGCTTCCTTTTGTTAACCACAAATTATCTACATTTATTTCACCACCACCACCCCCAGTATCAGACCTAAACCACCAGGGGACTAGGCTGAGTCAGACCCATCCCATAACATAATGTAAACTAGGTGTCAAATTTGAGTTAAACACATCAGGCTGGGGAGTAGGGAAGAGCAATGAGCAAGTCGGTGGAGAACAGAAAGAATATTAGGAGCTAGAATAAGGAGGGTGAAAAAAGGCTTAACTCTTCACTAAAGCAGGAAAATTAAGCTGGGTTGGGACATCATACATTTTGGTGTGAATTTAGTTCTAACTTCTCTGTTCCCTCCATCAGCCTCCCAACTGATAGGATGCCTTAGCCTTTCTTGGAAAGCTTTGACTCCAGAAATCTAACAAGGTAAGGAATATATATAAGGTCAAGGGAATACAGCCCAGTTCTCTCCTTACTCCCAGTGTTACTCATCTAGAGAAGAGAGGATGTCATCTAATGAAAATATGAAGGGGAAAGAGAAATTGTTTCTTTACCAAGTGTAGGAGAACTTCCCACCCAAGGGTACACATTAAAGGAGAGTTCCTATTAGATGTTTAAGAGGATTAAGATAACTTTGACTTGTTTGTGGATAAACTTTCTAAATCCTTAGTGTTCAAGCTAAAATTAGATAATTTAGAGCTGGAAAGACCTTTAAACATGATTAAATTCAAGCCCTTTCTCTTTCCCTCACCCCTCTATACACATAATCTGTCAAGGGTTTACAACTTCTGATTTTGAAAGTCCCTTGACACAGGATTACCCAGGCAAGTAGAGAAAGGTTTAGACATTATTGCAAAAGATATTGCTATCACTAACCTTCTGACATGGAGCTATTGTTACCCAGCCCCCTAGCCCATGACTCACCTATCTACTAAAAAGTCTGCCTTAATCTGTTCATTCAATGATAGATTAGCTGTCTTCATATATCTCCACTCCCCTTAAAGTCTTAGTCTCCATTCAATGCCTTTACTTCTTTTTTCATTCTTTTCTTAACTCTCTGCAGATTGGCTTCTGTCTACTAAAACCACTCTCTGCAAAGTTATCAGTGATGTCTTAGTTATCATATCTAATGGCCTTTTCTTAATCCTCATCCTTATAGACTTCTCTGTAGCCTTTGATACTGCCAATCACCTTCTTCTGCCTAATCTCTGGGTTTTCAAGGCACTGTTCTCTCTTGATTCTCCCCTAACCTGTCTGACCACTCCTTTTCAGTCTTTCTTAATGGATTTTTATCCAGGTCCGGTTCATTAAGCATGGGTATTCCCCAAGGCTCTTTACTAACTCTCCCCTTCTCCATCTCTTTTACTAGGTGATCTCCTCAACAACCATGTACTCAGTTATCATTACTGATGATTCTCAGATCTATATAGTCAGTCTATGAGTATGGCACTACTAGTAGGATCATCCTTATTTTACAGTGAAGTGTCTAATAGGAATTCTCCTTTAATGTGTGTCCTTGGGTGGGAAGTTCTCCCACACTTGGAAAAGATTTATTTATCAGTGGTCATATAACTGAAACCCCTGAGTTTCCTCAGCTGTAAAATGGGACCATATCTCCAATAAAGCATAATAGCTGGGGCATAACTTCAGGTCTTCTGATTCACAGTCTAGTGTTCCTTTCACTACATTTTGAATTAAATTGGTGTCATTCATTCAAACATTTATTAAGCTCCTCTCACTCAAAGGCATGGCATTCCACACAGCCTATAAGATTTATTTATTTCCAATAAGCTTTTAAAAATTATTGTTACCTGGAGTGTGTTGCTTCCCTTTCCGTCACTAAATACCTATTGTTTCTATTTAGCACAGGTTCTTAATCTTGGATCCATTAATTTTTTTTCTAAAAAAGCATTTTGATAACTATATTCATTAGAATTAGTTTCCTTTGTAATTCTGAGCTTTATTTTATGCATTTGACAACATGATTCTGAGAAAGGGTCGTTAGGTTTCACCAGACTGCCAGATTGGGTCATGACTCAAAAAAAGGTTAAGAACCTCTGGTCTAAAGGGATGTGGTGTGACAGTCCTGTCAGAGGAGGGAAAGAGGAGTGGGTGCAGTGAGGGAAAAAGCAAGTGAGCTCAGGGATGAGGAGGCGTGAAGGCAAGAGGAGATGGAAGGGTGATTAACATATAATTAGTGAGTTGTAGATTTGAGCCCATCTAGGTTATGTAAGTCATCACTAATTAGTTTCTTCCCTGCTCCTGCACTGAACACAGGGTTTCATGTCTCAAGTTTGACTTGGCCTCATCTAGTGGTTGTGTCAAAGTTGCTGTTTTTGGTAAATGTGCAACAAAAAGAAGAATAAACCCATAGTTTTAGAGAAGGGATGACTGGACAGAGTTCATGTGAAAAAGATAGGGGAATTTTTGTGCACCAAAAACTCAATATGAGTCAGTGTGATATGACTGCCGGGGAATGGGGGGGGCAAGACTAATAAGATTTCAGTCTGTCAGCAAGCATTAAGGGCTTATATAGGTACTGGACTAAGTAATGGGTATACAAAGAAAAAACCACCATCCTTCCACTCAAGGAGCTCTCATTCAAATGGGAGAGACATCAAGCAAATAACTAGATATATACACACATCTACCATATCATAGTGAATGTAATTTTAATATGTTATATGCATTGTATAATTATATGTTATATCATACTTGCTAAGACATGTAAAATAATCTCACATAGAAAATAATGTTATACGTAATATATAATTCTATAACACATATAACATAAAATTGTATTCTTTGTGATATACAATTATGTATCTACCTAGTTATTTGCATGCTGTCTCCCCCAATTAAACATATAAGTACATACTACATATATACACGTATACATGCATGCATACACATATACATACATATACAGAGAGAGAAAGACAGAGAGACAGAGAGAGAGAGAGAGAGAGACAGAGACAGAGAGACAGAGACAGAGACAGGGAGGGAGAGACAGAGACAGGGAGGGAGAGACAGAGACAGGGAGAGGGAGAAGGAGAGGGAGGAAGAGACAGAGACAGAGACAGAGTAAATGGAAAGTAGCCTCAGAGGGAAGATACTAAAGGGTGTGCAAGACCAAGAAAGAGCCCTTGCAGAAAGCAAGATTTGAGCTGGGTTTTGAAAGAGGTCAAGGAAGCCACAAGTCAGAAGAGAAGAGAGCATTGAGAAGAGACCCCTCCAGGTATGGAAGAGATCAAAACAAAGATGATGAACTGGGAGATAAAATATTGTGTATGAGGAACAATAAAGTCAATGTGGGTGAATTGAAGGGTATGTGGAGAGGGAAAGTTTTTAGCCTTAATTGGGAGATAATTCAGAACAAGGGGATAATCCCACCACAGTTTTTCTAGTCAAAGCACAATTATATTATTGTGTTCCATTTTGGGTACCATAATTTAGGAAGGACAGAAAATTAGACAACATCTAATGGAGGATGGCCAAAATGGCAAAAGATGAAATTAGGGGAAGGAGTAGTAATACCTGGAGGAGAGTGTCAGTATAAAGAGAACTCAACTAAGTGCTAAATGAAGTCAGAATAACCCCATGGTAGTACTAGGGGAGACTGGGGCTCAATACAGTGGGGAAAGGAGGAATACTAAAAGGAGGGATGGAAGAGAAACCTAGATTCACACCCAGGTCCAAGACCAGGGAACCTCCACTTACCTTCGACTCCCTAGGATAAAAACTTTGATTCATAATTTACCGAAATCAGTGCTGAGGCCAGGACCCATATTTTTGCGTATCTTGCCCTCCTACTCCCACTATAGAAGAAAGAATTTGAGGGGCACTACTACTTTTGGTAAGGCTGTTCTGGTAGCTCAGGTTCAAAGTTGGTATGAAACAAGTTACTTGTAGCCCATCTAACAGATGACAAAGAGAGGTTCACTTAGCCATAGCATGGAAAGGATGTTCTGTAAGGATATAGCACTGATGGACATGACTCTGTACAGAAACTGTAACACTCAGGTCAAGAGAATGTGGTGCTCAGTGTGCAGCAATTCAAATGCTTTTGGGACATTCAGAAAGTCTGGAGGGAACTGATTGTGCTCCTTTTATACTTTTAAGCAACAGGGAAACTACATTAGTGGCTCAAGCCTTACAATCTTTCAAATACTCAGCAAATCTCCAGAACAATTTCAATGCCTTTCAAGAAAAAAAAAAACCACCCTAGTCTGTGTGGGCAATAGAAAAAGTTACACCAGCCTACGGAGCAGTACCCTAGGAAAAATTCTTCCCACAATGACCATACTGTTTTTCATCTTTTTTTAAAAAAAATATCTTCCACTTACCACAGTGTACTATATCTAATGAGCATTTAATCAATTAGTTGCACTAGAGCACATGAGGCCACAGGGCTTGGTAGATTGAAACCTAAGGTAGGGCCTGATAAGGACTCAGAGCCCTCTATGAATAGATTATTAGCCTGTAGTAGCTATCAAATGGGACACATCTTTCCCTTACCTTTAAAAGTATTTTCTTAAAGGAAATAGGCATAAATGCACAGGATTCTTAGAGGAAAAAAAAGATGGAAGATGGAGTTGGATTGTTTCTCCTTTTATCAATTTTTGGGTCCTTTGGAAGTAGAGAAGACTCATCTCTCCTTAGATCTCTATATTGTACAAGAGCTAATGAGTTTTCTGGAATTTCTATTAAGAATTCTACATAGCCCCAGCAACAAATGCTAGACACCACAGTTCCTGCAAATGCTAAGGAAAAGTACAGAGATTTTTGTCATATATCTCCTTTATTATTGCTGAGAACAAGGGGAGCGATGTGGATCAGCCGCAGAGCCCCTACAGCCTTTGCTTCAGGCCCAGAATTAAGGCAGTGTCAGGTACAGGATTCTGAATACTAACCAGATGAACTCTGCAGGAAATTATTTTCTCAGTGAGAAGGGTACTCTGCTACCTTTAGGGAAAGGATTAGCCCAATTAGAGATGGTAAAAGAAGTCTACAGCTCTGATCTCCAGACAGTAGCCCTTTCACCTAGAGAAAGGAGGTAATATTGACTTCAAAGCCGAGGAATCAAGATCACAGCAAGGGAGGCCATCATTTTGAATAAGGACAAGGTTGCATGCACAAAGACTTTGGCTCAGAAGTTGCAGAGAAGTAGACTTTGGTTCAAAATAAGGAAAAAAATTCCTAGTAGGTGCACCTTTCCAGAAGTATAAAGAGCTGTTTTGATAAGTAGTGAGGATCTTCAAGTAAAAACTAGCTTGGTTTTTCTGTTTGTTTTTTGATCTACCCCAAGCATATAAAGACTTTCCCTGTGGAATGGGCAGAAAAGAGCAATTTGTTTCAAAGGCCATGAAGGCAGCTGAAGCAAGTGATATTAGAACTTGGTCAGACATAGAAGACATCAAGATCATCCATTGTCTCCTGAGTCATTGACATTTGTGTTGACTTTTTTTTGCTTTTTGTTTTTGAAGGGGAAGAAGGCAGGGTAATTGGGGTTAAGTGACTTGCCCAAGGTCACATGGCTAGTAAGTGTTAAGTGTCTGAGGTTGGATTTGAACTCAGATCCTCCTAACTCCAGGAGTCACTGAGCCACCTAGCTGCCCCATGTTGACTTTTGTCTTGTCATTGGACTTTGGAAGAGAGAGTGAGACTGATGACTTTGCACAACTCTGCCTCACTTAAATCTAATTCATGCACAAATCAAGACATCACCTGTGATGTCAGTGGTATTCTTTGAAAACAAAGGACAAGCAATAGGAGTTTTCTAGAAGAGATTCTAATCCAAAACATAATAAATATGGATCTAGAAGAGACCTTAGACCATCAAGTCCAAACTCTTCATTTTTACAAATGAGAAAATGAGAAGAAATTAGGGGAAAAAAGAAAACCAAAGAAATTAAATGACTTGCCCAAAGTCACAGGTAAAGTGACAGAACTGGGATTTTAACATAGGTTGTCTGAATTTGAACCTAGAACTCTTTCTCCTTCATCCCGCTGACTCTAAAGCATGGGTTGGACAGGATGTCTTCTGAAATCCTGCCTCTAAAATTCTTTGGTCTAGTATAATCCCCTTGCTATATTAACAAGAAAAGTCAGGACCAGAAAAGTCAAACAATCTGCCAAAAGTCTCAACACTACTAGTTAGGGGCAGAGTCCTCTACGAATAGATCATTAGACTGTAGTAGCCATCAAATGGGACACATCTTCCCCCAGTTTTTAAAAAATACTGTCATATTTGTGGTGGCAAAAAACTGGAAATTAAGGGGATGCCCATCAATGGGGGAATAGTTAAACAAGTTGTGGTATATGAATGTAATGGAATATTATTGTGCTATAAGAAATAAGGAGTACCCAGACTTCATACTTACCTGGAGAGGATTATACAAACTGATTCTGAGTGAGAAGAGCAGAACCAGGAGAATTTTGTACACAATGAGAGACACAACATATGTGTGATGACCAATTTTGATAGACTGGACTCTTCTCAGCAATGCAAGGTTGTAAGACAACTCCAAAAGACTCATGATGGAAAGAGAAAGAACTACAGTTTGAATGCAGATTGAAGCAAACTACCTGCTCTCTTTCTTTTTCTTGTTTGGTTTTGTTTCCTCTTTCCCACTGTTCATTCTATCAGTTATAATCCTTCTTTACAACCTAATGTCTAATGTGAAAGTATTTGCAGATCCTATATTTGACTGCATGCCACCATGGAGCGGAGGGAGGAAAGAGAGGGGGAAAAAAATTTGAAATTCAAAGGATGGTGGAACTGAATCTTGCAAACGAAAAGTAAATAAACAAATTAATAAAAAAATTTTTTAAGAGTTGAAAATGCCAAAAACAACTGTCATAAAGGAAATCGGTATAAGTGCACAGGACCCTTAGAGAAAAAAAAGATGTAGAATGTGGTTAGATTGTTTCTCCCTTTATGATTTCTGGGTTCCTAGGAAGTAGAAGGAGACTCTTTCATCTCTTCTTAGATCCCTATACTGCACAAGAACTGTTGAGCTTCCTGAAATTTCTATTAAGAATTCTACATATCCGGGGTGTCCAGGTGGCACAGTGAATAGAGCACAGACTATGGAGTCAGGAGGACTTGAGTTCAAATGTGGCCTCAGACACTTAACACTTACTAACCGTGTGACCTTGGGCAAGTCATTTAACCCCAATTGCCCTGCCTTCCCCCCTCCAAAAAAGAAAAAAAGAAAGAAAAGAATTCTACATACCCCCAACAACAAATTCTAATGATATAACAGGGAAAGTACTATGGGACCTGATATCAGAGGACCTGTGTTCAAATCCTGTCTCTGTCGCTTATTAGCTATGTAACTATGGACAAGTTCCACAATTCCCTCTTTCTGGGCCTCAATATGCCTTTCAGTAAAACAAGGACATTTTAGATGACTTCTGAGGTCCATTCCAGTTCTGCGTTTGTGATACTATGATTAGATGACTTCCAAGGTCACTTCTGGCTCTAGAATAAGAATCCAATCCTCCAGATGTAGCCATGGCCTTGGTCAACTCTACTCTTCTCCCCATTTTTTCACTTTAAATGACATAGCTTAAGCATGAATAGAATCTCAGCTATATCTTTGTTGTGACTCAGGGGAAATATTCAGTAACCTTTAAGGATAGGGAGAAAGAGCTGGGAAAATCCCACTCTGATCACTGTTTTGTTTACCTTTGACTACTAGAGCCCTGATAATAAATCATAAGCCATAGAAAGGGCACCGAACCAGAGAAGTAGATATCATGCCTTCCTTTTACTATTATCATTATATGCATACATGACTTAGTATTCATGAAAGCAAATGATGGATTGCTGTCCATCAGCAATGAAGAGGACATTCACCATGTCCAGAAAATCACCACAGTCCTATTTATGAGCATCACCTTTATTGTCCATTTGTGATCTTTCATCTTCAACAGAAAAACAAGCAAGCAAACAAAAACCTAGTTCTCTGATTGGAATTTCAGATCACAGTATGACATCTCAACTAACAAAAAGTCTTGCCTTGTGACTGGTGAAGGATACTGGAGAGTGAGGGTTAGACCTGTTTCTCCCTGGGAAGATTCTGAGCTTTTATTTATTGATGAATCAATTGTACCAAGTGCTAATTGCAATTCCAAGATGTCGCTGAGATGGAGCTAATTCTTTTGCAGAACACTACTGTTTTATGGCCATTGCAAATCGTGGGAGGAAAAGCTGTTCTGGCTTTCAAAAAGGATAAAAATAATCAGAAAGCTAGGCTTGCCTAGGATAATTATCATTGTCCTCTAGTTTCCAGGTTGCTGACTATTTACACTTTTATTAGTCTGTGTTAAGAATACATTCGGACATTCTATATTCTACCCACTTCCTGGCAGACAGGTGGTTGACTCCAATTACAGATTGAGACATTTTTTTGTCATGGACAGTGGGGAAATTTGTTTTGCTTGACTATATGTGCTTGTAACTGAGGTTTTGTTTTACTTTCTTTTTTAATTGCAGTGGCAGGAAGAGGGACAGAAGAGAGAGAAGAGAGATTTTTGTTGATTAAAAACATTTTAATTTAAAATAAAAAATACATTAGGATCAGATGATAAGAAGGACGTAATGTTAAATCTTGAAAGGTATAGATCATAGATCAAACATTGTGCAATTCCACCACCTCGTTTTAAAGATGAATAAACTGATGTTCGGGGCAG
>CM053593.1:250725227-250749609 GCA_028646575.1 Pseudocheirus occidentalis | reverse complement strand
AAACAAAGAAAGAAAGAAGGAAGGAAGAAAGAAACAAAGAAAGAAAGAAAGAAGGAAGGAAGGAAAAGATAAAACATTCCTTTACCCAACTGCATTTAGAGGATCATTTCTCCCCCTTTGTAGAACATTTCCATTCTGTTTTCCCAAGATAAATACTTCTACTAGGCCTTGCTCAAATATTGAGTCTTACTTACATCCACAATCTACTGGTCCTCTACATTCTTCCACTCGAACAACACACTTTGATTCCCCTCCAGGACATCCTTTTTTTAATATAACTTCTCTAATTCCAATGCCTTTGGTAGAGGGAAAACAAACACATAAATGACCAATAAAGTTTTAGAAACCACTTTAGAGTTTCCTTCTTTTTTCTATCAAGTCTTTCCAAAGTATAATTCTGTGATTTTCTGATGTTTATATTTATTCATAAAGTTTATAACTCTTGCTTCAGCCTCCCTATGTTGGATTATTCTATAAAAACCTCCTTTGGCACATAGCAAATAACTTAATTTGCATAGAGGAAAGCACAATATTCCTGGAGACATAATGCACTCCATAAAAGTCATGTTTTGTCTGCCAAATATGTGCATTCTTTAACATTTTCTTAATTTTCCTAAATCAGCTCAACACTTTACAAAGGTAGTACACAGGTTCATTCAGCTTAACCTCTCATTACTCAGAATGCAATATGATAAATGACCTACAATGTAGTTACAAGTTGAAGAAAACTATCATGAAAACCTATCATTTCCCAATTTGGCTTTTTAGTATCAAAAGAGATCTTAATCCTCAAAGTTAAAAATGTGAAAGACAAAGAGAAGAGAAAGATTGAAGGTGACATTTAGAAGATTCCTTTTAGACCAGGGAAGGATGAAAGAAGATCAACACTTTTGATTAGGAAAAGCAGTAACATAGGACAGTAGCATGACTTTATTTGAATTAATGAACTTATTTCCTGGACAGTATCAACTCATGATAAAATTTGTAAATATTCTTTAAGAAAACATTATTTATTTTTGCCACACTGTATATAAATGGTTCACTGAGATTAGGTGTGGGATCATTTGTAGATGATGGAAAAATCAAATGAGAACAAATTTTCTATGCATTCAAATAGCACCAGCTGCCCTGCTTTTGGATTCTTTGGCCTTCTGCATCATGCCCTTATGCCCCGGGAAACTACTGGGAAATCTCATTATCCTGCAAGACTGAATTAACTTTGCACTCACATCTCATCAGTATTTTCTGCCCTTCTGATCAGCCTGACTACAGGACAGAACCATGAATTTCAAAACTCCCATTTAAGGGAAGCCAAGCACTGGTTTCTCCCCATTTCCCATGGTTTGCCTTTGGACTTCTTTGGATTTCTCCATCACACCCCTGCACAGGCACCTTCTCCCTGCTCCTACTCTTACTTTTCAGCTTCCTTTTGTATATTGTCTTCATTAGAAAGAAAGCTCCTTGAGGACAGAGACCATCTCATTTTAAAATTTGTAATTGTATTCCCAGTGGTTAGCACAGTGCTCAGGAAATAGTAGATGCTTAATAAATGTTTGTTGACTATTGATTGACAGAAAAAAATGCTAGCTATTCCAAGGAAATGAGTATTCTTAATTGAAAGAATTATCACTTGAATTATTAATTGAATAAATAAATATATTTTATTTTATTTTAAATATTTAAATTTAAATATTTAAATTTTATTTTAAATTTATTTAATTTTAAATAAATAAATGAATTAATTAATCAAATAAATAAATAAATGAAAGAAATATTACTTAATATTGCTGAAATATTGATGCAAGGCTAGATAAGTGGAATTAATGTGTAATTCCACTGTTATTTTCATGTGGTAGTCTCTGTACTAGCTGATCTTAATGTCAGTCCCTGTCAGAATTCCAGGACAGATTATTAAGTGGATGGTTTGCAAGTCCTTAAAAAGGGAAATGATAATTACTATGAGAAAACATGAGTTTACGCTTTGTGCTACCATGTGAACTCTCTGCGGTTTCAAATGTAGAAAACACTTGAAGTGATTGGGAGTTAATAGCTAAAGCCCAAGAAGAATATTAGAGATGGGTAGATAGGTGGGGATACATTTTCAAAGTGAAATAGCCTTTCTGGAATTATAAAAAAAAAAACCTGTGCAATACTTCTATCTTCTAATTAACGTGGTAACAAACAACACTGGCACAGAGGAACCTGGGGATAAATTAGCTAGTGGGGTTTTTTTGTTTGTTTTAAGTCATAGGCAAGAAATTGAAGAAGTTGGGGAACAGGGAGCGGTTTATCACTTTTGCTGATTGAAGGGAAGAAATTTAAAAGAGAAAGGAGAATATGGAAAATGACTAACTGGCATAGGAAATTATGTCAGAGGATGGGATTTGTCTTTGCAATGGATGGAGCACCAGGCATGGAGTCAGGAAGACTCATCTTCCTGAGTTCAAATCTTGCCTCTTGTTGGCATTCTAGATTGATCCTTTGGACATGGGTTGCTAGAAATCACCTCTGTGCCTCTCAGCTTTGAGCTTCTATCTATCTATTATGACTTTGCTATCGAAGGGAAGCCCATTGTTAATGACAAGAGCAGCAGATGCTATTAGACCCATGAACTTACCCATGAAACCACTGACTCCCCAATTTATGTATATTTGATGTCTGCACCCATTTGGTTGTGAGAACACCAGAAGTTCCAACTGTATGCCACATGATCTGAGGATAGGGGACTGGATTTGCATAGCACCTTAGTTTGGGTTTTAATGGGAAGGGTATGAAGCTAGGAACATAGATAGAGCAATTCCTCTAGTGTGGATTCCCTCAACTGAAAAAAAAGGATGTAATCATCAGAATGGATGGTTAATTGAATCTCAATATAGGGCTTTCATATCTGTAGATGACAAATGAGTGACTACAGAAAGCAATGATTGGTCTGCTATAAAATTCTCATCCAACAGTTTGAAATACAACCAATTTCTTGAGAAGGTACTGACCGGTTGGTTCCAATACTCCATGATACATATACTGACAAATAGGAATGAAATAAGGCACAGTAGACCCTGCATTTATCCTACTAGTTCTGAAATGCTCTGGGTTCCACAGTAATTGATTCCTGTGACTTTTCTATATGAATGATGTATATATAAGAATACTGCTGGTTTAAGCAGCAAGAAAGAAGCCTTTGTTCCTAGATTATAATTCAGTTCAATGGATGTCATCTTCTGGAAATAGCATACATACAAGAAGGATAAAGCACAAGAAAGGCCATGCATCCCCACTGAGACATCTAATGTCTGATGCTTACTACCTATGCGATCTTGAACAAGTCACTTCAGCTCCCTGGGTCTCAGTTTCTTCATCTGTAAAAAGAAGGCATTGAACTAGATAACTTCCAAAGTTCATGACAACTCTAGATCTATGATTTTAAAGGGGCCTTATGGATCCTTGATTCTAAACACCTTATTTTACAACCTATAAGAGGTAATAGCATCATTGAGTTAGAGCTGAAGGAGACCTCTGAAGTCATTTGATTTAATCCTTTAATTTTGAAAACAAGGAAAATTAGGTCCAGGAGATAATATGGCTTGTCTAAATCTGTAGTAGAGCTGTAGCCAAAACCCAAGGCTTAGTCCAAAAGTTCTTGCACACTTTAGGCTATACTCAAAAATGTGCAAATTTTTCATCATCAGAAGATACTTCTTTAGACATGACACCAACCCACAATTTATCCTAATGTATTAATGTGTTTCCAAGCACAAATGAAATTTAAAATCACATCTTTAATTTATCAACAATTCATTCAAGCACCTCAGAAGCAAAGTGCTCAGCATGGTAAGACTGGAAATGGTGGCATATTTGTACAGACAACATAGAATCATGAAATAAGAGATGGACTTGTCTTTGAAGTCATGCCTTCATTTTACATTTAAGGAAACTGAGGTTAGAGAAGTTAATAGGTGAAAAATGACAGAGGCAGGATTTGAACCCAGGTTCTCTGGATTAAATTCCATTTCTCTTTATAATGCACCACATTGCTTCATATACCATGCTACTTGATTCTATCTCTACATCACTTACATCTGTCTCCTTATCTCCATTCACAAGACCAACAACCCAGTTCAGGATTCCTCACCTCTCACCTGGACCATTGTAATAGTCAAACAATTGGCCTCTCTTCTACCTGTCTTTTACTTTCTGCAATCTTACCTTCAACGTAGCTACCAAAATGGTATTCTTAAAGCATAAGTCTGACCAATCCAGTCTCCTACTTAAGACTTTCTTTCGCTTCTAAAATAAAATGTAAACTCCCTTGCCTGACACTTAAAATTCTCTAAATTTTGACTTCAATCTATATTTCTCGATTTCACATTGTGATCCTTTGTTCACCCTACAGCAGTGGTTTTCAACCTTCCTATGCTGCCACCCTTTAATACTCGTATGTGGGCGTATCTGTATGTGTGTGGACCCACCTGGAGACAGATAGAGGAGTGGCATCTTGGTTCCTACGACCGTTAGAAAAATGTATTTTCCAATGGTCTTAGACAACCCCATTTGACCCCCAAAGGGGTTGCGACCCACAGATTGAGAACCGTTGCCCTATAGTATATTCCAACCAGACTGTGTGCTATTTTGTGCTCAGTATTCCATCTCTAGCCTATATTATATGCCTTTGCATTGCCTGTTTCCCCCATGTCTCAAATACGCTCCCTCTTCACATCTGCCCCATAAAATCCTTATCTTCTTTCAAATCATAGTTCAGGCACCACCTCCTCCAGGCAGCTTTTTCTGATCTCCCCAGTTATTAATCCTCATCCTAGTACAGTGGTTCTCAACCTGTGGGTCGTGACCCCTTTGGGGGTCAAATGACCTTTTCACAGGGGTCACAGGGTGGGCTAAGACCATGGTAAAGCACATATTTCCAATAGTCTTAGGAACTGAGACACTGCTTCTCTATTCGTCTCCAGGAGGGTCCACCCACGTGCAGATACACCCACATGCGAGTACTAAAGAGTGGCGGCTTTAGGAAGGTTGAGAACCACTGTCCTAGTAGGAATTATATTTATTTTGTATCTGTCATGTATATATTTATCTGTGTGCATGTTATTTCCCCCAGTAGAATATAAACTTGAGGGCTTGATTTGATTTTGTCTTTTTGTCTCCAGAATACCTAGAGTTTGGTACACAGTGGGCACTCAAAGAAAAGTTGTTTTTTTTTAATTTAAGGTTGAAATATCTCAATCCACAAGCATTATTAAAACGCTTACTATGTGCCAGGCATTGTGCTAAACATTGGGGATACAGAGACCCGTGGAAATGTCTACACAAGAGGTATCAATTTTCATATTAAATCTCTATTGCAACATTTTACATTTTGAATATCCTATTCAATTTAAGTACAAGCAGATGTTGAGTGCCTTCCATTTGTAACTATATATTAACTATGCTAACTGATGGAGGGTTGGTAACAAGATGGGCAATCTATGCTTTCTGTGCTCAAGGAGCTTCTTTTAGTATCAAAAGGGAAATAAGCTATGTTGGCAAATAATTGACACCATATGATGTAATGGAGAAAAATATCATAGCCATAAGAAGTACAAATAAAAGTCTATGAGAGGAATGAAAAGGTGGGGTTCACTTCCAGTTAGAGGTCATATTCCTCCAGGAGAGGAAATATGTCCTCTACCACCATACAGAAACTAGGTGGCCCAGAGGATAAGAATGCTGGACATGGAGTCAGGAAAACCTGAATTCAAATCTAGCCTCAGACACTTAATACCTGTGTGACCCTGAGCAAGCAGTTTAACCTCTGTCTGCCTCAGTTTCCTCATCTGAGGAAATTCATCCCAGGGTTCTTTTAAATATAAAATGAGATTTAATAAACATTAAAGCACTATATAAATGTGATTATTATTATTTCTGCTCTATAACATACTTGAGTTTGGATTGGATTTTGAGTAGACCAGAATGGAATGGAGATGAATTGGCTTTTGAGATGGGTGAAGACTTGCTGGCCACTGAAAACTGTTGGAAGGTGCATGAGTCTGTGAGGTATATTGTCAAGAAGTTGAGGGGGAAGGAAGAATAATAGTTCTCTAATTCCTAGTCCTTTGAGTTAATAGCATACTAATCTTTCTTGGATACATCTGCATCCCTTTCTAGCCTATACCAAATATGCAAAGAGGGATTCCATCCCCTCTGCCTCAAATCCCAAAGATGTCCAGATAATCTGGGAGTACCAATTAGGATCTTGGAAGGAGACATATAATCTAGATATATAATCAACCTTCCATTTAGGACAGAGGTTCTTAACCTGGGGATCTGTGAATTTATTTTGAGAAATATTTTAATAACAATTTCAATATACTTGGTTTCCTATATAATGCTATTTTTTTCATGCAATTAAAAATGTGTCCATGACTCACAGGAAAATAAAGAAGTCCTAGTCTTAGGGACTATAAATGTGGACCACAGACCATGGAATGATAAAAGATAGTTGGAGTATTCTAAAGGTCAAAATGCATCATATTATATTTGAAATGTCCAGGAATATAGTTTTGCACCCATCCCTCATTCATCATTTTTATAAAAACCAAAGGCATCCTCAAGGTCCATTTGGTGGGGAGGGGGAAGAAGGGCAGGAATATTGTCATGGCACAACTAATCCAATAGGTCAGTGGTCTTTGGGTGAAAGTGTTGGTCCTAGAGGGTGATCTAATTCAGCATTCCGCAATAATGACCTTACCAGAATGTATCACTCTTATTTTTGTGACCAGCAGCAGGGACCCAGGTGAAGATATAAGTCACTGGATGAATCTTTGGTGCAGGTTGGTATCAAGAAGTCCCAAAGGTCAAGATTCTGGGAGCCAGTGAAGAAGAATGCCAGCAAGGGTTAAAGCTGCCGAAACCAAATCAGTCATGCAATTCATAAGAGCATGAGTTTTAGAGCTAGAAAGTGGCTGAAAAATCATCAAAGCCATTCCTTTTGTTTTGTAGATAAGAAAAATGAGGCCCAGAGACTTAAATGGATTTGTTCAAGTTTACACAGGTTGTAAATAGCAGAGCTGAGCTCTGAACCCAGGACCTGATCCAATGTTCTTTTCCACTTAGTCATATGTCTGAAGGGAAGAAGGTCCCTTAGTCACTAAACACTCTCAAAGTCTTAGTATTTGGTGTAAGCGTATGGGAACAAAAGCTGTGGATTGGTCTGGCACTAAGTGATTCTGATACACAGTAGGCAGAGATAGTGCTGGTAATATTAGGGGCTTACATTGAGGCTGCATTGGGTCTACTGTGTAGATTATATTATATAAGCTCAGGAAAGGTATGTAGAGGCTACACTCAGGACCATCCATCTCAAATGGGTTGACCAGTTTCTCTGGGAATTAGTTAAACAGAACTGGCTTAGAATTAGACCAAGTCCTGCTATCCAATATTCATCTCTTTCTTTGTTGGATTTGCTATTTCCTAGTCCTTCACATAACTATATCAAATGGTCATAAGTTTAGGAAGAGGTCCTTAGAGGCCACCTAATCCAACATTCCCATTTTACTGATGAGGAAACTGAGGCTTGGAGAGATTAAATGGGCTTACCCAAGATCACAAAGGTAATAAATGACAAAGACAAGATTTGAAACTAGTTCATTTGACTACAAATCCTTGTATCTATATTTTATATGTGTGTACATGTATGAGCATATACATGTATGGAGATATACATAAATATACTTGTGTGTGTATACACACTGCACCCTTTGTATATTATGTGTTTGTGTGTGTCTGTACTTACAAATGTGTTTATAATAGTCTAGCATGTAATAAACAATAAGTATAGGAAGGTAGATTACTACTACTATCATTTTCCTCTTCAGCATTTAGACCCCTTCCAGATTAATATTCAGTTCTGAGTACCATAATTTAGAGGGATTTGGACAAAATAAGGTATATAATGAAGCAGATCATCAGGATAGTGAAAGGATTTGAAAATATGTCAAAAGAACCTTGGGGCAGTTAGGTGGTGCTGTAAAGAGAGCACTGGACTTGGAATCTTGTCTTCCTGAGTTCAAATCCAGCCTTAGATGCTTATTAGTTGTGTGACCCTAGTCAAGTCATTTGACTCTATTTGCCTCAATTTCCTCATCTAGAGAAGGAAATGGCAAACTGCTTCAGTATCTTTGCCAAGAAAATCCCAAGGGGGGGATACATAGAGGCAGACATGCCTGAAATTATTCTATAACAACCACAAGGGAACCTCATGAGCACGGTGAGATTGGAGAAGAGAATATCTATGATGCTCACAAAGTCATAGATTTAAAGCTACAACAGACCTTAGAGGCCATCCATTACTACCCCTTCATTTAATAGATTAGGAAAATGAGGTCAAGACAGGGGATGTGACTTGTCACAAAGTCTGCAAAAGTCAGGAAATGAGCATGAGACCTCTGAATTCAAATCCAGTGCTATTTTCCACTAAGTTGCAACTGGTGTTTTCAAATGTTTAAAGGTTGAGATCAGGTGAGTAGCAGTTTCAGGGCAGTCAATTTTGACTCAATATTAGCAAGTCCTGTCCAACAACTAGAGAAACAGAGTGGAGCAGGCTACCACACAAGCAAGTGGGCAAGCTGAGGATGGATGGCTGACTGGCATCTCATTAGGCATATTATAGGCAGGAGATGCCTGACCAGAGTAGTGGGTTGGACTGTTATTCCTGAGAGCCTTTTCATGGATAAGATTCTATGGTTCTATGAACAAAAACTAGAATGAAGGAATTTGGTCCAAGGAAGAATAATTTGCTTTGGAAGCATTTACTTCCTCTAAATATGCATCATGAGAGTCAATGTAGCATAATGGTTAGAAAGCCAGCCTATGAGTCAGGAAAACCTAGGTTCAAGTCCTGGTCTTTGACACACATGGACTGTGAAACTGGCTGTAAGTCACCTAACCTTTCAGTGCCCCCAGTCAACTGTTTAAGACTCGGTTACCAAAGAGTTGCTGGTCTGCATTGTTTTAGGGGGTTTCCTGTCCATGAGCTCTATAGACAAACAAAATTACAGGTTTGGTCCAAAAATGTGTATCATATAATTTGAAAGCTATTATATTTCTCAGAGATAACGTAAAACTTATCAAATGGGTTCTCAAGTGACAGACACCATACATATAATGACAGTGCCAGGAATCAGGGATCCTTCTCCACCTGCTGTGAATATCTTATGAAGGCAGCAAGAAAAAAGTGTAAATTGCTGCTAGAGATTCACACATTTATTGCAGGGATGCTTCTTACTTTGTGATTCCTATTATCAAGAAGGGGTGAAAAGATTGGGTCTCAGAAACTCTTTGATTAAAGAATCTAGATGTCTGAATAGCTAACTATACACACTGAAAGAAAGAAATCAATTGTTGTAATTGCCTTTTATTGAGTTTGGGAGCTCTGATGACCCTAAATATGGGACATAGAATTCCACCTTGATACCAGCTCAGCAGGAATTCTCCATCTTTTCTCATGACATTGCTCAGTGCCACCCCTCCCCCTTTTCTCTCTCCGATCAGCTTTTTCCATATCTTTTATCTGCTGCCAAATCCACAGCAATTAACCTGCTCTCTGGAGGGCAGATTCTATTCAGAATACAGTTAATTTTATTTGTGAATATACAGTGCTTTCTGAGCAATGTGGTCCATAACATTTGAGGCTTTATTCCTACCCCCAAGCCAGAGAGTTAATCTCTACAATAAGGCCAACAGCTATTCAGAGAGAAAACAAATATTCAGAGTCAGTCAGAGGCCTGAAACATTATCTCTCCCACAGTCCATAATTCTTTTCTCCAGTGTATGATATATGGCCTACAGTTTGCAGAAATGAAACATGGAGAGACTGCTACAGACCAGCCTATTGGGGAAAGGGGATCAATTTGCCAGTGCTGGACATGGGGAAACATGGAAGATCTTTTTGTTTTCTTAACACCTCCCTGATGATTCCAAATGAAGAAAATTTTTACTTAGGTGAAGGCAGCTCCTGTGCCAATTAATAAAGGAAGCTGTGTTAAAATTAAGCTTTTTTCAAAAAAATGAAAAATACCAGCCCCAAACTTTTAAGGACCATCAGTTCAATTCCTTTTGTTAATTTTAACCATTGGAAATTGAAATTAATAAAAGGTGAATAAAAGTAACTGACTGAAAATGCCAATAGCTACAGTTAGCATTCCCTCCCCCATACCACACCCTAAAAATGATAATACATTTTTCATCTGCTGTGCTACTTACCACATGTGACTGTGCACATTCCATATTCTACCTCCTTGGCCACTGTATTATTTATACCTAAACATAAAACATGGATGCACATTTTACAATCAAATAAAGACATCTTATTATTCGTAAATATATTTCTTAATTTGTATTGGTACAGGAATAAATAGCAAAAGTAAGTGTTCTATTGCTAATTATGCAAACAAAGCTCAAAGCTTAAAAAACAGCTATTTTTATTGTTCCATAAGAAAGACAAACAGGATGGTTCCTGAAAAACCTGGGAAGACTTACACGAACTGATGCAAAGTAAAGTGAACAGAACCAGAACACTGCACAGAGTAACAATAATATTGAAAGAATGATCAACTGTGAAAAACTGGCTACTCTTGGCTACTCTGATCAAGATAATGATCCAAATCACTTTCAAAGGACCCATGATGAAAAATGCTATCCATCTCCAGAGAGAGGACACATGAACTCTGAATACAGATTAAAGAAGGCTTTTTTCACTTTCTTTGTTTCTTACTTATTATTATTTGCTACATGGCTAATATGAAAATACATTTTGCATGATTTCACATGTAAAATTGCTATCATATTGCTTGCCTTCTCAATGGCTGGGGGAAGGGTGGGAGGGAGGCAGAGAATTTGGAACTTGAATTTTTTTTTAAATGAATGTTAAAAAATAAATCATTTTGTAAGGAAAGATTTCAGGTATTGAGGAGATAAACCATAAACAAAGTTTCTATTAAAATATCCACACTTGTCTTTTAAAACAATGCATTTTCTTTACCAATCAGTCCATTTTAAATAAATGGTAGATTACGATCTAGTGATATGTTTGCTTAAAGGACCAGGCTCTGTGATCTATCTTCCAGCTAGCTATTATGTACACAGATAGATAGGTTTCATGCATTGAATTTATTAAAATTATAAAAGCTATATAACAATTCTATTTATTTTCTATATCTCCACGTTTATTTCCAGAAATTAGCCTTGGTATTGGATGGAAAAGGTTCCTCTAAGTTTCATGCAAATATTTGGGGGATTTACACAACAGGTATTCGATGCCTTTTAAATGCTAAAACGATATATTTGGAGTGGAAGGTCAGCAAGTCCAATTCCTTTATTTTACAGATCTTGAAGCCCACAGAGGTTTTGACCTTCCTAAAGTCAGTCAAGTTAAGTGGCAGAGCCAGGATTCAAATCCAGGTCCTGTGACTCCCAATCTTTTCCATTGTACCATACTCACTCTACTTTTCCATTGTACCATACTAATTGAAATGACTCAAATTTTCCAGCTTTTCTCCATTTGGGGTTGAAGTTTAAGGGAAAAAGCTGAGATATAAAGAAATGGGAACTTCACCTCTCAGACTGGGAGTCAAATCTCAACTAATTAAAACAGTAAAAGAAGTTTTTTTGTGTGAATATACATATGTGTGTATACATATGTGCTCTATGTATATGATAGTACTATATGTATGTGATAGTACTATCATCTACTCACACAATCACAGTATATTTAACCAAGACAAAAATCATCATTTTCTATTAACACGTCAAAACTATACAAGTTTTTTTTACCTTTTTCTGATTAATATGCCTTAATACCTTAAGGAAGATAAATTTCACATGTAATTTTTATTTAAACTAGTAGTAACTACAATCATTGTACTTTGCACATAATAGAAACTCTGAAAATATTTGCAATGGATTTTTTATGGTCAATTCCAAATAGAAGCATAGGATGCACCATAGATTTGGTATCAGAAGGAATCATGAAAAAGTAAACTAGTATAATTCCTTCATTTTCCAGACAAGGAAACGGAGCTCTAGAAAGGTGGAGTGAGTTTACATCACATAGATAAAATGGAGCAGAGTTGAAATTTGAATCCAAGGCCCTTTGATTCTAAATCTAGTACTTTTCATACCATACATACAAATTTCCACTACTGAAATAATAGTGCTTTTAGTCAATATGGTCAGGGCTCCTAGGTGGCACAATGATTAGAGGACCAAGCCTAGAATCAGGAAAACTCAACTTCCTGAGTTCAAATCTGGCCTCAGGCACTGTTTGACCCTGGGCAGATCATTTAACAGTGTTTGCCTTAGTTGCCTCATCTGTAAAATGAGCTGGAGAAGGAAATGGCAAACCACTTCAGTATCTCTGCCGAGAAAACCCCAAAGGGGATTACAAATTAGGCTCAACTAAAAGAACCAAACAATAACAACAAATAGTTAATTTCAAATAGAATCATTGGGAAAATCATAGCTTTTAGATCTGAAGGGATGATATGAACATAACCTAATACAATTCCCTTATTTTCCAGATTTGGAAATTGAGGCTAGAAAGGGAAGTCCAACATTGCAGCGGTAAAAGGGGGCAGTCCCTTTCATTTTAAATCTAGTACTTTTCCCACTACAGGTACATATTTTCATTACTGAGATAATGGAATATTTTACATTGCTACAGTAAGAAACAAATTAAAAGTCAACCTCTGTACACAGTAAAGAATGGTAAGGTCATAGATACTTAAATTAGCATTCCTTTGTGTACCTTTTTTTAGAAAAATAAATCCTGAATCACTCAGCAAATACTTATTAAATAGTCACTATTTCTTCTTCATTAAGCTACAAATGATGATAATGTGACCACATCAAGTCTGCCATTCCATTTTGTTACCATGAATAAAATATGTGGGATTTTCCATTATGGATTCAATGAAAATCTAGCTCCCAGAATTATTTTCTAAGACCAAGATTTGAATTAGTAGGAACATTTTCACTTTCCAAAATAACTGCTCCAGCATCTTACAAGATCTTTTTCTTCCTTAACTTTAAGTAGCAAAGCAATAAGAAATTGATGACCATGACTCACTTTAAAGGGCATTTGCAGATATTTGTTACTTGCAATATTTTCAGATACATCTAAGTCAATATTTTAAAACAAGAAAGCTCAGTAAAGCAAAATTTGTGACCCTTTTATCTGCACAGAATCCCTGGCTTATTTTATATCAGAGAAATAAAATGCTTTTATTATATATATTTCATGGGAGAAAATCTTTATACACAAATCTTTCACATCATAAGATAAAAGAAATGCTTTAAAAAAATAGCTGCAGATATAGTCAAAGAAATGCTAGGATTCTCAAATCGAAGACCATCTAGCCTTGGGTTTGTGAAATGTCATCAGTTCATATTCAACTCATTATACATCAGCTTCAAAACAAGTTGTATAAATAATAAAGAGTAATATATAAAACATTTCATATGTCTCTGAGATATTTATTATCATATTCTCTAACCCTTGACTGGTTTAATATTAAAATTTATGGGGATGGGATTTCAAAACCAGTATGTAGAAGTAAACTCATGTGTATACTGAAATGTTCATTCTTCCCAAAGTTTAGAATCATTGAAACGCCTTATTTTTCACACTTCCATAGTCAAGTATCTTTCTACCATTCCATAATGTCATGCCATTTAGGCAGCTACAAACCTTGATCCCATCATTAACCCCAGTCAGTCAGTTCTTTTCTGACACTGAATATTATTATGTCATCAAGGAAACAGGAAAAGGCTATTAATCAACTTCCCCCAGATAGATAGAAAGATAGATAGGTAGATAGATATTTAGAAAGATGAAGACAGAGATAGATAGATAGATAGATAGATAGATAGATAGATAGATGGACAGACAGACAGGTATAGATAGGATATTTAGAGAGAAAGAGATGGAGATAGAGATAAATAGATATGGATGTAGAGATAGATATTTAGAGGGAGAAGAAGGTAGAGATGATGGATAAAGATACAGAGATAGAGGCAAATAGATGATAGAAAGAGATAGATAGATAGATAGATAGATAGATAGATAGATAGATAGATAGATGATAAATAGATAAATGATAGATTGTCTGAAAGGCATGCAACCACCAACTAGACTAGGAGGTAATCTCATGACCAATCCTGGGCAAAGGGAAATCACTTAACTATAAGAAACTCAAAAAATCAAAATTTTCACCTAAGCTTTTGTTTGCAAGCTTGTGAGCAACTAATCAATATAAGTAACACCTTGTCAAGTTTTCCTGTTTAACCAGTTAGTAGAAAGCAACAAATTTATGTACCAGGTAGGTACAATAGCAATGACTCCTTTGGATTTATTTGAGACAGTCCTTGTCTGGTGTTATCACTTAGCTAAGAAGTGACCTGGGACAGTTGTGTGGCTTCCTGGAAGCATTAAGCCAATACACAAATGTGTGCATGTAAACTCAGTGTCCCAAAAATCTCAGTGCAGTATTATGCTTTAATAGCTTGAAACTGTATTAAAACTTTTGAAACAATAGGTACATAGATATGGATACAAATACAAATATAGGTATGGACAGGGGGCAGCTAGGTGGTGCAGTGAATAGAGCACCGGCCCTGGAGTCAGGAGTACCTGAGTTCAAATCCGGCCTCAGACACTTAACACAAAAACTAGCCGTGTGACCTTGGGCAAGTCACTTAACCCCAACTGCCCTCTAAAAAAAAAAAAAAGCAAAAAAAAATATAGGTATGGACATAGATAAAAAAATATAGATGTGGGCCCCTATGTATAGTCATATTTAGATTTCTATCGCTGTATCTCCATTCCAAAAGTTTTAATGCGGTTTTAAGCTATTAAACCATAAAACTTCACTAAGACTTAAATGACACTGGGTATTTATATTCACATATATACACATCACAATCCAGAGATCCCTATGTTGCTCAGTGATACTAAAATTCATACTTTCTCTATATTCAAAAACGAAACAAAACTTTGTTAGATGGGAGCCTGTCGTTGTCATAGGGGAAGGTGGAACAGGGTAGTGTCAGGGAAGTGCTTTCTTAAAGCCGCGACTAAGAAAAAGCAGTGCTCAACAGAACTGAGGAAGTTGACTACAAGTTTACTGTGATGACCGCCCTCAGAAAAAGGAGTTGGGTGGAGTGGAGAAGACACAGAAAAGCTCTCAAATAGGAGCTTGAGTATTTCTGTCACACATTCTACTAAAAAAGGACATTATCACCAATCGTGATTATGATTATTTTTTTTTTCTCTTTTTCTCCCGCGGTAAACCAGAGAGAAAAAAAAAAAACTGGTTCTTTCCTTTTCTGGGGAGGGCGGGTCTGTCTGGTCCTTGGGACTAGCGCGCTTGTGACGTCACAGTCAGAACGTGGCTCCTACGGGTCCCTTCACTTCCGAGTGGCAGAGCCCATATAGGCAGACTTAGCACATCCAAAAGCATCATCAACACTCTCACCTTTGTTTATGGGGGTGTTTCTGGAGCTTGAGAAGGGCTGAAGGTTGAAAGGCGTCAAGTCCGGGAAACTAGCTTCCCCGTTGATGCCTGGGTAAGGAAGGTAACTAGCACTTCCTCAGGCCCTCTCCCCAGGGCTGCCACCCTCCCTCATTTAGCCCCCCCCCCAACCAAAGCATGTGAAGTTTAACTGGGGGGATCCCAACCTGGCTCTGAGCAAGTTCCCTCCCTCCTTCTCTCTCTTCAGACTTAGCCCGAAGTCCCTGGCCTTCTACTTCCCCACTCCCGCCCTCGCCTAAACCCAGCTGCAGCCTCTCACCGCCCTCCGAAACGAAAAAGACTGGGGTGTTGAGCTCGGTGGCGTTATTTCCCCCCACCAGCTCTCTGCCCACCAGCAGTAGGAGCAACACTCCTAGCACCAACTCCAACCGCGCAGAGAAGCTGCAGGAAGAGCCCATGGCCTCTACAGTCTCCAAGCCCAGAGCGCAGTGAGGAAGCACAGAACGCTGTGGCACCCCGCTGGGCCCTGCAAGCCCCCAGTCCCCTTGGCAACCATTGAAGCGTCACTGGACCCGTCACTATTCTCCGATCTTGATGCGTTCTGGTGCGACCTGACTGCCCTTCTCCTGCTCCACTGGGATGAACCTGGAGAGGATGAAGTCATGCACAGCAGGTCTAGAAGGGCTGGAGTTGGCAGGAAAGTAGAACTGGCCTGGGGGAGATTCTAAAGAGGCCTCCAACCCACTCTGTCCATGGTGCTTGCTGCTTGCCCAAGGAACAGGACAGTTAACAGGGCTAAACATTCATTTCATTTCACAGCCTTGGACACCTTTACCTTCTCATTTAGCGTTTTCGACTTTGGAGACACCTTCAACTCTGCTTTCCATTGTAGCTTGTATCACAGATCATAGCTCTAGAGCTGAAAGGGACCTCAATTCAAACTTCTTAAACTGAGGCACACCCAAAGTTGCACAGGTAGTAAGTGGGCAGAGAGCACACACGGGTGTCTTTGTATTGCACTATTTTGCCTAATATTTGTAAACAATACTCCAGTAGTTTGGAGCATAGCATTCTTTATGATTATGGCAAATTGGAATGTGTCCACAAGAAGATAACCAGGATGGTGAGAGAGGTAGAACACTTGGCATGTAAGAACTGATTAAAAGAATTGGTGATGGGGGCCGCTAGGTGGCGCGGTGAATAGAGCACAGGCCCTAGAGTCAGGAGGACCTGAGATCAAATCTGTCTTCATTATACTTAATACTTACTAGCTGTGTGACTGCGGGCAAGTCACTTAACCCCAATTGTCCTATCTCCCCCCTCCAAAAAGAAAAAAAAAAGAAATGGCAATAAATAAAAAAAGACGTAGAGGTGATATGAACTTGGCAAATGCTTTTTCCTTCCCTTTTCCCACCTCTTTGTGACCGTCCATAACATTGTACCTTCTTTTCCTTCCTCAATACACTATGTATCATCAAGGAAAAAGGAACTAAAAGATTGACAAATACAGAATTCCTGCCCCTGTCCCAATATATGCATATTTAGAAAGACCTCTTAGACTATAAGGAATTGCTTAACTTTCTCCATCCCAGCACACACACACACACACACACACACACACACTCCCAACATACCTCTTTAAAAAAAGGTCTTGAAGAGCTAGAACTGTAACACATCTTAGACATAATTGAGGTCACCCCCCTTCCTTCTACAGATGAAGAAACTCAGATTCACAGAGGTCGAAATCTCTTCCTTAGAGTGATGTAAAAGTAAGTAGCAGAGTGAGTCTATATTCAAATCCAAGAGCATTTTCACCACACATTGGCTCACTTCCTTTCCCAAAATCAAATTCCTTCTCATCAAAGTTACCTTCCTCATACCCATAGTTGGAAATAAAAGTCGAAAGTTCATTGGATTGTGCTACTTCAGAAAACAAAACAAACACCTGGTAAATGATGCTAAAGTTAATAACACATATTCCCTTTGTATATACACTGTTAGGACTGGTTCATCTAGGAGATTGGGCTGAATGATCTCAAAGAAAGTTGTTAGTTCTAAAATTCTGACTGTACTATGAAAATACAATAAGCTTTTATTTCATCACCCAAACTGTAAAGCTAGAACAAATGAAAAGCAAGTTTTAGAATGAATGGATATTTTTTTTCCTTCAAGTAGTTAGAAAGCTCTTCCTTATGGTGTGTGTGTGTGTGTGTGTGTGTGTGTTGCAAAGGCAAATATGATCCTTACTAGAACATGAGTGCATAAGGGAAATTTTAAATGGACAACTAGACAAACATTTTAGTAATAATGTTTGTTGGCCTACTATGAGCCAAATACTTTGCTAAGTGTTGGGAGTATAAAGGCAATGATACTATTCCTGTCCTGTGATCTAACATTCTTGGGGAATCATGGGAAAGTGGGGCAGATTAAGTGCTGTCAAATGAGGATATTCAACTTCAATAACAGGTAATTTTTTTTTCTTTTTGGAGGGCAATTGGGGTTAAGTGACTTGCCCTAGGTCACACGGCTAGGGTTTTTTTGTGTGTGTTAAGTGTCTCAGGCTGGATTTGAACTCAGGTCTTCCTGACTCCAGGAGGTGCTCTATTCACTGTGCCACCTAGCTGCCCCAATAATAGGTAAATTTGAGGAAAGTATTAGCATTCCATAAAGGGTCATTTAGTTCATTATTTATGACAATAATAGAAAGTTTGATTTGTTGCCATAACAGGCTTTGGTTTAGAGAACAGATAAAAGATAGGAACCCTAAAAGGAGCCGTTTTATAGGCTTGAAACCATAGTGTAAGGATTATTTAAACTTTTACATCATTAACCTACTTAAAATATTATATATCAAGGAAGATCAAATGTCTGCAGATTCCTGAAATTTAAAGATATTCCCTTATTTCATGGACAAGTAAAGTCCTTTTTGTTAAGAACATGGATAATAGGTCAGAAAAAAAACATGCTAGTAGCTTTTAAAAGACATTTTCAAAGGGATAGCTAAAGTAAGTGACAACATACTCTGTCAATTGCAATATTCCAAATAAATAGTTGTTATATTATCATGGGTACAGTTGTTGAACTCAAATATCAATTTAGAACACCTTCACATCTTGTTGAAGATATTGCCTTCCTCTGGCAGAGAAACTTTAGTCACACAAACTCCAATATGTTTAATTTAGCTTAGAGAAACATTTTTGACCTAATAAATTAACAAGATCTGGTGGGAATCAAAATGGAAATTAAGGATCTCAAAGACAAGTTACAAGATTTATAAATGAAATAAAATAAAAACATCTAGCAAAGGAGCATCAAAATCTGAGATATACTTATTGAATTCCTACGTTCAAAGCAATCGATAAGCATTTTCTAATGTGCCAAGAACTGTGCTAAGTTCTGGGGGTATAAAGAAAGGCAAGAATATGGTCCCTGCTCGGAGAGCTCACAGTCTAATGGGAGAGACAATATTCAAATGACATGTGAGATAAACACTGTGCAAATTGGGAGATAATCTCAGTTGAAACACAATGGGATAAAGGCTAGAAGGACCTTCTAGGTAGCTATGGAAACCAGCAAATGAAGGCAAGAAGGAAGAACTCTCTAGGTATAATGGGAATGTGGCATATTCCCACATCACCTAAAAGGTATTATCAATGTAAGAGAATTCTGAGCTTTGCTCCTGGGAGCAAAGAGGGCTAATGCGCATTGGCTAGGTGAAACATTTTTCCATTGGCTACATAGCCAGAACAGTCTGCTTCTTTAAATGTACCTGACCAAGCAAAGTAGTCCTCTTTTTCTGCATTCAAGACCATAGGTAGATTCATTCATTCAGAGCACCATGACACTATGTGGCAAGGGAGGTAGAATCTAAGGATTACCCACACACACACAATTCTCAGCTCATTCCCCTCGCTCCAGGTCATGGTGGAAATGGGTTTGATGTCTGGTTTGTGTTTGCTAGATGTAGAGAGTGGAGCCCTAGACCCAAGACCCTGAACCATGGGGAATCTTTAAGCCTAGGATTCCAGACCAGATGTTACAATCAGCCCAGCAGAAAAGCTCAGAGAAGAGAAGGTACTAGGATGCTTGTTCAAGTAGAAGGGGAGAGGAAATTGGATTTAGTGGAACTAAATGCTATCTAAAAAGTAAGTTAACCTTTCCCTCACCAGAGACTGAGATAATATAGGAAAGATTATGTCCCCAGATTCTGGGGAAATGTTGGGCTGTTGAGGTTTTTTTTAATGTACTTAAAAAAAATTTTTTTCAGGAAGGCAATTGGGTTTAAGTGGCTTGTCCAGGGTCATATAGCTAGTGTCTGAGGCTAGATTTTAACTCAAGTCCTCCTGACTTTAGGGCCAGTGCTCTATCCCCTGTACCTAGCTGCCCCTGCCTTATTGGGTTTTCTTATGTTTGTTCTTCCTATATCTTTGAAATAAATGTTACTTTGAATAACCTAATCTGATTTAAAGGAGATAAATGCAATTAGAGTACTCAGCCCCTAAAATACAGGAGGGGCTGAGAGCTATAACTGACCTGGCTGCAATTAAGGAGTCACTGAATTACTATTACACAAGCACAGGGACAGCCGGTTAAAAGTTCCAGACTTAGGTGATGAAAAGTCTTTTTCACGGGCCAGTCAGAAGTGTGATGTAGATTCCAATATAAGGCTGGAATGGTAGGAAAGTTCCAGGTTGTGAAGGGCTTTAGATGGCGAACTGAGTGTTTTATATTTATCCTAGAGGTAATAGGGAATCATTGGTATTATACTGAGTAGGGGTGTGAGATAGATCTGCACGGTATAAAAATAATAAGAAGTATTGAAGTTAGTATATACACACCCATGTATATCTACCCATACATATACATACATACATATTTATAAGTGTGTATTATATATACATACACATATATATGTGTATATTTATATATATGTATACATATACCACATAGATGCGTGTGTGTACAAAACTTTAAGGTTCACAAAGTACTTTATAAATATTATCCCATTTAATAACAACAACCCTGAGAGGTAGGTGCCACTATTATCCCCATTTCATAGATGAGGAAGCTGAGGCAGGCAGAAGTTTAGTGACTTGTCCAGGTTTTCACAGGGGCAGTAATCATCTGAGACTAGATTTAAAATTAGGTCACAGAACTCTGGGTCTAGCACTGCACTCACTCTCCACTTACCAACCGAGTGCCAAATCACTTTGACAGCCAAAATGGATGATGAACTGGAGTGAAGGAAGACTTGAGGTAGGGAACCAAGCAGAAGGTTATTGCAATAGTCCAGGCATCAGATGAGGTGGACCTGCACAGGGAAGACAGCAGTGCAAGGAGCAAGATGTATATGAGAGATATTGTGAAATAGAAACAAGAAGAGAATAGCAGACTGGATATGAGGAATGTGAGAGAGGAGTGGAAGACAACACAATAGAAGATACTGGGAGGCTGGATGATGGTAGTATCCTTGGGAATTATACGGAAGTTGAATGTGCAGTAACTTTTCATGATCCCATTTGTAATTTTCTTGGCAAAGTTACCAGAACAGTTTACCATTTCCTTCTCCAGGAAACTAAGCCAAATAGGGTAAAGTGACTTGGCCAGCTAGTAAGTGTCTGAGGCTGAATTTGAACTCAAGTTTTCCTGACTTCAAAACTAGCACTTTATCTAGTGGACCACTTAGCTATCTAGTATGCAGTTAGTGATACAAAAATAAACAAGAAACTATTCCTGTCCTTTAGAAACTTATTGTCTAGTGAAAAGACTAGGAATGAACATGGAAGAATTTAAAGAATAATAAAAGATCAAAACAATTTGAAATTATAGAATGCATGTCTCAAGGCTTAACTGAATACTTTGATGGATCTGTGATTTCATCAATGTGTGTAGCTCATGCAGTGAAGGAGACAACAGCCCATTCTCGAGACTAGGCAATTCTTTCTCTGTGTCCTTCCCTGTGAATCCTATGTTTTTCCTGTGGGAAAATGGGTTAAGCAATCTAGCTCTACACCATTATTCAAGTGATTTATTAAAATGTTGAACAGAACAGAGCTAAGGATGGAGCTCCATGGCATTCTGAGGGAGACATGCCTATGGATTGACACTAATGAATTAATCATGATTCTTTGAGTTCAGCAGTTTAATGGCTTTCAGATTCACCTAACAGTACTATCATCTGACTCCCTTGGTCACAAGAAATCTAGGTATATTCTGAAAATATCATTCCCCTATTTCAGTGGTTCCCAACTCTTTTTTATTGCACAAAATCCTTTCAACAACAATTGCAACAAAAAAAGTTTTGAAACCTCCAGAGCAATCTCACATACCAACCATAAGCATTAAGTGCCTACTATATATCAGTCTATAGCACCAACACAATATTCACAGCACCAAGAGTGACTATGAATATGCTGGCACAGTTCTGAATCACAAAATATAACAGACTCTCTCTATATATAAGACAGAAGCAAAACATTTTTTCAGACACCAGAAAACCAAATCCCAACACCAGAAAGTCAGATCCAACATAGCAACAAAGAAGTTAATACACCATAACACAGTAGGTAGCCACACCATCCTTTAGTCTTCTCACAAACAGACACTCATAAGACTAGCTGTCTGCTTGCCTGTGTCATCTCTCCCACCTTGCTAACTGCTCTGACTCCCAGTTTCCTGTGGGCTCTGCTCCAGCCTTCAGCAAACTCCTCCCCGCACAGGCTCCATGTGATTACATTTGGCCTGTTATGGGGTGAAGATTTTCAAATTCCCTTAGGCCTATTAAGGGTCAGGGGAGATCTTCAGATTCACATTACCATTACACAGTCACTATGCTGTGTATGGAGTGCTCAGGAAGGGCTAGCATCTCTTGTGTGAGGGCTTGCTGAATCCTTTTCAGGGATGCACATTCACCTCTGGTGTCCACCTTTCACCCAACTCTCACCTATGATTCCAAGAAGCTGCAGCATGAGCAACAACCACATTGCATGCACTAAAACTGTCTTGGTAAATGGGCTACACCAGGGTGAGGGTAACTGATAAGTCTCTAACCCATCAGTGAATTAAGGGGATGTCTACCCCAAGCATGTGAAAACTTCCCCAGTGGAGAGAACAGATGAGAACAATGTGTTCCAATGCCAGGAAGGCAGCTGAAGGAGGTGCTGGGGAGCACTTAGAGCTTGGTCAGGCATCAGAGACATCAGTTTATCCTGACTTTTGTCTCACCATTGGACTTCAAGGACTCTGGGAGAATAAGGCTCATGACTTTGCACAACTCTGCCTCATTTAAATTCAAATTATGCACAAGATATCAACCCATGATGTCACTGGTTCTCTTTGAAAATGAAGGATAAATAACTTTGTGCTATGTGCTTTCCAAATATCATCTCATTTGAGCCTCACAACAACTCGGGGGAAAGGGTAGATGCTATTATCCCATTTTTACAGATGAGAAAACTGGGGCAAACAGAGGTTAAGTGACTTACACAGTAAGTGTCTGAGGCTGGATTTGAGCTTTGTATTTCCTGACTTCAGGATCAGTGTTCCATTCACCTAGTTGCCTTTAGGTACCCTTAAATTTTACATATATACATATACACACACATGTATATATGTGTGTGTGTATATATTTATATCTAATGATAGCCATCTCTGAGGGGGGGAGAGAAAAAAAAGAAATTTACAAGATAACTTTGTGGTATATTTGGAAGGAATAGCAAACTGTACATGTTAGATTTCCAGTTTCATGTGCAATAATCTTCTTCATTGTACTGTCATGGAAATGCTTGTTTTGTCCAATGAATTGAAACAAAATAAAGTATTTAAGAAAGAATCGTTAGTGGGAACCTTTGCACCATCATCACGAACTCCTTGACCATGACCAGAGATAAACTTGTTCACTCCAGTGTGAAGAAATCTTGAGAGAGATTTGCTTTGGGATACAAATATTTACTATGTACCTTGTCCATGTACCATGGAGGCAGCTGCTTTCTGCACCAGGCTTCAGTCCCAACCTCTGCCTCTATCCCTCTGCTGCCTAGGACAAGCCCTACATTGTAAAAGAGATTAGTAGCTTCTCTGGATTGAGAATGAAAAGAGACCCAAAAGAATTAAAGAGAAATTAGCAGCAAAGAGAGCTTCTCTCCCTGATATAGCCAGAGAAGAGGGAAAAAAAGCAATTCAAAAAGAAGAGGTTTAGAGAGCTGCCGAATCATTTGTTCTATTGAGAACAAATTCTGAATTTTGAATAAGCATTTTTATTAGTATGGCACAGTCAAGGAGGATTTCTTCATTTCTGGGAATCATGGGGACATATCTTCTTCAGACGGGCTAGGTAAAGTGCACAGTCTCAAGATGCAGTGCACCATTGTGAACAGACCTCGTAGTGGAGTCAGGAAGGCCTGGGCTGAGATCACATCCTACCTCCCAGAATCACTCTATGCATGACCTTAAGTTTCCTCATTTGTAAAGTAGGGTCAATAATGGCACCTACCTCACCTTGTGAGGATTATAGATCATTAAATGGAAAAGGATCTTAGGGATCATCTTCATTTTATAGATGAGGTAGCTGAGGTCTAGAGAGTTTGTGTGACTTGCCCAAGTATACACGATAGTTAGGAGTTGGAATTTGAACAGAGGTCTACAGTCTCCCAATCTTTCTCTCTCCCTCCCTCCCTTTCTCTCTCTCTCTCTCACTCTGCCTCTCCATGTCTCTCTCTCTTTTTTTGTTTTTGTTTTTAAATTTATTTTTTATTTGTTTTCTTGTTTACATTATTCATTTTCATTACATTTTTAAATTGCACATTTTCTCCCCATCTTGCCCCTGCCCCAACCCTAAAACAGCAATCCCACTGTAAAGCCCCTCT
>CM053593.1:250695396-250724727 GCA_028646575.1 Pseudocheirus occidentalis | reverse complement strand
GTGAAAATCTGCTTCCGGGGGGGGGGGGGACGCTCTGTTCCAAATCACTGGGGTTTTCCCAACTGCCAGAGCTATTAGGGGGGTGTTGCAAGTCCCCTCAGCTTTGGCTTGCTGAAAGTGCACCCCAGGACCTCCACCCAAGACCACGATCTGGATCCAGGCCACTCAACGCAAGAGCACTTGGCCCTGACCAATCAATTCAACCCCCCCTGTGGAGTCCGCAGGCCAGGGGCTCTGAAGCAGCCCAGTGGGGGCCGCCACCGGTTCTAGCAGTTCCCTTCCCCCACTGCTTCCTTGCCCCAGGGGAAGATTGGCCAAACTGCTTTACCACCCCAAATTAATTTTCAAAGTTTCACTTTCACTAACTATCTCTGACGATTTTAAGATCCCCTTAGGCAGGTGCTTTAGATTTTCTTTGAAGTAGACTCAAGCTGTGGCTTGGGAGGCTCTGCTCCTTGTGGTTGCACTCCTCAGGGCTTTGCCTGGCCTGGCTGCAGTTTTGGGCTTGGTGTTCTCTGCTCCGGTGCAAGCTGCCCTTTCCCATCCCGTTCCTCACGCCTTCGCAGATGTGGAGGTGCTGGAGGCTGTAGACCCTCTGAAGACTGGCTGCGGTGCCGCTCAGCGCTGCTCCTTCCCACTGTCCCAGGCCTGGCCGTGGTCTCGGCTTCAGGGTGTTCCAGCCTCTGTTCCATCTGCCTTGATGAGCCCCTGCTGCCGAGCTGCCTTCAGCGAGAGATGTGTTCTCTGTATTTTTGTGAGTCTGAGAGTCCTAGACTTTATCTGGGCTCATAATTTTCTGGGTGTTTAGGGTGGCGGTGTGGGAACTGCGGGACCTTGCTGCTTCTATGCCACCACCTTGGCTCCACCCCCCCCTCTTTCTCTCTCTCTCTCTCTCTCTCTCTCTCTCTCTTATAAAGAGGAGGGGAAGGAGTAGGCATTTAACAAGTACCTATTCTGTGCCAAGCACCGTGCTAAGTGCTTAACAAATATCTCACTTGGTGATTGATTTGGAATTGATTGCATGACATGGGAGACATTGGCACAGTATACCCAACATGGTGTATCGTATCAGAGAAGGTGGTGTGCTCTGTGAGCAAAGCAGAATTGAAGCAGTTCAAAAGAAACATGAGATGTGCAGATTTAGAGAATTCCCCCCAAATGTTCACATGGACTATTTGTGCTCGACTTGTGGTAAGTATTCTGAGCTCCTATTGGTCTGTTCAGTCATAGTCCAACACACTGTAACTTGACTCTGCTATAGTGATGTCATTTTGGTCCTCATCAAGAATAACAGACAACAACCAAGCAATTAACTTAGCTAAAGTCTGTAAAGTTTTTTGCAAACCTTAAAGTACTATAAAAATGTGAGTTATTGTTATCTGGTTTGCCAGTATCCACATATGAGATAGACTTTTAAAGGTATTTTCAGTTCCACTTTCTAATTAACCATTAGTACTTAACAAACATCTCACTTGGTCATTGATTTGGAACTGATTTGGAATCCCCCACCCCTAGTTCTACTGCCAAAGCAGGGAGTAACATCATTGCTATCTGGATCTCTGAACCATCCTTTTAGTCCCAAATCAAAAATTCATTCTTCACATCCATGCTTGTGCAGTGTAGTAGAAAAAGCACTAGATTTTAGATCCAAAAGCCTGGGTTCAGATTTCAGCTCTTCCCTTTAGTACTTTTATGATGAGGGACAACTCAACTGACTTCCCTGGTTCTCAGTTTCCTCACCTATAATGAAGGGGTTAGAATTTACTAAATAGTTTCCATAGAGCCTTCTGCCCCTAAATCTATGATGCATTAGGCCCTGACTTACCTGGTTCCCTAGACTCTGTTTGCAAAATTTTTATAAAATAGACTTTCCCTTTCTTGGGCACAGGACTCCTGAATAATCTCAGAAACACTTCTTCCTATTTCTGAACCCACAGATTCTTTAGAATTTTGTATTACTCTTCTCCCCAATCCCAACCCACTTATGTAGAATAAAATGAATTTCCACATTTCCAGATGTCACAGTGGGAACATATGAGAATGCCTAAGCATCTGTATATCTAAAGTCCACTTATGTTTTGACAACTCCAATCTTGGTTATACTAGATTTTATATTCAGTCCAAATATGTATTTGGAGAAAGGAGAGATCTATAGTTTGACTGATTGGTTTTTATTCACATACTGTCATTGAATCCTTATCAAGTTAAGCACAACTGATCTCTCACTAAGCAAGACAACACCCTAAAGTGGTATTTGGAAGTTATTTGAGTTGTTTCAACTGGTTAACAGCCTGTCATCAATTCATACCCTTCTCTTACCCACTTCTCCCAGCTAAATAATCCTGAGACAATGGAAAACACCCTCTGAAACTGTAAACACCCTCCCATGCTTCCCAGCTGTGTCTCCTACCCAGATCAACTACCTCCTTTTTCTCCTTCCTCCACCGTCAGAAATTTATATGAACACAATGTACCCCAGCACCACTAATAGAGATAACATACCTTATATTTACCATGGTGCAGTGCCACTGGAAAAAGTGATCAGATGGGTATAAAAGAGGACAAAAGTCTAGAACCTTGCTGAAGAAGTAATCACATAGCCTAAGTGTAAGCTATATTACATGCCCTGCCTCATCCCTCCCCCACCATTCTTGCAAGTTGCCTTCATCTGCTAAACCAAGTCTTTGCTTATTGTCTTCAGACCTCTTCACCCTTTCCTATTAAGGATTTTGACCAACTCAAACTCCGATTCTTCCCTGTTCTCTCCTTGTTGTCTGATAATGGCCCAAGACTGATTTATGGATTTTGAGCACCACTTTCCCCAAATAGCCTGCCCAATAGATGACTGACAGACCTTTCTCAGCTTTCCTAAAAAATTATTGCAGAGAGACATATGGAGTGCTGAGGAATGCTGTTCCAGCAGAATTCAATCAATCAGTCAACAAATATTCATTAAATACTATGTGTCACACATTGTGCTAAAGTGCTAGAGATACTAAGAAAGGCAAAATTAATCTCTTTCCTCAAGGAATTTACATTCTAATGGGCTAACCCTAAGTAATAAACTCAGCCTTGCCATTCTGTCTTCTGTGGGTACAAAGTAGATTGTCCTAAAGTCCAAAAGGCAAACCAAATAGAGTTTGGCATTAGTGAAGAAATGGGCCTTCTAATAAATTTCTAACAAATGTTTGTATAATTAAATTTCTTGAATCTTTCTTGAATGAAAATAGAACGTAGTTATATTCAGTTCCTTCAGATGCCACAGTTTCTGATCTGATCTCATTGGCACCAATGTTCTGAGCAGAAAAGAACTAGAGTCAGATTTTCTATATACAATTATCTCTTCCACATTGCAACTTTCCCCATTGCCATTCTGATATATCTCAGGTTAGCATAAGAAATTAAATGGGGATTTGGGGGGAGTTTTGCAGAAACTGGAGATGACATTGGAAGGCCAGCAAACAACACAGAGCCTATGACCAAATACTTAACCCAAATTTTACAATAAGGTACTGTAAACACCCCACAAAAGAAAAAGAAAAAATCTATATTTCTTTTCTGGTATGGAGGGAGGGTCAAAACATTTCACAGATTTTCTGGAGTACAGGGGCAATGCCCCACCCCCACAATGCATGGAAGAAATAACTATACTAGTTCTTAATAGACGGATAATTATAGCTACCATTTACATAGTTCCTAATATGTGCCATATGTGCTTTATGATTATTATCTCATTTGAGTCTCATAACAACTCTTCAAGGTGACTGCTATTACAGTCCCCATTTTATATATAAGGAAACTGAAGTTAAGTGACTTGCACAGGGTCACACTGTTTATTAGTATGTGAGGTCACATTTGAACTTAGGTCTCCCTGATTCTAGGACCACGCTCTATCCACTGGACCACTGTACTCTTTGAACAGACAGATAGGGAAACTCTCTTATAGAAGCCATTGGTTTTGGGGGGAGTAGACAGGAAACAGTTACTAGGCAGATGCCCTTGTACGGTGCTGGATGGGAGGGAAGGGCATCGCAGAATCTAGCAAAGGGAAAGAGAGAGCTTATTACTGTCCTCTGTGAAGTCAAGGGATCTATAACCACCTTTTTTTTTCTTTTCTATTCAGATGTGATTTCATTGGTATGGGGAATTCCTTATTTAGAAACTTCCTCCATTAATGAATCTTGATACCTGTTATTTAACCTATGGTTTTAGAGATTGTATCTGGAACAGAGATTTTGAGAGAGTTACTCACAGTCACACAGCTATTATGTGTCAAAGGCAGGACTTGAACCCAGGTTTTCCTGACTCCAAAGCCCTTTCTTCCCTATGCTGTCACCATAATTAACTATAATGGTGTTTAAGAGTAAGGTTTATCTCTCTTTTTCCTTTTCCTATGTATTCTGTTTACTCTTAAGCAAATCTACTCTGTTTTCTTCACTGAGGCCTGCACCTGAGCGTCATTTTTGACTCTTCTTTCTACCTCTCCACCCTCCCCCACATCCAAGGAATTGCCAGATCCTGTTTTTTCCTCTTCTACAATGTCATAGATTTGTCCTTTCCTCTAAACTCCCACAATAGCCAGTCTCATCTAAGCTCTTATCTCTTCTTGTAATAACATCCTCACTAGACTTCCTTCTTATGAGATAGTGGAAAGAACATTGACTCTGCGGGTCAATCCCTGCTAGATTCAAATCTCCCCTCTGACACTTATTACCTGTATGGCCTTGGTCAATTAAGAACTCAATTTCCTCATCTTGTGTTAGACGGCATGTTAGATCCTTTACAATTCTAAAGTTAAGCTTTCTCCAATCCATCCTTCACAGAGGTGCCTCAGCTTCTTCATGTACCACTTTCATAACACTAACCTTCTACCCTCAAACCTTCAGTGGTTTACCATTGTTTATAAAACAATGTGTTAACTCCTGGTCCAGGAATTCAAGGTCATGCTAACCTGACTATCCATCATTTTCCCCTACTGAGATCTTGTTCTTCCCATATCTTGTAGCCAGATAACAACACTACTTTTCATCTCTTGTTCTTGCTGACTTCTTTGTGCAATGATTCCCCATTTGTTTTCCTTGGGCCAGGGCCAGGAGGCCTTCACCTTTGCCTCTCACTCAGGGCCTCAACCACAGCCATCTTGAAAGCAAGTACCACACTACCTCCCTCACATCACTTCTGTTTTCCAGGTGTGTAGCTCACCCCTATTTGGGAAATGACTCTGTCTCCTTTTATATATTTTGAAGTCTCTTCCAGATTTCAGGACCCTAAGCTCAAACCTCCTTCATTAAGTCTTCCTTGACTGCCGCACTCCCAGAAGTGAAGCGATCCCTCATTCTTCATAATTGCCATAGCCCATTTCCTTGATATCTCATAGAATAACACATGAAGAGCTGGAAATTATTTCAGAGGCCATCTAGTCCACTCCCCTCATTTTGCAGATTAAAGAAGCAGCTCTGGAGAGCATAAGTGACTTACTCAAAGTCTAAATGGTAACAAGCATCAGAGGCAAGATTTGAATCCAGGTTCTCACGCTCCAAAGCCTGTGTTCTTTCTCTTATTTGTGTTTATCTCGATCTGTCTTGAACTTATCTTACCTTTCCATGTATCATAGTTATTTGTACACTTTTGTCTACCCTTTCCTATACCCTAACATTGTATCTCTAGTATCTTTCAAATAGTAAGCATGTAATAAAAATTTACTAATGAATGAATGAGTACCTAAGCAACTAACAAAAGTCTAAATTCATTCTTTCTTTTATTTTTGCCTTTTGGAGGGCAATTGGGGTTAAGTGACAAAGTCACATGGCTAGTAAGTGTCAAGTGTCCGAGGCTGGATTTGAACTCAGGTCTTCCTGACTCCAGGGCCAGTGCTCTATTCACTGCCCTACCTAGCCACCCCAAAAGCCTAAATTATATGGTTCTGGGACTGAGACTGGAGGTTAGTCTGATTCAAATTTATTACAAAAAACAGTCAGAAGAGTTATTTAGCATTATGTCACAGGTCTTAGGTGTTTCCTGAGCAAAATATTCTCTTTAAATATAAGAAGTTTTTGAAGAACCAAATAAATGACAGACTTAGGTTTGGATTAAAACTGAGAATGTCCTTTTGGTTTGCTTCAGAGAAGAAATAAACCCCAAGAGTAGCCTTAGAACTAAGTTATTCTCCAAGGGACCATTCATATCAGAGGTGTCAATTCCCCAAAGCTTTCTCCTTTCAATACTCATTTCTAGGCCATGACCACAACCAGATTATATATGGAGCCAATTCTAGCAGTTTTATTTCACAATAGTTATTTCTTAAGGGACTTTCCTCTCATCAATCCTTAAAACCTTCTTCCCTAGAGAGAAAAACTACACACATGCCTCCCAAATAAAGGTACATTTTTCTAAAGAAGGAAAATTAAAAGAAGAATTATGGCTTAGGGAACAGAGTGCCAGACATAGCTCCATCCTCCACTCAACTGCCAGAGTAATCGTACCAAAGCACAGCTCTATCATGCCTTGCCCTTTCCCCATCTCTCTTCTGCCCCCACCTCCAACTCAGTAGACTCCAGGGATTCCTTATAACCTTCAAGATCAAATGTAAAATCCTCTGCTTAGCTTTTCAATCCTTCACTCCCTGACTCCTTTCTATGTTTCTTCTCCTTACACTTTGCTACCTTCTACTATTTCTATAATCCAGCAACACTAGTCTTCTTGTATTTTCTTATACTTGAGCCTCCCTCTCCAAACTCTGTGTTTTTTCACTGGCTATCTTCCATGCGTTGAATGCTTTCCCATCTCACCTCTGCTTTCTGGCTTCCTTGAAGACCCAGAAATCTTCTAGCCCAGTCCCCCCACCTTTTTTAATAAATTAGAACAATAAGACCTAGACAAAAAAATTAAAATAATTTTTTTAAAGAGCCGGGCAATAAAAATTTTGCCTAATGTCACATAGACCTATTTGGAATTCGAACCCAGATCCACCAATTCCCAAGTCAGAGCACAACATTGCCTCTCATCAAGATCATATAATTAAATATTTTCTCAATAAATTTTAAAATGGCAAAGATCCATTGTCAGAGACAAAATTCTTCCTTTCCTTGTCTCCTTTCCTTCCTCCCTCCTTCCTTTAATCAGTCCCCCAGGGAGAAGAATTTTGTTTCCACTCTGAAGGAAACACAGTTCTGGTGAAGTATGCCAATCAGCCACCTACCAACTCCTGAGTAACACCTCTCCCTGTGCAGTAACACACAGGCACCCATGGGAGGTACAGCTTGAGGAAGAAGCTATTTTAATTCTTGCAACGTAACTATTATGTCAAAGAGAATCAATGATAGTATGGGAGACACATAAGACTCTCCGAGGATTATCCATGTGAACTTAGTATCTTTAGTAATCATCAAAGGCAAGGTCATATACTATATTTTTCCTTGCCTGGTCCTTTCATCCAGCACAAACTGAACTTTAAACATATTTTTAGATCTTCCCTTTCAACTAATAAGAAAAGAGTTCTCTGAAGAGAACTCTGGCCTCTAAAATACCAAGAAAACTAGGCCAATATCTTCGTGATGTTACTATCACTTTGTCTATATTGGCAAAGAGTAGTGGACAATAGAGGTAATTTGAAGCCTACTGTGCCTCATCTCCCCAAAGGCATTTTTGTCTGAAACATACCATTGAGGCAGATTTCTTCCTAACTTGGGTAAGTACTTCAGTTCTTTAATCATTTCACTAGACTCGATCTGAAATGAAAACCCACATTTACATAGCACTCTCAAGTTAACTAAACACTTTCTTCTCAACAACAATGAGAACAATTGTTCTTATCTTCATTTTAGAGGTGGGACAACTGAGGCAAAGAGAAGGTTCATCGTATAATAACTTGAAAGGACCTTCAAAGTCATTTAGTCCAAACTATTCATTTTGTAAAGGTGAAATTTGAGGTCCCAAAGGCTTGTCCAAAGTCATGCAGGGGTAAGGTACAGGGCAGGAAAGTAAGCTGAGGATCTCTGGTTCCAAATCCAGAATGCCATCCATTGCACCATGGTGCAGTGAGCGATTTAAGTAACTTACCTATAGTTGCACAGCAAGAAAGTGTCAGAGGCAGAATAGTAACCCAGTTCCCAGTTCTCTGGACTATCGGTCTAGCTACACTACACCATGCTATGTCTCTGTTAATATCCTTAAATGAATGATTTATCCCAAGAACCCAGGTAATTCTATTCCAGGGAATCTTTTCAGCCAGAACTATGTTGTTTGGCCTTTTCCAATGGCCAAAAGATGGCCAAATTACCACTTCTCTTTGTTAGTATGTAAAGCGATCTGTTTGACAATGTTTAAAAGAGGACTTACAGAATTTGTAACTCTTTAAGGGTCTTGAGAAAAGGTATAAGTTTGAGTTAATATAGAACTTGTTTAACAGAATTATTGAGTCAATAAATGCAAAATATTGCTACATATATCTTAACAGGCATCATAATTTAGAATAACTACTATTAATGGGAATGAAGCTGAGCATCATAACAATAACCTTGCATATAGTAGGAACTCATAGGACCAGACATCAAGACCTGGTAGGGCTCTCAGAGGCAATCTAATTCAATCTTCTCATTTTACAAATGGAGAAACCAAGGTCAAAGGAAATGACTTACCCTAGTTTTTCACACAGGAAGAAGTAGATTTTGTTGCTGTCATTATTTAGTCATTTGAGACTGTTTGTGGCCCCGTTTCAGATTTTCTTGGCAAAGATACTACAGTGGTTTGCCATTTCATTCATTGCCGGATCACTGTACAGATAAGGAACTGAGGCTAACAGGGTTAAGTGACTTGTCCAGGATCACACAGCTAGTAAGTGTTTGAGGCCAGATTTGAACTCAAGAAGATGAGTCTTCCTGACTTTAGGTCCAGTGTGCCACCTAACTGCCCCAGAAGGAGATAGAGATCTATAAATACGTATTAAATAAAACATAAATGTTTATGGCTTCATGGATGAGAATCACAGAACAATGCAGTTTGTGAAAACCTGAAAATGAATGTCACTCAGAATGGAGAGGCATATAGGCAGTTTGAGTAGGCTATAATAGCATATGCCAAATGAGGAACAAAAAGAAGAACCTTAGTAAAGGAAATTAGCAAAGAAACATGAGAACAAGGAGGTGGGGGGGGTGGCCAGAGAGCAGACTCAATTGGGTGATTCATTAAACCACTGTCTGCCTCAGTTTCCTCATCTGTAAAATGGGGATAACAACAGCACCTACTTTACACGGTTGTTGCCAGGATCAAATGAAATCATATTTGTAAAAGAGCTTTGCAAACCTTTAAGCAATTTGCTAACTATTATTGGTGTCGTTATCAACCTCCAAAAGGAATGATTCATCACATGACGAGTGTCAGTGATAACCACCAGACTGAGTTGTCCACTGGTATTCTCCCACTGTCACAAAACAGTGAGGATGGCCCCCAGCAGCTCAGTGGACCCCTAAAAGAGGATATAGAAAAGAGTAGGTATGGAATAGACAGTCATGAATGACCTGTGATCAACTTCATTAGAAGGACATTCCACAGTGTAGCGGCAGCCACACTGATATACCCAGGGTGGTTGCTAGCCTAGGTTCTTAGAACTGCTTTACTAGGAAAGATAGCTGTTTAAGGGGTCAACAGTCTTTTTAAAATTACATTCACTAGTTCAGGGGAAGAGTCAGCATCCTGAACTTCAGAGAAAATACAAATAGAGAAAATACAAGGAGAGAAATAAAGACCAACAGACAGGGGTCTGACTGCCTGAATCAAAGCAGTATTGTATATACTTTACATATATGCCTAGATCAAGAGACCTTTTACATCTGAGCAGTTGGGGGAGCTCTGAACACTTGACCATTCAGAATTTCTACCTGGGAATCACAAAATTCTTCTCATACGTGAACCCCCAAAGTGAAATCCTGACTCAGAGCATATATGCACTTCTCACAGCCAGAAGGCACAATAACTCTCATGACTCAGTGCCTAATTAGAAATAAGCAAAAGGTGTGAAAGTCTTCCTACAACAAGCCTACAACTAAGCAAGCTTCTCTTAATAGGCTCCACCTGAGTTCTATTAATGGGGGGGGGAAGATCTTATATTCCATTAATATTACACATATCAAGGAAATCATAGACCTACTACAGTATAGGAAATTTTGATAATATGGAAAATCCTTAATATCTAGGTCCATTGTTGTGTAATGGAACCTATTTGACAATTTGCTGAATTCTGCCTGAAAGTATGATCTTGATTCATCGTTTTCTGATGAGCTTCCAATGGGAAAAAAGAATTCATCTACATGGAAAATCTCAAGTCACTGAAATGTTTATTTTTTATGTCATAGTATGCAAGTTGATGATGTTTTTAGGAGTCAGTGAGGTTATCTCAACCAAATCAATTTTTCTGAAAGTTCCCTAAGTTAGAACCACTGGGGAGAGGACAGGGAATATCTGGTGAGTGGAGAAAAGCAGCATTAAAAAGATTTTTTTCTCACTTCTCTTCTTTGCATAGATAATGCCTGACTTTTCCCCCACTGAACAAGCATTGTTGCCATGGTGATGATTTAAGCATTCTCCTAGATCAATATTGGAGTAATAGAAGGCATTTCAGGTATTCTATCCAGTCTATGAACCTACAACCAAGCCCTCAGTCTACATTCACTTAACTGTGGAATGAAAGATTTCAACACTGCTCCATCCCCACCCTAGGTTGGACAGATCTATGATATGAAAATCAATCAATCAATCAATATTTATAGAATTCCTGTTATGCATTCAGGACCATACTTTCTAGGGAATAAAGGGGAGGGGAGCTATGAAGGAAGCTTAACTTCACAGTCTGGATGGCACTGCCAGCATGGAGGGAAAAAAACGTTGATTGTTGCTCTCTAAAAATGCCACATCCTCTCTTTTTGTCTAAGTATTTATTGCCTCAGTAGATTTTAAAGTTGCCCTACAAAAAATTATGCTCCTTCATCTTCCTTTCTATCATTCCCTCACCATCTCTGGTCACACTATTAGAAGTCCTTGTCTAGGTACACAATAATTATTATGAAGTGCTTATCTACACCTGTCCAGTGAAAGCTACAAAAAGAATTGGAAAAGTGCACAGTGGCTGTTCATATTGTAAATTGTCTGGTTATGTACTTGGAGTTCAGAACTGAAACCTGAGGGGAGGGGAAGAAAAAAAGAAATTGCGTGCCTGAATTCTTCTTTTCAACCTCAGATGTAAGGTACATGTACAGAAGCAGTATCAGAGCATCAAGATGTGTACCTTTGTTCAGACAGAGAACAGAATCTTCAAATAGGATGCCATGGGAATCTTCAAATAATGCAATCTATTCATTTGGTGAGTTCAGACTGGTCTCCCACTGAGTTCAAGGAACTGCACTAGACACTGAGAAAGATGCATGAACTAAAGCACACATTTTTTGGACAGGACTTTTTTTTATTTTTGCTTGATTATGTATATTTCTTAGGAGGATTTTGTTTTCTTTTCATTTTTTCTTTCTTTTCAAGTGAGAATAGTGATGAGGGGATTTTAGGAGCAAGAGAAAATAAATACTCATCAATTGAAAGAAAAAGAGGAAAATGTGATATAGTCCTTGAAACATAGCATAGTAGATTGGGAGGTGGCCCAGGAATTAAGAGGACTTAGGTTCAAGTCCCCATTATAAACCCACTAGCTATGTGGCTCTGGACAAGTCACTTAGTGAGCTAGGCACCTCTCTAAGACTGTAAGTTCCAAAGAAGGTGCCAACCTGCATCAATAAAGGGAGTTTCCTCATCTGATAGTACCACATATCAATAAAATCCCAAGTCTAGTCCCTGTACCTCCTCAAGGTAGTTACAATTTTGTAAGGTGTGAAAAAAAGACAATATGGTATAGTGAGTGATAGAAAGCTGGCCTCAGAATCAAGAAGACTTTGAGTGAAGACTTCTCCTTTTATTGATGCTATATAGCTAGGCATTTAACCTCTTAGTGCCTGCCCTAGACAATTGAGTTGCAGAACAGGCACTAATATAACTTAATAAAGAGTATTGCTTTTTAGGGAGTCCCCTACACCAGTGAAATCACAGGTCGGATCTCTGCCTGCTCCCCACAACCATAACCAAAAAAAGGGACATGTAACAGTGATAGCATAAGGCAGTATGTGTTAAATGCTATGTCTGAGTATAGAACTTTAAAGCAGGAGGCCACTCCTGGGTAAGGTGATGAGTAGAAGTTTCCATGGAAGAGACAGCATTTGGGTCGGGCCTTACGTGATGGCTGGACTTCAGTAGATAGAGATGAGTATCTGATGGCATTCCAGATAGATGGAGCAAAAGCATAATCCACATAACCTCTATAAGCCTCAATCTCCTCATCTGTAAAATGGGATGATAATTGTAATATCTGTGTCACAAGTCATTAGGCTCCAAAAAAATAATGGATATAAAGAGCTTTTTTTAAATCTCAAAGGGCAGTGCTAGTACTACCTATAGATGCCATTTTTAGGATACAGGAAGATTTTTCTGCTGGCACTGTTCTAAGGCATAAAAATCTCATGGAATCAGGGGAATCACAGACTCGCAAAGCTAAAAGGGACCTCAGAGACCATTCATTCCAATTTGTCCCCAAGACACAAATCCCCAGAAATGGCCATCCTACTATATTGCTTGAAGATCTTCAGCAAGGGTAAGTCCACAGGTCCTAAGGTAGGTCCTAAGGTAACCCATCCCACCTTTGGATAATTCTGGGTTTTTTTCCTCCTTACATTAAGCCTAAACTTGGCCCTATGCACTTACACCCATTGGTACTTGTGGTTTCATGCAAATTCATAATCAATCTTACATCTCAGGCTTTTCTGTTATTGTTGCCCTATAAATAAACATAGTAGTTGAGATTTTGTCCCTTGTGGAATGTCCTGCTTGCTAGTTCAAGTACTGACTTTGACTATTTATAAACTATGTAGACCCTAGGCAAGTCATTTCCTCTCTGGGAGCTACCTTAGAGATTAGCTAGGTTGTTGTTGTTCCTACATTTCAGTCATGTCCAACTCTTCATGAATCTATTTGGGGTTTTCTTAGCAAAGACAATGGAGTGGTTTGTCATTTCCTTCTCCAGATGATTTTACAGAGAGGAAACTGAGGCAAACAGGATTAAGTGACTTCCCCACTTCACACCATACTTTCACACAACTAGTAAATTTCTGAGGCCAAATTTGAACTCAGTTCTTCCTGACTTCAGACCTACTAGGCTACCTAGCTGCCCTACTAGGTCAAATCATCTTATTTAAAGATAATGCAGCTGATTTCCAGAGGAATAAAAAGACTTGCCCAAAGACATAGCTAATAAAAGGCAAAACCAAGACTAAGACCCAGATCTTTTAATGTCAAGCTCAGTGCTCTTTTCATAGTGCAGTGAAATACATAAGCAGTAGTTAAAACAGCCAAAGGGAGACAAATACACATCAACAATTCATGAACCAGAAGAAAGGAATATTGTCATTGGCTGGGATAATTGTCAATACCAACCTCTAAAGAGCTCCAAAGCAGATGCAAAAAAAAGGAAGTTTCAATACATAGATTTAACAGAATCAACTTGGTACTAAAAATCTGCAGTGACTATTATCTCTGGGATAAAATCCTAAGCCCTCAACCTGGTGTTTAAGGCCCTCTACAATCTGGCTCCTATGAGAAGAGATAAAAATGAGATCCTCTTAATTCTTCCTTGATCTTTCATTTAATTTGCATATTCATTGTCCATGAAGCCCAGTGCATAGCATTATCCTCAGAGAGAATTGCTAGTAAATAAATCTGGTAGGTCAAAGCAAATAAATTTTACTCCAGTCTATTGGCCATTTGTGTTATATGTATGATCCTAGACTGGGGATCAAGTGTTGGAAGGACTTAAAGAGGCTATGGAACCCAAGTCCCTTTTCGTAATCCAAGCTCTTGTAGATATGCTCCAAAGGTGCCTTGAAGCGCTTCCATTGTTCGGTGAAAGAAGTCCTTCTACTCTCATGATTTCAGTTCACAGCATATGTGCTTTGGGTGAAATGGGTTCTTCACCCTTTGGATGAAGCAAGAAGGACTGGACAAAAAGTATGTCTGAGATGAGGAATTGGTTCAATCCAGTTTTATAGACAAAGCCTGTTTCAGCTATGCAGAAAATCGAAAGAGATTACAACTACTCATGTGGTAGGGGATGCAGAGGTTTCCACTTTAGGCCCCCTGAACATGTTGCAAAGAAACCTCACCAGAATTTTCATGTTTGGTGACCTGGAACTCCCAGATAAGTCCAGGTTAGAAAGACAGAAAGAAACTGAAGCCTAAGAAGGTTAAGGTAATTGCCGGATTTTCAACATTCAAAGGCTCATAGATCTAAAACTTCAATGGATTTTAAAAGTCATTTTTTCAATCTACCCCCTTTTTAGATGAGGAGACAGATTAAGAGATATTAAGTAACTTGTCCAAGATCACTCTCATAATAAGTAGCAGAATCTGATTTAAATTAAGGTCCTGTGACTCCAAATTCAGGGCGCACCAGGTGACTCAGTGGATAGAGCACTGGGATTGGAGTCAGGAAGAACTAAGTTTAAATCTGAATCCAGACACTTAACTGTGTGACCCTGGGCAAGTCATTTAATCCTTTTTGCCTCAGGTCCTCATCTGTAAAATGGGCTGAAGAAGGAAAAACCAAATCACTCCAATATCTTTGCTAAGAAAACCCCAAATGGGGTGAGGAAGAGTTGGGCCCGAGGGAAACAACTCAACAAAACAGCAAGACTCTTAAGTCCAACACCCTTTCTTCTGAATCACCTCTTTTCTATTGGATTATCTTTGTTTATTTCACAGAGGACATTTATCATTCAAAAACATTTCCCCTCCCAAAAAAAATTGCTATTGACAACCAAAAAATGGTCAGTGTTTGCTAAAGTGATTACTCAAGTTGTCTTCATTTCTTTCTCTTACCACCCCAAGTTGTCTTGATTTCCTAAGGATCTATGTGCATTAAGAGAATTAGAATCCTCCTCATCCACCCCAATACCGGACTTAGTCCATTATCCTTGTATTATTCCACCATTGTGAATTTGATTGAGATTACACAAGGCTATCTCACTGAGGTGCAGAATAATAAAATGCCTTTAAAAAATATACAGAGATTTCCTTTCCATATGAACCAGCTTTCTGTTAGTTGGTTGGTGGCCATAGCTCTTTCAGTCACATTATGAAAAGAATGCCCAAGCTGTGATCTTTAAAATGATACATTCTCATTGAAACGTGATTTGACATACAGCCTTCAGTGCAGTACAGTCAACTCCTGGTTAGCAATAAAAGCATTGTAGTGACCTTGTATCACAGGCAGGGATCATTGAAAACTCACTACATTTTTGATGCACTCAAACTCCCCAACACCCTCTTCAAGTTGGCAAAGCAACGAATGCATTGGGAAAGAGCACCCATTACACATGCAGGCAGAAGATCTGTGTTCAGGTCCTGCTCCTGCCATTTACTAGCTATATGACTCTGGGTAAGACATATAATCTTTCTGAGCTTTCCTTTCCTCATCTGTAAAAGAAAGATAATAAAATTTGCTCTACCTGCCTTGTAAGATAACAGGGAGAAAAGTGCCTAAAGCATTTCTAAAACCTTGAAGCAGTCCATAAATTGAGCTTTTGTTTTTGTTTGTTCTGAAATTTTTTTTCTTCCCAAATCCTTTTGTAGCCATAGAGGTTTTCTCCTATGCCTTTTGTTACATGTAGCTAAACTATTACAATCTAGAAAAAAAATATTGGTTTGGACCATCCCAAAGTGCCTGATATAATGGTATGACCTCAAAAGATCTGGGTTGGGGTTCTGACTCCATCTTTTTAGATTAATCACCTTCAGCAAGTCACCCAACCTCTCTGAGACTTAATTAATACATCTATAAAATGGGGATAATTATGTCTACCCATCCTACCCCACAGAGTAGCTCTGGGGATAAAAATAAGATTATGAACATAAAAGTGCTTTGAAAACTTCAAAGTGCTATGTATATTTTATGACATATGAACATATTCTGTGCTTCTATGAACAAGTTTTTATTAAATGCCTATGTTATGTGCCAGGTCTATACTAGGTCCTAGAGAAACAAAAGTAAAAGCCAATCTCCCCTCTGAGAGTTTGAATTCTACTAGAGTGATACAATGTGACAAATAAGTAAATATATGAAAATGTTGCTTGTCCTTCAGTCTAGAGGAGGACCATAACATCAGAAAGGTAATGCCATAACTTGCAAGTGAAATGGATTTAAGTGAGGAAGGGCTATGTAAAATCACCAGCTTCACTTTCACCTCTGTCATCATTTGGTTCCAGTGGCAAGATATGGATCAGGACAACTGAGGATGGCTCTGATACAGTAGGTATGCCTTGTTACATAATAATACTAATGTAGTATTCCACACATGGTAGACAGTAAGTTAATTGGATCTGGACAAGGAAATAATAAGCATACTTAACTAATCTGGTTCAATCACAGGCAGGCACAGGAATATGAACCCAGGGTACCTACCAATCTTAAGCACCAAATTGCCATCACACGCACATGTAGATGAAGCACTAGTAGTTAGAGGGTTTAGTAAAGGTTTCCTCCATGAAACCGTGATGAAACATTGGGATTCTAAAATGTAGAGGGGGAAAAGGATGTACATTTTAAGTGTAAGTGTGAGCCTATGTAAAAGGTTCAGGAAACTGAACACCAAGTGTGAGAAAACATAAGTGTTCTGGACAAGGCACAAAGCTTCTCCTGTTTTCATTGGTGTCATAGTAACATTCCTCAATCATCTGATGTTGATATCTACATTGGGAGCCAGCATCAGACTGGGCTTAGAATCATGGCTACATAACAAACTCATGCCTAAGGGGAAATTTTTGAATACTTCACAAGTGGAAAAAAAGGCTTCCAACCACAAGGAATTGTGAGTTACCCCAGTGCCAGAAATTTTGCAGTCCCTTGCAAAAAAAAAACAGCCAGAGTGTTCTTTTTAAAAAAGGAAAAATTATTTTATTTTTAATTTGTGAAAAAAATAAGAATTTCATTAACAGATTCTTTAAATGATGATTGCACATGAAACTCCAAATCTATTGTGTACAACTTGCTTTTCTTTTAAAATATATAATAAAGTTATTCTTGTAACATGTAATTATGCAGCACAAGTATCAAATTAAAGTTAAATACTTTAAAATAAAAAAGGTAATTGCCCCAGAGGGTAGCTAGGTGACACAGCAGATAGAGTGCTGGATCTGGAGTCAGAAAGACTCCTTTTTCTGAGTTTGAATACAGCTTCAGACACTTACTAGCTATGTGATCCTGGACAAGTCACTTAACCCGGTTTGCCTCAGCTCCCTCATCTATAAAATAAGCTGGAGAAAGAAATGGCAAAACACTCTAGCGTCTTTTCCAAGAAAACCCCAAATGGAGTCACAAAGACATGGTCACAACTGAAAATGACTTATACAAGGACAACAATTTTTCCAGAATCTCAGGTAATCATCCTGTATTACTTCAAACACTGACAAGCTGTTTCTTCACTACTAGTTGTCTAAACTGTCCAAATTGTATGCAGGACACAAAACATACATATCTTCAGAGTACTAAAGAAAAACAACCAAAAACAAAAAATCTAGCTTTCTATAAAGGAAGAAGCAAGCAAGGAGCCACGATGTGATATAAGAGCAATCAGTTTAGCAGATACTTAGCACTTAGTAACCTAGGGATAAGTATGGAAGGTGTGAGCCCTGTCCCACTGTTGAAAGGGCATGAACTCCCCTGTTGATATGGAAGAAGGGGATTGTCTGATACAGGAGGCCAGTGTGTGTATATAAGCAAGAATTTCAGAGACAGAGAGACAGAACTGGAATTTTACTGTTGGAAGAAGCAGGATTGTCTCAGTATCTGGGAGTTGGGTTGCTGGACTGAAGAAGTGAGTTGGAGTTTCCTTGAGAAAGAGAGAGAGAGAGGATAAAGAGAGAGAGAGAGAGAGAGAGAGAGAGAGAGAGAGAGAGAGAGAGCTTCTCTCCCAGCATCTGGAAGCTGACTGAGAACTGAGACGGAGTTCTCCTGAGACCAGAATCTTGTGAAGGCCACCCAGAAGGCCAATATTACTTCTGGATCCTGGGGCCAGCTGAACTGCTGGAGGACTGAAGAAGCATGACCAGTATAAAACTTTGTTTGTTCATGGCCTGGCTGATCCTTGAGTTCCAGGCAAGAGAAGTAGTGAAGGGCTTGAGATGTGCTGGACCCTGTGAACTTCAGTGTGTGCCATGGACTGCCCTGAGGACTGCACCAGGACCTGGGATCTGTCTACCTCTGAGTACTGGATGAGAACCTGGCAGTTGTCTGCTTCTGAATCCAGGTGACTGTTTGGTGGATTCAGGAGGGAGCTGGGACCATGGAAGGGGATCCAAGGAATTAGAGAGACCACCCATAGTCAAGATGAAGAAAAATTCCTCCCCTTGGATGAAACTGAGGTTTTCTGGACACCAAAGGGTGGAGGGTTTGTGTGGGTTTCTAATAACTGTACTAGTGATTAATGATATTTAGTAACTGTGAATCTAGATTAGTGACTGATTAAGTTAATGGTTGCCCCATGAGTGGAAGTTTGATTATTGTATTATGAATTGATTAAATGATAAAGTTAATGATTGCCTCATGAGTAGAAGATTGATATATTGTGAATTGATTGAATGATTAAATGAGGAGGGTTTTCCCCTTAGGGAAACCAAATGACTATTCTTTCGTTCCTTGTTCTATATATTGTGTCCACTGTAGTGAAAACTGGCCATTATAATGTTAGCTGTTATGAACACTATATTGTGATTTTCTGTGATAAGATGTAATGCTGTGAATATCATATTGTGACATATTGTGAATGTTTGCCCATTTGTAATGGAATAAACAGAGTGCTCACCATACTGTGTAATCCAAACCTTAAAAGCTCTTCACAGTAGCATTCTTTGGGGAATCTGCTGGTGCATGGCATTACATGTGCCAAGCACTGTGCTAAGCACTTTACAAGTATTGTCTCATTTTTTTTCATGACAACCTGGTAAAGGAAATTTTACAGTTCAGAAAAGAGAGACAGAGGTTAAATGATTTTCCTAGTGTCATATAGCTAATAAATCTCTGAGACTGGATTAGAACTCAGGTCTTCCTAATTCTAGACCCAGAATTCTATCCACTGCATCAACTAGTTGCCTTCTATAAAATCTATTGATAAAATCACATCAATAAATCTAAAAAGAAAAAAGTATATATACAAATAAACAATAAATAAAACAGCGTATAGCTAACAAACAGGTGTTCATATACCTCAAGGATAATACAATCACATAAGTAAATAAACTTACACACAAAATAATAAAAGCATGCCTCAGCTGTGTAGTAATTAACATATGCATGAATAAATGGATGTAATTACATTCAAGATAACTTTACATGGGAAATCTCTCATGTCATCACCTGGATATATGTGTAACAGCTTCTGTTTTACCTATAATATAAGTTAGTTTGGTCAAAGGTTAAATGAGTCTGACTCTTTTGTGACCTGCTGACTTTTCCATCCCTATATGTAGATTGGTTTACAATATGGGTCACCACCAATGCCACCATCATCCTCATCACCACTGCTGTTGTCATCATCGTCGTCATCATCATCATCATCATCATCATCATCATCATCATCATCATCATTATCATCATCATCTTTATGGGTCTGTCTCCCTGAACTTGAATTTGGTGAGGAGTCAAGATGATTATCCATCTTTCTGTGCTCTGAGAGTTGCCTCTGTATACTTGGTGTCTCTAGGGTTGAAGTTATTGAAAAAAAGAGTTACCTCTAATCTCAATCCTCTTATTCTATCTGAATGGGTGTTTCCCTCAGTTCAAGACAAAATTGTTGGGTAATAAGATCTAATGTCTCTTTTACTTGAAATGTTGCTTTCATAGACTATATCTGGTTTATGTAATCTTTGTATACCTGGTATGGTCTCTTTGGCCTAGAGTTCACTAAGTTAAGGGTATATCACTTCTCTTTACCTGCTTAACAGAAAGCACAGCTCACACTCCTGTGGGTAATACATGGTTATGGTGATTTGTCTTTAGAGGGCCTCCTCCTCTGTCAATAAATAAGCATGGTACCCAGTCTCACAACAACTGTATATGAGCTAGCTTTCCATCAGTCTGCTAACTTGTATTGCCCTTGAGCACCAAGGTTTCTCAACAGAAACTATTGGCTTCTCTATTGCTCTGTTGTAAGTCTTGACAATGCACTCATGCATCTTACTGTCATGTGCTTCCATCAGAGTTCTTTTAGGCAGAAGTTATGAGAAAGAATAAGCTGTCTCTCAGTGGAAAGATTTACTGATTGCATTTGTGCATTTCCAATCTTCTGAAATTCCAAAGAACAAGTCAATAGGTAGGCATGACTCTCACCCAAAAATAATCAAAATGGTGTAAAGCCTGTGACTTTTTCCCAGGTGGAGTTTTACACATGAGATAACGATGCCATTTGTTCACTCTATTTGTTTCACTCCATTTGTTCACTCTGTTCTGGTCCAGAGCTGCTAACACGTTTAACGACTTGTAATTGAAAAGCTTGGTTTGTGAAATTTTTTTGTGAATAGTTAAGTGTAATTCTAGCTTTCTCAGTACATTCTTAAATAAACATTTCTTTAAATAAGGAGCTTGCTCTCAGTCCATACATTGGTCAGAATGGATCCTAACAGATAATTCATACACTAAGAAATACTTCTTCCATAATAATTTAGCAACCATGAATGTCTTCAGTAACTTCTAAGATGTATGAAGCATATGTCATAGGCATGGCACTTGACCCTCCTGTTCTATTCTCTCTGAGCTGGAGTTAGCTAGCAGGTTTCCAGAAGATGTAACCATGTTGCTACAATTCACTCTCAAGATCTTAGTAGTAGACCTTGTTAGGCCATGGGGTGGGAAATAAACTTCTAGTGGTATACTTCCCATTTAACAAATCAACTAATACGATACCATTAATTCTTAATAAGAAACACTTAAACAAAACAAAGTAAGAATCATTAAAACATAAGATTCCACACATTGACCTGGAACATAGTCCCTCACCAACGCATACAGTTTCTTCTGTTGGAGGATGGGCATGAGTTTACAAAACATAGCTTAGAGGTAGAGAACATATACCACAGCTCTGAATTGCAGGCTTTGATATACTTGAACTCCCTGTAGTATGGGGGCGATATGTCCCCAAAATAATTGGGGGATAGAGCTTCTCTTCTTCTAGGCTTTTTTACCCTCCAGGGTGTGGCTAGTTCTCTGTTGGCTACTACACTTGGGCCACCCCACTTTAGGATTACCAAGGCAGTGTTAAACTTTCAGTTGGAAGGAAACAGCCTAAAAACTGCAGAGTTTTTCTAGGTCTGTTCCATTGGCTGGGCTCTGAGAGGTTCCCATCATTCAGGAAGTTTTTGGTAGTGCAGGGAAAGGGGAAGGCAAACCTTTCTCCTGCAGTCAGCTCTTCCAAATAGCAAAGCTTTTCTCCAATCTCATCTTCAAGGAGTAAAATGCTTTCTCCATTCAGCTTTTCCAAGTAGTATGTAGCTGTAGCTGTGTAGGCTCAGGTTTTCTCATGACTCAGCAATGGGGAAGCTTCTCAGACCCTCTTAAAAGTTTGCTCTTGTCCCAAACCTACTCTTTAGAACAGGGTCTCCTGTGAAATGGCTAATCTCTGTCTTATTATGAGAAACCAACAATTCACATTTCTGTCAGCCAAGCCACAAATAGGAAATAATTTTTATTAATTATGATTAAGGTAATTATAATTATAAAATAGAACTAATAAAATATTAACAATTAATTCAAATTCACAAATTACATTGTGAACAAGTAGTTCTGGTTTTCAGTGTCTTCCAACTTTCAATTTTAAATTCCCCATGTCTGTCACAGGTAAATTAGATGCTGGCAAAGAGGATACCTCAGACCTCTTAAATATCTTCTCCACAGGGCTGCTTTTTAAAATTTTATTTCATGAAATTTTATGAATTTGTTTCTATTACTTTAAATCAATAAAAGTATCCTATCACTACCTTTTGCATCACTTATGTTCTAACTATCTCTTTCTGGAAATGAGTTGATACAGTTAAGTTCCAAATGTTTAAAAATGTTTACATTCTCCTAATATGTAGAAGGAATTGCCAATGCTTTTTTTTGGCCATGTTAGACATATATTTCACACTGCTTAGTGATATTAAATGCTATCTTGGACCAGTAAGTCTGGAGAGAGACAGACAGAATGGTAGACAGATTATGTGTGCAAGCATGCATGTGTGTGTCTATGTGTGTAGTATCATAGTCTAGAACATTTTATGGAATAGATGTAATTTCTGCCATTGCCTTAAGAATACATGTGTGTGTATGTGTGTGTGTATAGTATCTGTAATAGTCTAGAACGTTTTATGGCATAGATCTGATTTCTGCCATTGTGCCTGTAACTTGAACCTTTTAGCATTACTTCCTTGTTTCTAGGTTTCTATCATTTTTTAGTCGTCAATCAGTCATATCCTCTTCCCCTTCCAGCCAACTAAGTTGGACAAGTTATTTCAATGTAACAAAATTCCCATGCATTACTGACATGTTATCTCATGGAAGTCCCAGGCTCTGAGCCACACTTCATCTTGATTATAGACAAATTCCCTGGCTGTCACATTTAGCTTTCACTCCTTTTGGATTCATCATAGCTTTAGTGTTACGTGACCTTCTGAACAAAACAACTACATTTAGCCTTTCCTGACCTGAAGTGTATGAAAAATCCATAGCTGGATACTATAGTTACTATGCAACTTTGGCATGCAGCATTCATTTTTGCATTGGTCAAGTTGGTATTCAATGGGTAGTTATCAGTTCATACTTGGAATTTTGCTCCATACATATAGTATTTGAACTTTTCAACAGCAGCCTTCTTCAAAGGCAGAATTTCCAGTTTGTGAATTGGAGCATTATTAAGTTAACTGCCTAGAGTACTTTTGAAAGGTTCAGTGATTTGCCCAGAATCATATAGTCAATATGGGCAACAAGATGTGCAGAGAATACAATGCTAGACTTAGGGTCAAGAAGACTTGAGGCCAAATCTGGCCTCAGATACTTACTAGCTGTGTAACCCTGTGAAAGTCACTTAACTTACCTGTTTCCCTCAGTTTCTTCCTCTATAAGATGATAATAATAATAATAGTAGCTACTTCCCAGGACTGTTGTGAAGATTGAATGGGATAATAATTTAAAGCAATTAGTGCCTGGCATATAGTAAGAACCATATAAATGTTAGTTGTACAGTAGCAGTGGTAGTAGTAGTAGTAGTAATAGTAGTAGTAGTAGTAGTAGTAGTAGTAGTAGTGGTAGTATAGTAGTAGTGGTAGTATAGTAGTAGTAGTACTGGTGATGGTGGTACTGGTAGTAGTGGTGGTAGTAGTAGTAGTGATGGTGGTGATGGTGGTGGTAGTAGTGGTAGTAGTGGTAGTAGTAGTAGTAGTAGTACTGATGATGGCGGTACTGGTAGTAGTGGTGGTAGTAGTAGTAGTGGCGGTGGTGATAGTGGTAGTGGTAATGGTGGTGTTGGTTGTAGTAGTGGTGGTGGTAGTGGTGGTAGTGGTAGTAGTAGTAGTAGTAGGAAGTAGGACTTGAGTTCAGACCTTTCAGGTTTTCAGGCTGACTTTTTATGAACTTTGACTTGCTGTTTCTCCTGAGCAATAGAATCAATAAACATAGTCATGAGGAAGCTACAGCAGACTCAATAGAATGTGGGACCTGAAGCCAAGAAGATGAGTCCAAATCTGGCCTCAGGCGCTTACCAGCTATGAGATCCTCAGTGAGTCATTTAACTAATCCTTTTCTGCCTCAGTTTCCTCATCTATAAAGGATGATAGCAATAGACTTGTTTGTAAGGATAAAATGAGATATTTGTAAAATAATCGGCAAAGCATAAAGTATTCTATAAATGCTAGCTATCCATAGTAGAAGTAGTATATGCATCCTGTGGAGTCTCACCAATGCCATGTTGGGTCTCTAGATTTTACAATATGCTTGTTATATAGTTCTAGGCTGTGTGGACTTTAAACCCCCTATAGAGGCAACATATATTCCTTTAGGACTCTGAATCAATATACTTCTCTTTTCTTATTATAGTACCTACAATGCTATAGTATATCTGGCACTTGATTAATCCAAACTTCCTAGGATTTTCTCCTGGGAGACATGGTTCCTTATCTTGAAAAGATCTCTAATTTAGGCTAGGAAAAAGAGGTCTGTCCTTAGTCTTACCTACTGATGAAGTATCATTTCCAAAGTTATATGTGATTTTCAATTTATTTGGGGGAATGTTTTCTTTGCTCAGAAGAGCTTCTGATTTTTAATAGCTCCTCCTCAGAGAGTGGCCTGGATATTAATTTCCTGGTATTCTCTCCTATTGTCAGCAAAGCAAGAATGTTTGAAGGATCCAATGAGCCAGCGTACAGAACACTTCCCAAATGGTCTCACCTGGAATGTTACTCTGTAGTTCTCCAAGCCGTTCCATATTCCTTCATAATATTCTTAAAATATATTTCACTTTAATTCTGCATCTGGTCCTGGTTTTAGAAGACCTTTTAGCACTTTTAGCACCTTCAGCATAAAATATATTTCAATCACTCCAGCATCTATCTTTTAAAGCAATGGTTCTCAATCTTTTTGGTCTCAAGACACCTTTACCCTTTTAAAAATTATTGCTGACTCCCAAAGAGTTTTTATTTATGTGGGTTCTATCTATCAATATTTACCTTATGATAAAGTAAAAAGTAACTAAAGTTATTAGTCTTTATTTTAGTATAATTATGGATTTGTGTGTTATTATATATGTAGGAGTAATATAAGATATTAGTATTTTACTATTATAATAATTTTAACTGAAAGGGTCTTAGGGACCCCTGGGGTCCCTCCCCACCCTTTGAGAACCACTATTTTAAATATATTGCTCAAATCTGTATTAATCAATGAATCCAGCAATCCTAACTTTATCAGTGAATATACATAATCATACCACAATAGCATGTAAGTAAACAAGGCCATATGCAATCAACACAAGAAATATTATGCATAAAGAAAGATGCAAACAGTTATCAGTGCAACCTGAAATAAATTTAAGATAATGAAAAACATTACCAGTAACTTTTTCCATGTCTAAACATAGAGCAAATAACAATGCAACCAAATGAAATCACACCCAACATTTGCTTACACTCAGCCATATAAATCTGAAGCCTTGTCAACATAGTGCAACAAACGGTGTTAAGAAAACACTTTACCTAATAGTATTTTTGTGTTATCTCTGGATAGTATATGGAAAAATAAATTATCCCCTAAGAGGCTAAGAATAACAGCTTCTAAATTTTTTTCTTCTTTTTTTTGACCTTAAACTTTTAAATAAAAGCTGGACTTTTCTGAAATAGAAACCACAAAAATTAAGGTGAATAATCAGAAACTGATCAAATAGATGTGCCTCCAAAAATGGAAAATGCATTTGGAAAGAATTTGATAGCCTTCTTCAAGTAGAGAAAAGTAAAAACAAAGGAAAATATCCAGAATATGGAGGTGAAAACTCTACCAGGAACAAAACAAAAGAAAGTGAAACATGAAACAAGTCAAAAACTAAAACATATTGAAATATCACAACGGCAAAAAATCAATGAATAAGCGTGGTGATGTTAATTAAACAACTGAAACATAGACATATGAGAAAAGTGAATGAAAAAAAAATTATTCCAGTTAGCATTAACAAAAACTCAAAACTCTAAATTGTCACTAACAATCATAATCACAAGAGATGAGTAAAATAATATTTCAAAAATATTAAAATACACATCTCAGTCAGAAAAGAAAACACAAGAGGAAAAAAAGAAAAGAGAACCCTAAAAATTTAATTCCACAGGGGCAGCTAGGTGGTGTAGTGAATACAGCACTGGCCCCGGAGTCAGGAAGACCTGAGTTCAAATCCCACCTCAGCCACTTAACATTTACTAGCTGTGTGACCTTGGACAAGTCACTTAACCCCAATTGCCCTGCCTTCCCCCTCCAAAAAGACAGAAAAAAATTAATTCCACAAGATGACATCCCCAGATGTAAGATTTTAAAGGGAAGGATGCCCCGTGTAGAAAGACTGTGTATCATGAAGTACAGGGTGCCCCATCTATAAGTGGTATGAAGAGAAGCCCCAGTTCTGTTGAGTACAGTCATACTCATAATTTGGGATAATCCCATCGGGGCTTAGTTTGTGTCTGATTCAAGGGTTAATCTCACTTAGGTCTATAGATATGTATATAACATTATACATGTCTGCTTATCTTTCCTGTTTCTGCAAACTTGTGCTTGCCTGGGAGTATGACATTAGTACACCAACCTTGCCTGAGAGAATTCCATGTGGGTCAGTGTCCACTCCTTTCATGCAGCTCAGACTATGCTGACATAGAGATGTGTCTTCCATTTCTCTAAAAAGGATCAACATCTCTTATCAAATCTCCATCTATGCCAACCTTAATGACACCAATCAGGGATTTTGAAGCTTCTAGATTTCCTTAATACTATAATTGGACATGGGATATACATGACAATGCACAATCAAGAGGAAGATCCAATTGGAAGGTAAATAGCATAAATGAACACTAGTGTTCTTGGTGAACTTGGTGTTTGGGAGTGGGGAGAAGGTTGGAGCTCTGTCTCTACTGTTTCTCCTACCTCTAATCTAACAAGAAATAAGATGGGTAGGGAGAATCCTACTGGTTCTGAATGCCACCATCTTGCTATGGTGTCCCACCAGTCACAGAGGGGAGGAGGACAACAGAGTCTCTGTCTAGAAATCAGAATAGCTCAGCCCTGCCAACAGCACTTTCTTCTGTGCAATACAAAATGGAGAATGAATTCTTCTCTTCAGTCTTCCTCTTTTCAGAAACTCCCAATGCCAAGTTCAAAGAGATGCCACCAAACTGTGAATTCTGCCATAGGGATTACTTAAATGTCCTGCCTCCGTTAGAGAGCAATGCTATCCAAATAGAGAGAAATGAAAAATATCTATGTATCTATATTTCTATATCTAGAACTATACATCTGTGGCTTTAGTTATATCTATATACATCTATGTCTGAGTGTATATATCATCAAGGTCTATGTTTATCTATATCTACATCTCTATACATACATCCATTCTTTATGCTTCAGTCCATCAAAGAATCTATAATTATGGGATCATAGATTTAAAGCTCAAATGAATCTTTGAGGCTATCAAGTCTACCCTCCCCCCTCTTCATTCTACAAATGAGGAGATTGAATTACAGAGAGGTTAAATAATTTCCCTAGGGTTAAACAGATAGTAAGTACAGGAGGTGGAATTTGACTTTTGACTCCAAGTCCATTTCTCTCTCTACTATGCCAGAGTGTCAAGCTCAGAGACTTTGCACAATTCCAGCGTACAACCTGAACTGGATTAAAATATAACTGGGAAATGTTTAAGAAATTTAAAAAAATAATGCAATATAGATAATGTTAATCTGTGGCTTTCTAAGTCAATATACAACCCACAGGGATTGATTTCTTTTTAAATTTGACACCACTGCACTATACCATGCTTCCTTAATCTCATTCATGTGGGGAGGGATTCTTATCTGATGAAATTTTTATTTATTTTTTCTTGTAAATCTTCTACAAATTATTTATTAGACATAGTCGAGTTCTTCCTCAAGTTCTTTTTTACATTTAAGGATACTTGTCAGAGGCTCTCTAATACCAACACTCACTTAGTTCGGGTTTGATGTTTACAAAATGGAGAACTCACAAATCACTAAACAGTTAGCAAAAGGAGGTTTACTCTGTGCGTGGTTATGAAGGCAAGATATTTTGAAGGATATGATGACATATGGAGACTATGAATATAGTCTTCAGTAATTCACCAGGTCCAAGAAACTCTTAGCTACCCTGGGCTTGGACTTTTTATACCTTTAAGTGACGTGGAAGTTGCCCTGGGGAAGGCAGGGCCAATTAGGCCCAGGGACAGCTTTGTAGCTTTTTAGGAAAAGCCTGTGCCTATAGATTAGGGAAGGAAGGGGGGGTCTGGACTCCCCATGTTGTGACTGGGGTGAAAGAAAAGGTATCAGGAAAATGCTAATCCTATCACAGTACTATTGAAGTCTCAGTTTATCCATCTATTATTCCTCTCTCTTGCTATATGATTGACCTACCCCCTTTTCCAATCCTACATGTTATTAAAGATTTTTTATGATTCTTGTGCACAAGTCACTGTTGATATATTGCAGCCTACTTATGCACATAATGCTTTTCTGCATTGCCCTTTGGGCAACCTAAAAATCTAATTCTCCTAAGATCGTGTGTTCCATGATTCACAGCCATACTGAATCACAAGGAGAATGCTTGTGTGAAAACACAGGATTCATTTTCAATTGGGGGAAGGGGGAGGAGGGACAAGAGAAGGAGGTGTTTTCATGAAATATATCTTATAAGGATCTGATATCCAAAATACATGGAGAATTTACTACAACATATTTATTCTCCAATGGATAAATGGTCAAAAGATATAAAGAAAATTTTTCAAAAGAATTGCAAGTATGAACAACCATATGGAAGATTGCTCCAATTCACTAATCATAAAAGAAATGCAAAACAACTTCGAGATTTCACCTCACATCTGGAAAATTGACAAAGATTACAAAAGATGGAAATAATACACTGTTGGCAGAGGCATGAATTGGTTCAATAATCCTGGAAAGCAACTTGGAATTATGCTTTCTATAAAAGCAACTAAGTCATCCTATTTAATTAAAAGATTCCATTGCAAGGCATAAAACCTAAGAAGATGAAAAACAAAGAAAAAACGTGAAAATCTTCATATAAGCACTTTTGTGGTAGCAAAAAAAGGGGATATGGAGAGATGTCTATTGATTACGGAAAGACTTGAAAAAATGCAGTCCATTAATGTAATGTACTATTACTGTGACATAAGAAACAATGAATATGAAGAACATGGGAAAACTTATATGAGTTGATACGGAGTAGAGGAGCATAATCAGAAGAACATACACAAAAGATACATAGCACCCACTCCAAAATTACTTTTTCAATTCACTTCTGCATTGGCAGGAGGCAAATGCCGGTGTAACCTTGCTGCTTTTCTAGTACTGTTATTCATGAACTGACAATAATATAATGTGATTCCCATTAATATCAATATCAATTAGGCAGACCTCAATTACCTTTTAGAAACAGATAATTAGTAAAGT
>CM053593.1:250655879-250685343 GCA_028646575.1 Pseudocheirus occidentalis | reverse complement strand
AAAAAAAAAAAGGAAAAGGGCACTTGTCTTACATGATAAAATTACTTTAGGGCTCTTCATAATCTGAAATTTTTGCCTGTGGAAGCCTAACTCAAGTCGTGCATAATAGAATAAGATTTCTAGTAAGATGAAAATGTCTACTTCTTTCTACTCCAACTTTATCTCATTCTGTTTAAGTGTACAAAAAGCCTGCACTCTTCTCATATTTAAAGGCCTCACAGCCCAACCACTTTCAATTGTAACCTCATTATTTTCCATGTCACAGTGTGCTCAATATATGTGTCATGTTTGAAGTAGTAAAATGGGCTGAAGGTACAGCCCAACTTGCTCCTGAGTAGGATTTTGTACAGAAAAAGAACACAATCGAGTATTGTCATATTTTTACAGCATGGACGAAAATTGGTCTCCAGAACCATTTTGAAAAAAAGTGTTTGGTGGGCATGGGGGTGGGGTAAAGGAGGGAAAGGGGGTGTCAGAAAAGGGGAAGAAGGGATAGTGAAGAGAGTTGAGACTAGTTGAAAAGTGATTTCAAGTAAAAGGGGAATGCATAAAATTATACAATCCAGACTAGGAGCAGAAGTTAGAAATGAAGGAGTCATGAAGAGTACCACAAAATAGGAAGGAGACTTGGGCACAGATATAAAAGGTGTGGGATTGTGCCAATGTTTTTAATGAGGGATGATTACACTCAATTCAAGGACAATGAAAATAGACCGAGGTTCAATAAAAGGAAAAATACATTCTGTCTCAAAGCATTTTGGAGAATGAAACTTGATGGCAGCATTTGAGGTGAGCTAGAAAGAGGAGCCAGAGAGGAAGAAGGAACGGTAATATAAGCAGACAACATGAAAATATGAATTCAAGGACAAAGAGAAATCAGAACAGAGATATATTTTGGAAACTCAAAAGCAGTACAGTAATCAGGGAATATGTCACAGGATCTCAAAACTTTTTTGAGGGGATGAACCAAGGGAGCATTGGAAAAATATTCCAGTGACAAACATTAAAGGCCAGACTAGAATGGAATCATTGAATTCCAGAAGTACAGAGTTGTAAGGGGCCTTAAAGGTCAGCTGGTCCAACATTTACCCAAAACATGAGTTTCATCTACAGTAACCCTGCCAAATGGTCAATGAGACTTCATATCAAGACTCCAGTGACATGAAACTCATGAACCCTAAAGCAGTGGACTTTTCTTTATGGACAATTGTGATTGCTAGGAGGGTTTTTCTTACTCTGAGCTAAAACTGACCTCTCTTCAGTTTCCAGTCACTGATTCTAGCTCTGCTCTTTGGAGCCAAGCTTAACAGTCCAATATCCTCTGGTCAGCACTTCAAATGCTTAGAGACCACCACCATGTCTTCATAAATTTTCTCTTCTACAAGCTAACCATTACCACAATCATCACCAAATTCTAGCATGATAGGACCCTCACCATTCTGGGATCTCTTGTCTGGATGAGCTCCAAACTGCTAAAGTACCTCTTAAATTATCACACTCAGAACTCAAATACTTCATGGCTTTGGGAACCCTAATTCTGTCATCCAAGATGCTGGCTATCTCTTCCAGCTTTACATCTTCTGAAGATTTGCTAAATATTTCATCTATGCTTTCAACCAAATCTTTGCTTAAATATTGAACAACACAGTAAAGCTCTGGACTCTGGAGTACTCCCATTACATACATCCCTGGGTTGATACCAGTTCTTTAATCACTACTCATTGCATCCAGTCCTTCAACAAACTCTAAATCTACTGAAATGTGCTATCATTCAGTCTAATTCTGTCCATGAGACACTTTGTCAAAATTTTTGCTGAAGTACACGTACACTGTCTATAGTGTTCCCCCAATCTACTAATCTAATAAACCTAGCAAAAGGAAAAAAAGAAATAAAATCAGTCTAGTAGCTTATTCTTGAACTCACAATCACTTTCACTAAGTACTCGCCAACCATCTTTTTTTTAATAGATTCTAGAACATTGTTAATAATTGACATCCAGGTTACTATGCTATACTTAGAAAAATCTACCTTATTCTTCAACTTGAAAATGGGTACAACACGTACCCCTCTTCAGTCCTGCAGCATTTTTAAAATTTGCATTGCTTCTCAAAGATTATCAAAAGCAATTTAGCAATCATGTTTGTAAATTCTTTCCATATCCTGGAATTCCCCTGGACTAGATGACTCGAGTTGGTCAAAGGCAACTCAGTGTCTTCTTACAGTGTAATTTTTTGTATTTTTTTCACTTATTTGCTGCATCAACAATTTTCACAATATCTTTTCTAGTTTGAAGATATCTCCTTTGTACCAAAATAATCAAATTGAGTAATTCTGCCATTTCTCTATTATCTATCATTATCTTCTCATTCACTCAAGCATAAATCTTATTCCTTCTTTGATCTTCTTTATCTCCAACTCAAGGTGTTTTTTTTAATTATATGTTCCCAATTACATGTTTAACATTTTTTTAAGTTTTGATATCCAAATTCTATACCTCCCTTCCCGAGATAATAAGCAATCAGATATAGGTTATGCCTGTGCAATCATGTAAAACATTGCCACATTGGCCATTTTGTACAAGAATACTCACATTTTTTAAAAAGAAAGAAAGACAGAAAGACAGAAGATAAGAAAGGAAAGAAGGCAGGCAGGAAGGAAGGAAGGAAGGAAGGCAGGAAGGAAGGAAGGAAGGAAGGCAGGAAGGAAGGAAGGAAGGAAGGAAAGGAGGTAGGAAGGGAGGGAGGGAGGGAGGGAGAAAAAAGGAAAGAATGGAAGGAAGGAAGCATGCTTTAGCCAGTATTTAAACAATATCATTTCTTTCTCTGGGATTGGATAGTATGCTTCCTCATTAGTCCTTTGGGATAGTTATAAATCATTGTATTGCTTAGAATGGCTAAGTCCTTCACAATTCTTTATCAAACAATATTGCTATTACTGTGTATAATGTTCTCCTGGTCCTGTTTACTTTGCATCAGTTCATGACAGTTTTTCCAGGTATTTCTGAAATCCTGCTTGTCATTTCTTATAGCCCAATAATATGTCATCACAATCATAAATCACAGCTTGTGATTGGCATCCCTTGGATTTCTAGTTCTTAGTCATCAAAAAAGAGCTCCTATAAATATTTTTGTACAAATATGTCCTTTTCCCCTTTTTTATGTCTTTGGAAATATCGACCTATCAGTGGAATTGCTGGAAAAAAGGGCATGCACAGTTTTATAGTCCTTTGGGCATAGTTCCAAATTACTATCCAGAATAGTTGAATCAGTTCACAACTCCACCAACAGTGCATTAGTGTCCCAGTTTTCTCATATTCCCCACAACATTCATCTTTTTCCTTTTTTGTTGTATTAACCAATCTGATAGGTTTGAGAGAGTACCTCAACAACTCAAGTATTTTTTTAATTACTTAACTTCTTTAACATTATAATGACCTCAACTTAGACTGATCTTTAGCCTTCCTAATATTTTTACAGCATTTCTATAGAAAGTTAGTGACAAAATTATAGGTGGGTCTTGATAAGAAAAATAGAATATAGTAGAATTAATATGTGCCTTTGAAGGGATCTTGTACCATCTTTACCTCTAATTTAGTTCACTACATCCAGGATTTCATAAGGACTGTCACCAGCTTGAACACAAGTTGGGCACAAAGGAGGTAGGCAGTATATTGGAAAAAGCATAAACCAGGAATCAGGATAGCTGACAAAGTCTTGATTTAGCCATTAACTACCCTGGGATGTCACCTTCCCTCTGAAGGTCTCAGTTGTAAAATGAGTGAACAAGACAAGATAACATTAAGATCTCTTTTCATTGCAAAGATTCTATGAGTCAACTTGATTGGCTGTCATCTTTACATTTTAGTTTGATTAGGCTTGATTCAAGATACTGTTGACCATAAGCTGCGTGGAATGTAGGCATGCTTTTGACACCACTGAAATGTGGTAGTATAAGTAACTACTCATAGGTTAAGAGTAAGGATCTCTCTGTATATGTATAAGAGAGACAGACAGATAGACATAAAAGTAAAGAAGAAGAAGAGGAAGAGGAGGAAGAAAAGGAGGAGAAGATGAAGAAGAATAGGAGGAGAAAGAGGAGAAGGAAGAAGAAGAAGAGGAGGAGGAAAAGAGGTGAAAGAGGGAAAGAGAAAATAGAAGAAACAGAGAAACTCATAGAAAGAATCAGAGGTAGAGATGGAGAAGAGACAGACTATGAAGAATTTTATACCTAGATAGTGCCTGATTCAATACCATATACTCAACTAGAATAGAGTTTTCATGTACTTTCCCTAGTAAAAATAGCCATTATGCTTAAGGAGGGTCAGTCAATTAGTCAAAGATTTAGTCAGTTAGTCAATAAGAATTTGTTGGACCTCTGGAGGGTTCTAGGTGCTTTAGTTACAGACTGTATTAAAAAATGGTACCATGTCACAATGAAAATGTTAGCTTAAAAGTATCCTCTACCCTATGGGTTCCCAGTCTTATGGTATAACTGCCCAAAGTGGCATACAAGCTAATGCTGCATGGTCCATCCAGGGACAATTACATAGCATTACATCATGAAATAAGCAAAATTTTACTTTGGCCCCATCCTATCCTGTCTGTCAACATCCTTTCTCCTTCAATTCCTTCCCCTACCTCAAAGGTCTCATAGCCTCAACTCACGTGTCCCATGCATGCATCCCATTCTTCTCCTCACCTAGCTGTTAACAATATATTGATTGATAATAGTTTAAAGTAGGGCATTTCTCAGTGGTGTTTGCATTTTAAAGAAGGATCCTAAAAAATATAGATGTTCTTCAGCATTCATATAAATCGTAATGATTGATAGTCATTGGTTAATATTAGGAAGCAGAAAGTCATAACTACTACCTTCAAATAACATGACAATAATTGGAGCTGGAAAGATGGCTTGTCTCACTAGCCTCCACTTTCCACAACCATCCATTTACACTTTTTAGGAGGTAAGGAAGAGGAGAGATTACTTATCCCAGTCTAAGAGGTTGCTAATCCCTTCTCTTTGTAGCCCTTGAAGACTCATTTCTAACACTTACTCTCAGGATTTACACACATTGGGGGATACTTTTCAAAGCTACTTCTATTTCATTAAGAAAACACCCAACTGGCCAGTGTTCTCAACAGCTCTGTGTTGTCAGGTGTTGAATTAAACTCTCTGCCTTTTCATACCATACATTCTAACTATGTGACTGCTCCCTTCCTGCACTCCATCCCAATAATTTTGATTTCATTTTGCAAACCACCACCCATAAATTCATGCATCTGGAAGATTATTTCTGAAATCAGAACTTGTCCAACCTGTGCTGGTTTAGAATCCTAGGAAATTCCTTTTGTTCAGCAAGCAAAGTTCCCAGTGTGACTTTAACATGAGATAATGAAAAAAACTGGAATTATAGTGTACATTTCCAACTGATTTCTCTAGGGTGTTCTGGTTGGGAGAAAACACTCTACTGTGAAGATTTAATTTATCATAGGCTTGTAGCCACATTTCCTACACCTATCAGATCTTGTGTTGTAGCCCCTTTGCGTCTCTTACTTGCTATATCCATTTTATTATTTAGAAACAATATTTTTTACTTGATTCACCAGCTATTGATTATTTTTTAAAAAGCCTGAGTCGAGTGTGAGTTCTTTATGATGACTCCTTCAAATCCTTCTTCTTAAAATGTATCGTATCATTTTTCAGTATGCAGAGAGCTGCTTCTTATCATTTTGAACCAAAGTGATTAAAATTGGATTCTCAAAGGAAATGCACTTGTCAGGCACATCACGAATTCCTGTCCCAAGAAGTGCAATAGCTATCATCAAAGGTGTTTCCCTAATTCCAAGCAGAACATTAATTTTTATAAGTTGCTTGTGTGGCACCTCTGAGCAGGACGTGGGGGAGGAGGGAGGGACAGAAGGACTGGAATACAAGATGTCATAAAATAAGAGAATAACTTTTTTTAAAAAACCAGAAGGTATGCATCCAAGTGAACGCTGTCTTTGAAAATAGTCACTTTAATTAGGTATTGCTCTTGGATAACTTCTACTATATCCTTCTAATCTTGGAGGCTGTTGACACAGAATGAAGATTGACTTAGAGTTTGTAGACCTGGGTTCATATCACAGCTTTCCCTGTGTGACATCTGTCAAGCTACATCTCGGGGCTTCTGTTTGGGCAGCGACAGACTACCTAACCCCAGTGCTTAGCTTGGTATCTGGTACAAAGTAGGCAAGTAATAAATGTTTATTTGAGTTGACTATACTAAATAAAGCTATTGAACTAAATACTAACCTATGGGTAAGATCCATATCATAATTCTCTCCTTCATGCAACTTAGGCTAGCTTTTCCTTAAAAGGCATTGAGACTATCTTCAAAACTAAAGCCTAAAGCTATTGACACGAGTACAAAGCAGCCATGAGGAACTCTAGGATCTTTCTGTACCTTGGCTACTAGAACAGGATGGGTAACTCAGGCAAGGAATTTAGTCCAGTTGAATTAACTCAAGGTGCAGTTGATATCTGTTTCTGCTGAATAACCTCTTGCTATGACTTGGTAAATCTCTTCTGTCAATTGTTGAATAATCTATGAGTGTTTAATTCTGTTCCAAAATAGAACCTAAATTACTGAAGACTAGCCTAAGTCAAGCCCAAGGCCAAATGGTCCCTAAGGTCCTTTCCAGTTCTAAAGCTATGATCCTGTGATTTCAGCTGTGGTTGTTTAAATCATGTCTCAAAGTTTGATCTCAGCCTATAGTCAAGGACACTGATCTGAGGTGAAAGGAAGAGAAATTCAATGACTCACCACTGAATCAGTAGTCTAAGTTTAGTGGCCCGTGACCCACTGCACAAGCAACTGAGTTCTTGACCTAACACCATACCTTCTACTCCAACTCCCATAGGGACTGGACCTCCTACTTCAGGGCCTTAGTCATCCCATGTATATATCTCTGCTAGCTAATGCCAGACTTCCTAAATGCCAATCACCTGCCTTCTAGGACCTCTGATGTTTGTTCTTTGCCCTTCATTTTCAAAGAGGACCAGTGACATCATGGGGCGATGTCTTGAATCATGAGTGAATTATATTTGAGTGATGCAGAACTGCACAAAATCATCAGCCTCACTCTCTCTTCTAGAGTTCTCAAAGTCTAGGGGCAAAACAAAGTCAGGATGACTAGCGATGGCCCAGGATGCAGTGGATGACATTGACATCTTCAGTATTTTATCAAGCTCTAAGTGCTCATAGCATCTGCTTCAGCTGCCTTTGTGACCACTGGGACAAATTCCTTATCTATCCATTCCAGTGGGAGAAATTTTCATATGCTTGGGGTAGATATCCCCTAACTCACCAGGCCTATTGGTTTCTCTCAGTGTGGTTTAGCCCATCTACCCAAGAAAGTTTACTGGAGTGTGGCTGCTGTACATACTATGGCTTCTTGGGACCACTGGTGAGAGTTGAGCGCCAGGTGGGCACAGGAAGGATGGATGAGCATCCCTGAGAAAGGCTCAGCAAGCCCTCACACCAGAGCTGTAGTTCTGCTTGAAAACCCTCTGCTGTTTACCTGACACTTGGACCACCATCACTGCCTTTGCTTGACTTGATATCCTAGCTGTCATAATCACTTTAGACCTTTGTGTGTCCTGCCAGTTCCAAATTATCCAGATCTCTGAAGAGGGCAGATTTCTTTTCTTTATTTCAATTCAAAAAACATTTGATAAGTGCCTATAATATGATGCGTGCAATGCTAAATGCTGAAGATACAAAGACAGAAATGAAATAATTCCTGCCCTCAAGGAATTTACATTCGAAGAAGGTTCAAAAATTTATGCATATGAATAAATGCAAATATATGCAAAATAAACACAAAGGAATATTTTTTTTTTGGCAGAGGGGGAAGAAGACTGGAGGACAAATACCTAGGAAAATCAGAATAGGCCTCTTATGAGGGTCAGTGCTTGTGCTGATTCTGGAAAGATGCAAGAACTAAGAGTCCCAAAGGCTAGTGGTGAAGAGAGAGAGAGAGCAAGCCGGGAATAGGGAACCACTTATGCAAGACCACAGAGACAGGAAGTGGAATACCATGTGTTACTATAGTAATTAGACTAGTTTGCCTGGAATATAGAGTCAGTAATAGAGAGAATGTGAAATCAACTGGAAAGAGAAGTTGGAACTAGACTGTGAAGGACTTTAAATGCTAAACAGAGAAATTTGTATTTTATCCTACAGGCAATAGAGAGTCACTGAAGCTTCTCCATGAGGGTAAGGACATGACCAGATCTATGCTTTAGGAATTTCAATTTGGCAGCTCTGTGAAAGATAGATTGGAAAGAAGACAGACTTCATTGAAGTGAGGCAAGGAGACCAATTAGGACATTATTGCAATAGTCCAGGAAAAAGGTCATTAGAATCTTAACTAGAATAGTGGCCTTATGAGTAGAGAGAAGATGGATGAAAGAAATGCTAGGAAGACAGAATAGACAAGACATGACAATTGGGCATATACAGAAGATGAAGGAACATGAAAAGTTTAGAATGACTTCAAGATGACAGACTTAAGGAATGGAAGATATGGAAGCCCTCAAAAGAAACAGCAAAAGAGATGGATTTAGGGGGGAAATAAGAGTTGTTTGGGATATGCTGACTTTGAGATGCCTAGGGAATATCCATGTGGAGGTGTCCAGGAGACAGTTGTTTATGAAAGACCAGTGGCTCTTTTCAAATACTATCCCTGATGCTCACTACCTGTATGACCTTGGGCAAACCACATGCTCTATTTCAGTTTCCTTCTGTACAAATTGAGATGGTTTAACTAGATGATCTCAGAGGTCTCCTTCAGCTCTAAAATTCTTATTCAATGTCTAATGACATCTCCATCAATTTCCTAATAAATTTGCCTCATGTTTAGCATCTTTTTTCTCTTTTTGGTAGGGTGGAAAGAACAACAGACCCAAGGGGGTTGGGGGAGATGTTTTCTAGTCCAAATTTTATGATCAGAAACTATAGAACTAGAGCTGAAAGGGACCTCAGAGGCCCTATATTTCAGCCTTTTTATTGTACAAATAAGGAAAATGAGGCCCAGGGAGACTAAGTGATTTGCTCAGATATTAAGCATTAGAAGCAGGATTTGAATTCAGCTTTGTTCACTTCAGATCCAGTATTCTTTCCACTAAGCCATAACCTTCCACTAACTAGTTTGCAAACTTGGAAAGGCACTTAATTTTCCTAGGACTCAGTTTCTGACCCTTATCTGTAAAATGAGGGAATCATTAATATTTTCCAAAAAGTGGGGAGACGATATGGTGGGTAGAAAACAATCTACCCTTGGAATCATGAAGACCTAAGTTCAATGTTTACTCTGGCACACACTAGTTGCCAATTAGAGGAAAAGTTTAGGAATGCTGCTATATCTCCTCCTCCTCCTCCTCCTCCTCCTCCTCCTCTTCCTCCTCCTCCTTCTTTTCCTTTTCATTCTTCTCCTCTTCCTCTTCATTCTTCTCCTTCTTTTTCTTCTCCTTCTCCTTATTTATTTGTTTTTTTCAAAAAGCTAGAACAATTTACTTTTTATCCTAGTAGTTTTTATTTTTGATTTCTTGAACCATAGTTCTAAGAAGACAAACTATTTAAAAAGCTCATTGTGTTTTAAATAAACCTTCTGGACTACTCTGACTACTTGACTACTTTGACTGTTCAAATCACTCTGGCTTTTGTTGAATGGTCAATACTAGTCCCAATCCAAGCCTCTGTGACTCTTTGTTTAGAGTTAGAATGAGTTAAATAACCTATTTTTTCTCTTCTGGCCAGAAACTCAGTGGGTCTTCCTCTCCCAGATTAATATCTTTGCAATGATAAATTGGGCCACCTTTTGTGTCAACTCTTACCTAGCCATTAGTCATAGAATGGTCATGGCCTCAGATAAGCAGAGACCTAGGAAAGAAGATAATTTAGAAAAGCACCTGTATCCTAGGCTATCACCAGTTGTCTTTTTTTTCTTTGTTTTTTGGAGAGGGGAAGGTAGGGTAGTTGGGGTTAAGTGACTTGCCCAAAGTCACATGGCTAGTTCTGTGTTAAGGGTCTGAGTTTGAACTCAGGTCCTCCTGACTCCAGGGCTGGTGCTCTATTCACTGAGCCACCTAGCTGCTCTGCATCAGTTGTTTTGACCTTTGTCTTGCCACTGGACTTTAATGACTTTGAAGGAGAAAGTGAGGCTGACAACTTTACATAGTTCTGCCTCACTGAAATCCAGTTCACTCAAAAGTCAAGATATCATCTTTGTGATGTTATTGGTCCTCTTCAAGAATGAAGGATGAACAACAAAAACACCCAGTTGTGGAACTACAAGGAAATCACATCTCTTAATGTCCTGGACAATTCTCTAAGACCATAAATTACAGGTACATTCTGAATCAACTGGTAGAGACAGCTCCCATACTCACATTCCCCCCTTTCCGCCCACCCTCAGGGTTGTTTTGGAAACAGCTCATAGAGGCATATGAGAATCATTGGTAAATTTTCAGTGTGAGCATTTATACCATGGAGAATGGAAAATGCTACAAATCAAGGCTTGATTTGTTGTTTTTCTGATTGTCTGGAATTGAGAAAGCAATGGAGAAAATTCCATTAATGCAAATGAAATTTAAAAGTGTGTCATAGATACAGTTTTTCCCCCCAGAGAGCTAGTTGTTAAATATATACGAGCACATTAATGTCCCCACCAATAAAATCACAGGTCCATTTTTTAAAATTGACAAATCATGTCATGTAAACAGCTACTTATTCACTCCTCCTATGCATAAGCTTAGCTCAAGTCATTTTCTGCAACTATGAAATCTGTATTTACTGATCCAGACGAGCATAAACCACTGACTCAGCTCCAGGAGAGAAATCATAGAATCTCAGATTTGGAAACTCAGAGATCATTGACTCCAACTTAAACCTGTACAAGAACACTCCTTATAATATCCCTGACAAGGGAGACACCCACACTTCAATTGAAAACCAGGGACAAGGAGCCCACTATCTCCACAAGCATCAATTCCTTTTTTGGACAGCTCTATTTTTAAAAAGAGGCATAAGGGAATAGTGAATTAGTAGACTGAAAGTTGGGACAGCAAGGTAGAGGAGTGGATAGAGTATTGGTCCTGGAGTCAGAAAGACCTGAGTTCAAATCCAGCCTCAAATACTTACTAGTTGTATGCCCCTGGACAACTCACTTAATGCTATTTGCCTCAGTTTCCTCACCTATAAAAAATGAACTAGAGAAGAAAATGGCAAAGCACTCCAGCATCTTTTCCAAGAAAACCCTAATTGAAGTTACAAAGATATGGAAATGACTGAAATGAATGAACAACAAGACGGAAAGTCAGCCTCCAAGTAAGCAAAACTTGGATTCCAGTCATCCCTCTGACTAGTGATGTTTGTGTGACTCTAAACAAGTCACATAGTCTTTCAGTGCCCCCAGGCAATCCCCTGAGCTTATAAACTACTGAACAGGAGTCGATCTGCACTAGTCAGGGGAGTTGCTTAAATCCATGAAACCACTGGTCTGACAACAACAAGATTGGAAGGAAAATTTTCCATCCATTGAACTGGTGTGTTTTTCTATGACATACACCCACTGCTCCATTTTCTGCCTTCTGAGTCCATGTAGAAAAAGTCCAATCCCTCTTCCACATCAGAATCCTCAATTTTCTGAAGACTACAATAATTTCCACAACCTTACCAGTCTTCTCCAGGCTAAATTCCCCCAGTTTCTTCATCCAGTCTCATCAGATATTTCATCATTCTGCTTGCCTGCCTCTAGGTGAGAACAGTAATTCCAGGATTGTACTCCATGAAAACATCTGCCACTTGGAGCTGCCTGGCTTTTAACTAAAAATAATGGGGTGAAAGTTTGCTGCAGAATAAACCTATAATTAAAACAAATTTTAAACAGTACTGCCAGTCTACTGAGTGAAACCTTAACTATTTCAAGAATATGCATACCAAGTCTACAAAGCTCATTAGAAACATTACTTAGCTGTTCATCAGAGTGGGTTTTTTTTAAGTCAATAAAGATACAACACCAGTTGACAAGGATGGTTTATGACATACTCTTACATAAAACCAGCGAACTTCCTTAGAACATTATCAGCTTTATTCCTGTAGTGCTTAAGTCCTCTGGAGACAGAAGCTGGATCCAGTAGGATTAGAAGATTTCTCTATTAAAAAAATCCATTAACCCAGTATTGGAAGTGGTAGCCACTGCATTTTCAGCAGATTTAATTAAGTCGATTAGGTCTGTATCAGTCCATTGTGAAATGGATTTTCAGATCTCTCATTCAGTAGGGTACTGTTATCCAACATGGTAGCAAGTAAACTAATGATACTTCTAGCTCTATGTACATCTGATGCCCTAAGGACCAGAATCATGGGCACCTTTTTCATTCAATAAACATTGAATATCTACTTTGGGCCAGGTATCCTAGGGGATAAAAAGATTTATGAGATACCTTCAGTGCATTTAAGAAACTTCTGATCTAGAGATAAACTACAATTCAAGATCATGATACAAGGAAAGAGTCATAGAAATCAAAGGTCAGATATTAGTTCCATCCAGAAGGTTGACTACTTTGGTCTCCATTTCCACAGCAGTGAAATCTGAAAAGGCACAATTAGTTATCATTTTTCCTACTCTATGCATGGCCAACCAGTCTAACTAGAAAGAAAAAGTGGGGCTACTTCTGCTTTTAATGGCAATCTCATCCTCAGGTCAGAGGATGATTCATACTTTGTCTCATCGTACAAACTACTTTCAGAAAATGTAAGAATGCAAAGGTATAAAAAGTGCCAGGCTGGACCACAACAAGGATCAATCCAGTGTAGTGTTATCTGCAGTGGTGTTTGGTGTGAGTGCACAGATATTCCCTTCCTTCAGGGAAGGAACTACATGTCATGGCATCACCTCCCTGATGTCATGGTCCTCTTCAAGAACAGACAAACAGCAATCCATTATGGAGCTATTAGCTATTCTAGACTCTTCTTAAATCTACTAATATTTTCAAAAATATTAACACGACATACATAAAGTAAGAATCAGTCTCATTGTGGCATAGTGATTACCAAGGAAGACCTGGGTTTATAACCTATCTTGATTACGAGAGTATGACACAGGTCCCACCATGTCACCCTCCTATTCAATAACTCAAAGCCAATTGCAAGTCACGTCATCATTTCCTTGATGCCATGGTCCTCTTAGATGATGAAGGACAAACAAAAAGTTCCAATAGCTCCTTATCAGCTCCAGGAGGAAATACAAAGTACTCTGTTTGGCATTCAAAACCCTTTGTAACCTAGTAACTCCTGCAGTCTTCTTGAATCTTACTCCCCAGCACATACTATTTTTTTGTTTTTGGGGTTTTTTTGGAAGGCAGTTGAGGTTAAGTGACTTGCCCAAGGTCACATGGCTAGTTTTTTGTGTTAAGTGTCTGAGGCTGGATTTGAACTCAGGTACTCCTGTCTCCAGGGCTGGTGCTCTATTCACTGTGCCACCTAGCCGCCCCAGCACATACTTTTTGATCTGGTGACACCAGCCTCCTAGATGTTCCAGGAACAAGACTCTCCATCTCTAGATTCTGATCATTTTCTCTGGCTACCCCCCCTTGGGGATATGCTAAAATGTTATCCCTCCTCCACTCCAACTACTGACCACCTTTGCTGCCCTTATGTTCCAACTAAAATCCCACCTTTTTGTAACCCCAGCACTTAGCTTGGTAGTTGGTATATAGTAGATACTTAATCAATGTTTATTGACCAACTGACCCTGGGCAAGCACCTCAACTCTCTGAACCTGTTTCCTCATCTATCAAAGGAAGTGGTTTCATTAGATGACTTCTAAGGTGACCTGCAGCTCAAAATCTATGATGACGCAAGACCTTTGAGCTCCCAAGCTGAAAATGGGTAAGGATGGTAATCATTCCATAAGCTTACTGTCCCCTATGTAAAACAGTACTTCCTTTCTTTGTCTTTGAAGCATGACAGCTTCCCTATTTTCAGTTTTCTGAAATCTTTGGACAGGATAATCTCCATGAGCTTCCCTGTCCTCATCTGGAAAATGGGGATGGGAGGAGAAATGAAATAGATGGCTTCTGAGGATCCTTCCAGCTCTAGCTTTATGCCTTTAAGATTTATAATATACCCTCTATTCATTCATTCAAGCAAGCAGCAAGTAGGAAAGTCCACAAATGCTTATTGAGCAGCATGTGTGTGTGTGTGTGCACACATGCACAAGGTGTTGTGCTAGGCTCCTTTCTATGCCCTCCATCATTTTATAAACAGATATGATTTCATTCCATCAGGTTTCCTCTTTCTACTCTGAAGAGTCCTAATTTATTTAGCCTGCATTCAAGTGGAAATGCATTTCCACAATGGACAAAGGTGATGATAAATGAAACCAATCCGAATGTGGCATCCCTTAGATGAGCACCCTCAAACCTTCTTCTGCAAAGATTGGGGGGGGGATGGGGGAAGGTAGGGCCAGAGGTGGAGATATAACTTCCCTAACCATGAAATAATGTAGGAAAACTTTGATAGAGCCAGGAACTTTTATCTACAGTAAATAGTGGATGCAAAGGAGCCCCCTGTGCTTTAAACATCCATCTCAGCTTAGGTCATTATTAGGAAAAGTAGAGAGGCCTCTTGCTTTCGGCATACTGTGCTACTTGCTAAGCTATGCACACAGGTGGATGCTGAATAATACTTTGTATGAATATAGCTCCCTTCTGAGGAGATCAAAGCATTCTGCAGACAGCATTATCTCCTTAATTCACAACAATTCCCCTGTGCAAGAATTAGATAGGTGGTGGGGTTTTATTCTGGGAATGCTGACTATATTACTGTGCCACGATTTACATATATATAGGAGGAAAAGGCCCCCAGAAATGGAAGTACTGAGAGGAATCCGAAATCTGAATCCAGATTGCTGGTCATTAGCCAGAAGCTCTGTCCACTGGATGATATTGCCTGTCCAGACACTTGAACAACATTCACTGGTATCTAACGTGCCTTGGTACCTTGCATTAAAGGCATTTCTGAAAACAAATTTTAAAAGTAAGTAACAATAATAATAAGTAGCATCTATGTATTATTTTAAAGTTTGCACAGTGCTTTGCATGTAGTATGTCCCTTGTTCTTCATGCTGTCTATGATGTAGACATGATTATCACAGGTGAAGAGACTGAGGCTTGGGAATGGTGATGTGCTTAAACAAACATGCCTACTAAGTGCCCGAGGTGGGATTCAAACATATGTTCTTGATTTTCAGTACTCTTTCCACTACAAGTGCCACCTTCCTCTCTCACATAAGTGGAAAAAATGAAATAAACGTTCTTTGTTATTTTTCCATCATGGGAATTTGTTTATCCACATTGACTGAACGCTGGATCTAGATTGTCTCTGTCACTTATTATGTGTGGGAGCTTAGTCTGGTTACAACCTCTCAGTTTCTTACCTCTGAAATGAAGAGGGACTAGCATGACTAGTCTATGACCTATGACTTATGACCCTGCCTAGGGGGGTCCCAGGGTAGCTAGGTGGTACAGTGCATAGAGTACTGGGCCTGGGCTCAGGAACAGTCATCTCCCTGTGTTTGAATCTGGTCTCAGATATTTACTAGATGTGTGACCCTTAGCAAATTATTTCACCCTGTTTGCCTCAGTTTGCTCAACTGTAAAATGAGCTGGAGAAGGAAATGGCAAATGACTCCAGTATCTTTGCCAAGAAAACCCCAAATGGGGGAACAAAAAGTCAGACACAATTGAAACAACTAAACAACAAAGGGATTCCCAGGATCAAGGGGCATGCCTAGAGAAAATATCAGACCCTCTGGAAGTCCTGGAAGACCCCAAGTGAACATCAGATGGGGAGTCAAAAGATATACTTTTACCTGAAGACAAATTTATCTCATTTTCTAACTTTAATGACTCTGGTCCTAAACCAACTTGATAAACAGCCTTAACTTACCTTTCCCTCTAACCATGCCCCACCTCTGCCAGAATCTGTGCCACGAGAAAGGCATTAGCCCTTGAAATCCTAGAGATCTCAATAATAGAAAGAGGTAAGACTTTCCTCAAAGTTGACCATAAGGACCTTTCTTTTGCTTTGAGCCAGTGATAAAAGAACAATTTACTAACATGATGATAAATAATTTCACGTGGAATTCTCTGAACTTCTGATCTTGCTTGGTGTGTCAACCTTTGACCTCATTTCCTTGGCTAGTTTAGCTTCCCTTTGGCGCTCAGCCCTTCAGTCTTCTCACTTACCTCTTGATTTTGACTATCCTTCAGTCTGGCTAGGACTTTGAGCAATATTCCTTACTCCTATTTTCCTTCTATATCCCTTGACAACTTGGGTTATTTTCTCAGTTATGGAGAACGTGACTCTAAGACCCTGTGTTCTAACCTTGAGCAAAACCCTGACCAGTTAGATGGATGGTAGTATCCTGCCTGACCCTTTTCAGTGCTAAAAGGCAAAACAGGCAGTGGGGACACCTAAAAGAAACAGAGTGTACCCAGAACCTCCTTTATTTTTCTTTTGGATCTCTTGGAAATTTATGTTCTTGAGAAAACCCAACATACTTCTTAGAGGTAGCCACATGCTACAATGCAATTCCATTCAGAAATATTCTCCAGATGCCTAAATGTACACAGCACTAGAAATAAAGGAGGTAATATCCCCTACAGCACCTAAAATGATTACAAAAAAAAAGAGGAGGGAATCCAAAAAATCTTAATAATTCCACTCCTGGGCATGAATGTCAAGGTAATTAAAGAATGTCAAAAGTAGCAGAAACCTACTCCCAGTGGCCCTTGTTTGGGGGCTTTCTTCTCGTCGGCAGAGAGTAATCATTGGAACTGGAGTTACAGCAAAAGGGGGGTTTAATGCCTATCTAGATATTCTTAACAGTGCTTTTTTTGAGGTAGCAAAGAACTAAATACAAAGTGACTTGGAATTGGGGAACAAAGTGTGGTATAGGAACATAACAGAATATTACTGTGCAGTGTGGTTGTTGTTGTTACTGAGTCGTTTCAGTCATGTCTGACTGTTCATGGCCCCATTTGGGATTTTCTTAGCAAATACACTGGAGTGGTTTGCCATTTCGTTCTCCAACTCATTTTAGAGACAAGGAACCTATCAGGTTGCTAAAATAATGGTCATAACATACAATATAGGAGGCTGAATCAAACATAAAATTTATGATTGTAAACAAATGAAGTCATGTATAATTTCAGTGGGTACCAAGTAAAATAATAACTTTGGGGTTGGTACTGTCTTTAATAATCATCAAATAAAAGATATTAATGGAGTACCGTCAGGTAGCACAGTGGAAAAAGTAGCTGGAGTCAGGAAGATGAGTTTTCCTGAGCTCAAATCTGGATTTAGACACTTACTAGCTGTGTGGCCCTGGGCAAGTCATTTAACTCTGTTTGCCTCGGTTTCCTCATCTGTAAAATGAACTGGAAAAGGAAATGGCAAACCACTTCAATATCTCTGCCAAGAAAACTCTGAAGGGGTCTAGAAAAGATAGACATGTCTGAAAATAACTGTTCATGGATGCATGCATGTATCCACACACACACAAGTATGGATAAATATAATGAAATTAGAGAATCCTGCAAAAGTTTGTAACTGCTTAAGCAGAGAAGAGTAAGCAAAAAGAGAGCATTATACCATGACTAAAACAATGCAAACAAGAAGTTTTCTAAAAGGAAGCCAAACTCTGAGCAAATTTAAAAAACAATAATATTCCTAACAGCAAATAATGGAACGTAATTCCCTCCTCTTGAGAGACAAGCCATTCAGGCCCTCATCACCTCCGCCATGGCAAGCTTTGGTCATAGCTTCTTAATTGGTCCCTCTGCTTCAAGTCTCTCCATTCCATCCTTCACAAAAGTGCCAAAGTGATGCAGGTCTGACCACATCACTCACCTGCTCAATCAACATCGGTGGCTCCCTATTACTTCTTAAATCAAATATAAAATTTTCTATTTGGCAGTTAAAACTCTTCACAACCTGGGCCTTTCATATCTTCTCAGTTGTTTGTATTTTTTAACATGTTACTCACCTCCTGCAACTCTATGTTACAGCCATCCTCTCCTACTCTCCTTTCCTACGTCCAGGATTTGCTAGAATCAGTTCTAATCATCTTGGAAGCCCATTTTTAAATTTTCAGTATGAGCAGTTATACATTAGAGATACAAATCAGGGGGGAAGTTAGGTGATGCAGTGAATAGAGCACCGGCTCTGGAGTCAGGAGCATATGAGTTCAAATCCAGCTTCAGACACTTGACACACTTACTAGCTCTATGACCTTGGGCAAGTGACTTAACCCCAATTGCCTTGCCTTACCCCCTCAAAAAAAAACAATTTAAAAATAAGAGATACAAATCAGGACTTTATTTACTATTTTGTTAATTGCCTAGACTTAATTAAGTATTAATAATGAAGATTACAATTTAAAGTGATGCATGTATACACATTTCTTCCAAATTTTTACCTGACCTGTTGTTAAATATTTACTAGCACCTGTATTATGCTATAAATATTGCTTGAATTCAACAGCAGTATAGTATGAAGTTCAGGGAAAAAAGTGATCCTCTAATGGCTGGAGACTCAGGATAATGAGCATAGCAATAACAGTAATAATAATGATGGCTCTAATAATAACTTGCATTTATATAGGGATTTAAGGTTTTCAAAGTGCTTTACTTCCATGATCTCAATGGAGCCTCACAACGCTCCTGATTTTTGCTCTCTTTCTCTCCTCTTTGTGCCTTTGCATTGACTGTCCTGCTGTGTCTGGAATGCTCTCACTCTTCCCTTTTGCCTTTTAGAATCCCTGTCTTCCTGCAAGACCTCCTATCAAAGGTCACCTTCTGGAAGAGGCCTCTCCTCGAACCCCTACTTCTCCTTCAGTGTCTTCTCTTGTACCACTCTTTTCTATCTGTAGGTATTTGGAACTTACCTGATAATGTAGGTGCAATCTCTTTAGATGTGAGATTCTCATTTAGAATCTTTTGTTTGTTTGTTTTTAACATAGTCCCTTCAGAGAACACAGTAATTACTTAATTAAAAGCTTATTCATTGGTTGAACATAGAATACATTATTTTTATTAAGTATCTGAATCATTAATTATCTGAATTTATTAATATATGTATTTTTATTGAATATTGAATACATTATTGTTTTTATTTTTTCTTTGTAAAAAGGGAAATTCCACTCTTGAAGCAGGTATATCCAGAAATGAATATGATGTAAAAAAACAAGTACCATCAACAGATTTTTCTTTTCTATTCTTTTTAAAGGTTGGATCAAGCAGGTAGCACATGTAAATCTAACAAGGTAGATTAATTTTTTTGTTTGTAAACCTGACAATTTAAAAAAACATATTGGTAAGCTTTTTCTACAAGTTCTGGTGGGCTCAGAATTTGTGGGGAAGGCTTACTGAAGGTATAAGGATTCCTTGACTGATAGTTAGAAACTTTCCTATGCTTTGGTCGGCTTCCTGCATATTAGTGTGTCAATTTCAGCACTTTACTAAGTATATGCAAAGCACTGTGCTACAATTATCTTGGAGGGGGGAAGGCAGGGCATTTGGAGTTAAGTAACTTGTCCAAGGTCACACAGATGGTAAGCGTCAAGTATCTGAGGTCATATTTGAACTCAGGTCCTCCTGACTCCAGGGCCAGTGCTCTATTCACTGTGCCACCTAGTTGCTCCTCTTCTGCTTTCTTTTAAAGAGAATTAGGACAGAGAAAGGAAGGCAGGGACACTGGGGATACCTATAAAATTGCCTATACTCTGAAACAGTAGAAGATGACTTTAAAAATAAATAAATTATTAAAAACATTTCCTCCCTCAAATCTCATTTCCAAACCATCTGAAAGGCATTATCATCATTATTATGATCATCATTATTATTCAATATCAGAAAGTCTAACAATATCATCATATATTGAATTTCCCAGTTCCATTAAGTACCATCTTGCATCAGTGAAAGGCAAAGCAGAGAGTACTGATTTTAGACTTAAAAAAAAGATTCCTGGAAGATAAATGAATTTTTAAAGGTCAGTTTTCTCAAGAAACAGCTGAAAAATCATTTCTGTGGAAAACTCTGTTGGGCTTTGGTTCAAGGCCTTTTCCTTCTTTGTCATTGCTGATTGCAGGCCTGCAGAGTGAAAAGGGTCAATCCACACTGTTTAACTAATATGATTTAAGGGGCTCTCTTTACAAATCCATCAGTATCCTTTCAAACACAGGTTGGAATTTTATGGCCTTATTACAGCTTTGCAAACAGTCTTTGTACAGAGGGGCCCTGAAAGGAAAGGAAGGGCCAGAAATTACTATATTTATTATTTGGTATAACCGCAAATCTCCCTTATTTTTATGCCTTGGATCACCTGGGTAAATCACCCCCTCTCCAATACGAACTCAGAAGCCGACAAGCACCATTAGCAGATAAGAGTGATGAAAAAAGGGTTGAATTTGCTTAGCTGGACTATGCATATTTGTTTTGAGGGTTTTCTTAGGTTTTTGTCATGGTATTGGTAGTGCTATTGTTGTTGTTCAACTGAGGGGCAGTTGGATGAAAAGATAATAAATGTTAGTAAAAAAAACTGATTTTTAAAACTGGAAGAGGGGTAGCTAGGTGGTGCAGAATCAGGAGGACCTGAGTTCAAATTTGGCCTCAGATGCTTAACACTTACTAGTCACGAGACCTTGGGCAAGTCACTTAACCCCAATTGTCCTGCCTTACTCCATCAAAAGGCAAAAAAAAAGTGATTAATTCATTGACAGATTAATTAATTTCAGATCCCAGCTTTCCTATTTGTTACCTATGTCCCATCATTTCCCTGGGCCTCATTTCCCTCAAATGGAAAATGAGAAGATTGAACCAGATGTCTTATAAAGTCTAATCTTATACTTTTGGGCTCTAAATTTATGAACTTGTGATTCAGTCATCCCAAGACATCAACATTATGCCCTTTAATTAATGGATCATTCAATTAGCTTGTTATCTTGTGTTCCTGTTCACTATTTATTAATCCCAGGTGGAAGTCCAGGCCCACTATATGGATCTCTTACAAGAAGGCAGCAGTTCGTTTAAGGAGGGGTTAAAGCCTTGCGTTTGTGCTGTCTGGGCGGCAGGCCAATCAAACTTCACGATTTTGCATGGTATTTTCATTTCCTGCCTTTGCCAGGCATCAGGGAGTTGAAAAACAAGCCCCAGAGGAATGTGCTCCAACGTATCTCATCGTGTCTGAGGAGTCGAAGTGAGCGAGATGATGTAATATTGATTGCCTGTTAGTAAAGAGAATCAGAATGCCGGCCAGAGAAATTAAGCCCATGAGCAGGAGATGAAGAGGAAATGATGAGAGGACTGCTTGGTAAAATGAAGGCATCAAATTATATTATTCATGGCCCAAGAGGCATTTCCTGAGACCTGTTGTAGCATCTGTAGCTAAGTCATCACTAAGGTTAAAATTCTAGTTTATTTTTTTTAACAGCCATGCAAATCTCCCTAACAAAATTTGAGTCCATGCATCTTTCTTTGGCTATCCCATCTTTATTATTTTTCATCTACTTAACGCTTCAAAATAATACAGCAGCATTTCAAGCAGAGCAACAGCCCAGGCGTGCTCAGAGAACAGAGTGGGTTTGTTTTTCCTCTATTGTCTCTCCAGAATTCCTTTTAGACCAGAGAAGTGCTGTCATCATAGACCATTTATGTTGATGAGGGAAGAGGTCCAACTCTTCTGAACAGATTCTCTGCTATATTTTCTCTCACTCTGATTTTTTAAATTGTAATTTTTTTTTACTACTTCATCTCCAAGAAGTGGTGTTTAGAAGCAATTTCCAAGTGTGCATGAAGCCTTCTTCCTCTCCAGCAAATACCCAAAGCACAGTTTGTTTCCCTCCATTGAATTACCCTGTTTATGTTTTCCAGGAGGGGAGGGCCAGCCTGAAACATGTAAGAGTTTTTCTGTCTTATTCCTGCTGAATCTAGGTAAGTCATCTTCAGGAGGGGGAAGCCACACAGAGTTCCTAGATCACGTAAGGAGCATTCATTTGCTTTCCATTTTTGCCCAGTTTGATATACTCTCTACCACACTCCAAATCCAATCAGAAGCTGTCAGATTTTTAACATGCCTCAAACACTTCAAAATTTCATGGTATTATAAAATTTAGAGTGGAGGAAAACTTGGAGATTTTGAATTTCTTCCTTTCCAATGAGTCCAACCATAGCAGACTTGTATGCTATGAACACATCCTGCACTTTCCTACCCCTTTCTACCTGGGTGACCTTGGTCAAGTAACTCAAACTCTTTAGACCTTGTATCCATTTTTATTTTCCTATATGTTGTCTCTACTACTATAATGTAAGCTCCTTGAGGGCAGAGACTATTTCATTTTTGTATTTCTAACCTCAGCACCAGGCGCAGTGCCCAGCACAGAGTAGGTATTTAATAAATGACAGTCAAATGATTAATTGGACCTCAGTCACCTCTGCTATAAAATCAAGGGTTCAACCACATAAACTCTCAGGTCTAATCCTGTGGCCTCTGTATATCTTAGCTCATACTTTTGCTGTGCTTAGGATGTTGTTCCTCTACTCTTCCCTTCATCTGTTGAATTTCTAGATATCCTTTAAAATACAATTCAAATAGCACTTTCTCTAGAAAATCTTCACTGAATCCCTTTTTCAGTCACGGTCTTCTACACCTCCAATCTCACATGAAACCTTGTTCTGCAACTCTCTCTAATGCACTTATTAAGGAATAGGTATGTATCATCATCATCTAGGGGCAGCTACATGGTACAGTGATTAAAGTATCAGGTCCTGGAGTTCTGAGTTCAAATCTGGCCTCGGACACTTACTAGCTATGTGACCTTGGGCAAGTCACTTAACCTTGTTTACCTCAGTTCCTTACCTATAAAATGAGCCAGAGAAGGAAATGGCAAACCATTTCCAGTATCTTTGCCAAGAAAACCTTAAATGGGTTCACAAAGAGTTAGACATGACAGAAATGTCTGAACAACAAAATGTGCCAAGAGCTTTGCTAAACACTGATTATATAGAGACAAAAAGAAAGTTCCTGCCCTCAAGAAGCTTACATTCTACTGGGAGACATAAGTAAACAGGTAAATTCATATAGAGTAGATGGGAAGTATATTGACAAGGAATACATTAGAAGCTGGAAATATTGGGAAAGGTCTCCTAGAGTAGGTGGGATTTGAGCTGAGTTATGAAGAAAGTCATGAAAATAAAGATGAAAAGGCAAAATGGGCACAGACAGTACAAAGGCCCAGAGACAAGGGAAGGAATGTAATGGTCAGAATTTGAACCAAGGTCTTCTGTTGTTACTTGACTATGTCTTCTTACATCATATTAATTCTATCCATTTTCTAAACACTGGGCCTAATGAGCCCTTCTCAGTCCTACTACAATAGCCACAGCACTTCCTGGGCTAATTCTACTCAGTTTTTTCTCTGTCCATCTGTCACTTTTTCTCCAATGTTAGAGTCTTACCTCTGGAATATCTCATCACCCATTCAAATTCATTGTGACTCATCTGTATCATCAATCTCTAAACTCTTCCTACATCTCTATTGCCTTCTTGTCCTTTCTCACCATCATTGCTGATCAATTGCCAAGTCTTGGTCCACTGCCAAGCTTTACCCAGCAAACATGTTTCAGGGAAAGCACTATTCTAGGTCCTTTGTGGTACGTAAAGGGCAGATTCAGTCCCTGTCCTCAGGGTTCTTACAAATCTAATAGGCAAAGTAAGACATATCCCCATCAATCTTTAAGCATGGTACAGCTCAAGATGAAGGCATCTCAGGGGCAAGTGGGGTGGATGTCCCATTGTCCGGTAGAGATTTCAAGTGGTTTACCTACAATTAAAGACAAAGTAATCGCTAATAATCCCAAGGGCTGATTTGATCCAGGGTCCATTGACTTGTTTGTTGGAAAGAACATTCAGTCTACAGGTTGGAAGACTCGGACTTTAGTTCTGACTTTGAAATTACGTACATGGGACACTTAAAGCAATTTGCTATAAACACTGTAATTCATTTTTCTCACCTATTAAATATAGATTATAATACTTACCTTGCTTATCTTAATGTAACTATCAAATGAAATAATAATGTAGATGTAAAAATGGTTTAAAAAGTTAAAAGCAATATACAAATTAAGGGATTATTAACAATGAATATTTTAATGGGGGGTAGGGACACTGAAAGGTTAAATGACATATCCTAAATCACATCGTCAGAATGTGTCAAAGGCACCATTGTAAGCCTCTGTCATTCTGACTCCTAGGCTATCTCTCTATCCACTATGTAAAACTACCTTTTAAACATGTTGGTTGAACTGAATTTAATAATAGCTTACATTTAAATATTCTTTTCCAATTACAAAGTACTATGCAATTATCTAATTACAAAACATGATCTCATTTGGTCCTTACAACTTCTTTGTGAGATGACCTGTAAAGGTATTATTATTTCCATTTCAAAGATTAGGAACCTCAGGCTCAGGCTAAGTGACTTGTCCATGGTTATAGTGTTACTAAGTGGCAGAATAAGAACTTGAACTCAGTTCTTTTGACCTAATTTTTTTTTCTATTACCTCTGACTATGACACACTCTGTTTGTGTATCTTATATTTTCTATCACATTGGTAATCTCCTAGTAGGCAACAGATATTCTTACTCTCAAGAAAATCACCCAGAACCCTCAGTCAGGCTGTTCATTCTGGATGGAGCTGGCATCCTAGAAAAAAGAAACCTAGTCCCTTGGTTTGCCTTTTGGCCCCTAAACTAGAGCAGACAGAAGCAAGCCAGTAGGAGAACTGCTATGCTGGCCACCGCCATATTGCAAACAAATGATGATGGCAAAACAAGACTTTTTTTAACCGAACAAAGTGCTTGTGATGACTTTGTTCTGTTTTTTCACTTTTGATTTTTTTTTAGTGTGCATTTATTATTGGGAAGGGAAATAGTCACTATTGGAAAGGCTTCCTTTGTTCTCTCTCAGAGGCAGGCAGAATCCATGTGCAGACTTGAGAAGCAGGCACATTGCCCTCTGTGCCCATGAGGGAGTGCCAGACAGAGCCCTGGCAGCATGGGAATGCCAGGAGAGCATTGGGAACTCAGAAGTTTATTAATAATTCAGAACAAATACAATTGTAAATGCTTATTTGTCGTTGGGGGCATTTTGCTGTGAACCTCTCGTGTATTGGAAAATGGCACCACCAATGCCATAATTATTTTTAAGAAATGAAATTATTTAAACAGGCTAATAAATGCAGACCTTGCCACTGTTCTGCATAAATCTGGATGTATTAGTAGGTTCTGTAGATGGGTCTGCAAGCAGCTTTTCTCATTAGCAGTATTAACTGCTTTTTCCCCCTTTCTCCTTATAGTAGAAGACAGAATGTCCTGAGCAGCAATGATTAGCTAGACAGGAGCAGGTAAAGATATGAGTTTATTTCTGGAAAGAAATAGGAATAGAAAAAAGTCTTTGAAGGTCTCCAGATGAGATTCCTTCTTCATATCCCCAGTCTAGCCTCTTCTACTACCTCAAAAATAAAAATATAAAATTATAAGGATCTGGTTGGAAATTATTTCAGAACAAATGGTAGGCCCCAGAGTTGAGAGACACCTTTTTGCTGGCCACATGGAAGGTAGTATGCCTAGAGAGAGCAGGGATTTCAGTTTGGAAAGCCTGAGTTCACACCACACTTCCCCTTTCACACCTACTTGTCCTATGGATAATTCACTTAAACCTCTCACTGGCCCAGGAAACACTTAAGACTAAATTCCTGAGCAGGTGTTAATTTACATTGGTAAATGGAGTCTCCTCCTTGCACCAATGAAATTACAGATCTAGACAAAACAAAATTACTAGTAATAATGCTGGTATAATGGGATTCTCAGGAAGAATGTGTATTTGAATGATGCCTTCTCTCAGCCCCTAGAGAGGAAACAATCACAAGCAGAAAAAAAATATATACTAAGGTTTCTTATTTATTGATTACTATTTTCTTGGTCAACTTTGATTTATCTATTTATTGTCATTGAGTTGTTTGTGTTCATGCATATGTATGTGTATGTAGACACACACATAATATACATATACACATACACATGTATATATAATATTGTATTTTCCCAATTACACATAAAAATAATTTTTAACATTTATTTTGAGTTTTGAATTCTCTCCCTCCTTCCCTCCTCATTGAGAAGGCAAGCAATTTTATATAGGTTATACGTGTTCAGTGTGTTAGTGCTCCCCTTCACCCTGGGACTGCAACCCAAGCCTGTGATCCAGATCTGCATATGGGCAATGAAACAGAGTCCTGCACCTAGTGCCAACAGAGTGACCACTGTAATCTTCTTCTGACCAGTTGTCCCACCCCTTCACCATCTGTGAACTGAGAGCTTCAGAAACTGCTGCTATTGATTCAATTGCCCCCAAGGTCTGCTGCTGACTTTCCGGGGAGTGGTCTGTACTGGACTGTGATCGGCTGTCACCCCACTGGGACAGACCTTTCCTATAGACTTCCTAACTTATCTTGGACTGGAAAAGGGTTTCACCCCGTCCTTTTGTGGGTTCTACCACTCCAGAATTCATTTTGAAATGTTATTTAACATTATTTGGAAGAAAATTTGGGAAAGCACAGACCAGTCCCTGTGTTTTCTCTACCATCTTGGATCATTCCCACTATGGAGTTTCTTTTCTAAATGGAATTTAACTCTAAACATAGGTGAACTACCAGAGGTGAAATGGAAAAGGAGCTGGATTTGGAGTCAGTGCTTTGCATTTGAATACCAATTTTGTTTCTTACTATGTGAGTGGTCTTAGAAATGGAATTTCTCTCTGAGTCTCAGCTTCTTCTCCTTTGCAATGGATAATTTGGACGAAGTGATTTCTCAAGTCTGTTCTAGTCTTAATCTATGACCATTTGGTCGTCTGAATATCTGTACTCACAGGAACATTAGGGACCCACATAATGGGTCATGATCAACTAATTAATCAGGGAGAGGACACATGCCCCACTCCTTGAAGGGCATGGACATCTCTAGTGGGAAGGGACGAGTAGAGATAAGCTCCTACCATAACCATGAAGCTCACATAGGTGGATCGCCTTAAGCCACTCATAAACCTCACACTCAACACTGCTTTCCCCCTGCCTCATATTCCCTCTTTCCCCACCAATCTGTTATCTATAAGTCTGTGTAACCAAAAGAAAGAGAGAGAGACAGAGAGAGAGAGAGAGAGAGAGAGAGAGAGAGAGAGAGAAAGAGACAGAGAGAGACAGAGACAGAGAGAGAGAAATTCTTCCTCTGAGACAAGGTTAAGACGAGCTTAACCTTTTTGTGTCTTTTGGAGTAAATCAAGACATCAGCCTCATGATGTCATTGGTCCTCTTCCAGAATAAAGGATGAACAACAACATCAAAATAAATTGCTTAAGGAGAAAAAGGAATCCAAATGTTAGTGAAAACAAAGATATAATTTTCCCCCCATCCAAGTTCACGGGTCCTCTGAAATCATCCCTAGACCCATGAAGGGGTCTGCAGACCCCAGATTAAAAACTCCTGATTTAGATAAACATTAACCTGAGGTAAAGAACCAGAACACAGATTTGTGGCTTCCTCTACAAGACAATGAAGAGTATTTCTAAGCTGTGTCTACCAGTCCTAAAAAAAAAAAGAACTCTTGCTCACGACTTGTGAAACTGGAAACTAAGGAGAGAATAGATTGGTAATAAAGTGGAAGGCAATGTTAAAGGAGATTACTCCCAGTTTGAAATCAGGCAGTTGCTAAGAATAAAAAAGGAATCAGTGTTTGTACTCCGTAGCTCTGTGCACTCGAGCTATTTCTCATTAATCAATCTGTGTTAGATAGAGTTTTTGCCAGGGTTGTGTTTCCTCTCTTCCCCATTCTCTTTCAGGCTCCTCACTGGTGTGGCCCTGCACCTACCTGCCTTCAGACTTGATACTCAGCATTACAGAGTTAAGAGCACAATATCCTGCTATGAGAATGGAATTGTGTAGCAGGTGCCCCCATCTTTGTCCCTCTAAGAATTGGCAGCAGTTGCTGTTTTCTAAGTGGGAGGCTATCCCTGCTGCCTCTTTCTTTTCTTTCCAAGTTATGAGAATCTCCTGTTTATTATTATTATTCTTGCATCTTAACAGAGTCTGTATCTCTTTTTTGTGGGGGGAGAGGGTAGGGAATGGCACCAGAGATGGTAGAAGAGAGAATATTGATAATATCACACTCTAGAATATGAAGAAGAATGTATTTTAATCATCATTTCCCATGTATATTTATTGAAGACCTTCTAATGCTATACCAAGGGTTAGTTTCCTTCTTTCTCAAAAACTATGGCTCAAAAATTGGCCCTGAACTCATGAAATCACAGAGCATTTGACATGGGAAGGTACTTTAATGATCATCAGTTTGATATTATAGACAGAGCACTGACTTAGAAGGGAAGGGTTCAGATATTGCCTCTGACACTCACTAGCTCTGTGAGCCCAAGCAAGTAATTTTTCACCTCTTTCCTTATCTTATAAGGCAGAATAATAGCACCCTCTTCCCAGGATTGTTATATGGAGCAAATGAAACAAGATCTGTAAAGCTCTTTGCAAACCTCAAACATCTAAGTAAATATCAATTATTGTTATGCAAACCCTCATTTTATAGCTAAGATGGTCAGACAGGTGAAGAGACACGCACAAAGCCATTCAACTCTGTTTTGCCTCTTAGTGTGAAGGATGAGTGAAGTCACCTGGACACCATTTGAAATGGCTAGGTCTAATCATTCTGGACCCACCCAGAGAATACAAGAGGAGAGCAGAGTCAACATTTGGGACAGCCAAAGTTTACTAAACTAATTCCCTGCCAGTTGGGAACGGTAATGGAAAAACTGGATTACCCCCATTGTGTTCAGGAGGAATCAGATGTATTTTTTATATATACCATAGGGAACAGAAGGAACCGAGAAATATAGTAATGCCAGGTTGCAAATAGTTTCATTGAGGAAGCCATGGTATGAAAAAATAGTGTCAAGTGCAAGTAGTCCCATCAGAAGAGAGATGGAGATTGGTAGCAATCTGAACAGCCATCTTTCTTCTTTCTTGGTGCTTATACAGTGATCTATATCTCACTGGCACTTTTTTCAGTATGTAACTTTTTTAAAAATTAATTTTGGAGGGGGGAGGGGAGGGTAATTGGGGTTAAGTGACTTGCCCAAGGTAATATGGCCACTAAGTGTTAAGTGTCTGAGGCTGGATTTCAGATCAGGTCCTCCTGACTCCAGGGACAGTGTTCTATTCGCTGCGCCACCTAGCCACCCCAAGTATTCAACTCTTTAGAAGCTGATGTGTGGGAAAAAGTAGAAAGGAAGGAAG
>CM053593.1:250636492-250655379 GCA_028646575.1 Pseudocheirus occidentalis | reverse complement strand
TTTCTCTTAGCCTTTTTGTCTTCTGGCCTGATAAATGTGGTAACTCTGCCTCCAGTGCAGCTGATCTGCTCTTCTATAGTCGCGGCTCCCCGTCTGATGCCCCAGGGCCTGAGCCGGCCGGGATTTTGGCCGGGGCTCCCAGACTGCTGGGAAGAGCCCTGCCTGTAGCAACAGATGTGCTTTCTGTCTTGTGGAGAGTTTTGGAGCTTGAAAATCTGTTTAGAGTCCCATTTTATGAGTTTTTTAGCGTGTTTGTGTGGGAGCTGTGATGCTTTGCTGCTTCTATGCCGCCAACTTGGCCAGGATACATTTGTTTTAAAAAATTGGTAAGAATTCCTGGATTAGGGTATGAGCATTCCTAATAATACAAAATTAATAAAAATGATTTATGTTCCCATGCCATCACGAGTCAAATTTCTTTTCCATCTTTTCATGATCTGAAAGTGAAATACCCTCACTGTATAGATTAGATGGCATTTATTGAACAGAAATGAAAAAAAAGACATAACATTCAAGTGGATTGGTCAGGTACTTGTGGAAAGGTTTGAAACCTTGACTTCCCTAAGATTACAGCTACTCCAGCAAAAATTGTATTTCCAACTTCACTTTCAGCAGAGGAAACCTAGAAGTAATTTGTAGAGCAGGGTTATAAAACATCCCTTTGTTCTTCTACACTGATTTCAATATCATGCAAATCAGGGAAAGGGAACCATTTTACCATTTGATCTTCTGTGCTGACACCAGAATGGATGGCATTTGATTCCTGGCTGATCATTAGGCAAAATTTCTTTGTTCCATTCAATAGACTGATCACCATGGGATCTTACCTGATGACTCTGAGATGGCCCAGAATTGCCCTTGGGCCAGGATTCCTTGATCCAGTGAACCCAGTGACAATTTGGAAATTTTGTTATTATTATTATTTTTTGCTTTTTGGAACAGAGAAGGCAGGGTAATTGGGGTTAAGTGACTTTCCCAAGGTCACACAGCTAGTGTTAAGTGTCTGATGGCAGATTTGAACTCAGGTCCTCCTGACTTCAGTGCTCTATTCACTGCACCACCTAGTCGCCCTCAATCTGGAGATTTTGTCCAGTAAAATAAATACTATCTGTGCTACATTTCAGGTGTTCCCTGTGTATTTCCATAAATTTTCTTCTCTGGTGTTTTCTGGTGTGTTTTCCACAAAGCAAATGACTTTTTTTTGTTTGCTTATTTAAATTTCTGATGCAACATAACACTGAGCAACTTTAGTCAATTCTATTTGCATTAATCCCTTGAAGCTACTCATGGCACACATAGGCCATCCGTTTTGGGCCTTCAGAATGTTTACAGTGAAGGGAATGAAAAGAAAAGGAAAACATAACCAAAGTATGAAAAGGGAAGATGGGGGCTATACAAATACTCTGAGTAGCTATTTAACACTCCTCCCCAGTTAGGAGGCACATTGGGCATTTCCTGACCTTTACCTATCATATCCTGGAGTTGATGTAATCAGCACAATGTTACCCACAAAAAGTGTTTCTGGAGACCCCCACTATCTATATGGAATCTCTGTTCCATTTGGAAAATTATAAAAATATGTTTGCTTTTCATTCTTTTTCAGTGATACCTTTCACATGAACATATATCATTTTTTATTAGCATATTTTATAGCACAGATTATTCCATTATTTTTAGTTACTATCTTATCATTTTCATTTCCCCCCAGAAATAATACCATCAACGTGTCTTCCTCCCCCAATTATTTTTTATATTTTGCCCTCCTCTAGTTATCTTGAAAAATCGATGTATTTTCTTTAAAACTGTGTCTTCTTTGTGAAGGTTTCTTCTTTTAACTAATATTCATGAGACAAAGTTCTGGACATGTTACTCCTCTAATATCTTTGAGGGCTCCCTATGTCTTGTCTCTAGGACAAAATATGAATTCCTTAGAATGTCATTCCAGGTCCTATAAAATCTAACTCAACTACATTTGCAAACTTATTTCACATTACTCCCCTTCAGGTGTTCTGTTTTAGACAAATACCCTCTAAAAATCATGCTATCACCTCTATGTCTTTGTACAAGCTGTCCCCTCTACCTGCAAAGTGATTCTTATTCACACTTGCTTTTTATAATCAGTAGGGTCTTTTAAGACTCAACTCAGTGCCTACTTATATGTGAAGTATTTGCTTATCCTTGTTCATCATTTGATAGATTTAATTTTAACTTATTGTTCTTGGTGACTAGTTGTTATGCCCAGTTACCTTTCCACTTCCAGTGACATAAACAAAACTCTAGCCATCCTGTCCTAGCTATGGTTCTGGGTAACGCTTCAAATACCATTGCTTTTAGTCTAGTAGTTTTATATTTCAACGTGGGGTGTATTTTTGCTAAAATGTGCATGGATGAGGCCTCTGTCATCAGTTTTACAAAAAAAATAGTCACATTTACCCACCTACAATTTTTATTTGGTTAGTATGTTTTTTAGCTAGACTGTCTACCCTTTAGGCAGGAGATACATAAGAACAGTAATACATTCTGCATTTCTTCCTACTCCCCCAGCAGAAAGGATTACTCATTGTGGTTAGAAGAAACTTGAAAAGCTGTTTTGTTTTGGAGGGGAGGCATCCTTGTCTAGGACATGATCTTATTTGAAATTAAAATGGAAATTGCTCCATCAACAAAGTCCTGGGGAAACTTGGATCTCTGGTGACATTTTTTCATGTTAAGAGGGCATCACAAGGTGAAAAAAACTCCATTAATCTGTTTCTATTCCTTGGGGATGATTATTATTGTCCAAAACAGACTTATTGAGTGGTAGAAATGATTAGTGATGATTTTGATACTAATAACTCACATTCTCCTAGTGCTTTAATGATATTTTGAAGTAGGAAAAGAAATATGTTGACATCATTGTATTATAGAATTTAGAGCTGAGGTACAATTTAGAGATCACCTAATCTAGCTCCCTCCTTTTATGATAAGGAAGCTGAGGTTCAGAGTGGTCACACACCTAGTGAGATAGGAATTTGAACCAAGAACCTCCATCAAATCCCATGCCTTCAACTTCTTTGTTTTAAGGTGCTATTCTTCCTCTAAAAAAAGGCAATTTGGCACAAGGGAACAAGAAGAACTAGACTAAGAGAGAGAAGACAGATTCAGATGTTCAATGTGCCACACGTGAGCTAGTTAACCATAGGTAAATGACTTTGCTGTGCCATTTGTAAGGAGGGTGGGGAGTGTAATTGTGTTTCTTGCCTCACAGGGTTGTTATGAAGCTCAATTAAGACATGATACTCTAGACTATTGACTATCTTATTTATCCTTATGCTGGCATTGGTTCCTAGCACAATGCACCATATATCCGAGGCATTTAAGAAATGTTTGTTGCAATAAATGTATATTACCTTAGACCACTCTGATGTATGGGTCCCTTGAAAGCTATCCCAGGTTTGAGGCATATTATATATCCCAGTCCACTCAAAACCATAGTTCACAGGTATTACTAGTAGTGCTACATATGGGAACACATATGACCACAGAACATAGTTGGAGCATATGGTCCTTTCAAATCAAGAATTAAAGGAATTAAGAGGTTATTAACTAGATCTTGCCATCCCCTCAAGATATCATTCTATAACTCTCTTTCCTTTCTTATACTCCTGGGAAAATCTGTCTGCTGTTGTTACCACTTCTCTTCTTTCTCATTTCTCACCCCTTTGCAATTTGGTTTCTGATCCCTGAAACTACTCTTGCCCAGATTACCAGTGATCTCTTAATCACCAAATCCACTGGCCTCTTTTCAGACTGTATCTTTCCTGACTTTCTGAAGGATTAAATGATTTGTCACCATCCCCCTCACTAGATATCACCTTCTCCCTGGATTTTCATGGCATTGTTCTCTTTTGGGTCTCTTTCTATGCATCTCACTGCCCCTTTTCAGTCTCCTTTGGTATGCCATCATCCATGTCTCACCCCTTTTGTGTAACTTATCCCAATAGCTCAGTATTGACACTTCTTTTCTTCTCTATCTATAGTATCTCTGTCTTTTCTTGTTGACTTCATGAATCCTTATCATCTCTCTACAAGAGCAGAGCCTATTGAGGTACCCACCTAAATCCATATATGTTTTCTAGTCATCCTCTAGATCTCCAATCCTATATTGCCAACTGTGCTTGTAAGACACTTCTAATTGAGTATCTCATAGATATCTCAAATTTAACATAAAAAAGAAGGCATAATTTTCTCTTAAGCATCCCCCCCCCTTTTTTTTCCTAATCTCTTTATTTCTTTTGAGGACACCATCATGCATTTGGTCAATGAGATTTGCAACCAGTAAATCAGAAAAAGTCTAATCTCTTCTTGATATGATAGTTCTTTATTTATGAAATTAAATTTTATTTTTTCAAGTATCAAATATTTATTTTTTTCTCTCTCCCACATCCTCCATCTCCACCAGAAAAAAGAAAAAACAAAACCATTGCAACAAATATGCATAGTCAAACAGAACAAATTCCTATATTGTCCATGTCCAGACATATATGTCTCATTTTGAATAATATTCCATTACTTTTCTGTCAGGAGGTGAGTAACATGGATCATCAATAATCCCCTAGAATCATGGTTGATCATTGCATTGATCAGAGTTCTTAAGTCTTTCAAAACTGTTTGCATTTACAATGTTATTGTTCCACTATAAATTATTTTCCTAGTTCTGCTCAGCTCACTGTGAATTGATGCAAGTGTTGGTAAACTTCTCTGAAACCATCTCTTCCATAATTAGTACTATTATATTCATACGTCATCATTTGTTTAGACCACAGGTGGGGAACCTGTGCCTTGAGGCCACATGTGGCATTCTAGGTCCTTAAGTAAGGCCTTTTGACTGAGTCCAAGTTTTCCAGAACAATACACCTCAAAGGAGCTACTGTATTTTTGTACATGTGAATCTCCTTCCACTTTCTTTGAACTCACTTGGGTCTGGACTGAAATAAAAAAGTATGCCCAGTTTAGGAGGCAATTTATGGGGCATAATTCCAAATTTCTTTCCAGAGTATCTGAGCCAATTCGTAGATATGCCATCAGTGAATCAATGTTCCTATTTTCCCACAACTGCTCCGACATCAGTCATTTTTAGTTTTTGTCACCTTTGCTAATCTAATGGGTGTGAGTTGAAACCTTAGAGTTGCTATATTCTATGTTTTTCTCATTATTACTGATTTGGAGCATATCATATGATTTTGATAGATTGCATCAAAGTCATTAATTAGTCAATAAGCATTTATTAAATGTGTACTCTGTGCCAGGCATTGTGCTAAAGTACTGGGGATACAAAAAGAAGCAAAAGACAATGCCTGCCCTCAAGGAGTTTCTTCATTCAATCTAATGAAAGAGACAATAAGTAAATAAATATGTACAAATGAGCTGCATACAGGAAACATAGAAAATAAAACAGGAAGGCACAAGAATTAAGAGAGATTGGGAAGGGCTTCCTGAAGATCAGATTTTAGTTCAAACTTGAAGGAATCCAGTGAAGCCAGTCGGTGGAGATAAGGAGGGAGAGTATCATTCCTAGGCATTGAAGGACAGCTATAGAAAATGCCTGGAGCCTAGAGAAGGAGTATCTTGTTTAAAATAATAAGGAAGCCACTGGATTGAAGAGTAAACATGGCAGGGAGTGAGGTATAATAGGACTGGAAAGCTGTTGGAGATGTGTAGGTCATGAAAGGATTTGGTCAATTGGAGAATACTGTTACTCTTATACATTTCACAGAGAGAGAGAGAGAGAGAGAGAGAGAGAGAGAGAGAGAGAGAGACAGAGAGACAGAGAGAGACAGAGAGAGACAGAGAGACAGAGACAGACAGAGACACAGAGACAGAGACACAGAGAGAGAGACAGAGAGACAGAGAGACAGAGACAGACAGAGAGAGACAGAGACAGAGACAAAGAAAAACAGAAGACAGAAATGCAGACAAACATGGGATGGGAGGGGATGACATAGAGAATTCCCCACCCTGCAGAGAGCAATAGAGGAAGAGAACTTGTGGGGATGCTTAGAAGAACCCTAATATTGGACTCTAGAGGATTATAGATTTTTGGGCTAAGGGTATTAAATGTTGTCTGTTTTATTTTTCCTCAGTTACATTTTTATACATATACTTGCAGCAATGGTGCTATGTAGAGGTTTAGTAGGTGGAGTAATATGATCCTCACTTTGCTATTTACTACTGTACCTATGTATTTTTATACAGGTCACTTAACCACATTTGGCCTCAGTTTCCCCATATGAGGGAACTGGATGATATGATCTCTGATATGCCATCCAGTTCTAGATATAAAATATTCTGACCCTTTGATCTGAAAGAAGAAAGAAAACCATTTAAAGTGTACATAAGTCCTTGGTGCCATGGAGTTACTGACACAAAAGTTAGATTAATTTGAGGAAATAGTAACTAAAATCTACCCAATGGCTATGTCTCTATGACAAGAACATATGGAAGTACAAAAGATCAGTTTTTTCTCCTGATGCTGCAGAACATTCATCTGCCACTTTATTTGACATTTGACTTCTGCCTGGTGCCTTCACAAACACAAATTAGGCACTGGACCAAGAAGTTGGCATATAGCACTAATGCGTCTTCTACCTTTTGCTGTCTTGCTGCTTTTTTAGATTGATTTTTTTCCATTTCTTTTTAAGAGCATGGTAGGGTTCAATGGTTTTCTGAGAATGAAAGACTAATGAAGCTGATTTGGACTCTGACTTCTAACTATCCAGGCAATGGCATATAACAAAGGAGACACTAAATATTCTGGACTTTGCTCCATTAAGGCAAATGATACTTCCCTGTCAAGGAAGGCCTTCTTGGCTCAGAGAAAGACTGACTCACAGCCTAGGCTTTCTAGTCCAGGAGGAGGCTAGCTCATGACTGGGAAGCTCAGCCTCTGTGCCAGGCAGGGAGGTGGAGCAGGGAGACCCATTCTGCTTGAGGGTGCGTTGGTTGTTTTCTCTGTGAAGAGAAAAACATGTGAAAATTATTCATTCTCATATGCTGAGTCTTAAAATAAAAATAAACTGTACTGTTGATCCTGTTTCCTCAGCCCACCAAGGTGAAAGTTCAGATGGAAGAAAGATAAGAATTCTGTAGGAGAAAGAACACTGGAGCTGATGTCAGAAGGCAGAATGGGATAGTGGAAAGAGTCTAAAGACCTGGATTCAAATCCTGCCTTTTACGCTTACTATCTCTATGACTGTAGCAAAGTCACTTAACCTGCCTAGGTCTTGGTTTCTTTGTGGTACAGTGGAAAGACTTGTGGAGATCCTTAGAAGAACCCTAATATTGGATTCTAGTTTGGAGTCAGAGGGCCTGAGTCAGAGCAAATCTGAATCCCAGATCTGCTACTTTTAACCTGCATGACTTTGTTCAAAGAATTTGAATTAACCTCCTTGAGCCTGAGTTCCTCAACTGTAAAATCAGGGAGTTCAACTAATTGGCTCTTGGAGTCCTTTTCAGTGGTAGATTTGTAATCACATTAATTATTCTCCCCTTTGCGGCTAAACTCCTTGAGAAGACCATCTACAATAGATGACTTCATTTCCTGTTGCCAAGTCTTATTGATTTTACCTTTGATAATCTCTCACATATGCTCCCTTCTCTTTGCTGATGTTGCCACTACCTTGGTGCATGTGATCATCACCTCATCCCTACATCACTTGGATTATTGCAATAGACTGCTGATTGGTCTGCCTACCACAAGGAGCTCCCCATTGCATCCCATCCTCTGCTCAGCTGTCAGAATGATCTTCTGTAGGATCAAATAGAAAATCCTCTATTAGATGTTCAAAGCCCTTTGCAACTTTGAAAGCCCTCTTCCAACCTTTCCAGCCTTCTTACGCCTTACTTTCTCCTACTTCCATATCTGCCATTATCCAGTGACACCAGCTTCTTTGCTGTTCTTCACAAAAGACACTCTGTCTCTGGATTCTGTGCATTTTCATTGGCTGTCTCTGTGTCTGGAATTCTCTCTCTCCTCATCTCTGCCTCCTGGCTTCTCTGCTTCCTTTAAATCTCAGCTAAAACTACAATTTCTACAAGAAGTCTGCCCCAGTTCTCCTTAATGATGGTGCCTCCACTCTGCTGACTATCTCTAATTTATCCTCTCTCTCTCTCATTTATATACAGTGGTTTGCATACTGTCTCACCCATTAGACTGTGATTTTTTGACAATAAAGGCTGCCTTTAACTTTCTTTGTATCTTCATTGCTTAGCACAGTGCCTGGCACATAGCAGGTACTTAAATAAATGTTTATTGGCTGCTGACTCTCTGATGATCTGGTCCAAGTTACTTTATGTCACTGATCCTTGATGTTCTCATCTATAAAATGAGAGGATAGTAAGCTTTAGATCTGGAAGGGACCTCAGAAACTATCTAGACCAAGCCCTTCATTTTATAGATGATGCAACAGACCCAAGGAGATAAAGAAAAGTTTGACCAGATAACATCTATCTAATATATCTTCCTTCTTTAAATCTTACCATTAGATCTGAGAATCCATTTTGCAGCTTAACAAAACAAGATAAAAGTCATTTTATTTTGTATTTTTTATAATTAGAAAAGACTTGCTCATTTTTTTCCCTCTCTGGGACATGGTAGGATATATATTTTGGCTTTTATATTTTAGTGCTTCTATATTCAATACATGGAAATGGTAGCAGGCATATAAAAACATAATCAGCTATGATAAGAACAATAAATTTTTAAAATAAGTCAAAACTAATAAAACAGACCTCCACATTCTAATAATGAAGTTATCTGCATAACAGACCCCTGTGCCCTTTTAAAGCAAAACTAATATGTTTGAGGAGATTTTACAACTTTTTGTTAAACGAACTGAGTTGTGATGCTTTATGAATTACATATTCCTTAAGGACTGACTCTAGCACAAAAGAAGATTTCCTTTTTCACTGCAGGTCTTCCTGTCTATCATAGTTAACACATGTCCATTTCTTCTGTGCAGAAGGTGTTAATGTAGCTTTTCTGTTATTCCTGGGGCACAGTATGGGGTTCTTTGTGGCCTAGTAGGAGGCTATGATAGATTGTTAAAAGCCCTAATTGGAAGGATTAACCCCTAATGTGTTCACCCGGCCAAAGAATGATGCTGTTTGGTACATTCAGAGATGGGATGATAAGGGAGGCCATCTGGTGCAGGATCAAGCATGATGGACGTGCGAGTAGGAAGTCTTGAGTTGGCGTTCTGCTTCTGTTCCTTACTAACAATGAGAATGTAGGTAAGTCACTTCAACTCTCTGAATCTCAGTTTCCTCTTCTGTAACATAAGGAGGCTTGATTAGATGGTTTCTATGATAATATACTACATACCTACTAAGGGTGGCCCTAATGTCAGTACCCTGTTAGTTCAGACTCAACACTCGGACAGAATTAGGATCTTATGAGTCATTGAACATTTAACAAAAGGAACATTACTCAGTTTTAACATATTAAAGATATGCTACAAGGACACAGTGGCACTTAGCCCTCTTGCTTCTGTATGAAAAGCATGTCTGTTCATCATTATAGGGTGTGACGATTTAGCTGGTCTTCAGACATCTACCAAATTAAAAATTAATATGGGTGAGACCTTTCAATTCCTCTATATGACCAGAGAGCCATATCAGCACACCCAGAAGCCACCAGGAAGCTATGTTTTGAGCCTTGCCAATGGCCAATGGCCAATTACCTTGACTTTGTGGGCTTTTCCTAACCCATCTTGGTGAGTGGGAGGGAAAGGAGATGAACTCTATTAGATATTGGTCCTATCCCAATACCTTTTTGGTACAATCACAAATTAATACCCTATTTTGGAACTTTATGCTTCAATGGTTATATGATATCGTTGTTATGTGATATCCATTAGTCAACAAGCATTTATTGAAAACACACTGTGCTAAACATTGAGAATAGAAAGACAAACCACAAACCATCAATGCCTCTTCACACATGAAGATCTTGTCCATGTATTTCCATAAATAAACAAGAGAGGATCTAGCCACTGCCCTTGATTATTTTTTAAATAATATTTTTCTCCAATTACATATTGAAACAATTTTTAACATTTTTAAAGTTGTGAATTCCAAATTCTATCCCTCATTCTCCTCCCCACTCCCTGAGACATAAGCAATCTGATATAGATATGCAATCATGTAAAACATTTCCATATTAGTAATTTTGTACAAGAAGACTTGAAAGAAAGGAGGAAAGAAAGAAGGAAAGGAAGAAAGAAAGAAAGAAAGAAAGAAAGAAAAAGAAAGAAAGAAAGAAAGAAAGAAAGAAAGAAAGAAAGAAAGAAAGAAAGAAAGAACTGTGTTTCAGTTTGTATTCAGATATTATCAGTTATTTCTCTGGAGGCACATAAGACAGTCCCAAAGGACTCAAGTCTTTAATTATTTTAATATCTCGAGGGTACCAATGTACTAAGAGAAAGCACAGTATACTGGACACAGTGCTGGGATACAACGTGACATAATAGCCAGGATGTTAAACTTAAGAGTTCAGATCTCACCCAGTTACTTATTAGTTCTGTTACCTTGGACAAGTCACTTAATCTATGTGCCTCAGTTTCCTTACCTTAAAATGAGGGCGTTGAACTTACTAACCTCTAAGTTCTGTCTTAGCTTTAGATCTATGACCTAGAATTCTATAGCTTGAAGTCAGGAAGGCCTGATTTAATTATTTATATTTACTTAATTACTAATTATTTAATTATTAATATTTAATTTAATTCTAATTAAATCCAGCTTCTGATATTTATCAGCTTATTGGGCATGTGACCATGGGTAAATTGGTTAATCACTCTGAGCCTCAGGCAACTCTGTATGAATTTTTCATCAAGTTCAAGTCAGGTGGAGGAATTCCCCCAGTGATAAAGTGACAGAACTTTGGTGTATTGACCAAGATAGTCCTTGCCTTCTTAGTACCTATTATTCCTCATTTTCATCTCCTTTTCTGGTCATAGGGTCTCTGTTGATGTCTTTTATGTGATAAGCAAGTTATCACTAGCAACAGGCTGAGGTCAACTAGACCTATAAAATGAGGAAATTGAATAAGATGCTCTCCAAGGTCCTCAGGTGGTATTGATTACACACTTTCTTGTTTGTATGTGTCAGGCACTGTGATCAGCTTTGAGAATAATCCCTGCTCTCAAGGAGCTCACAGTCTAATGAAATAGATAACATATTAACAACTATGTACAAACAAGATATATACAGGATAAATGGGAGATAACTGGCAGAATGAAGGCACTAGCATTATGGGGATCAGGCAAGGCTTAAGGCAGAAGATGAGACTGGAAGGAAGCCAGATAATCTGAGAAGCAGAGAAGAGGAAGGAGAGAGTTTCTTAGTGACTCAAAGCCTTATGCTTCTGTGGCTGGGGTGGGGGTGAGGGTGGGGGCCCTTAGAAATGGTTTCCAAATGATGAAGCAGAGGCCATGTGAGGTTAAACCATTTAGCCCAGGTCAAACTCATTTTCCTCATCTATAAACTGGAGGAAATATTTTTTCTGTCTTCCTCACAGGGTTATTACAAGGAAAGAGTGCTATTATGAATATGAATAGTTGACATTTACATTGCATTGAAAAGCTTTCAAAGGACCTCATCAGAGTTATCTCATTTGATCCCTGAAACAATCCTATGAGGGAGAAAGTATGGGTGTTATTATCCAGACTTTAAAAATGTGGAAATTGAGGCTCAAAGTCTTTAAGAAAATTACCCAAAGACCAAACAGCTAGGAAGAGTTATAGCTGGGACAAGAACCTAGGTATTTCTTGACATCATGCCCAGCATTCTGCTCACCTTGCCTTTCTTATTTTAAGGGCCTGGGAAGAGTTGGGAATCAAATGGCTTTTCTTTCACAACTGTCTATTTCCCTTTTTGTACTCCTCCCTCCCTCCCTCCCAATGGCTTGCCTTTCTCAAAGGTACCTCTAACGTGCCTCGACATTTATCTTGTGGTCACTTTGATATAAGTTGTTTATTCATAAAATCATGTATTCCAAGATGGGTGAAACCTAAGAGTTCATCTAGACCAGCAATTCTCAACCTGTGGGTTATGTTCAATTTGTAACAATGAAAATATACCCTGCATATCAGATATTTACATTATGATTCATAACAGTAGCAAAATAACAGTTATGAAGTAGCAATAAAAATAATTTTATGGTTGAGGGTCACCACAACATGAGGAACTGTATTAAAGGATGGTGGCATTAGGAAGGTTGAGAAACACTGCTCTAGACCGACCTCCTCATTTTACAGATGGGAAAACTGGTGCTGAAAAGTTGTGACTAGCTTAAACTTACCCAGATAGTAAGTGATCGTGACCATTGGAACCCAGAGCTTCTGGTGTGATCTTTCTTGTTAAGTAGGGTCAGGTTAATGGCCAGGGGCACTGATCATTATTTATGAACGGACTTGCTTCCTTTGCATAATAATAGAGATAACAGTGAATCAGTCAGAAAACAGATTTTTATTTATACATCCAGATCCAATATTTGTATTCACATCATTGACTGAAAGGTGTGAAGCACACCAGAACCCAATGTGCTTAGAACTTTTTGGCTCTCTATGTGTTCTCTTCCCCTGTTAGAATGTAAGTTCCTTGAGGTCAGGGACTACTACGTTTCTGCTTCTGTTTGTATCCTCAGTCTTTAGCACAGTGGCTTATATAATAAGTGCTCAATGAATGCTTATTGATGGGGTAATTTGATGCAGCAGAGAAAAGCACTACCTTAGGGGTCCTCCTCCTGCAAAAAGGTGTCTCTCCTGTATATGTCAAGATTCCTTGACAGATATAATAACAGTGATAACTTCCCTTAATGGTCTTTGGATGGTGATCATCAAACAAGACAGAAAGCAAACAGGGAGACATCTACCCAACAAAGATTTTTGCTACTGATATGATGTCCATCACAGGCTCCAAATGGAAGAGGGATTCCCTACAGGCAGTGAGTCCCCCTAGTTCATGGCTTTATTACTTTATTTATTTATTTATTTATTTTTGCTTTGTGGAGGGCAGTTGGGGTTAAGCTACTTGCCCAAGGTCACACGGCTGGTAAGTGTTAAGTGTCTGAGGTCCAATTTGAACTCAGGTCTTCCTGACTTCAGGGCCAGTGCTCTATTCACTGCGTCACCTAGTTATCCCAATTATGATTACTTTAAATATCCACACTGGGCAGCTAGGTGGCAAAGTGAATAGAGCATTGGCCCTGGAATCAGGAGGACCTGAGTTCAAATCCAGATTCAGAAACTTATTAGCTGTATGACCTTAGGCAAGTCACTTAATCCCAATTGCCTTGCCTTCCCACCCTCCAAAAAAATACCCCACGAGGGGGTATTGCAGTTAAGTGGGATCTCCCTGTTACAAAAGGAAAAGAGGGGAAAGATGATTATATCTCTGCCAGGTTATCCAGATACAGTAAATGAACCTGGGGCACTTTTAGAAATTTAGGGCCAGAGTGATAGTGCAGACAGAATACTGAGCTTTGGCTGGTTCATCTCTGTGCAGAGATTTTCATTTAAAATACATTAGGAAGGAAGTCTTGGGACAAAGGCAAATGACCCCTCCCCCTGCCCTTATTTCATAGAAACGGTTGACAGTCTATGGCTTAGAGAAAAGTCATTGTGCTCCCTATTACAGTAGGAAAGCTGATCATACTAGACTGCCTAAAAGACTCTGGTGGCAAGAGCTCCCTGAACATGTGGTGGTATGGAGTTCCAGGGTGTGAAATGAAGGATGATAGCCTCCTAAAGTGACCAGACCCTGGAAGCCTACATTGGCTTTTGGGGGAGTCTGTCAGTTTGTTCACAGAATGTCATTTCCATGCCTGGGAATCCTTGAGCTTATGACATGACTATATTCATAGGATTCTAGATTTAGAGCTGGAATGGACCTTTGAGGTCATCAAGTCCAACGCCCTCATTTTACAAATGAGGAAACTGAGTCAGACAACACTAAAGTGACTTGTTCAGGGTCACGCTACTATTTTGTCTGTGGTAGGATTTGAACTCAGCTCTTCTGACTCTATGTTCAGGGCTCTTTCTACTAGAGTGCCTTGTAACTTTCTCAGTTCACTCCAGCCTCTTCCATCCTCCCTAAAACTCTCTCTCACCATCACTTCAATTACTACTTAAAACCACCAAGCTTGGGGCAAAATTCCGGTTTGTAATGTTTTAGTTCTTGGTCCAGCTCATATCCAGTATGTGTCAAAGGGACTTCTAGTGACTGATTATTGTTATCTCTATTATTATGCAAAGGAAGCAAGCCCATTCATAGAGAGTCTGGTTGAATGGGGTTGTAGTTAATACTGGACTTGGTGTTCGGAAGACCTGATTTCTGATCCTACCTATGACAATTACTGTATGACCATTGGCAAGTCACTTAAACTCCCTGAATCTCAGTTTCCTTACCTGTAAAACGAAGGGGTTAGCCTACATTAGTTCTAAGGACCCCTGCCAATTCTCAGTCTATCCAAATTTAAACTATGAAGGACAAATATTAACAGGCCCCCTTAGGTAGACAAGTATATATATGGACCTTTGTTAAACTCACATATATAAGTAAATTATAATTAGTAAGATTGATAGTGACCCCCTAATGTCTTTGGCTGTGTGGTGTGTCCTGCCAATGAAAGCAAGACTGTACAAGAGGAGTTCTAATATATATATATATATATATATATATATATATATATATATATATAATCTCAGCACTGACGTTTTCCTAGAGATTGCCTGCAAAATCTCTGCATTTATATAGCTCTTCAAGGTGTGTAAAATACTGTGATCCTTTGTAATGGAAACTGTGCCTCTGTTACCTAGAGCTAGAGTGTCTCCTTCCTAATTATTTCCTATATTTGAAGTTTCTTTGACCTTTTCCCCTTCTTCCTAGTGACAGACCTTCTAATGACTACAGGAGCTATAGGATTTCTGGGAGGGCCTCCTGAACTCTGCCCTGATTCTGACTTCCCAGCTGGGGTTTAAAAAAAAAAATATATATATATATATATAAAGAGGTAGAGTAGCTGGGAAAGAGAAGCCAACCCAGCATGAATCTGTCATAAGGACAAAAAAATACCTCGATTTTCTTTACCTGCTGGGTGGGTGACCTACTTGCTATTATTAAAATCAAAGCTTATTATTAATAAATAAGAGGGTAATAATAATGCATTACACTGTTACATCACCTGAAGATCTTTAATAAAATAAAATCTTCTATTTCCCCAACACTGGGTAGCAGAAAGTAAGCTTATTTTTTTTCTTTGAGGTTGGCAAGCTTTGAATTTCTTTTGATTCTGTACGAGACAACAGAATGAAAGCGTACTTGGGGCTTCCCTTCAAATAGAGAAGCTAAGTCAGAATGATTTCTATACAGATGCTTTAGTAAGATTGATAGTGACCCCCTAATGTCTTTGGCTGAGTGGTGTGTCCTGCCAATGAAAGCAAGACTGTGCAAGAGGAGTTCTAATTTATTAAAAATGGATTATGTTTGACTACCTTAGGATACCAGAGGCTTTATTGGTAAGGTAATAAAAAGGTTTAAATAAAAATCTATGTATACATTTGGACTGATATGGTACCTCTTTAGGATAATTATACATTGTTTCCCTTACTATACTCTATGGTCCAGATGAACTAGCATTTTTGTTGTTCTTTATACATAGAACTCTATCTCCTACCTCCAAATGTGTGTACAGGTTGTTCCCTATGCCTGAATGCATTCCTTCCTAACCTCTGCTTCTCAGAATTCCTACTTTCCTTCAAAGTTCAACCCAAATGCCACCTCTGACATGAGGCCTTTCCTCATTTATTCAGTTGCTAGTCTCTCCTTTATGTAATTGTTATGTTCTCTGATGACTGTAATCTCCCTGAGGGAAGGACCTATTCATTCCTTTCTTTGTATTTCCCATGCCTAAGATGGCACTCAGGGCATGGCAAGCACTTAAATGTATTTTGTTATTTGATTACATGAAACAATACCATTTAAAGTTCAGTAATCTCTTGAAACAGGGCTTTTAAAATCAGAGGGCAGGAAAATATTCATAGCAATACTTTTTTGGGGGGTGTACCAAACAACTGGAAACAAAACAGGTATGTATCAATGGGGAATGGCTGGACAAACCATGGTATGTAATAGATTTAATGGGATACTGGGTTGAGTTGCCAATATTCCATACATTATGGGAGGGTAACAGCTAGATTTAAAGTCAGAAGGGACCTTAGAGGTTGTCCAGTTTGACTGCCTCCTTATATAGCAGAAGAAACAGAGGACCAGGTGGTTTACCAAAGATCGCCCAGGTAGAAAGTGAGAGCTGGGATTTGGACTCAAGTCCTCTGACTCTAAATTCAGCAAACTTTTCTCTTTACCATGATGGAACCAGAAAAGAGTTGTACAAGATGGGCAGATTTGAATGGGATGTGATCTGCATTGTCTGATGGTACACTGATGGGATCACAGTTTCATTCAAGTATTTGAGGAATTGATAGAATATTATTGTGCAGTAAGAAATGGTAAATGCAAAAGATTCAGGAAAACACAGGAAGGCTTGCATGAATTGATGCAAAATAAAGTAAGCAGACCCAGGAAAACCATATACATATAATGACTATAATAATATAAATGAAAATCAGTAAAAGTAAGCCAAACTCTAATTGTAATGACCAACCTTAATCCTCAGTAATAGATAAATGTTTTTGCTTTTTTTTTTGTTTTTGCTTTTTTTTTTTGGAGGGCAGTTGGGGTTAAGTGACTTGCCCAAGGTCACACGGCTAGTTTTTTTTGTGTGTTAAGTGTCTGAGGCCGGTTTTGAACTCAGGTACTCCTGACTCCAGGGCCGGTGCTCTATTCACTACGCCACCTAGCCGCCCCTAGTAATAGATAAATGAAACATACTTTCTTCGTCTGTGTAGAGAGGTGGAAATTCTGTGGATAAAACGATGCATATACTGACAAATATGGCCATTTTATTGCTAGCTTTTGCTGCACTGTTTTTTTTCTTCTTGTTATAAGGGAGAATTCAGTGCTGCCATGGGGTATATCTGGAAATAACTGTGATGTAAAATCAAAATGCACCAAAAAACAAAACCCAAACCTTTTAAAAACAGAGGAAGGGTAGAGAGAGGAACAATGAAATAGGGAGAATGAAACTGGCACCACAAAACTGAAATTTCAGCTTGCTTTCATATGTTAGGCTAATTCTTTGCCCAAAATTATTTTATAAGTAATCAGATATCAATGTTCAGAGGTTTGTTTGTGCTGAATTCATACTGAAGAAATTTCATGGTGTTGATTTTAGTCCTGTATATTTCAGCAAAATGGGAAAACAAAAAAATTGAATAACAAAACCTGGTTTTATTTTTTATTGAATAAAGTTTTATATGCAGAAACTGTAGGAAAATAAGTCTTCTGCTTTCCAGAACCCCCGGGGATATATATCTTATGAGGGAACAATGAACACATCCCTGCCCTCCCATGCCACCGCAGAGAAATCTGAAGAATACATTTTTAGAAATCTTTCAGAGATGCTTTTGGTAACGTTGCTGAGAGCTCTTCTTCATTAACCTTAAAAGGGCCTTGGATTTCAGACTAGTGACCAGATCATAAGGGTTCTACACAGCTAACCATTATGCTTAGGAGGAAGAATGAAGCTAAGTGAGCCTGCCAGTGCCATGTCTATTAGCTTCTGTTTCTGAGCATTAATAGAGTAAGAGAGCATCAGGAAGGAGATCTCATTTTTCTCGGGTTAGCAGACTTGGATTACGATTGTGATGCTTGTTCCAGCATTCTGTCTGAGAGCTGGAAGCAGGAAAACGGTCAGATTCAGATTCAAAAGAGATAGTGTTGTGTTCGCTGTAGTGTCATTGAACAAACAATGGACGTGGAATCAGGAAGCTTGGATTCTGGTTTGGGTCGGCCATTCACTCACCATGTGATGTAGGGTAAATCTTTGCACTGGGATCTGAGTTTCCTCACCTGTAATATAAGGGAGGGAGCATAATATTGATATAATATTGTAAGAGCATTACCTCTGGAGTAAGAAGACTTGAGTTCAAATTCCATCTCCATTGCTTAAAACCTATATGACTTAATGTAATTTAAACACCGTGGGCCTCATCTTACAGATGAGGAGGTTGGGTTAGATTGACCTCTGAGGTCTCTTTTAGCTTGAGCAGCTTGACACTGGGGCTGAAGGTTGAGCATTCTATGTGACCCTGGGCAAGTTACTTAACATGTCTGCCTCAGTTTCCTCAACTGTAAAATGAGGAAAATAATAATACCTATTATATCTGTTGTATATATAGATAAATCTGTGGATATATATATCATTGTTATATACGTTGTATATACACTATGTTGTATATTACAGATATATGTAGATATATACAATATGATAGATACAACATATGTGACATATATCTGTTGTGCAGATTGATATAATATTTATAAAGCATTTACCACAGTAAGTGGTACATAGTAGGCTCTTAAATGCTTGTTCTCTTCCTTTGCCCCCCAGTTTCTCCCAGCTTCAATTTCTTTGCCTGTTTTAAAAAAAAATGGATAGTGATAACTGCCTACAGCATTTAACCCGACAAGATTGTTGGGGAATCCAAATGACACAGTTTATATGAAGCATTTTGTAAACCTTAAACCTCATTAGAAATGTTATCTCTTGCTACTGGATGCTTTAAGTCTGATGTTTTGAATTACAGGGTTGTATCAATAATGAGATATTCACAACACCCATGATGGTTATGAATATGTTGGTGTAGTTTTGGATCACAAAATATAGCAAACTCTCCACATGGAAGGCAGAACCAAGGTCTTTATTCAGAAACCATAACACTGAGTCCCAA
>CM053593.1:250615941-250635992 GCA_028646575.1 Pseudocheirus occidentalis | reverse complement strand
ATTTTGCTTCCTTTTCCTCATGTTGGCCAGTCAATTAATTGGTTTGGTTTTTTTTAGCTTTGTGAAACTCTGCTTTCAGGGGGGAAAGCTCTGTTCCAAATCGCTGGGGTTTTCCCAGCTGCCGGAGCTATTAGGGGAGTATTGTAGCACCCCCCCTAGCTTTGGCTTGCTGAAAGCGCTCCTCAGGACCACCCCCCAAGACCACGATCTGCATCCAGGCTGCTCAACGCAAGAGCATTTGGCCCTGATCAATCAACTCAGCCCCTCTGCAGGATCCACAGGCCAGGGGCTCTGAAGCAGCCCAGTGGGGGCATCCTTGGGTTACAGCAGTTTCTGCCCTTCCCCCACTGCTTCCTTGCCCCAGGGGTAGATTGGCTGAACCTGCACCTGCTTTCTTGATATTTCTCTCTCCTGGTTATCCTCCTATCTCTCTGACAGCTTCTTCATCCACTCCCCTGATCATAGGTGTTCCCCATGGAATGGAAGGGAATATTCCTTTTCTTTTCTCATTCTGCCTCTGTCCCTCTCTGTCTGCCTCTGCACATACATACATACACATACACTCTTCTGGTAATATGAATGAATAAATAAATAAATGAAAAAACATTTATTAATTGTTTACAATGTGCCAGATACTAAGCTAAGTGTTGGGGATACAATCACAACGTGCAAGCAAGAAATACATTACCTACCCTCAAAGCACTTACATTCTAATGAAGGAAGACTACATATAAAGGAAAGTTAGAGTTTGGAGCTAGCTAGGAAGTAAAGTAGTAGCCTTCTTCTGAATCTCAACTTATAGAGAGTTCGAGGTCCCAGAGCAGGGAATCCCAGTGCTTTTTTTTGAGGGGGCAAGGTAGGAAAACCAGAGTGTCTTCAGTTTCCATAGAATCAATTATTATTGTTGTGCAGATGACTTCCAAACTTTCTCCATCAGTTCAAATTTGTATCATCAACTGGTTGTTGGGTATTTCCAAAAGGATGTCCAAAAGGCATATCAAACTCAATGTAACAAAAATATAATTCATTATCCTTTCCCATAAACCTATCCCTCCTCCAAACATTCCTATTTCTGTTGAAGGCACTATTATCCTTTTAGTGATCCAGGTTTAAGACCCAAGAATTATCCTTGACTATCTTCCCAATCCAATCCATTGCCAAGTCCAACGAATTCCACCTTCTCAACATATCTTGCATCTATTCCATTCTTCCTCTTTCACAAAGTTACAAGATCTAGTTCAAGTCTTCATTGCTTCTTACCTGGACTATTGATGTTTATGCTTGCAATTTTTCAATCAATTAGTTGATCAGTAAATAAACATTTATTAAGCACCCACTATGTGTTGGGTACTATGCTGAGTGTTGGATCTTCTCCTTCTAATTCATCTTCCACTCTGCTGAGAGAATAGTTTTCCTTATATCTAGGTCTGCCTATGCCACTCCCCCATTAAGAAATACTAGGATTTCCCTTTTGCCTCTAATTGTAAATATAGACTTCTCATCTGGACATTTAAAATCTTTAATGATGTGTGTGGTTTTATCCCTACTTTTGTGAATTTAATTCACATTACTTTACATGGTGTAAACTCCAGAGAAACCATCATACTGTATGCTCCCTGAGCTTGCTGTTATATCTTCCATCTCTGTGTCATTGCCCAGGTTGTACATGAACATGCCTGAAATGTGCTCACAGAGTCAGAGAATTGGAAAGAATCTCACAATCTATCTTGTCCAACCAATAAACCAATTGAATCTCTACCATAACATGCCCAACAGGTAGTCTTCCAACTTCTGCTTGTGGACCTCCAATGAAGGAAACCCATCATCACTTGAAGCAATCAGTTCTACCTTTAGGCAGCTCTAATTTCTAGGAAGCTTTTTCTGATATCAAACTGTAAGAAAAATACTTGTGGACTTGACCTGGCATGGTGAATTGCACATGAACTATGTTTAACAGATGCTTGATGACTGAATGAATGTATTGGATTTCAAAGCTTTCACTGGCACTTAGGAGGATGACTAGGATATGACTATGAAAGGTTGTTGTTGTTTGTCCTTAATTTTCTTTTTTTTTCTTTTTGGAGGGTGATAGGTTGGGCAACTGGTCACACAGCTAGTAAGTGTCAAGTATCTGAGGCTGGATTTGAACTCAGGTCCTCCTGACTCCAGGGCTGGTGCTGTATTCACTGCGCCACCTAGCTTGCCCTGTCCTTCATTTTCAAAGAGGATCAATGATGTTGCTGGTTATGCCTTGACTTGCATGTGAGTTGGATTTGTGAGGCACAGTTGCATAAAGTCATTGGCCTTGCTATTCCAGAGTTATTGAGGTCCAGTGGCAGGACAAAAGTCATGACAACTGGCAATGGCCTAGGATGTGGTGCATGACCTTGGTGTCTTTGATATCTGACCAAGCTCTAAGCTCCATAGCACCTGCTTCAGCTGCCTTCATGGCCATTGGAATGAATTGCTTCTTGGAACCACTGGTGAGAGGACTTGACAAGCCCTCGTTTCAGAGGTGCTGGTCCTCTCTGAACACCTCAAATGCCTCCTATGAAAGATTATATTTTATTTAAAAAGAACAGAATAGATAAAATGGACATGGAGTGGTACTGAATATTAAGAAAAAATATTCATGTGAGGAAAATGAAGAGTTTGAAGGGGAAAGATGTTGGAAGGTATCAGAGTGAATTTCAATGAAAGCAGAAACAGAAGTGATATTTTCATGAGAGCAAACCATTAGAGACATTGTGGTATTGTGAACAGAGAGCTAACCTAGGGTGAGAAAAAAACCTGGGTTCACACATTCTGGCTGTGTGATGCTGGGCAAGTAGCTTAATTACTCAGTGTTCCAGGCAGTTCTCTAAAAGCATAACTCGCTTAGTGGTTGCTTATATTCATTGGTAAAAAGGATTTCCTAATGGGAGAACTTATTTTTTTATATATAAGGACAATGTGAACTTTAATATGTTGTTTAAAAAGAGTATGCTGAATTTCATAGGATAATAAACCAACAGCCCTGTTTGTTGTTGGTTCTAAACATCCTTTAGCTCCCCATGTGTTCCCTTCTAAACATCCTTTACCTCCCCTGTGTGAATATTAAAATATTTTATTGGTACTCTTCTTTATTTTCTTTTCTGTCTCCTTATCATCTCCGTATCATACTTACCTCCCTTCTTGCCTCAGTCCGCATGACTCTTTCCATTTCCCCAATAAGCAGTTTTGCCTTGTAATAAATATGGTCAAGAAAAAGAAATTCACATGTTGGTCATGGCGGAAAATGAGTGGCACAATCTGTACCTCGAGTTTCATTTCCTTTCTGCCAAGAGTCAATGAGTGTGTTCATTTTATAGGCATGATTGGTCATCCTATTGATCAGAGTTCTGGCAACTTTAAAAAAAAATAATTTTTTTCTCCAATTACAGGTAAAGACAATTTTAAAGACTCATTAAAAAATTTTGAGTACAAAATTTTCTATAGGAGAACTTTCTACGCCAATAAAATCAGAGATCCAAACCAAAAACCAAAGCAAAACAACAACAAAAACCCCACAGCAACAAAACAGCAATAACAACAAAAGTCCAACCATGAGATCAGAATGAAGAAATCAAGGAGAAGTTAGGAAACAAATCCCAAGTTTCGCACTGAGACCCAATGAAAGATTGAAATGATCTGAACATCTAAGTTCACTTTTTTTTTTTTTGCCAAGAGCACCTGGTAAATTCCAGACTTACCTTCATGATCATTTATATCGGCAAAAGATGGATATAAGTGAAGAGTAAACTATCTATTTTGGTTCTGATTCAGACTAAGAAAGAGGAACTGTTCATTGCTATAGAAAAAAATCGGCATCTTAGGAGGAAATAACAATTTCATCTTAGAGTTTGTGATAAAGAAGTGAAAAGCTGGGTACGGTCTGACACATATTTTAGATTTTGGGAAAGCGCACTTCAAATGGAAAAAGGTTTACCATGGTCCAAGATTCTGCCAGGAAAGTTAGCCCAAGAGAAATAGGATAATCTCAAAAATCAAATTATGAATGTGTGAAAAAAACAAATGATTCTTATGAGAAAGGAAGAAAGGATGTTTGAAAAGATTGATAACAGCTAGCAATAACTAATATTTATCTAATGTTTTAAAATGTTTACAAATATTATTTCATCTCATCTTCATAACTGCCCTGTGAGGTGGGTGCCATTAGCCTAATTTTACAGATTAAAAATAAAGAGAAGCAGACAAAAGTTAAGTGACTTGCCCAAAGTCATATAAGTAGTGGGTGTCTGAGGCCACAGATCTTCCTGACTTTAGGTCTCTTGCTCTAGCTACTGTCACTCCTAGTTACCTTGAAGTATATTTATTTATGATGATACTATTTCTCTACCATGCCTCTTTTATTTTATTTAAAAAAATTTTTTTTAATTAGACTTGTGATATAGAGTATATTGGGTGTAGAGCATATTGGACTTAAAGCCTGTAAGATCTAGTTCAGATTCTTCTTCTGATACTAATTGGGAGACTTATAATTTCTTTCCTGAACATCTCGTTGATTTATTTTGCATTGTTTTTGCTGTAAGTTGTTTTTTTGTTTTGTTTCATTCTTTGGTCTAGACCTATGCCATTTATCCTCAATGAGTCTCCATTTATTTGTATTTGAAATGAGGAAGTTTTACTAGATGAACCCTTCTAGCTCTTAATCTATGATCCTGTGATGCCTTTTGTCTTTTATATCACAGTCATTTCCAGATATGTCTACCATTAAATCAGCACCCCATCTTACAAGCAAGAAGAAACATTAAGCAGAATCAGCTGACAAAAAGTCTTGTCTGGCAGTACTTTCAACATTCCATGGCTGCAGTCTTCCACATCACTACTGAAAGGAAAGATGTGCCCAGCATAAATTTTTAAAAGAAATATCTATATAATACAGAGGCAATGAGTATAAGTACCACCACAGCTCAGAATAAGCTAATGTTGGTAATGAATTTTAAGAGTAACAAAGTGGCTCATTTTTTCTATGTGGATGTAAAGAGAATAATCAAAGCCCTGCCTCACTTAAGTCTAATTCACTTGCAAGACAAGACATCACTCTCCTGATATTATCAGTCTTCTTTGAGAATGAAGGACAAATAACAGTAATGAGAATGGACAATTGAGAGAAGGCAGAATGGCTCAACTCTTTTTTCATTTATGTTTTATTTATCAAGGAGGATCCACTTAAAAAAAAAGAATAGAATAATAATGGTTAACTGGGAGCTGAAAGCAAAGTGAATAAGATGATAAAATAACACTGAGCTTTGCTCAATAAATTAAAGTATTAGTTCCCGAATCAACAGCATTAAAAGATACAGAAAAAACTAGCAAAACTGATTCCTAAGTTGCTCTTGGTTATCTTTGAAAAGTCTTAGTGAATCTTAGAGGAACCTATAATAACCCTGGATTTCCACAAAACGTTTGGCCAGCTCTCTCATACATGGGGAGAAGATGTAGAAATGTGAGTTAGCCAATGACATAGGTGACTTGGAACTGTCTGAATAATTCTTCTCCAAATATAGTAATTAATGTCCTGTTTGTCAATGTGGAGGAAAAATCTCTAGGGGAATGCCCCAGGGATTGGAGCTTGACCTCGTGTTGTTTAACATTTTTATCAGTCATTGATTTGATTAAAGGCATAGGCCTATGCAGCACATTTCACTTTATTTTTTAAATAGATTTTGTTTTTTATTTCATGTGTTAGACATTTCTTGACCATTTAGTCATAAAGATCGTTTTAAAAATTCAAGTAAACATAACTAAACATAATTAAAAATAGTATTGTTTTAGAAATTGACCACTTTACTTTTATTTTATTTTATTTGCTTTCTGGAGGGAGGAAGGCAGGGCAATTGGGATTAAGTGACTTGCCTAAGGTCACATGGCTAGTAACACTTTACTTTTCAAAATACCAATTTTTCAAAGGGCTCCTTTTAATCAAGCCCTTAAAAATGCAGAACAACCTTTTTGTTGAGGTTTAGGGGTGCTGGGACCCTGAAATAGTGACATGTGGGTCCTACCCAAATGAATTCAACTTGAGTCTTCTTTCAGTCAAAAAAAAAATGAAGTGTACTAAAACACTGATAAGTGGGTATGATTCTAAAAATCCTCCATAGTGATCAGACTCTTAAAGAATCTAAGCATTTTTATTGCTCATACAAACCAACCAGATTGAATCTGAGCACCTTCATGGAAACAAGATGGATCTTACCTACCAAAAAAGACTGTGAGAGGGATGTAGGAGTGGCCAAATAGTTTGGGGTGACTGAAGGAGGGGTCTAGGGATGATCTTGATGGTAATGGCCAGTAGGCTGAGGTGACTGGAGGTCAAACACCTGGACCAAGAGAATGGGGTCTAGATAGGGTGGGAAGTAGTCAGAGGCAATTGGGAAGTAACAATAAAGGACTGGGCTAGGTTAGGGGGTAACAGAGAATTGGGAGATAGGGCATCAAAAAATGAAAGGCCAATTGAGAGGATTATAGCCTCAAGTGAATGCCAGTCAGAGACTTGATAAAGAAAATTCAAGGAGAGTTCAAGGGGGTTTCCAGAGCCTGTACCCCATCTTTTTTATCCAAATGGACCTTTTGGTACCACACTTTGCCATGAAGGGTGGGCAGCAGACTGCTGAAGGACTGCTGAACAGAAGCTCATTAAAAAAAAACGAAATGAAAAAGTTTTACCTTTTTTTGCCTTCTTCGTTATCTACTTTCCCATAATTGAAGAAAACAGAGTCTAGAAGAGTCAAAGGAGGAAAAAAAGGTTAGTAGATTTTTCCCTGAGCTAATGAAGTTAGCAGGAGTTCCCAAGCAGAAATGGGGGCTCGTGGATAAAAGAAAGTGGAGGTCAGATGGTCCATCTTGGACTCTCCTATATAATAGTACCATTGGAACCAGTGAGCCAGACTTGTGGAGAGAGTCTGGGAGACAGGAAGAGAAGGAAATGGACTATGGAGGTGCCACATGATTAGACTCATACTCCATCACAGCTGGAGGTAAACAGCAAAGGGGCAGTTAATGGGAAGGAGATTAAGGAAGCTACAGCAACTAGAGGTTTCTAGAGTCTGAGAAATACAATCCTTGCCCTTGTCATGTTCTGGTTATTGCCAACCCTAGAACATCCACACAGAGTATCAAGCACTACCTGTAGGTTGTCTGCCTAAAGGAAGGTAAATTTTGATGGGTGAAACCTAGATAAATATCTTGGGGTTTACTGGCTAGTAAACTTATTGACTTTTTAAAGCTAGTGAACTCATTGGTTTACTGGCTAGATTTCTTTCTTGAAGACCATACCTTAAATCCAATTCACTGTCTTTCATTGATTGGCCAATGATAGCTCCCTATCCAAGCATCACAGAGTGAATGTAAATAGTAATTGTTTCTCTCTTTTGGCCAGAAACCCTGAGAATATTCCCCTCCCAGGTTATTTATTTATATTTTTATGAAAGGAGCTATTCCTGGGCTCACTTCTTAAACAGTCTAATAATTGAATGGAGCTGTTTCAAAGTGAGAACTCAAAAAGACATTAGCTTAAAAAGACCAAGGTCTTCCACTGCATTGGGGTCATTTCCAGTTGTCCTGATCTATATCTGGCCACTGGACCCAGATGGCTCCAGAGGAGAAAGTGAGGCTAGTGACTTTGCACAGCCCTTCTCACTTAAATCCAATTCATTTGTAATTCGTGGCATCATCCTTATGTCATGATCCTCTTTGAGAACAAAGGACAAACAATAAAAGAGTATCTAGTGAAGGGTGCTTTGAACAGTGAAGGGTCTTGAGATAATGGCATATGAAGGTATATTGAAGGAACTGGGAAATGATTATGCTGGAGAAAAGAAGACTTAGGAATATGACAACTGTCTTCAAGATCATAGTAACATAGAATATAGATCAGATTCATTCTTTTTGGCCTGAGAAAGCAGAACTAGGAGCAATGAGAGGAAACCGTAGAGAGACAGACTTTAACTTAGCTAGGGAGAACCTTCTAACCAATCAGCCTTCTAAAAATGGCATGGGCTGCTGACCCAGGAGTTATTGAGCTAGTGTTCAACTGACACTTGGATGACCACTTGTCATTCATGTTGTAGAGGAGATTTTTGTTGGATATGGGTGGACTAGATGGCCTCTGAGGACTTTTTTGTGCTCTGCTGTTCTTATAGGATTGCTGATTTTTGTGATTGTGAAACTCCTTCGTAAGTCAAAATGCTTGTTTTTTTCCCCCTTTTCACCATATCGATGAGCAGATCTTCCTTCTGCCCACTCCCCATACTTGCAGACTCAATAAGTTGAAAATCCCTCACAAGCCCAAGGGATTGTTGCTTTAGGTCTTGGCTCTTTTGGAAGAAGGCCCCAGCTGTTCTGATTTTCCCAGGGAACCTAGCTCTGGCCCTCAGGACAAGGTGAGAGAGGAAAGCTTTGGGGATGGCCGATCCCTCCCTCCATTTCTTTCTCCAGACCAAGTTCACTTAAGGGACCTGTGGGAGTATGAGGACTGGTGACCCTGTAGCATGATGGTCTCTGGGCATTTGGGCCCTGGGATCAGAAATGGGGGAGAATTCAACATCTTTGAACCCTTGGTTTTTGGGACTATGACTCCATATTTTCCCCTAAAGTTCCCCAAACTGGAGAATTAGGTAACTTAGAAAACAGATAAGGTTGATGGAATGCTGAAGAACCAATTTCTTTCTAAGACCTTACCCCTCCCCTCTCCTCCCTCCCTCTCTCCACTCCCTTTTCCCCCTCTCCCTTTTCTTTTCTTCCTCCTTGGTTCTCTCTCCCAGCTCCTGGCTCCAAACTCCCCTTTCCCTTTTCCTCTCCTAGCCCTCTCCCATTATTTCTCCTCTCTTCCCCTCCTCCTCTCCTCCCTCCCTTCTCTCTCTTTTCTCTTGTCTTCTTCCATCCTCTCCTTTTTTCTCTCCTCTCTTGTCCCTCCTCTCCTCCTTCCCTCTCTTGTCTCCTTTCTCTTCTCTTCCCACAATTTTTTTAAGGACCTACTATATGCAAGGTGCTGAGTTAGGTCCTGAATTAGGACCTGAGAAAGATAAGCCCCGGTCCCTTCCCTCAAAGAACTTAAAATTCCGTAGACCTGTTATACCCAATTGCACATACCAAGTGGCATAAGAAGCACAAGGGCAAAACCAGGTATTTTTAGATTTACAAAATGTTTTTCTCCCAACAGCTCTTTGAGATGGATAGCACAAGCACAATTCTCATTTTACTAATAAGGACACTGCATTTGAGAGAGGAGAAGGGGAAGAATTAGAGGCAACCAGGTTGTGCAGTGGTTGGAGTGGGCCTAAAGTTAGGAAGACCTGAGTTCAAATCTGACCTCAGGCAATTCCTAGCTGTGTGACCCTGGGCAAGTCATTTCATCTCTGATTGCCTCAATTTCCTCAACTGTAAAATTGGGATCATAATAACATTTACCTCTCAAAGTCTCTTTTGAGGATCAAATAAGATAATATGGCACATTGTAGTTACTTAACAAATGCTTATTCCCTTTCCTTCCCCAACTAAGCTTCAAATCTGGGATTTAAGCCTAAATGGTCAAATGAATGCCCTTGCCATGCTACAATGCTGTCTATAAGAGTACCTGGGAAGAAGAGATGACTTTCACTTGGGGTATCAAGGAAGACTTTATGGAGGAGGTGAGATTGAAGTAGGACCTTTAAGGCTGGGGACAGGACCTGCATAGATGGAGGGGGGAAGGAGGAGGGAAGGGTAAAAGGTGGTGGGGAAGGGGGTGAGGGGGGAGGGGAAAAAGGACCAGACCATAGAAAAGCATGGAGGGTCAGAAAAATTTCAACTCTTCCTCAAGCACAAATCATTTCATAGCTTTCAGTTAGGGGTTCCTGGAATCAATCACACTGTGTTCCACTCTGGCATGTGGTAATTGTGAATAACCTTTCTTTGTTATTTTCTAGTTGATTAGAATCACCTCATGCTGTAATAGAAAGAACATTGGACCAAGAAACCTGGGTTTTAGTCCCCATCCACTCCACTAAACAATGATGTGACCTTGGGTGAGTTTCTTTACCTCAGATAATTTCAGTTCCTTCTTCTGTAGAAGGAGGAAGTTGGATCAGATCATCTCTAAACTCTAAAAAAAATCTCTGAGTTTCTGAAACTGAGATACAGAGAATGTGTGACTTGCCTGAAGAGGGGGGCAGGGGAGAAGGCAGCAAATGATTATTAATCACGTGTTATGTGCCAGGCATGCACTGAATACTCTAAAAATATTAGCTCACTTGATTCTTACAATTGGTGTAGTTGCTAATATGATCCATGTTTTATACTTGAAGAAACTGAGGCAGAAAGAGGTTAGATGACTTTCTCAGTATCACATGGCTAGTATGTGTCTGTACCTAAATTTTTTCCAGTTTATTTATTGATTTTTACTTTTCAACATACATTTCCACAAGATTTTGAGTTACAAATTTTTCTCCCTGTCTTTTCCCTACCCCCACACCCAAATAGCAAGCCTATTGAATACCCCTCCCCCCAATTTGTTCTCTCTTATGTCTTCCCCCATCAACCCCCAACTTTCTAGTAGGGCAAGATGGATTTCTATACCCAAGTGTCTGTATATCCTATTTCCCAGTTGCATGTAAACAAAACCAAACCAATTTTTTTTAAAACATTTTTTTTTGAAACTTTGAATTCCAGAGTCTTTCCCTTCTTCCCTCCTCACCCACCCCCACTGGGAAGACAAGCAGTTCAACATAGGTTGTACATGTGTAGTTAGACAAAACATTTCCATAGTAGTTATATTGTGAAAGACTAACTATATTTTTCTCTGTCCTATCACTCCTCCACTTATTCTATTTTCTACTTTGACCCTGTTGCTTTTCAAAAGTGTTTGCTTCTAACTATCCTCTCCCCCAGTCTGCCCTCCTTTCTAGCATCCCTCCTCTTATCCCCTTACCCCCTGCTTTCCTGTAGGGTAAGATACCCAATTGAGTGTGAATGTTATTCCCTCCTTAAGCCAAATTCAATGAGAGTAATGTTGACCCTTTCACCGTCCTGCTCTTCCCCTCCATTGTAACAGTGTTCTTTTGCCACTTTCATATGAGTTAATTTACCCTAATCTATTTCTCCCTTTCTCCTTTGGAGTCTAAATTTGAACTCATATCTTGCTGCCTCCAGGTCCGGGGCCCTATCAACTTCTCTACCTACCTGCCTCCATACACTTAGAAGCCAGTGGCAAAGCTTGGACTAAATTAGAGTGGTCTGGATTGAAGAAGCTGCTGGGGGGTTGAGGGAGGAGAAATGGAGATGGAAGGAGGAGGTCGATTAGGGCATTTGCTCAGTCCCAGTATTGGTAGAAGAGTTAAATGGAAGAGAAAACATTGCAACTCATTTGTGATCAGAATAGCGGGGGAAGTGATTTGAGTGGGTGTGTCAATGAGCTAATGAGTGAGTGAGTCAATTAACCAGAAAGCAGAGAACGTGGATCTGCCAACATGATGGGAAGTATTTGTCATCCAGTTGTATGGTCACAGATTGAGGGGCTTATCAGCAGCTGCTGTTATGTGACTCTGTGGCTTGTAAATTAACCACAGGACAGCTGATGTGAATTTAGAAGCTGGATCACAGAGAGACTTCCTTCTCTGGTTAAGTTTTCACCTGTGGCCCTTTCTGCTACCAGCCCATTTCCTACCTCCATTTGGAGTTCTAGCAGATATGGAAGGGACCATACATTTCATCTGACCAATACTGCTGAACCCCCAGATTGCATGGAGTGGGATGTTTATTCTGTACAGCCTCTGTGTCTTTTCTTATCCTTCTACCTAGTTGACATCTGACATCGTCACCAGTTAAGAGATTCTGTGATTCTAGGGGTCTAGGCTGGCTGGATCCCAAAGATTATTGGCTCTGGGCAGATCCCTTCACTTCTCATCTGTAAAATGAAGAGGATGAACTAGATCACTTCCAAAATCCTTCAAACTCTAAATCTATTTTCCTATGACTATGACTTATATAATTTTACTTTCACATAAAAACCAGGAAGCTAGATCAAATGAAGTTTGTTTTGGTTTAAAGTTTGGAGGATATATTTTGATAATTTTCTTTTAGGTTTAAAAAATATATTTTTGTTTTGGTTTAAAAGTTTTAAAAAATATATAGGTTCAACTTTGGATTCACTTGAATGCTTTTGAAATGAGTTGGGGTTTTTTGTGTGGGAGGGGTTAATTCAGTAGAAAGACCTGTATTTGGATTTTGTGCTCTTTTTAGTTTACCTAATTAGTGCTATTAGTTTAAATTTTGTGCCCATGGTACCATCTGAGGGATCCTTAGAATGAACACTGGAGTAGATGCTGGCAGTCTTGGTTTGGAATCTGTTACTCACTAGCCCACTAACTCACATATATGCGTATATATGTATATGTATATCTATATTATATATACACATAAATACATATGGAGACACATATATACATATATACATACACACATATCTGTTTATCTGTCTATCTGTCTCTCTGTCTATCTGTCTATCTATTTATCTATCTATCATCTATCAACATCATCTGTCTATCTATCTTGTCTGTCTATCTGTCTGCTCTGTCTGCCTAACTATCTGTCTATCTATCTATCTATCTATTTATCTATCTATCTATTCTATTCTATCTGTCTATCTAATATCCAAGGGCTTTTGTAAAGACATAATCAGATGCACAGGATTTTGAGCTGGAAAAGACCTCAGAAATTTAACCCCCACATGCTACAGATGAAGAGAGTAAAGAGGTCCCAAGAAGTGAAGAGATGGGCCCAACATCATAAGTTATAAGTGATAGAGCTGGGATTCCAGCTCAGACCTTCTGAGGTCAAATCTAGGGTTATCTTCATTATCCCTCACTGGGAAGGGTGCTTTGCAAACTAAATGGTTACATATAAATATTAGTTATTACTATTGTTGTTATTACATCATAAGAATGCCGTGTCAGGTGGAAAGGAGAGGCAGCTGGGCTTAAGAGATAGAAAACTGGCCTTAGAGTCAGGAAGAATTGGATCCATATCCTGTCTCTGACACTTAATGACTGTGTGACCCTGGACAAGTCACTTTAACTCTCAGTGACTCAGGTAGCTCTGCAAAACAAACAAGTTGCATAGGAGATAGTTGTCTGTATTGGTAGGAGTTTCATCCCTGGGAGTTCCCTATGTCAATGAAATGCCTTCTTTCCTTCTTCCCTTCCACCCCTCCCCAGCACCCAATTATACAGTAAATGTGAGGGGAAAGTCTGTGATGCTGCCAGTGTGGAGGATGTGACAGTCTTGATAGATTAGTCCATTTTTTGTTCTCACAGTACCTCAGGCATTGAGCAACAATTCATGTTAAGAACATTATAATAGCAGACAATAGTATTGAAAATAACAGTATTAAAAAGAGAAACCTCCAGGAAAGAAATGAAAAAAAATTAATAAGCACAGGACTACCCAACCGGAGGGCTGTTGGCATGCTTGAGAGAAATGTGATTTGTCTGAATCTGCTCATCAGTGTAACCCCAACCTGACACAGAACAGTCTCCTCCTCCCTTTCTCATCATCCGGGTAACATAGCTTGAGGAGGCAGGGAATAAGAGTGATAAAGAGGCTTTACAAACAGCCACAGTGGAGCCCCTGGGCCCAGGGGCAGCCCAGGGTCCTGCCAAGAGGCTGTGGTTCAGTTGTTCTGAGACTATAAATCTGCAGTCAGTTTAACCCCTGAGGGACCAGAGATGGGTCTGACAGAGACTAAAGGCTGCTGCTTCCTTCATTAGATCGAGAGCTAGAGAAATGAGTTTTTGCTCTGAGAGCCAAGTTTCCTGAGACGACTAGATGCCTGTAGGAAGCCCAGGCTAGAGAAAGTTTGCTCTCAGGGGGCTCCGAGACAACATTGCTACTCCTACCATTTTGACTGTTATCTCCTAAGATGTCAGGGGAAGTTCTGGCCTAGCAGAGGCATTAGAGCACCTAAGCTAGATGTGGGGCAGCCCAAGGGAAATGGGGACACTGTTAAGTGAATGACAACAGAATTCCTCAGGCAACTTAGGAAAGACAAGAAACTAGGGTAAGGTAAAATGTGTGTGGTGTGTGTGTGTGTGTGTGTGTGTGTGTGTGTGTGTGTGCATGTGTGTGTGTGTGTGAGAGAGAGAGAGAGAGAGACAGACAGACAGAGACAGAGAGATAGAAAGAACACTCATAAGCAGTAAGCCCAGGATCACATTCAACACCTGAAATCTATCACTTAATATCCTAATATTTAGAGCTAAAAGCACCCCTGAAATCATCTAAATCAATGTCTTCATTTGATAAATGATGAAACTGAGGTCCAGGGAGGTTTCATAGTTTTGGAGCTTGAAAAGACCATAGGCACAATCTATTTCAATATTCACCCTGCCCTCCCCTTAACAGTTAAGGAAACTGAGACTTTGTAATTTCAGAATTTGAAGGGTCTTCCTCAGACATTACCTAATTAAATGACTTCATTTTACAGATGAGGAAACTGAGCCTGAAGAGGGTAAGTGACTTGCCTAAGGTCACATGGCTGGTGTCAGAGACGGGATTTGTTCTTAACTTTCGTGGTCCACAAAGTGCTTCCAGAACTTCAGCTTGTCTCAAACTAGTATTTTCTGTCTTGGCATATGGGGCTTGGACTAGCATGGTTTGTTCTAATTGGATGTGTCGTGCTTTGCCTGTGATATAAATAAGCATGACTTTGAGGTACATAATTGCTCACTGTTCTAAAAGGTCTTAAAAATCATGTCTCTGAACTACTGAAATGTCTTACAGAGCCCAAATGGCATAAAAAAGTACACCTGAAATATGGTTTTCTACTTGTTTCTGAGATGAATCCATATTAGGTAGTGTGGTTTCTGCAGTTACAGCTTGGCAAAAACCAAGGCATGCCCCAATGGATCCAACAGTCATAAGGTACAAATCATGAATGGTGACAACATGAAGGTCTTGTTACTTACGGCATGAGAGATACTGTGCCATAGTGGAGATTGTCCCCCTCAGTGGGGACAGCAACAATCAAAGTTGAAAGTTTCAATCATTTTAGTTGACCTAGTTAAATGCTGGACTGCAGCATCACCTGAAACTAGAGAATCTAGCTAGTTATGTAATTGGTGTTTATGAGTAGGTGTTTACTTTCAGTCTTCTCTCTGATCCTCACTCATGTTTCTACTCACATCTCCATGATTTTGCCGTGGTTTTCCCCCATTCCTGGAATGCACTCCCTCCCCACTTCTTTCTACCTCATTGAACCCCTGATTTCTTTCAGTGCTGAAGGACCACCTTCTATACGAACCGTTTTCTGATTCCCCAGAAATGCTATTATATACCTAGACATATGGTATATACACATGTGTGTATATAATATGTATGTATATATCTCTTGTTTTCTCCTTTGACCAAATACATGCTCCTTGAGAATAGGGACTGTTTCGTTTTTGTCTCTGCATCCAAGCATCTTGTATAGTGCTGGCACATAGTAAGTACTTGATAAAATACTTGATCGATGATTTGGGATAGTAGATGACAGGTCTCTTGAATAATGGGACTGAGAGTAATTACTGAGAACAATGTGCCCAAGAATGATTTCTACTGATCCACATTATATAGCCATTGCCACGAGGCAAACTCCAGGTCCAAGAAATTGCTAGGGATCTCTGAACTCATGTTTTCACTTGGAGGATTTGGCTGTCAGAACTCTTGGGTTCCACAGGCAGGAAATAGGTGTCTGGTCAACCTGTGTCAAGGGGGAAGGGAAGGAAAGGGAATGAATTAGCTCTTTTAATAAGAGCTCTTGTCTATTTCCTATGGCATAAATAAGGTTTCCTTGTCACCTAGTATAGTAACTGGACTGGCAGGGACCCTCTTGCTCATTGGGCGGTCATTGTCCTTCCCCCATATTATTCAATCCATTCTTTTGGGATCTAGTGAGAGAGACAGACATAAGTCCATGTAATACTGCCTTGATCAATATCTTGACAATAACAATGTCAATCATGCATTATAACCAAATGTATCTTCATAAAAACCTTGTTGTAATGTTGTTAAAGTCAGTCGCCCATTTGTAACACTGTTCCTATGGGAATGAGTGTCTCCTGTAATGTTGTTTTGCCTAATGTTTTGTTTTCATGGAACTAATTAATGATGTTAGCTGGGGTATTCTTGTACAGAGGGAAGTGACTTACCTATGACTCACTCAGAAGGTTGAGAGTGGAGTGAGGAGTAACTAGGAGATTCTTGTTTCCCTATCTGCCAGGCTAATCACTAATTATAATATTTATTATGTGTCTGCTTGAGAGCCTAGAGTTTTACAATCATCTCAGTCCTTTGCTACCTACTGGGTAGAAGCAGCAGTAGGCTCGACCCCTGAAGGTGAGAAAATGCATTCAACACTAGCCTCTCTGACCTATTAAATGAAAATTAAAACATTTATTTAATCAGTCTTGCAATATGGGTTTCATAGACAAATCTTTGAATGAGATCCAAGAGAAAAGATCAGGGAGCACATTCAGAGGGGAAATCATTTTAACATTCAAGAAAGTAGCTTTTGACTATCAGAATATCTGGGAAAAACATCTCTCTAAACAGGAGTACCACCTGGCTCTTACAATTAATGCTAGTTTCTAAGAACATTCTAGAATAAGAGTGAAGACGTATGAAAAGTCTCATGTGACTACAGAGACCCAAGTCAAAGGAGGAACTTAAAAATGATTCATGTGATGTGGTCATAAAAATGTGCACAGAGAACCTGTTTCTTAAAAAGAGCAGCTCATATTAACATAGCTTGCAGTGCTTAGCATTCGTTATATCACATGATCTTCTCAAAAAACCTTGTGAGGTAGGTGCTATTGTTATTCCTGTTCTATAGGTGAGGAAATGGAGCCTCAGAGAAGTTATGTGAGTTGTTTAGGGTCACACAACTAATAAACATCCAAGAAAAAATTTCAGTATAGGTCTTCTTAACTCCAAAACTAGGACTTTATTGATTAGGCCAAATTGCCTCTTGAATTTTTTTTCCCTAAATCCTCAGACATGTTGGTAGGATCAGAATTGTTGCCACCTGTGGTGAGATAGCTGTGGGTTGATAGTGATTATTGTAAAGACACATATCTTATGCTTGCTGATTTATGCCTCTTGAAGGAAAATCCAGTTCAATAGTGATTGCACTTCTGTTTGTAGCAAAATTAGATCCCATTGTGTATAGCTCAGGAATGTCTAGCTTGGACCAAGAAAATCTTGGAGTTGAGGCTTGCTAGAATAATAGATGGTAGCTGGCTTTTTAAAGATGATAGGGACCAATGTACTCATTTAGCTCGATCTCTTATTTCTACCAATGAAAAAAAGCGAAATTTAGAGAAGCCAAGAGATTACCCAGAAATTACACAGCAAATTTTCATCAAAGCCAGGATTAAAGCCAGAATTTTAACCTTAAACCATAGTTCTCTTTCTTTAAAATGTTGGGCTGTTCTTCATAACAAGAATACTGCATAAAAGACTCATATAAGATGGAAAAAATGCAATTATGTGGTCTGTTGAATTTGTTTTCTCCCACGACAAGAAAACCAAAGACAATGTAGAGATTTAGAAATGATGTCCTGTTCAGGAAAGACTATGGAGTTGACTGGATTTGGGGATGGTGAGGATAAAGAGGGAAAAACATTCAGTTTCTAAAGTCCAAATTCTTTATTCATACCAATAGAATTATTCAGCCTATCCAGTATATTGATGTAGGCAGATGGTTTATTGTATGGCTTGATAAACATGCTATTAGGAACGTTAAAGGACAAGAACTTCTATAGTCAGTAAATACTTTCCCCAGTTTTCCTTAAGGAAAATTTTCCCTCCTATGACCCACTTTATAGAGGTGTGGCTAGAGTTTATTAGTTAATGTTCTAAAATCCGAAATTCACAATATGAAATCAAGGGAGTGCAGCTCCTCTTATAGAACACTTTTTCATTCTAAGGATGCTGGGCTCCTTTAACAGGCAGGTTCTTAACCATGCTCCTCACACTCTCTGGCAGCAATGACTTTGGTGACCACCAGGTGGCGGATGAGAACTAGTTACATTCTTTAGACCAGGCCAAAGAGACAGAGGTGGAGGTTCTTTGGGGCTTTAGTTAACCTTCTTTAGTGATGATGATGCTGAGTAGTGAGATGCCCCACTAGCCATAGCAATAATCTGCCAGGACACTTGAGGCCAACGGATGAAATAAAAAAGGGTTTCAGTGTGAGAGGCTAGAATGACGCTAGAAAAAAATAAGACTGAAATTCATTTAGACTCTCCTAATCATCTAAAATAGCTTATCAAGCAATTAAGAAAGCAAAAAACATTTCATAAGTAAGTCCTATGTGCCAGGAAAGCATTATGCAAGGTTCTGGGGGATACAAATACAAAAAAATGGAAATAATCTTTACTTTCAGGGACTTGTACTAGTAAATGAAAAAATTAAATCATATTTAGCCTACATTTTTTCTTCTCAAGACTCCTTTATTCTCTCAAAAACTATTGAGGACTCCCAAAGTACTTTTGTTTATGTGTTAAATCTAACAATAATTACAATATTAGAAATTAAAATGTTTTAGTATTATTATGGAAATAGTTTTGACCTCACAGACCCCTTGAAAGGGTCTTAAGGATTCCAAGGGATCCCCAGACTACAGTTTGAGAATTGTTGTTCCAGTTTAATGGTTCAAATGAATGACTTTGGGAACAAAGGAGTAAGTGATGGGCCTCACAGAAGCCCAGATGAAAGCAAAATAAATAAAGCATATAAGGATTCATGATTTCATCTGCTAATGAATACCAGGACTCCACTAAAACTTCAGTAAATCTCTTAGGGAGCTGCCTTCAGACATTTAGTATGGTAGAAAAATAAGTGACCCTTGCAGTTGAAAGACCTGGGTTCAGATCCTGACTCCTGAGTCTCTGAATATATGAACAAGAGGAAATCACTGAACTTCCCTGGGACTCAGTTTCACCTGTGAAAATGAGGGAGAGGGAGTTGAACTAGATGGCCAGTATGGTCAGTCCTTTCTAGCCTGTAGATTCATGATAATTTTGGATAAAGGAAGATCAAGAAATAAAGACAGAGGAACAGCTATTGATGAAGGTGTTGGCTAAAACTTTTGGTTCCAAACCACAGAAAACTGGAGAAAGTAGCCATGAATGAAGACAAAAGAGATTTAGATTAGTTAGAAAGATACTATTGCCGCTGAGTCAATCAGTCAGCCAACAAGAGTGTATTTAATGCTTACTAAGTAGATATATACAGAGTATTGGAAGGTGATTTCAGAAGGCGAATAGTTGGAAAGTTCTTCTGCAAAAAGCAGAACTAAACCTGAGCCTTAAAGGATGCCAGGGAATTCTGGAGGCAGATATGAGAAGGGAGAGCATTCCAAGTACAGGGTATAGTTAATGCAAAGACATAGAGATGGGAAATTTAGGATTGGAGTGTTTTGTATGAGGAACAGTTAGCAGGTCAATTTGGCTAGATAGTAGAGTGCATAGAGGGGAGTAAAGTGTAAGAAGGTAGGAAAGGCTAAATTTGTTCTGTCAAAGGAGGGTATTCATCTTCTCTGAAGACAGAATGCGGAGAAACTGAAGTAGAAGGAATTTAGTGAAGAATATAAAGGGTTCACCGGCCACATGTATCTCTCAAAGTTCTACCTTGAACTGTCTTCTCTTTATCCCTACTACAGTTTCTAGAACATTCCCTGCTGAGATTACCTTCCATCTACTCAGAGTATATCTTGTATTTCTCTAGTTATTTATATATAACCCATCACCCCTTTAAAATGTACACTCCTTGAGGACAGGGGCTGTTTCTGCCTTTCTTCATATTCTCAACTCTTAGCATAGTGCTTAGCAACATTCAGTGTCTTTCAGTTGTGTCTGACTCTTTTTTTTTTTTTTCATCAGTACCAAGTCACTTTATTGGGATGTAAATGGTGGTCGTTTTTGGTACAGATTATGAAAGGTCAGATAACCAAAATATGCATGCACTGAAAGACAGTCGGAGTGGCGCCCACA
>CM053593.1:250594702-250615441 GCA_028646575.1 Pseudocheirus occidentalis | reverse complement strand
AATCCCACCTTGATTACATCTACTCACTTCCACATTTCAATCCCCTCTTCTCATTTTCATTTTTCTTTATATTTAAATAAAGGAAAGGCCAAAAATGTTTTTAGTCCCTCCTCACCCCCCTCCTTTTGTCTGCATCAGATAACATGAGAAAGGATTTTCTTCAATTGCTGAACTGACAAAAGCATGACTTTGAAGATTCGGAACCTAGGGTATCCATGATAAAAGTTCCATTACCTAAGACCCAGTCTGGGTCAATGAACCTCATCCTCATCCTTTGTGAATAAGACTTTGCCTGGCAGTTCTTTTGATATACAGAACAAAAAAAAAAGTAGTAGATGAGCCGGTTTTCAAGAGGCTGACATCCCCTACTACAGTTTTACTAGCCACTAGTAAGACTTCAAATCATGTTTTCATATAATTTCTTTGGAAACAAAATCCAATCATAACTTACATTATGATACAGACAGACCCAGGCCATCTTGCACTAACTTTGTGCCCAGGTGGATTAAGTTGAGACCCAGCTGTGGGTCCTTTGAGCAAATATATAAACAGTTTTTAGGATTTTGGAGGTTGTCTAGAACAATCTAGAAAATCCTTGCACGGTTCTAACGCGGCAGCTAGGTGGTTCCATGGATTGAATGCTGGGCCAGGATCAGAAACCCCGTGTTCAAATTTGGCCTCAATACTTGCTAGCCCTGTGACTGAGGAAGTCACTTAATCTCTATTTGCCTCAGCTTTCTCAACAATGTAATAGGAATAATGTTAGCATCTACCTCCCAGGGTTGTTGTGAGGATTAAATGGTAAAGCATTTAGCACAGGGTCTCACTAGTGAGCTCTACATAAGTATTAGCTGTTCTTACTAAGCAGTTTCGATCTGATTTTTATCTTTCTACGAACTGCTTTTACCTGGGGGCATTTGAATAGGTTTTTATTAAATGGATTCTTTGCTTGTACTGTAGGACTCTGAGTAATCCATTGCATGCTAAGTGTGGAATAGTAAGTAGCCCAGATACCATTTTGACATGAACACCAGGAAAGAATGATATCTTCTGCAAGGCATGCATTTGGGATGTGACAAAAAATGTCCAGAGATTTGCCCCAAGAAGACAGAATAGCTCCCTATTGTAGACAAGTTTGACCACCATTTTCCACTGCTAGTGATCTGCATGGCCACACAAGGTAATATTATAAGAAGGAACTAAGAAAGCTTTGCCAGGGTAGTGAAATCTTGAGAAAGAAACTGAAGATCTTAAAGGCACAGACATTTTATGGCAGCTGCCAGGTAAAGGTAGGGACTTGAGTGAAAAGAAGATTAAGAAAGTGAGTAGTTGACCTCGGGCAAGCCACTTAACCCCAACTGCCCTGCCTTCCCCCTCCAAAACGAAAAAAGAAAAAGAAAAAAAAGAAAAAAACAGAAAATCCTTTAGGGGGTGGCTAGGTAGCGGCTAGGTGGTGCAGTGAATAGAGCACTGGCCCTGGAATCAGGAGCACCTAAGTTCAAATCCAGCCTCAGACACTTAACACAAAAAGTAGTCATGTGACCTTGGCCAAATCACTTAACCCCAATTGTCCTACCTTTCCCCTCCAAAAAGAAAAAAAAAGTGAATAATTAAGAATTCTGAAATGGAATGGGGCTTTCTGAATCACAACTTAAGATATGGAAATGATGGGTCCTTAGCTAGGGATGGAATTCAGCTAACAGAGACTGACAAAGATAGATTTGTCTGAAGCCTTGCAAGAATGACCAAGAAGACTTTATACTAAAAATGGAGTGGAAGAAAGAAACTGCTATAAATATATCCACCAAGTCAGAAACCTTTGAAACTAGTAGGTATGGAAGAGGAAGAAGAATATCACTGAAGGGGGTTATTAATTCTCAGGAGATAGTATCCAAGAAGAGGAGCATTAATAATGCTCCTGGTATCATAACTCTCTCTCTCTCTCTCTCTCTTTCTCTCTCTCTCTCTCTCTCCATATATATGGGTATACATACACACACACATATATATGTATTTATATATAAATATATATTTTATGTATATATGTGTGTATATAAACTATACTATACAAGGGGTTCTTAGTTCACAGAGATAAATTTAACCTTGAAGGTATCACTGAGACTTGGTAGGGTATGACACTTGACTAGAATATGGTTATGTAAAATCAAATAATTTATTTAAAAGGAGTGTATCAGATAAAAGGGGCAGTCGAATAACATGATGGGAGGGGGTAATAAACCATATAACAAGTTCACTATTTCATATGTAATTCCCCTTTTTTCATTTGTGTATTGAAATGTTCATCCATTTAGGACTGGAAGGGATGTTGGAGGTCATAAAGTTTCACCCCCTCGTTTTACACATAAAGTGACTTGCCTAGAGTCCATATCAAATAAGAATCTGAGGCAGGATTTGAACTCAAATCTTCCTGATTCCAAGTCCAGTGCTCTATGGCACAAACTAGAGAGAGCAAGCATGGTAGGGAACATTTGATTCAGGATCCATAAAAGGAGAAATAGAGGTGGAAACATAATGGCACTATGCTCCAAAATACTGTATCAGAAGGAGGAAATTAATGATGAATTCAAGAGAAAGGTCTCAAAGACACATGGAGGCATAACATTGGACCAGAAAACTTTGACAAACCAAAAATCTGCTAGTCCAAGGTACTAGTGCTTGGGATATATGGGATGATGGAATAAAGGCAGAACAAATTTAACTCTTATGAATGCTTCCATTTACTCCAGCAAGAAAACCTGTCTTCATGCAAGGAAGAATGGAACAAAAATGAGTAGCTGGAAATTGAAACACAATGTGAGAAATATGGTCACTCTAAAAAGGATGACACTTGTGAAGCCAGGAAAGGTTTTATTCATCTTTACATTCATTCCTCTGAATGAATGGATATTCCTAATGGAGAACATTTGCTTCAGACAAGTGCCAGACTTATGTGCCCTGCTTTCAATTCCAATTTCCTGCCTGCCTCCCATTGGCTAGGTACTTCAGGGTTCATAGACTATCTGAAAAACACCTAAACCCCACTCCCACGTGGGTCTCCATTCCTCCGTACATTTCTCCTTCCCTTTATACCTTGCTTAGTAAAAGAACAAGGCATAAATTCTTTTAAAGGAATCCCCTTTTAAAAGAATTAAAATGCATTTAAAGGAATAGCTTTTTAAAGGAATTAAAATGCGTTTAAAGAAATCCCCCTTTTAAAGGAATTCCTTTACCATTAAAAAAAAAGAAGAGTAGGAGCAGCTAGGTGGTACAGTGAATAGAGCACTGGTCCTGGAGTCAGAAAGACCTGAGTTCAAATTTGGTCTGATACTTAACACTTACTAGCATTGCCCTGTCTTCCCCTCTCCCAAAAGAAAAGGCAAAAGAAGAAGAAGAAGAAGAAGAGTAATAGAATTCTCCTCTTTACCTTTGAAGTTGTGGATTTTTTCCCTAAGAACAAGGAAGGAGTTGTTCACTTTTAAATATGCCGATAAGCAGGCACCCACATCCCTGAGAAGTCGAATCAACATTCCCAAGACTTTCTAATTCATCGGGTTTTTCCTGCCTTTCCCAGCAAATGCATGACTTCTGGTATATTACATATTTTCTTGTGGAAACAGAAGTTCAGTTTATCTCTTACAACAAGATAAGTAAGGAGAGGTAAGATAACTTCTAGCTTTATTCAATGAGTCACCAGACCCAGGTCTACACCATCCCACAGTACTAAAAGAGTAAACAGATAGGTTTCTTCAGGCCCTCTAAGGAATCATGGAGAAAAGAAGAAATGCCACTGGACTGGATCAAGGAAAATATTGGCCTGAATTTCAAGACAGAAAAAAAAACTATAGTCATCAGAATACTAGCTGTTTAAGTGGGATTAGCTCATTTAAAAAATTGGGTAAGAAGGATAGAGATCAGATGGACTTGCCAGGAATTCCCAACAAAGGTCACAGCTCCATACCACTACTTCCAGTGGGGTTTTTTTTTGTCTTCATTTTATATTTTTATTTTGAGCTTAAATACCCTTCAAAAAGAGTGCTTCATATACACAGCAGAACACAAAAAGAAATAATTTATACAACCATAAAACTCCATTTCATGACACTTGGGGCTTTTAAATATGTACTACATTCTACACACTTTAAAGGGCCTAATACATTCCATGCAGTACTTTCAAAACTGTCTTGTATATCTGTGCTTCCTTTTTAACTTTCTCTGTTCTCTTATGTGTATTCCTCCAGTGTTGCTTTGTACCTTCTAGTGGCCTTGTCAAAGCCTTGAGGTAATTTGCATGATCCTGGGGCTAGCTTCCTGGGGACAGGAGTTGAAAAGAATTTAATCATGTCAATTTAAAAATTAAGGGAGCCTAAGGGAATTCCAACTGAGGGGAAATGAGTGTGAGTAGAACAAAAAAAGATTTTGAATAGAGAATCCATTTTTGCATGCCAAAAAGTATCTGTGGGCCTAACAAAGGAGTTTATTAACCCAAAGTTGACTGGTTGGCTGAAATGTGGAAGAAAAGTGATAATATTTCCTTTGAGAAAGGAAAATTTCAATGGCCAAAGACAATTCTAGAAATTGGCGATTATGATTCAGCAGAGATGAAACCATTAACCCAACCACAAATAGCAGCAGCAACTCATTGTAGAAGAAACACAGAAAGAGAAAGCAACAGAGGCTCTGGGAAGAGATGGCAAATGGTGACTTCAGAGAAACAAAGGAATAGTAACTTTGGAAGTAGAAAGGAGCAACAGTGAGGCCCAGTCAGATGCTGAGATCAGACAGAGACCAGAGGCCAGAGACACGTCACATCCAGGACACACAACCACCCCTAAAAGCATGAGTCCTCCACCAATGTAGGAATCTATTGGAGATTGTTATCTGGGCCTGGAGACAAAGGACAAAGAAATTGTCCTAAATCCAGGCTATTAGCCAGGATGACATGCATTATCAACACAAACAAGAGAAATGCTATAATAGATTTACTTAAACTGTAAAGAAAATCATTGAATATAAAGAAAGCACATGTGTTAAAAGTCTCAATTCATTCCCGGTTCAGGTGAGTGCCAAAACCTTCGGTTGTCCAGCATAATTCTTTCCCCTTTTGCTCCTTGTAAATGTCTCTTGCTCAGTGGCAAATGCAGCCAGTGTAGAGTGAAGAATCTGCCAGGTCTGATAAGGCAGTTTTATGTGTTTGAGGGGCAGGGAGGAGGGAAGACTGCTGGATACCAAGTCATTGAAGCAAAACCTTTTGTTACGCAAGAAACAAAGAAAACTATGCTTATAGCTAAAAGTCCAAAAACTACTAGGCATTAACAACCCCTAACCTCCCCCCCCCCACCTCATGACTTGATAGGTGGGGTTTTCCCTTTTGAAATTTCCCCCTTGAAATCCTAGCTTTTCCTTCAGATCCACTTCTTCCTTTATAATGTGTATATCCCTAGTCATAGTTAACCACAATACTCTTTGGAGAAGCTATGGGATTTTCATTTGTTATTTACTTTGCTAATCTATCCTCATTTTAAAACTTTGCTCTTTGAAGGAAGATTTTGGGTCTGTTTGTAGAAAATAATCTAACTATATTCTCATAACTAGATTAAAACTCTGAATAGAAAGTCAGGTAGCAAGGGGTTGTGGTCATATGAAACCCATACTACAGTTTAAAAACACAGAGGCTCTCAACCTTTCTAATGCCGCAACCCTTTAATACAGTTCTTCATGTTCTGGTGACCCCCAACCATAAAATTATTTTTGTTGTTACTTGATTATTATAATTTTGCTACTGTTATGAATCTATTTGATATGTAGGATGTATTTTCATTGTTACAAATTGAACATAACCCACAGGTTGAGAACCACTGGTTTGAAACATCATAATCGGCCTATATTACATAGCATTGTATCAAAAATGCAAAGTCTTTGAATGCAAAAAAATGGATACTTTGAAGCAGGATATAAGGTTATTTTGAGAAACATGTCTTGGACTTCAAGTCAGAACAAGTGGATTTGAATTCTTCTTTTGCTGTGTGACCCTAAACAAGACACTTTATCTCTTTGGGTCTAAATTTCCTTATCTATTAAATGAGAGAGTTGGACTTTATAATCTTTAAAATTCCTTCCAGTTCTATGTCCACAAGCCCATGACCAAATTCCCTTCCAACTCTGAGATTCTTTGCTTTGTCCCAAAGATGCTATTTTTCTGCAATACCAATTTGTTTTCCGTAGAGTATACTGATGAAAAAGCATATTTGTAGATGAAGCACGTGCTAACTCTCCAGAAACCTACCCTTCATGAGCCTGTGACATTGCCCACTGTGCTAGAGCTGGCCTGGGTTGCATGTCTGGCATACTTCACAAGGGTTGAACGAGTGAACCAAGGAAACAATTCCATAACCAACACAGAACTGCCAGCAGTTATTATCCCAGAGTCCTGTAGCCTTTTGGGAGACCTCTGTGTACATTATTATGGGCTGAATGTCATTACTGTATATTGCAAGTTCTGACCTGGGGCTCCTTTTTCAGCCTGGTGACTCACTCTTTTCCCCAATACCAACCACATTGGATCACCAAACAGATAAAGAAAGCTGGACTGATAGAAGGCAGAAGGAAATTTTATGGTCTAAGCAGAAAATCATTAGGAAAATGGTTATTCTTTGCCACATAAACAGCACACAGCCTTCTGTGATTATGATTGCTGCCTATTGGATAGCGATTAACACCAATGCTTTGTGATAAGAAATTTTTGTTTAGTGGCTTGGTTTTATGTCAAAGGCCCTGAAGGGGAGAATTTTTTCTGTATCTATACAAACCTAAATACCTTTGCCCTAAAGATCACTGATTGCTCACGATGCTCTATTTAATCGAAACTGTTTGCAGCTGCTCCTGTAGGGGGGATTCCTTCCGTTTCCAGCCTCCCCTCAGCTTATCCCTTGGATCTTGCCATAATATCATGATTAATTGATTGATTCAAAGGTTTGAGAGTCAATAAACTCAGTATTTGTTAGTATTAATTATTTATTATTTAGCTACCCCTAGAGTGCTAACTGGCATTCAGAATCTATAGGAAAATGCAGTTCTAGCTCTCTCAGGGCTTACTGAGGAATTGATTATGAGAAAACCTTTCCTGCTTTAAAATATGAGTACTGATGGTTTGGAGGATCATGAAAAAAGAAGAGGTAGTCTATATTTAATTTTTGTTTGAACTCCTTAGGCAGGATTAGTGAGACTGAGCTTTTTCTTTCCTTTCTTCTCTTCTTCCTCTATTCCTTCCTTCCTCCCTCCTTACCTTCTTTCCTTTCTTCTTCTTCCTTCCTTCTTTCCTTCCTTCCTTTCTTCCTTCTTTCCTTCCTTCCTTCCTTCCTTCCTTCCTTCCTTCCTTCCTTTCTTTCTTTCTCTCTCTCTTTTCTCCTCTTTTCTGTTTGGTTTTTTAAAATTATTTTTGTATTCCTAGGCTCAATTGAAAATTGACTAGAGGTGACCTTGGGCTCCTGACTGCTAGGCCCACAAAACAAAGGTTCAGGCATGTGCTTTCAAGCTAGAAAAGTTTCAACTACATCTCAGAAATTAATTGAATAATAATTATCCAAGTGAAAGAGTTTATCTTTAGAGGGTTAGACGGCAGGTAGTGAATTTGCTTTGCTATAATAACTCACTAAACTTCTTCTGGACTCCAAGCCCCAAATATATCATTGATTCTACACTCTTAAAGAAAGAATATAAACGTTAAATCAGAGGTTTCCTTACTCCTTTGGGCTTAAATTGGACCACTAGAGACAAATCTTGATGTTACCTGTGAGACCTTGGAGTTACTTTCTTTCTATGGATCTCACTTTCCTAATCTGTAAATGTGAGGAAAAACTCATATATTTCTAAGAACACTTCTAGTTTCAAATCCTATGAGATATATTCAATTTTTATCTCATATACATACCTTTCCCATAAACTCAAATGCAAGCATTTTTATATAACATAATATCTGGACTAAATCTGGTGTGAAAATGTCTCAAGATTAGACCACACTGGAGAAAATGGAAAAAGGTTTACCATTAGTACGATTAGAGAGAGGCTCCTGATAAATGAAACTATGATCCCTTAAAAAAATTCATTTGCTTTATTGATATTTACATCTTTCTATACCAGTAATCCCACATGCAAAATTGACAGTTAGGGTGTCAAGATAACTGAAGAAACCTATACAGTCTGAGGTTATAAAGGTCATAGGATAATTTAATTCAAAGAAAGTAGAGAGGGGAACACACAAGTTTAGAGGTATTGGCTGGATCCATAAGAGTTGTAGCTAACAATTTTGACACCTGGGGCAGGTATCAGATATTACTCCCTAAAATCAACTTTGTAATTCATGCTATGAAAATGATGTATGAATACATGAAGGATCCATGCTTTTTCAGCATGAGGAGTTCCCACTATTGGAATTCCTTTCACCAGTGCAGATTGCAAGCTAGGTCTATGACCTAGCAGTAAGGCCATTGAGTTGCCCAAAGAATGTAAAGGTTAAATGACTTGACCAGGTAAGGGTCAGAGGCAAAAAAATAAAACAAACAAAAACCAACCTAAGTTTTCCTGACTTCAAGGCCAGCACTCTATCGACTCTACCATTTACTGTCCATGCATAAAAATAATATAAGAAGCAATTAAAGTAAATTGAGCTAGAGGAGGAATTAACCACCATAGTGGCTTCTAGCTAAAGGAGTACATGTATTAAATGTTTGTACACTCCAAAAATTCCTGCCCCCTGGAACAAATCCCTAGAGACTTTACCCTAGCACTGAGTCTGTATATCATTAGAAACCCAGATAGGTTTCTTAGTTTATAAACTAAGGCTGCACTCTCCCTTCCAACATGTCCTGGTATAAGAAGTTGCCACAGCTGAATAAAATATATCTTCTTTGCAGAATGTATAGGTCATCACTCCCCAAAACAATATAGCCTTCCTATGATACCATGTTAATTCTCAGAATTGCAGGCAGGGAACAACATGAATAAAATTGCCAAAATGAGTGAAAGTGATGGGAAGTAAATAAACATGTTATTAAACATGCTGGTTCTAAAATCACAAATCATAGATTGGTAAGTAAATTATAATTAAAACCGATGGGGGAAAACAAGGAAGCTGCCTTTGTGACTAAGAATATGGATGTATTGTGTATTTCCTTATTGCAGCAGCTCAGCATTTTTTCTAAAATAGTTTGTGCCGTCACTACATTTTAGCATGATTATTTTACTATGAAAGAATTGGGGTAGAGAGAATTTAATGGACTTTCCCAAGACTACACAGGAAGTCAGTGATCAAGTTGTGGTACAGAGAACATAATTCATGGCTTCAAGTGAACTGCCTAATTCTGGGCATTAATACTGAGTCTAATCCATGACATTTTCATGACAAACTGGGCCCAGATGTTGTACTATTCAGAAGCACTATTTGTATCTGAGACTCCAGAAAAGGTATGTGCATGAGGCAACATTTGAATTTCATAAGTGGTCTTTTCAAAATTTGTTGAGTATTTTATTTTTCCCAGTTATGTGTAAAAACTAGCTTTAATATTTATTTTTTAAAATCTGATTTCCCAATTCTCTTTCTTCCTCCATCCTCCTCCCCCCAATTGAGAAGACAAGCAATTCAATATAGGTTGTACATATGTAGTCATACAAAACATCCATAATAGTCATGTTGTGAAAAAACATTAACAAAAAAAACCCTCAAGAACAATAAAGTAAAAAAAGAATTTGCTTCCATCAATTCTTTCTCTGTGGATGGATAGCATTTTTCATCATAAATTCTTTAGAATTGTCTTGGATCATAGTATTGCTGAGAATGGCTAAGTCATTCACAGCTGATCATCACACAATATTGCCCTTACTTTGTACACAATACATTTCATTTTGCATCAGCCCATGCAAATCATTGAAGTGATCTTAGAGATTATCCAGTCCACCCCATTACCACTACCTCCACTCCCATTTTATAGATTAGGAAATTGAAACCAGGGAGAGAAAGTATCTCATGTGAGGTCATGGAGTAATAGGCAGCAGCCAAGTTTTATTAGCTGTCCAATTTGAAAAAGGAAAGAAGGAAGGAAGGAAGGAAGGAAGGAAGGAAGGAAGGAAGGAAGGAAGGAAGGAAGGAAGGAAGGAAGGAAGGAAGGAAGGAAGGAAGGAAGGAAGAAAAGCTTGATTTAAACCTATTAGTGTCTTCAAGATTGTAGAGGCTATATGTTGTGGTGGATAGAATGCAGGGTTTGAAATCAGGAAAAATTGGGGTTCACATCTCACCTCCATCACTACCTCCTATGACCTTGGACAAATTCCTCAGCCTCTCTGAGCCTCAGTTTCCTCATATGTAAAATAAAAGGTTTGGAGTAGATGGCCTTTGTGGTCCCTTCTGGCTCTGATCCTATAACCTCCTATGATCTCTGAGATCAGCTGTTTAGCCCTTCAGGCACCTCCCTAAGACTTAATCTACCAAATCATAAATGGAGTTGAAATCTGTGCTGAGAAAACCACAGATCCAAAGCCTTAGTGCATGCTTTGCTAAATGTACCAGCTGTTTGAAATACAAAACCATCCCGTGCTGTAACCCAGAATGCTTCCATGCCATGAATTTGATGAGAGGCAGGTACAGTAACCACATGTCCTGTAGAATATACGAGAAAACAATGATGGATCCAGATGTTCCCTTTCTGTCTTGTGTGTCTAACTAGGACATATGGTATCTGGATAAAATGAAATAGTTGCTTAAGCAAAGATTTGAGTGATTTGAAATATAATTGTCTCAAATTACAGACCACAACTCTGTTGTGGATTAATGGTGTCGAACAGTTACAAATAAACATGTTAAGTATAACCTAAATGCCTTATGTCACACAGCATTTGCTATGCATTATTACCCAGTGGCACTCTTTAGAATAAATCAAGCCTGTTTGCGTCATCTGAGCTTGTAGTCTTCTTTGGAGGTAAAGTTTAATTTCTTTAGACTTGGGAGAATTTCAACAGTTGCAACAGTTTAACAGTTACCTTGGATGAAAAAAAACCCCCAAAAATCCCAACATGTCATTTTAAACACATAGGAAGGAGCCAGCCAACCCAGCTCCAGCTTGTGCCTCCAGATTCTCTGCCTGGAAATCGAGGGAGAATTCCTGGTGATGATAGCATGTGGTGCACAAATGAAAGTCAATCAGCTGGGACCCAGCCAGACTGGGAATTCCCAGGGATCCTGGTACTCTTTCCTAGGGGATTTGAAGTGGGTCAGAATGAAAGGAACTCTTCCTTCCTGCCACACAGCTGATTCCCTAAAAAAGAAATTTACCTCATTTGTGGTTTCAATACAGCTTGTAATTCTTTGGCAGTTCTCCTGAAATTGATGTAATGGTACCCCTCTTGCATGTGTTGAGTTAATGCTATAAACCTTCATGAAAGTAATCCATCATTCTGCTTAAAATATATAATTCAATGTGATGGAGTGTCCTTTGGCATAACTTATCACACAATCACATCTCAAAGAGAACATGTCACTGTCAGGTGTGTCTGGTGATCATTCTCTGACCCAATTCAGTAGTGAGTACTAGATCTACCCACCAAATATTCATCCCCAATAGCCAGGTGCACCATTTACCACCAAAGGGTACTCTAGAGTACCAGGCAAGTTCTCTTAGACTCTGTTACCTCTCTCCCCTTAGCCTTGGATTGCTTGTGGGAGGTACCATTTCTCTCATCAGTCTAAAGCAATAGATATGGAAAGTTTTATGGCATAGTATTCTTTGCCAAGAGGAATCACAGCACATCAAACATATAAATTGGCAACAGAGAAGGGTTCCCAGGCATTTTAGCTTCCAGATCTATTACCCAAGCCTTGAAGTTACTCCATCTCTCCTTCTCTTTCCCAAACCCCTCAAACTCTTCCCTTTTTGCTTCCCCAAGACCAGAAGCAGAGGAGACAACTTCGTACCTCCACAGATAGAGCTACCATTATGACCTTCTTCCCACTAAATCAAGAGGAAAGAGTAGTGAGTTGCATCTGAGGATGGAGGCTAGGGAATGCAGAAGGCTGGAGGGTTGGGGTGGAAAAGACATTTGTGACACATTTACTGAAATCTCCAACTCATTATTAGGCTGCAGCAACCCCTTTGAGAACCCCTGACCTCTTATATGGAGATTACTCAGTCAGATTTTTTTTGCACAGCCCCTATCCTACAAAGTAGCCAGCTAGGTGGTACAGTACATAGAGTATTAGGCCTAGAGTCAGGAAGAGGCATCTTCTTGAGTTCAAATTTGACTTCAGATACTTAGCTGTGTGACCCTGGGCAAGTCATTTAATGCCATTTGCCTCAGTTTCCTCATCTGTAAAATGAGTTGTAGAAGGAAATGGCAAACCACTCGAGTATCTTTGTCAGGAAAACTCCAAATGGCGTCATGAAGAGCCCGGCACAAATTAAATGACAGAACAACATTCCATATCCTCCAAGGAAGACTTCCCATTCATTACATCATTTTGCACATCATTACATCACACTGTCACCTCTACCTTAAAGATATAGTAGATAAAACTTTAATCAGAATAATAGAAATTAACAAAGCAGATGACATCATTATAACCAGTGTAAATATTTATTTCCAGACCACATGATCCTCTTCAGACCAGAAAGGAAACCCCTATCTAATAAGCAGAACAAAGCATGGAAACTCTGTTGCCCTCTCATCTGCTTCCATGTGGAGCTAGCAAAACCTTCATACTCACAGCTTTTCTGCCAATGGAAAAATCATCTAGGACTTCAGTGCCCAGAGTCTTTATGTGGTATAGAAATTCAAAGCACATTTACTGTTCTCTCCTAAGGCAACAGGAACAACTCAAGTAGATTACAGAGTTATTATCCTAGCAACTACCATCTCTACTCCTCGATCCCCAGATTGTTTTGAGGTACATTTATTTAGTTCTGTCCCTCTTCTTTTCATATCCATCAAGTGCTTGTGTACATGTGTGCAGGTGTGTGCTTGCCCGTGTGTGTGTTTTACTAGGTCTCCAAGTCCTACCCAAGGAATCAGACTGGAAGAACGTATCAGTTCCATACCTCCCCTCTTCATCTCCTCCACATACTGTTCCAATTTATCTCAATAATCTGCCCCATCTCCACCCCTAGTAAAGCTAAGAAGTATCCAGGCTGTGCCCCTTCTTAACCATCATATATCTAGTATCTATAGGGGCAGAAGGAATGACTATGACTTGCTTCCTTCTCCCTTTCTCCATTAAAACTGCATGTTTCCTAGTCTAATGACCATGCCAATGGGCACATCCTAGTCTTAAATTCCCCAGATAAGCATATCCTGTGAACATGCTTTTAGATAAGATGAGTTTGGCGCTGCTGTCTAAAATATCCTCCTTCCACATGGATACATACATACATACATACACACCTACTAATCTCAGATAGAGAATTCTAGATCTGGAAGAGACCTTAAAAGTCAATAAAGTCAGTTCCTTAATTTTGTAGATAATTAAACTGAAGTTCAAAGAGTTAGTAATTTGACCAAAGTCTCCCAGGTTGTAAATAGAGGAACCAAGATTCCTCTGATTTCAAAGCCAATAGATGCCAGGAATACCCAAGTAATAAAAATCCTCCTCACCAACTGGAATAAGATGGTAGAAAAGAAAAACACTACAAAGTCAGTGAAAGTAAGGAAAACTATGTAAGACAAAAAACAAGGGAGAAAGTCCACATATGAATGTATACTTAAGGATTTTCCCCTCATATCTTTGTCACAAATACCTTCTGGATATGCCCAACACTGTTGTGAAGTGTTAGACCAAAATTCTGAAAGCAGCTGCCATGTGATTAGAGACATAATCTCCATTACCCAATTGACATTGTTGACCATGGTCTTGGCATTGGCACTATTCAATGCTAACTGCCCATGTGCAACATGAGTTAACATAGATATCAGAGAAATGTGAGAATCAACAAATGTCTAAAGCAAACCTAGAATGGAGGGAACCAATTGTCTTTGTATACCCAATATAAAATACACAACATAGCCCAAAGCAGGAAAGCTTGTTCAACTGTCAGTTCTAGCAAATATAACTCCATAGATCTCCCTCTGCTGGTTTTTGATCAGCTTTAGCTTTTTATGCTCATGACTCTGTCCATTAGAAACTCTTTCAATCTGCCCTTTTCTGATCTGCACTTAAGTTGCCTTGGTGTTTTTCTAAAGTTCAGGTTTTGATTTCTGTAAGTCCTAGTCAGCTTCCTCACTCTCTGCTCTCTCCTTTCCCCACCCCTCCAGCTACCAGCTAGTTAAAATGCTGTCCTGGAATCCAGGAGACAACGCCATGAATTTGATGAAAGGCTATGGGTCTCAGAACAGATAGCACAATTTCCACTGTGGCTCAGGGTTTTCCAGTCCCTTGTTGTTCCCAAGTTTCAAAATCCTATCATCTACAGGTACCTCTCCCCCACTCCCAAAGCAGGGATAGCCAGAGTAGCATTAGTACCCAAAATGCTACACATATCCAATCCTGAATCAAATTTTGAACTAGTCAAGTGTTGGTGTACTGGAAAGAGCATGTGACTTAGAAGTAGAAGAGAAGTGGGCTTGGTCAGATGTTTTAGAAATCATAGGATCACACATCTAGTACTAGAAAGGACCTTGGAACTTCTAGTCCAACTTCTTGCTTTATAAATGAAGAAACTGAGACCCAGTGACTTGCCCAATGTCACATAGCCTACAAATGACAAATCATCCAGCTTCAAATTGAGTGGAACTGTAAAAAAGGCAAAAATCTAACTTTTGTTTTTTATTTTTAAAATTGCCATATTTGTTTGAAGAGTGCTATTGTCCTTATCTATATGGTTCAGTAACATGGCAATTCTTTAAATTTTCTATTTTCCTTATTTTCAAAAGAGTCTCTAATTTCCTCATCTGGAAACAGAGTTGAAATGGTCTTTTTGCACTGAAATATTATTTTTTTAAAGTTTGGTTATTTTACTTACTTTTTAAAAAGTCTATTTTTACATAGTGAGATTACAATCCTGTGGCCTTTCAGAGTATTGTCACTAAAACCCTTTAAAGCCGTGTTGACTTTTCACAACTACAGCCAAAAATGAGATTATCTCTTGGTATTTGACACAGAAGTAAAATGAAATTAAGCCAATATGTGAGTCATTTCATGGTGCACAGATCCTCCACATTAAACTAATTCATATTAAGGGGCAAATGTCCACTAAAAGGTTAGGTATTTACATTTTAACAGGGACTGGGGCACTTAATGAGTCTCTAACAACTCACATTTCTCTTTCTGTAGAAGGGCGGTAGAAAAATATAGGATTTAGGGGGCAAGGAGGTCTTTTGAAAATGCTGCTCATAGAAATCAAACTAGGTGAATGATGCCTATTTTGCCAACATGTAAAATATCTTGATAGCACAAAGATACAGTGGATGGATACATAATAGGCAAAGACTGGCCACAGAGGTCTAGAAAGTCCTCCAAGTAAGTGGAAAAATTCTAAGGACTCCCTGGGAAATGGAGGTAAATGTGAGGGACTTTGTGGAGACAAACTAATGAGCAATGAAATAGGGAAAAGCATAATACCCAAGAGAAGAGAGAATAACAAAGAATGTGGATAATTTCTCCAAATCAGCAAATCTTCAATAGAGAAAGTACTGACTGCTAAGGCAATTTCTCCAGAAAGTTCCATAGCTTATAAAGCAATAATGAATCCTTTCCACAAATCCTTTCCCTTTTGACTGCCACCTCCAGCTTCTAAGAATTCATTACAAGGAGACTTTCTCAATTGTCTTTACCCCGTTGTGAGCATTGGTGAGCTACAATTTATGTCACAAAGTTGTGACCTGCTTAAATTTTCAGTTTTTCTCTCAGTTCTTTCTCTAGATTTATTAAAATAAGAGAGCCTACCAGACACAGCCTGCAGGAGAGCAAGATCATAAATTTGCAATTAAACCAAAATTTTTTAGAGAAAGAGGCTTCAAACTGAGAACAAAGTCTTCTGAAGATATTCCTTATCTTTCTCAGGGTATCCAAGGGGGATGTGAGCAATATCAAAAGTCCTGCTAAGAGGAGTTAAGAGACAAGAGAAAAGCTATCTGCATTCATAGCAAAGAGTAGATTAGGTAATATCCATCATGCAACAGTTCCCAAATTTTTTTGGAATCCCTTTTTATTTTTTCACCTGTAACCCAGGACTCAGATTTATACTGAAGACCTGATACCATGGAGACAGTTTTTCTCTGGTTCTGTACCTAATCTGGCGGGGGTAGGGGGTACGGGAATGATATGATGGGGAGCTCTCCACAACAAAGCTTAGGTATGATTCATATTTAGGATTTCCAAAAGTAAATGGGAAATAGGGTCCCCTTGGATATTAGATAGGTTTTTTTTTATTTTCCAAACTATCAGAGAAGTATAAGATAGGGGTGGCTAGGTGGCCCTGGAGTCAGGAGGATCTGAGTTCAAATCTGGCCTCAGACACTTGATACACTTACTAGCTGTGTGACCTTGGGCAAATCACTTAACCCCAACTGCCCTGCCCTCCCCCCTCCAAAAAAAAAAGCAAAAAGAAGTATAAGATACAAAAGATTAACAAATATTCATGATCAAATAGAGTAAATATAAAATATTCAAATCACTAATAATACTCATTATTATACTTTCCCCAGAAAGTAAAGACACTTTTTAAGACCATTGAAAAATATTTCTCATTTACCAAAGATCTGCATTGCCTAAACCACACAAAATAAATATAATGGATGGTTGGCAAGATCTATATATTCCAGCCAGCTGTAACATGGTGTCAATTCAGTGACAGAACTCTCCTTTTGGTGGCCCTCTCCTCCACATAACTGTGGAAAGAAATCTTCTTCTGGGCAGTTGGTGTCAGACTCAGGCATGCAAGATTACTCATGAGGTAATCCCTGAGGCTGGAGACACTGATTACTCAGGCACCCTAGTTACCGACCTGTGCTCAGAAAGGAAAACAGAAAGGCATTAGGCAGACAGAAATTGTGAAGTCCAAAAATATGTGCTTGCACAAGTGAGCCAGTCTCACGGTGCTTCTTCTATCTATCATCACTGATAGGGAGAGGGATAAAGGAGAGAGAGCAGTGAAAAACCCTTCTCCTCCCCCTTGCCCTCCTCTCTAGGTATCTAAGAGACAGCAAGTATACACAAAAAAGTATCTAAAAAGTGAGTAGAACCTCTTTTACATGTTCTTAGAGACCACAGAGGGGACATCTTCTCACAAGGATCCATGGCCTTGTGCCTCTACACAATGGGCAAAATCATTTATTTTAAAGCACGAATTTGTTCATGTCGCTTTCCTGCTGAAAAACTGTCAGTGGTTTCCAATCATCTCTAACATAAAACACAAATTTCCTGGCCTTTCACCTAAGACTAACTCCATACTTACTTTCTAAATTTATTTCTTAATCATGCATTCAATATTTCAATCAAACTGAAATACTTGCTGTTCCCAAACTCAATATTTCATATCCTGACTCTGTACATTCTCACAGACCATCCTTAATACCTCAAATCTCACACTCTCTTATCTATCTCTCAAAATTATCGTCTTCCTTAAAAAAAGGATTAATTTCATGCATCACCTCTTCCATGAAGACTCTCCTGATGTCCCCAGTTCCTAGTGTTGTCTTACTTCTCAAATTATTTTGTATTTGCATATATGTGCATATATGATATTTACCACTGGAATAGAAGTTTTTTGATAATAGCTATTTTATTTTTATCTTCAAGTCCTCAGAATACAGAGTGTTTTTTACATTGCACACCTTAGTTCTCATTCTTCTCCAACTCCTTCTCAGTCTTCCTTTGTTGCATCATCATCATCATCCACATCCTGACCCCTAACTGTGGATGTTCCCTCCTGCCCTGGGTCCTCTTCTCTTCTTTCTCTGTACTCTCTCACTTAATGACTTTATGAGTTCCCATAGATTCAAGTATCATTTCTATGTAAAGGACTCTTAGATCTAAGTATCCCACCATACTCTCTTGAGCACCATTCCCACATCATCAACTATGTATTGAACATTTCAAGCCAGATGTCCCAAGGGCTTCTCAAACTCAAAAGGAGAGTTTGTCCAAAAGACATAACATTATCTAAGACATTTCAAATGTCCAAAAGGGATCTTATTATCTTTTCCAACAAAATATACTCTTATTCTGAACTTCTCTTTTTCTGTTATGTGTTCCACCATCCTTACTCTTACCCCATTGTAGCACCAATACAATATTCACAGCACCTATAGTGGCTATGAATATGTTGGTGTAATCCTGAATCACAAAATATAACAGATTCTCCACTTGGAAAAGAGAAGCAAAACATTTATTCAAATACCAGAAAGCTGAATCCCAACACCAGAAAGCCAAATCCATCATAGCAACAAAGAAATCTACACATAATAACAATGCAGAGGGCACACCCATCTCCAAGCCTTCCTTATGATAGGGCCTTCCCACAAACGAACACTCATAACTTACTGCCTGCTTTCTCACTCTCCCTCAGTTCTAACTACTCTTACCAACTTCCTCTGAACTCTGTTCCACTCTTCCTGCTCCATTCACTCAGCAAGTTACTCTCACCACAGACTCATGTGACTCAGACTTCAACATGACTCAAGCAGGTCACATGGGCCTATTAATGGAAGGAAAATATCTTCTCATTAAGCAAAAATACATTAACAATACACCCACATATCCCATCAGTTGCCAAATCTTGTAAATTCTACCTCTATAACATCTATTGTTTCCCCATCCTTCTGTCCACTCCCACAGCCATCATCCTAGTTCAATCACTCATCACTTTTCACTCTGGCTATGGCAATAAGTCTCTTAATGACTCAAGTGTCTCTCCATCTCTAACCCATCCTCCACACAACTGTCAAGGCAATATTCCTAAAGTGCACATCTAACCATGTTGTTCCACTGCTTGAAAAACTCTAGTGGTTCCCTATTGCCTCTCAAATCATGAATAAGCTCATTTAAAGTCCCTTACAACCTGGATCCAACCTAGTTATTTGAATGGAATTGAATTGAAGTTCATTTACTCTATCATAGTAACCCATTATTGGAGAAAGATATATTTAAATGTATTCCAACAATTCCCCAGTGCTGGCCATATCTTTCAGATGAGTTATCCTGGCTCCGATAGATTCATGTTATAGGACAGACATATACCAAATGTTGGGCAAGTTGATCAAGATGCCAGTGACAAAGAGCATAACACTGAGCCCTTCCTCAAAATCTTCAGTGACTTGGGCTAGCATTCCCTTTCCACGATAGACTTCCCTGGATCAACTGCCTCATAACTCTTAGCAATATTATAATACTCAAAAAACAAAGAAACTGTAAGATCATAGATTTAGAACTGAAAGTAATATCAGAATCCATCTGGTCCAAACCAGTTATTTTGCAGATGAGGAAACTGAGACCAAGCAGATTAAGTTATTTGCTCAAGGTCACACTGGTAGCAGGCATCAGAAATAGTATGTGAACCCAGGTCTTTTGACTCCAGATTTAGTGCTCTTTCCGTAGCTCTTTCCATATGCTGGAACATTTGGTATATGTACTGCCTGTGGCTGAAGTCACCCTCTTACAGCTTCTAGAAATACCTCCTTTGTTTGCATAGCCATAACCAATGAGTATATTAAGTTTATTTTAGTTTAATTCAACAATCATTTAGTGAAGGCCTGCTTTGTGCCATCTAACCAACTAAGTTATCTCATGGATAGAGTGCTGGACTGCAGTCAGGAACACCTGAGTTAAAATCTGGCCTTAGCTATGAATTGTGTAATCCTGGCCAAGTCACTTCACCCTGTTTGACTCAGTTTCCTCATATGTAAAATGAGCCAGAGAAGGAAATGGCAAAACATTCCAGTATCTTGGCCAAGAAAACCCCAAATGGGTTCATAGAGTCAGATATAACTGAAATGACTGAACAACAACAAGTAGCCAGGAGAATGGAAAAAAATAAAACTTCATAGTAGTCAGGAAAGAAAGATGATGACAGGGGCAGCTAGGTGGCACAATGAGAAGAGCACGGGCCCTGGAGTCAGGAGGACCTGAGTTCAAATTCAGTCTCAGACACTTGATACATTTACTAGCCATGTGACTTTGGGCAAGTCACTTAACCCCAATTGCCCTCCAAAAAAGAAAAAAAAAGATGATGACTGAAAATGGTCATTCATTTTAGCAATTAGGTGATCATTGGTGACTTTTAGGAGAGCAGTTTCTGTTGAGTAGTAACATCAAAAGCCAGATTGCAAGGGTTGGAGTCATGAATGCCAGGTGAGAAAGTGGAAGCAATTAGTATAGAAAGCTTTTCCTAATAGTTTGGCAGTTGATAGGTGGAGAGATGTAAGACAATATTGAGTGGATGATAAAGTCAAATGAAGGTTTTCTAAGGATGAAGGACACATGCATAAGCTTATAAGCAATGGGAAAGAATCTATTGAATAAAAAGAGATTGAGGATTATAAAGAGAGAAGGTATAACTGAAGGGTCAAATTCCTAAGAGAAGTGACAACAGACAGTATCAGTAGTATAATCAAAAAGAAAGAGGTGGGGGCAGAGCCAAGATGGCGGCATAGAAGCAGCAAAGCACCACAGCTCCCACACAAACACACTAAAAAACTCATAAAATGAGACTCAAAACAGATTTTCAAGCTCCAAAACTCTCCAAAAGACAGAAAGCACATCTGTTG
>CM053593.1:250578731-250594202 GCA_028646575.1 Pseudocheirus occidentalis | reverse complement strand
ATAATACATATGTTTAATGCTAGAATCAGTATTCAAAAAGCTCCTGATAGGCTGGAGTGATGGACTGAATCTAAGAAGATGAAATTTAATAAGGTAAAATGTAAAGCACTGCATTTAGGTTCAAAAATTCAACTTCATTATTATAAGGGAGCTATATCAAGATGGAAGTTAGTGTGAAAAAGATTTGGGGGTTTTAGGCAACTCTGTACTCAATATGAGTCAGCCATGTGAAATAGGAGACAACAAATAGGAGTCAACATTAGGATCAATAAAGCTTCAAATAAGGGAAAACATAACTCGTTGCAACTTGCCTTTGGATACTGAGTTCAGTTCTTAAGCATCTCATTTAAGGAGCAACACTCACAAACTGGAGTGTGCTCAGAGGAAGGTAATAGGGTGGTGAAGGGGATTTGTAACCATCTTAGTCTGAGGATTGCTTAAAGAAATTGGGGATTGTTAACCTGAAGAAGACTTAATAGGTAATACCCTACTTTGGTCACTTCTCCTCTATGTGTATTGTATTCTCCTAGAACAGTGGTTCTCAATCTTCCTAATGCCCGTGACCCTTTAATACTCATATGTGGGCATATCTATAATATGGGTGGACCTGCCTGGAGATGAATAAAGGAGCCATGTCTCAGTTCCTAAGACCATCAGAAATATGTGTTTTCTGATAGTCTTACGCGATCCCTGTGAAAGGGTTGTTCGACCCCCAAAGGGGTTGCGACCCACAGGTTGAGAACCAGTGTCCTGGAAGAATGTAAAATCCATAAGGGCAAGGCCTTTCTTTTATATTTTTGTATTTGTACCATCAGTTTTTTTCATCTGATCCCTGTCTCATTCTTTCAACAACTGTCAGTTTATTACACTCGTGGACATATAGTTATCCCTTCCACATCTTGACTTTCCTCATTGAGGTTTTAATACATTGTGGAGTTGGCATAAGAAATTAAATGGGAATTTTTGGGGAGTTTTGTGGAAGCTGCAGATGACACATGAAGGCCAGTAGACAACACAGAAAAAGTTTAGGAATTCAGAAATACATGAAATATATGTATAGTATTATATACCTTCAGCCCAACTTTTATAATAAGGTACTTGTAAACACTGCAGAAAAGAAAAAAAAACATTCAGACTCCTCTGGTCTGAAGGGAGAACCAAAACATTTTACACGGATTTCCAGATCATGGAGTGGGGGTAAGGGGTGTCATCATACCCCTAACCTCTGCATTGTAGAAGGGATGACTGTATACTGACCTTTAATCCACTAAAACCTCCAAGGTTTAGCCACACTTCTCCCACACTTGTAAGACTGATTTTCAGAATTCAAAAGTAGAATTCTGATAATCATTCATAAACTTAATCAACCTAGATTTCCCCAAAGTAATAATTTACTGAGAGCTTTTTGCAACCTGATTTGGTTGTCCAGTGTGTTTAGCTCCCCTTCACAGCTTGATGTCATCCACAAAATTTGACTGGCATTCCATATCATCTATGATATGATATGATATGACATAATGTAATCTAATATTTATATTATAATATCTAATAAAATATAATGAATATAAGACCAAGTACACATAGATTACTAAGGTGATCCTTTATAGACCATTTTTTAAATTGATATTGATCCATTAATCATCACTCTTTGAATCTGGTCCTTCAACCAGTAAAAAAAAAAGTTTATCATTGTCTTCAGATATTTGAAGGGTTTTCATATGGAAGAAGAATTCAATTTATTTTATGTGGCTCCAGGGAACAGAACAAGGAAAAATAGGTGGAAGGCACAGAGGGGCAGATTTGAGTTCAGAAGCTTATAAATTTAGAAATATAAGTGATCTTAGAGGCATTTAGCGTTCCCCCTCCTTTTATAGAGGAGGAAGTGGGACTCAGAAATGCTGACTCTCCCAAATGCAGTAAATAGGATTGGGTTCCAGTTCTTCTTGGTCAAAATGGAGTACCTTCCCACTGTCCCATGCTGCCTCTCAATCTAAGGAAGGAGTTTCTAACCCTAAATGAAATGATCAGCTTTTAAAGATGGTTAGTTTCCCATCACTGGAGGTGTTCAAGCAAGGGCTGGATGGCTTCTTGTGAGGGATGCTGTCAAGAGAATTCATGATTCACTGGAGGCCCCTTTCAACTCTTTGACTCTATGATTTTAGATGTTAAGGTCCCTTATGGAAAGGAGAAGGAATAAGGATGCTATTTGCCTCAGTGAAGTTGATTATTTATTTGATTTTTTTTTTAAATGGCAGTATTTGCCTGAGTGAACTGAGGTTTGGGATAACCAAAATTCCATTCCTGTAGGATTGCCCTGGCTCAGCTCAATCCAATTTAATTCAATTCAGCTCCTTTAGTTAGTTCAGTTTGCTTCAATGAAAAAAATCATTATGTACCAGCAGCGTGTAGAGCACTGGGCTTGAGTCTGAGATACAAAGTTTCAGTAAGACAAGGCCCTTATTCTTATCAATCAATCAATAAACATCTATTAAGTGCCTACTATGTGCCAAACACTGTGCTAAGCACTGGGGATACAAAAAGAGGCAAAAGACAGTTAATGCCTTCAAGGATCTTATTCTTCTAATGGGGGAGAGAAACATGCAAACAAATATACACAAAGCAAATTATACATGATACAATCAAATAGCAGGATAAGGCATATAAATACATAACTTGCTTTTGATGCTTTTGTTTGATTAGCCCCAAGTCTTTCCTACAGTGGCTGAATGTATGCTATTCACGTTTTTCTGAATCAGACCCTCCTTTGTAAGTAATCTAAGGGACTTTCCAGGTACACCCTTGGAGCTTTTCATAAATGTTTGTAAAGAGTGGTTAGAACATCATGACTCTGAGTATCAAGATCTGGAAGGAACTACTAGAAATTCTAAGAATGCCAAAGGCCTTATACTTCAGCTTATGATTACAGACAACAATGAGATTCTGAAAATCTTAATCTAGCCTAGGCTTATGATAAAACTCAAAAGCAATCAACCATATTATAAGAACACCATTTCCAGGTGGAACCCAGTTAGGTCAGTGGAAGCTAATTAACTGAGCCTAAGAGTTACTGAAATTAAAGACAGGAAATGATCATACCTAAAAGACCAACCACCTCAAGGAGTCTTTGACTGGGGAAAGTACCATCTAGTCATCTAGTTACTTAACAAATGAGAATCTTTCTGTCTCTCTGTCTCTGTCTCTCTCCCTCTCCCTTTTTTTCCCCTCTGTCACTCTTCCTCCTTCCTTTTCTCTCTCTCTCTCTCTCTCTCTCTCTCTCTCTCTCTCTCTCTCTCTCGCTCCCTCTCCCTCCCCCTTTCTCTCTTGTCTCTCACATTTTAAGAAAATCAGCTGTTATCCTTGGAAAAGAACTAGTGCTAAATACAAGTATGTATAACTACCCAGAGATGGAATAATGAAAATGAAAATAAATAGGGTAAGGGCCAACTTTCTAGTAAGCAGAGGTCCCAGAGTTCCATTGTGCTTACAGTGCTGAGAGCAATGAAATCTAGCATCCTTGATCTCAAAGAGAAAGACAATAGAATGTGCTGTTAATCTCAGACTTGAGTAGGGGCCCATGATGAATTTGACTCCATAAATGAGATCAATGCTATTGCAAAGCAGAATAATCCTTCCCAAATGGTAAGTTTGCATGGGCAAATCATTCAGGATTTCCCACACATTTTTTATTGTAGTGAGGAAGGAATGTTCAGTTTGGGTGGATAATAGGTCAGAGATTTATAATCAAAAGGAACTTAAAAGGTTACCTACTTAACCCTATTATTTTATAGATGAGAAACCTGTTACTAAGAGAGGTGACGTATCTTATCCAAGGTCACACAGATAGGAAATGGTAGAGGGAGGTTCTCTGCACTCAGTGGATCTGTGCTTGTGGATAGAACGCTGGACCAGGAGTCAGAAAGATCTGAGATCAATTCTTGCCTCATTCACTTAGTACCTGTGTAACACTGGGCAAGTCGCTTCATTCAATTGAAACCAAAGAATTGTAGGTTGGTTGACTTGTATCTCGTACGATTTTCAAAGCAGGCTCAGGTAGGTTCCTCTTCCTGGTTCTGATGTTCATGGTTGGCAGTATGCTTGAGGGGCAGAATCTTATTTCTGTGCTGAGCACTGCCACTAGACCTGGAGTCTGTTTCAGTTTCCTAATCTTTAAAATGAGAATAATAGTAGCACCCACCTCCCTGGGTTGTTATGAGGATAATATGAAATAATATCTTTAGATCACTTTGAAGTGCTATCCAAATGCTAGCTATTTGAAACAATAATATTAATAGATAATTCACAAATACAGAAAGTAAGGAGATCATTTGTTGACATTCTCTAGTCTAGATGGTTTGTTCCATCAGCCTTTAGATGAAAAATGAAAGAATAACATTTCTGCTTTGGACAATCACTTTTTCATGAATCCATTACTCTTCTAACATATTTTAAAACAAAGAAACAAAACAACCTGTCCTGGATTTAATAAGTGCCTTACTAACTCCAGCTTTACTCCCCCTCATCCCACTCAAGGGACTCTTCAGATACTTCATTCTTCAAGCTAAGCAACTTTACTTGAGGAAAATGAGGAATTGATGTTTTTACCAAGGCCAAGTGAAGCCAATGTTGGAAAGGGAGGAGGTTTATTATTTTTCTAGGAAGAGGCTCTGGGTCCAAGCATTCAGTTTTGAAGGAGAGAGAGCATAGAAACCTATCTTAATCTAGCTAGGGTCAGGGAGTGGAATCTCACATGTTAAGGAAGAGGTGTCAGAACTTCCTTTTGGGGGGAAAGGAAAGCGGCAGTGCTGGGTGGGAGACCGAGACCAAAGAACTGTAGGTTGATGGATTTGTATCTTTCAGAGATTATGAGGATGACCCACCTAGAAACCACTCCTTGGTCTCAATGATCATGGCTGGGAGGGTGTTTGAAGGGCAGACTCCTATTTCTGTACTGAGAGCTGCCACTAGCCTTGGAATCATATCAAGCTGTTTTTATTTAAAAAAAAAAAAGAAAGAAAAAACCCCCACCATTTGGCTCTTAACGGTTCTTATGTTGATTAAGAACACTGACTTGGCTAAACGAACAAGGGGCCAGATTGTTGCTATGTCTCTTGAAGCCGGAAAGGCTTTTGATCAAGTTGAGTAGGAGTTTATGTTTGAGGTACTTTATAAAATGAAATTTGGCGATAAGCTTATGAACTGAATTTGAACTTTTACTCCAGGCTCACTGAATAGAAATGCCTTAGACTCTTTAAAAAGAGAGGAATCAAGACTATAGAAGGCTGGATCTGCACTCTGGGAAACTTGGGGTTGGAAACTTCCTGCCTTGGAAACTTAGTAGCTGTATTATACTGTTGTTCACTTATTTTTCAGCTGTGTCTAACTCTTTGTGACCTCATTTGGGATTTTACTGGAAGAGATACTAGCACAGTTTGCCATTTCTTTCTCCAGCTCATTTTACAGATGAGGAAACTAAGGCAAACAGGGTTAAGTGACTTGCCCAGGGTCACATAGCCAGGAAGTATCTGAGGCTGGATTTGAACTCATAAAGATGAGCCTTCCTGACTCAAGGCCCTGCACTCTATCCACAGCACCACCTATTTGCCCTTAGTAGCTGTGTGACTCTGGGCAAATCCCTCCCTTTCCTCATCTGCCTCAAAGATATAATAAAAGAACCTATCTCATTGTGTTATAAGGGTCAAACGAGATAAATGTAAGCAAAGCATTTTGTAAATTTTAAGGGTATAGAAATTTTGCTTTTGTTAATATGATGCTACTCCCATGTTGAAAAGGATATTTAAAAAAATACACCGTATGTGATAATATTTTTTAAATACAGTACAAAAGTTGTTTTTTTTTTAAATCTGATCTTGATAAGTGAATTGGAGCACTGGTGGTGGGTGGGCCTGTACTGTGTGCTAGGTCTTTCCAGCTTCCTGTACTTTCAACATAGGGTAGGTCTAAAAGGAAGTTAACTTCTGGGTTTATCCAATACTGAACAACCTGATGGTCCTCTGCCAGGCCGTGCTGTCTGGATCACAGCTGGCTATCTCATGAGTAATTGAAGAATCGCGGCAAATAACTTCAGAAGACTCCAACAGGCTAAAGGTTGAACTAGGAGGCCTGTAAGTATGGGTTCTTATCCCAGCTCCTCCTCTGACTTCTGGACGACCTTAGGCAAGTAATTTAATCTTAATATGCTTTTATGGGGATAATGATGCCTTTCATTCATTTACCTCCTGGGTATATATTTGTTTTTCAGTTGTTTTCAGTCATGTCCAACTCCTCGTGGGGGTTTTGTGGCAAAGATATTGGAGTGGTTTGACATTTCCTTCTCTGGTGCAATTTACAGAGGAGGAAACTGAGGCAAAAAGTGACTTGCCCAGGGTCACACAACTGGTAAGTATCTGAGGTTGGATTTGAACTCAGGAAGATGAGGCTTTCTGACTCCAGGTCTAGAACTTTATCCACTGTGCCATGTTGGTTGTGTATAAAACAACTGAATATGAGTTATTAATATCAAAGTTGGTGGAGTGTGGAATATACCTGATAAACTAATGCTAACTAATGAACCCAGGGACTTTGTAATTTTAGAGTAAAATGTATCCTTGAAGGTGGGAATGTTTCATTTTTATCTTTGTATTTCTGGAGTCTAACATAGCAACAGATGTATAATAGATACTTAAGAAGTGATTGTTGGATCAGCAGTGACTTTTTCCCCACTTATTGATGGTTGAGGCATATTTATGGTTGCTTTGAGAACTAAATAGTATTTGTAATGTAAAATGCTTAGCACAGTGCCTGGTATGTAGTAGGTGCTTAATAAATTCTTATTCCTTTCCTCCCCTTCCCCAGCTCTGTCTGGTCATTACTCTCTTTGTCTTCTTAATCAAAACAACTGTTATTCTTGGTTATAATTGTTACTGAGTTCTAATACTGTGCCAGGTTCAGCTTAGACATAGTCCATGACCCCAAAGCTTATAGCAAATAGAAAGAATTTTCACATTTTTTTTGGAGGGGGAGGGCAGGGCAATTGGGGTTAAGTGACTTGCCCAAGGTGACACAGCTCTTAAGTGTTGTGTCTGAGGTTAGATTTGAGCTGAGGTCCTCCTGACTCCAGAGCTGGTGCTCTATTCACTGCTTCACCTACCTGCCCCTAATGTTTTTTTTAGGGCCCCTTTTAGTCCTAATTTAGCTCCTTGATAGCAGGAAGACTTATGTGAAAACTATGATAGAGTGATTTAAGGTTTTTAAAGCTCATTTCTCTCAATAAGCCCACTAGGTTGGCAATGCAAGTATTATTATTATCCCTGTTTAACCAGTGAGGAAACTGAGAGCCACAGAGGTTGTCATGTGACCAAGATCACATGTAGAGAAGTATCAGAACCATTTATTTTTAAAAGTTAAAAAAAATTTTTACATGACATTTACAGATTATTCTTACTGTGAAAAAAGTTTTTTTTAACGTGTTTTGTTTTTTACATGACATTTACGGATTACTCTCACTTTGTGAGTCTCATAAAAAAGCAAAACAGTTAAATAAAACTTATAATAATCTCATCTGAAAGGGCATACAACATTGTACTTCTTTACACCCCCACACCTCTCTAGCTTTTAAAAATAATGATTGGAAATCTAATATCTCTGCTTCCCACTCCTACCCCATTGAAAAAAAAAGAAAAGAAAAAATCAAATTCCTTGTAACAAATATGCATGGTGATGCAAAACAAATTTCCTTCACGGGTACACACAAAAATACATATTGCATGCCCCTCCCCCATGTGTTATATATAGTATATGTATATGTGTATGTGTATGTATGTGTATGTGTATGCATATGTATATGTATATGTATATGTGTGTATGTGTATGTGTATGTGGTATGTATGAATGTCTGTCTGTCTGTCTCCTGTTTCCTAAATCCATCTCTTCTCTGTTATGGAGAGCATATGTCAATCCGATTTAATTGTAGTTCTTACAGCTTCCAAAGTGTTTGTCTTTATGGTGTGTTTGTTATTGTATAAATTGTTCTCTGGTTCTGCTTATTTCATTATTCTTCAGTTCATGAATGTCCTCAAAAGTGTTCATTTTTATATTAGTAATGTTATAATATAAATTGTTTTGGGTCTCTTCCCTCTGCAATGGTTTATTTGTCTTCTGATGTCTCTTTGAAATCCTCTATTTTGCCATGTTTTGCACCACAATAGTACTCCATTACATTCATATTTCACAACTTTATCCAGTTATTCCTTAGTTTATGGGCTTCCCCTTTGCTGATATATATGTGTGTGTATATATATATATGTGTGTGTATATATACGTATATATGTATGTGTATATGTGTATATATATATATTTATATATATTATTTTATTTTATTTTATTTTTGGAGTTGCAGATCCAGGTATTAAAAATACATGCATAGGGGCAGTGAGTATAGCACCGACCCTGAAGTCAGGAGGACCCGAGTTCAAATCCGATCTTAGACACTTGACACTTAACTAGCTGTGTGACCTTGGGCAAATTACTTAGTCTTGCCTTCCCCCTCAAAAAAAAAATACATGTATAGCTAACGGTTACATGGAGACTTTAAGAGTTGCAAAGTACTTGAAAGAGATTATTTCATTTGACCCTCATAGTAATTCTGTGAGGTAAGCATTATCATTAACTGCAATGTACAGATGTAGGGAGGTTGAATGACTTCCCCAAGGTTACACAGCTAGTCTCCAGAAACAGTTTTTGAACTCAGGTCTTCTGACTCTGATTCACTACTTTTTCCACTATGCTGTATTGGAAAAAACCCAGTGAAGGTCAGAAAATTGAGGCTGTCTTTGCCAACTCAATAATTTGATTTATCTTTTCACTTCCTTAGTTAACTATTTGTTTGGGTTAATTGAAGCCTTCTTGGTGTTGTCTTGGGGGCAAAGTGAATACAGTTTCACAAGCTTATGTGAACTGTCCAGTGTTGTTGGTTTGCTATAAGGGGTATCACCCACTTTGATCCAGCAATACCATTACTAGGTTTGTATCCCAAAGAGATTTAAAATAAAAAAGGAAAAGGAACTATTTGTACAAAAAATTTTATAGCAGCTCTTTTTGTGGTGGCAAAATATTGGAAATCGAGAGACTGTTAAACAGTTGGGGATTGACTAAACAAGCTGTGGTATATGATTGTAATGGAACATCATTGTGCTATAAGAAATGACAAAAAGGATGATTTCAGAAAAACCTGGAAAGAATTATATGAACTGATGCTGAATTGTATGTATGTTGTATTCTACTCACCAACTGATGGTGAGCAGAAACAGGAGAATGTTGTACATAATAACAATATTTTAAAATGAACAACTTTGAATGACTTAGTAACTCTCAGCAATACAAATGGTACAAGTCTCATGATAAAAAGACAACTTTCCAGAGAAAGAACTAAGGGTATCAGAATACAAACTGAAGCATAATATCTCTTCCTTCCTTCCTTCCTTCCTTCCTTCCTTCCTTCCTTCCTTCCTTCCTTCCTTCCTTCCTTCCTTCCTTCTTTCTTTCTTTCTTTCTTTCTTTCTTTCTTTCTTTCTTTCTTTCTTTCTTTCTTTCTTTCTTTCTTTCTTTCTTTCTTTCTTTCTTTCTTTCTTTCTTTCTTTCTCTCTCTCTCTCTTTTTTCCCTTCCTTCTTTTTTTTTGTTTAAGTTTTCTTCCACAAAATGAATAATATGGAAATGTGTTTTACATGATTGCACATGTATAACCCATATAAGAATGCTTACCTTTTCAGGGAGGGAGGGATAGACTTTGGAACTCAAAACTTAAAAGAAAAGAATTTTAAAAATTTTTATAAGTAATTGGGGAAAAATAAAATAATATTTTTTAAAAAGGAAAGGAGTCACCTTCAGTAAATGTTTTCACAGAATGGGACAGTCCCAATAATAGTCATAGGTTGCTAATGAAAGATTTAATGGCTATTCATTGTTGAGAGAGCAAGGTCCACTTTTAGCAGTAACTTTGGTATGTCTCCATAATAAGAAGGTTATGCACTTTGGATAGCTAGCTGCCAAGTGAATATAAACTCAGCTTTAATTATTTTGTTTCCCAGTCATTTCTTTATTCAGGCACTTGTGGAAAGGATTGTTCATTTGGTATCAGTTTCTTTAGCAACACCCATACAGAGATAGCAATGACTCTTGAATATTATCAACTTAGAAGGAGGCAAAGCACATTTATAAAATGGTAAACTTGGGAGCTTTCAAATCAAGCAGGACTGATTTCTAAGTTCAAAGGGTTAAAGGAGGAAAAACAAAACAAAACTGACAAAAACAAATGGGAAACATTTGGCAATTTGGCTGCTGTATTTGTTAGCTTTGGCTCCAAATGGAGGCTTCTGGTTGACTACTTTATGGAAAGGTTTGGACTGTTCTGGAAAGGCAGAATGGACCACCCCAGATTTCTATTATAATTTTGTCTTTGCCTAGCCCAGAATTGTTAGAACTAGCTCCCCCAGTTCTTTACCTTGAAGCATGTTGTTTCTGAAGGAAAGCTCAAGATTGCATATTATACAGAAAGCCCTTAAAATTAAGGTGCTCTTGAGGTGAGGCTTTCACGTAACATCATATTAGTAAGATCATTGTTCTAGGGCTGTTAGGCATCCCAAAGGCCATCTAGTCCAATCCCCCTTACAGATGAGGAAATCAAGGGTCAGGGAGGTTAATTGATTTGCTCATGGTCACACAGGTAGTGTCAGAGGTGAGATTTGAACCCTGGTCCTCAGAATTTAGAACCATTATTCTTTCCATTGTACCATAGAATCTCTGAACCCCTTTCTATGGGGTTCAAAACACAACTGTTCTCTTTTGAAGTTTGTTTTATAGTGAAAATAGCAGGATAGCAAAGTTCTAGGCTATAAACAAGTCCTCCGAGAAATACGATGTTCTTGAATTGAGTTATCATTTGATTTCCCTATTGTCTTAAAAACTAGTGGGAGGCAAGGAACCTGTTGTGTAAGTTTTTACAGGCAACCTCCAGAAGGAGAGCTGAATTTTCCTCTCACCATTCTATTTCTTCATTCACTGTTAAGTGGGAATGATAATATTAGATTCACCTAACTCACTGGGGCTTTGTAAGAACAAATACAAAACATACTGGGGGAAAAAAGCTGAAGTGTTTACAACAAGAACATTTTCTTATCCTCTTGTACTCTGACCAAGGGCATTTATAAAAACAGGATGGTGAACCTAACTTGTTTAGTCCAAGCCTAGAAGGTTTTAGCCTTGGTTGATGCCTGTGTTACTTGTTCTTCTAATTGCGATAAAAGACTTGTTTATTTCTCCAGTCTGTGCACAGTGTGGGATTTCAGTGGATGGGTAGGAGATGGAAGGGGAGGGGGTGGATATTGGTTTCTGTTTTATGTGGGAATCTTGATTCTTGTCTTTTTCATTTTTAGATAGTTTACCTTTAGGTCAGGTTGGCTTTTGAAGTCTATTGTATTCTTGTAGTAGTCCAAATATCTTGGGTCCAGCTTATAGTAGAATAATACATAAAATACACATTATACAGAGAATGTAGAGCTGGAATTGTTGAGGTTTAGGGGTGCTGGGTCCCCAAAATAGTGACATGCAGGTCCTGCCTGAATGAATTCATGACCCAAGCCTTCTTGAAGCCAAAGAAAGAAAAAGTTTATTAAAAATACGCCACATTGGCCAGACTTTTAAGGAATCTCAGCATTTGTAACGATAGTGCAAGTGGGCCAGATTGAATCTGAGCACTTTCATGGAAACTAGATGACTCTTACACACAGAAAGACTGTGGAAGGGATCTAGGAGTGGCCAAGTAGTCTGGGGTGACTGGAGGAGGGGTTTATGGAAGATCTTGATGGCAATGGGGTCTAGATAGGATCAAGGGTAGGAAGTAGCTGGATGTGATCCAGGGTAACAGAGAATGGAGGGAGATTGTGTGTAGACTACAATGAAAGGCCAGTTAATAGCCTCAGGTGAATACTTACAAGAAGGTGAATACTTACAGAGGTGAATACTTGCAATACTTACAAGAAAAGGCCAGTTGAGAGGATTACTGGAATGGATAAGAGCCTCAGATCAATGACAGGGACTTGACTATGTGGGAAAGTTCAGGGAGAGTTCAGGAGAGTTTACAGAGCCTGTACTTCATCAAAATGGACTTTAGAGTGCATCTAACGATATTGGTATTGAGGAACACACTGGAATGAGGCTTCAATATCATTATCTGATAGCATTAGAAGAATTACCCCAATTGGAGGCACATGTTTGTAATTTCAGCTTTTAGGGAAGTAGCTGAATCTGAAGAGATCAAGAGTTCTAAGTTAGAGTGAGCTATCCTAATCAGGTACCCATATTAAGTTCAACATCAATATGGTGAAACTTTGAGATTGGGAGGTGGGAATATTGGAGATGGGACTAGTTCCCTAAGGAGGAGCAAACCAGCCCAGTTTGGAAATAGAGCAGGTCAATGATCCTATACTGATGAGTAGTGGGATCAGGCCCATGAGTATCTCTTGCATTTCCAGCTTGGGCAAGATGGAGAGATTAAATCTTAAAAAAAAAAAAAAAAGAGAAAAGAAAAAAAAAAAGAATTGTCATCCCTAGAAGACCAAGAGGAAGATTAGCCAGTGTACTCAGGGGACCTGACTTGCCAGTATGAGTAGGAGTTGGGATAAGGACCCTCAGAGTCTATCTGGGTGCCTAAAACATTGATTATTTACCATGGGTCAGGCACTATGTTGGCATTCTACACTCCGGCTCTTCTCTAGGCTTTTACATTGGCTGCCCCCGTGTCTGAAATGCTTTTCCTTTTTACCTCTGTCTTTTAATTTTTCCAAAAATCAGTTCATCCCCATCTCCTATAGGAGGCCTTTCAAGGTCTCCCCAGTTACTAATGTCTTCTCCTCTGGGCTCACCTTCTATCCCATTTATTTCTTTTCTATATTATTATTATATTATATCTTCTATTCCATCTATCTACTCAGCATCTATCCTTAAATGTGCCTAGTTATTGACATGTTTTCTCCCCCATCAGAATGAAGCTCGTTGAAGGTAGGGACTTTTTTTTGCCTCTCTTTATATCCTCAGTACTTAGCATAGTGTTTGGTACATAATATGCTTATTGAAATACGAATTTAATCTGATATTGTCAACTTACTGATGAAAAGATTGAGGCATCCTGGAGAGGCGGGAATGACTTGCCAAAGGTACTGTAAGCAGTAATTGGTAGAAAGGAGATTTAAACTCACATACTCTTACTGTAATTCAATTACATTTTCTACCACATAATGTTGCTTACTTCCATTATGAATAAGGGAAGAGAATAAACATTTATAATGTACACTATATGCCAGATACTGTGCTAAGTTCTTTGCAAATAGTATCTCTTTAGATCCTCATCACAAACCTATGAGGGATGTGCTGTTATTATCCCCACTTTACAGTTGTGGAAACTGAGGCAAAGAGAGGTTAAGTGACTTGCTGAGGGTCACACAGCTATTAAGTGTCTGAGACTGGATTTGAATTCAGGTCTTCCTGACTCAGCCTAATGATCTGTCCACTGTACCATTGCGGTCTAAGGGTGCTGGGAACCTTGAAATTCAAAGAAGCAGAGAGGGAGTCTGCCTTGAAAGAATTCAGCCCCTCAAGCCTTCTTTCAGTCCAAGTAGTGAGTGCATTGTAGCACCTGTAGAAGTCGGCCTAGTGAGTCTGTGCTATTTGTGATGCCAATACAAGCCGGCCAAATTCTTAAGGAATCTGCATATTTGGTGAGAATAAGATGGATATTTTTATACAGGTCTGGGGAGATCTGGAAAAGATGTAGGAGTGGCAAGTAGCCTGGGGTGGTCTGGTGGTAACAGAGAAAGGGGTCTAGATGGGATTAAGGAGTGTCAAATAAGCTGTTTGTAATTACTTAGTAGTAATCAAGGTGGGCTGGCATGGACCAGAGGCCTTGGGCTGAGGCACCAGTGCATCTGCACTATTGAAATGCATGGGAAAATTCTAAGACTGGGTGGCTTTCAAAGACATGGTATTTTCTTTTTGGGGGTTCAGATCCCATCCCCATCAGCACCACCTAGCTGTCTAAGGAAATATTGAATAGGGAATCAAAACTACTGAAGTCTCTTACATATTTAAATGTTTTTTATTCTGAACTTAAAACATAAAACAAGCATTTCCATAACAAAGTGGAATAGAAAAAAAGAGGATTGCACCTGAAACTATAGATCCATTATGTACAACTTGCTATTCCTTTCAAGTATACAGCAAAATTATTATGTAACTTTCTTTTTTCCCCTCCCCTCAAGATGGCTACCATTAGCCACACACATGCACATACACACATATATGTATGTATATATGTAAATTCTTTCTCTGGATGTGAAATCTTTTTTCTAACTTTTGTCACATTCATTCTCTGACCTGAAACAATTCCCTTCATCTCTGACTCAGTTTTTTCATCTGTAAAACAGGGATGTGAAAAATGCATCATCTATCCTATATGTATCCTTACTGATCATTGTGTAAGAGGCATATACATATATATATATATATATATATATGTACACACACACGTACATGTGGGTTGTTGGGTGTAAATTACTTGGGACTAGCAATAATTTTAAATTTGCTTTCATTTTGTGATAGTAATAGTGATGTGTATATACCTCTATTGACATAAGGCTGTCTTAGAACATCTGGCCTTGACCAAGTAAAACCAAACTGAGTTGGTTTCTCTTCCCTAATTAGTCCTTTCAGCATAGTACTGGAATATGTTCCTTTTACCCATTTCATTGCTCTCTTCCATTGTGTTTTACATTTTTTTTTTTGGTTTTTGAAAAGGATGAATATTATTTCAAGGAAATATGCAAAAGTTGTAGCTCTTAAAAAGTATACTTCAGGTGGGGCAGAGCCAAGATGGCAGCGTAGAAGCAGCAAAGTTCCACAGCTCCCACACAGCCACCTTAAATACCCAGAAAATATGATGCTAAACAAATTTTAGGGCTCCAAAACTCACAAAAATACAGAAAACACATCTCTGGCTGCAGGCAGCTCGGCAGGTGGGGCTCATCGCGGCAGGCTGGGAGCCGAGGCCAGCCCAGCCCCAAACTGTGGCCTGACCCGAGGGTGGTCGGGCAGAGCCACAGCTTGACACTGCAGGAGAGTGGATCAGTGACACCTGGCGCAATCTCCACATTTATCAAGACAGAAGAAATAAGGCTAAGAGAAAGGTCAGTGAAATTCAAGCTAAATTTTTGGGGGAAAAAAGCTGTCTGTCTTGTCTGTCAATTACTCTCATTGAATTTGGCTTAGGGAAGAAATGGCATAAACTCTAAACTGGGCATCATGCCACACAGGAGAGTAGGGGGCATGGGGATGAGAGGTGGGATGACAGAGTGGAGGGCAGGGTCTGGGGGAGGGTTGCTGGAAGCACACACTTCAGTAAAGGGACAGGGACAGAGTAGAGAATA
>CM053593.1:250555056-250578631 GCA_028646575.1 Pseudocheirus occidentalis | reverse complement strand
AATCAAAAGAATCTAAAATTTAAAGCTCTACAATCAAATATTAAAAAACAAAACAAAACATATATATATGTATAAAATAATTATTATTATTAACTACATTTAACTTGGAATTAAGATATACAGAGACTGGGGTAGGGAGACCCTCCCTGCCCTACCAGAAAGTTAGACTGGCATTGGAGGAGGGCATAAAAGAGAGCAGAATGGGGGAGGGGCTTTACAGTGGGATCACTGTTTTGGGGTTGGGGGTAAGGGAAAGACTGGGAGAAAATTTGAAACTCAAAATCTCATGGAAAGGAATGATGTAAACAAGAAAATTTTTAAAAAATTTTAAAAAGTATACTTCAATGACTATCAGAGAGATATTACAACTGATATTGGTATTGAAAGTCAAGCATTTCAATAATCATTCAAATCCACAATGAAAAAAGATCAGTCACACAAAGACACACAAAAGTCACACAAAGACACACAAAATCACACAAAGGTAAGTATGGTTGAACATGAAAAAAACCAATGCCTATGAACCAGTAATTGATGCAAAACAGCTTAACTGATCCTTGGAAAATAAGCAAAGACCTACAGAGGTACCTGGTAGTTGGAGGTGGTATAACCAAATGCTCTGTGGCAGAAGTGTCACACTCCCTGGAAAATTCCTGATGATAGGAAATGTTTAACAAAAACAACATAATTGCATAATACAACTGGATGATATTCTAGATGATATTAACTTGTGGTTTTCTAAGTCCATCCAGGCCAGTCAGTTTGACACTACTAATCTAAAATGTGGTTTGAGAGTGAAAGAACAGCAAGAAAACTAGTGAAAAAAGAAAGAAATTGCTAACCGTTGCTATGAAGAAAATAAAGCTTGTTATAGAAAAGACAATACAAAGACTGGAGTACTGGTGATTGGAAATAGGTTCTTTTTACTACAAAATTTACTTTTCCATTCAAAACTATACCAAAACTATTGTCAGAAGAAGTCTAAGGGAGCCTGTAAGAACTGGAAATCTTTACCAGACTGTAAAGTATCTCCCCAAAGGTTCTGAAGGGGATTTAAAAAAATTTCTAGTGGATTTGGAAGTCTTGTTTCCAGGTAGGGAATAATTAACTCTGATAAATGTACTGACATCGTGGGAGACAGAATTTTTCTGGAATTGGAAAAATTCCCAAATGAAGATGGAATATTATATCAGTGGTGCTACATGTCATGAAAAATTAAAAAATTTGCACAAGAGATAAAGAAACACATGCTTTAATGACCTGAGAACTCACCAGATTTAAATCCCATTGAAAAGCTATGGACAGATAGCTAGGTGGTGTAGTGAATAGAGTACTGGCTCTAGAGCCCTCTCCCTCTCCCTTTCTCTTCCTCTGAATTCAAATCTGGCCTCAGACATTAATACAAAAACTAGTCATGTGACTTTGGGCAATTCACTTAACCCCAATTGCCCTACCTTCCCCCCTCCAAAAAAGAAAAAAAAGCAAAAAAAAGCTATGGACTATGATCAAGGCATATAGGGGCACATGTGTCAGTCTTTTCTCTGACACATATGGGCCATGTGGCCCTGGGCAAGTTACTTAATTTCTCAGGGTGCAAGACAACTCTCTAAGACTGTTTCATAGTCTTAGACACAACAGTAAAACAACTGGAAAAACAAATGTTAACTGGCATTGACAGAGTTTCTTCATCAGGGTGTTCCCTATACCAATGAAATCATAGGGCCTGTTGCCTATCCTTATATTAACATTACTCAAAGGATCTATGATTTGGGAATTCCATTCATTAGCACAAACCCTAACTTCTTCCCTTCCACCAAAATATATCACAACTTTTAGCAGAAACACATGTGGAGTTTCCTGAGACACATAAAAGTCACACAACTGGGATATGTGAGAGGTACTGCTTGAACTTAAGTCTTCCTGCCCCCTAGAACTCCACCTTATCCTCTACAATGAAATGTGGGAGGCAGCCGATGCTGTGTGAAGAGCTCTGAATCTGGAGTCAGAAGACTCCCTGGGTGATCTGGGCAAGTCACTTCCCATTTTGAGGCCTCAATTTTCTTTATCAGTAAAATGAGATGGTTGGACTGGATGACCCATCAGGTCTCTTCCAGCATTAAACTCATTATCTTTAGTAGTGGAGCTAGGATTCAAACTCGTGACCTTTGTGGATCCAATGTTCTTTTTATTATTGTGTCAGAGTTACCTTTGAGGAGGAAGAAGCGCATAGAAGATGGCTCCCAATGGACCATAAGCTTAGGAGGAAATAGAAAGCTTAGGAGGAAACACGGAAAAATCTATGTAAAGTGATGGAAAATGAAAGCATCAGAATAAAACTGTATATACATTAACTAAAACTATATTAGAAAAAAAGAAAGAAAAAGACAAACGTGATAATGGGAGCTTTGGAGGAAGGTGACTGCTACATCTTACTGTTTGTCATAGACAAGGAGAGAAAAGCCAAGAATGGTGTCAAAGATTTATTAAAAGAAGGACATCCTTTTGAACAGAATTCTTTTTCTCCCAAATAATATTTTCCCAAATAAATCTATGATTTTATACAATATTTTATTCTGGGGCATGTCATTTTTTTCTTATTCAATATTAACCTTCCTTCCTTCCTTCCTTCCTTCCTTCCTTTTCCTCCATTTAAAAAATTTTCTCAAATTTATTTATTTATTTACTTTTAGTTTACAAGAATCAGTTGCAGAGTCCCTTGAGTTTCAAATTTTCTCCCCTCCTTCTTCCTTCCCACCCATGGCGCCATGCAGTCAAGTACAGAATCTGCAAATACTTTCACATCGGACACTAGTCTGGTTGTACAGGATTGTAACCAATGGAGTGAACAATGGGAAAAAGGAAACAAAACCAAACATGGTTTTTCCTCCATTTTTAATAGTGCATGATTAATCTTTCATGATTCAAAGTAGTCTTCCTCAATATACTAGTTGATCTGTCAAGGCAAACTTCTTCCTGGGTTCTTAAAAGACCTTTTCTTTGACATCAAAGTGCCAGAAATGGATGAGTATGTCTGTTGGTGAATCAACATTGAATTTGTCTTTGATGGTAGCCTTTGGCTACTCTATATGAGAGTTAGTCAACAAGCATTTAGTAAATGTTTACTATGTGATAGGCATGGGGTGCTAAGCACAGGGGATAACAAATTCAAGCAAAAAGAAAGTTCCTGCCCTCAAGTATGTTACATTCTAATGGAGGAAGACAACACAAAAATGGTGTAATAGAGAAGCATGATGGTGAGCCCTGGAGAACGAAGGAAGGCTGGTCAGGGCCCTTCCCTACAGTGGAAGTTTTGAGAAGAACCCACCAATAGGAGAAGGGGGATGTAGAAGTAAAGGGAGAAAAAAACTGAATTATGGAGAAGCCCAGAGATTGAGGGATGATTGATTCTAACCTTCCTCAAAATAAAAGTTCAGGGAAGAACTCATCAATTGGAAAAGGGGCCTACTGGGGAGGAGAGAGGTGGAAGCTGATATATTGTGGTAAAGTCCAGAGAATGTGCACTTTTGTTTGCCAGTGGTTTCAGGCAATTTGCTTATATGATTTCCTGACATATGGAATAAAGGATCTTATTTCTTCATGTTTTTCTGGGAGGCTGATACTTCTATTGTTTTGTTAACCTTTCTCTCCAAAGCCAATTGCCTCGATCTATACTATAGATATATTTCAAATGTTCTTCCAATTTTGTTCATTTTTGGTCATGCTCTGATATTTGTTGTCCCATTTCCACATTTTTCAAGTTGCACCTCTTTTACTTTCTTTTTCTGTGTTCAATGCTCTATTAAGTTTTACACTCTGTTCCAAATCATTAATTCTCTTGTTTGAAATTTTTTAATTCTTGAGAGCTCTGATTTTCTTTCTTGTACCTTCTCTTTTTTCCATTAAGTTTCTTGAACACTAAATTCTGGGGTTTCATGCAGTAGTTCCATTCTAATTTTTAAGGTTTTATTTTTATTAGGGCCTCTCTTTTTTGGGGGGGTTTATTAATTTATTCAATCTTTTTGCTGACTTTCATTTGAGGATTTCTTTTTTCCCCTTTCTTTCCTTCCTCTTTCTTTATTCCTTCCTCCTTTCCTTCCTTCCTTCCCTCCTTCCTTCCTTCCTTCCTTCCTTCCTTCCTTCCTTTCTTTCTTTCTTTCTTTCTTTCTTTCTTTCTTTCTTTCTTTCTTTCTTTCTTTCTTTCTTTCTTTCTTTCTTTCTTCTGAGGTGAGCTAGAGGAACTGGTCTTATTTGTGATACAACCATCTCACTAGAAGTTTAATTAGCTTTTTAAGGTTAAAAAATTCTATTTTATAGTTTACTGGTTCAATTGGAATTTAGAGTATACTAAATGAATAAAGATCCTCACAAATTCCATTGGTCAAGCAGGAAGAGGCAGTTCAGTCTCTACCTAGTAGTAACATGGAACTCACCATATGACCACACAGAAAAATAAGCTGTTAATTCTCATTGATCTCTACTTTGTCCTGGCATGAGACAAAATTCCTTATGAAGGATGTGGTCAAGTGAAGCAGCCATACAGATATTTCCTATAAAATAAAAATGAAAAACAAACAAGGTAAATGACTTTAAAAGAATAAAACAATCTATATCTACATGAATCTACAGATTCAATGTGTAAAGTTCCTAAAGATCACATCACATCCCCTTCTTCCCACAAAAGAAACTACTAAATTACAAACCAACTTCTGATCCTTCTTCCTGTAACCCAGTAAGTCCATACATTAGGTTAGAGAGCAATCCAATCTGAAGGAGTTGTATGTTTCACAGTCTGAAGCTATATGGGCTGTTACTTACAGCCATTAATCTCCTGTCTACTCAAGTTGTATTTATTTATTGAGAATTTTGCAGCCTGGGATCAATCTCACTGGATACCCATCTCATTGGTGAGAGTCACCAGGGGACAATAGGGAGTATTACTATAGCAGATCTTAGTACAATACAAACAGCACAAAGTAGAGAGAGAAAAATGACCCTGCTTGAATTCACTAATGAATAGATGATTCACATATAGTTCTATGTTTGTCTTGGAAAATGTAACCAAGCAATCTCCTTTACTTTGAGGTAAATTACTTCACTGGTATTATTGAATTTTCTTCTTCTCAAAATGATTTTTAAGGGATATGAGAGTAGTTTTCCTGAAGATGTACATAGGATTAAATTTATGATAATAATATTTATTGATAACAATACATTAATAATATTAATACCATTTTTCTCTTAGTCTTATCTATTTTAATGGAGTTCAGCTAGAATTAATCATGGGACAAGTCACTATTCTGCTATTATTCTTTTATAATTAATCCTCTAAAGATATTGCAAAAATAAAGATATTGCACTAAATAATTTTCTTTATCATAGTTGAGTAAAAATATTAGGATGTAACATTATCCTCTATAGGTTTACTGAAAGCATCCTTGGTACTATTCTAGTAGCAGACAGGACACCAAAGTTTGTATGCATTTTATCTTATTCTCACATGATTTTGATCTCTTCTGATAGTTCTCTATATTTTGAAAGCTTTTTATTCAATGTAGTTTGGAGATTATGAGTATTTGGAATGACAACATGTATTATAATATATTATTATTATTGGACATGTGAGTTTTTCCAGAATAATAATAATATTAATAGTGACATAATAATGAAACTTTCATCATAGCATTGAATACACGGTACCTTGATTCTTATAGGAAACATGATTATCATTATCATTTTACAGGTAAGTAAACTGAGGCTCAACGAGATTTAAACAACTTGCCCACAGTTGCCTACCTATTATAATAAGATACAGAACCAAATCTCAAACCTAAGACTTTTACATTTAGGTCTATTTCTGGGTTCACCAACCCTTTTAACCTCCAGTCTACATCAGAGTTTGCAACCCTTTTAAATAAATTTAAAACCCTTTTAAAGCCCTTTAAAAAACTATTTTAAATGCCAAAAAAATTTCAAGATATGAAATGATATTTGTATTATTAGTGTACAGTAATTGAGAAAACACATAATGACAAAGCTATTATGAAATTCAGTAACTTTTAAATGAATTTGTTTTGTGAATTCCAAATATGTCTCCTTTGAAAAACAGTACATTTTTATATATTCTATGGTAGTTAAAGATCAATATGACAATAATGACAGCTAATATTTATGCAGTGCTTCGAAGGTTTGCAAATTGCTATATGTGTGTTACCTCAATGGATCTTCCCATTAATAGAGAGAGGATCAACACTGTGAAGCAGATACTACTTTGTTTGAATATAGCATCCCAGATTCTCTTGCAAGAACTCTATCCCTCATTATTGGGAACCAGAACACCACATCATGACATCTGTGAGGTCATCTGCTGCTTGTAGGCTAAGGAACCAGACTTAAATAGCATCCCTGCCAACACCGGTCACCAAATGTATTTCCCTGACAAAAAGATACCAACTTGGGAACAGAGACAGCTTCTTTCCTCTTTCCTCTTCTAACCATATTTTCTTTTTCACAGTCTGACTTCCCCAGCAGTGGGCACTGACCTCATGCCTACACACTCCCTCATAAGGGTCCTCTTGGATTCAAAAGAATAAAAGAATTGGATTTGAGTTCCTATAAGATTCTCTCTGATTTTAAGCCCTTTGGGCGTGAGGTACAGATTTCAGTTCCTCACTGAATTAATTCCAGGGAGGACGTTGGTGGCTAGAGGGAGGAAGTAAGAGGAATTCTTCAAAAGAATTAGAAAAGATGAAAATCTTGTAATCAATAATGCATGTAGTTTTCTCTCTGTAACTTAATCCAGTGGGGCTACAGGGCAATCAGGGTGAGCAGTTAAATTCATGGCCATGTAGGGAGGGAGATCTTGGCCAAGGACACTGAGACAAATGCTGAATGACAAACAGTGCCCCAGGGAGCTTTTAATGTCCCTACAAGATAGATTGGGTCTGGGGTTGAAGGTCTTTTCCAAGAGGGCTCCAAATACGAAGGAGAGGAAAAGGGAGAGAACGAAGGAAAGCAAAGGGGGAAAACCAAGCAACATTAACTGATCTCTTGGATTTCATATGTCCTGAGTATTCCTAGGTCTGAAGCTTCCTCTGGATGATGGCCAGCCCTTGATCATTCATAGTTTTTAATAGCACTAAGTAATTACAATTTGCCCCTTCCTTGGGACTTGGAATCAGGAAAATCTGTGTTCAAATCCTGCCTCTGACAATTACTAGGCATGTGAGTCTGGATAAGTCACTTAACCATTCTCTCTCTCTCTGCCTCAGTTCCCTCATCTGTAAACTGGGAATAATAATAGTATCTACCTTCTTGGGTTGTTGTGAGAATAAACATTTTTCAGGCCTTAAGGGTCCTAGCCATGGTTGCTATTACCTTCCTATCCCTTCCCATGAATTGACTTTCTTTCGGAGTACAAGGCATTAAATCATTGTTAATGGGAGACCAACATGGTTGTGTTAGAGCAGTGCTACACTTGATTTGTAGAAGACCTGGGTTAAGATCTTGGCTCTGGCATTTACCACCTGTTGTGTGTTGGGGCAGCCTCTTCAATCTCTCTGGACTTCAGCTTTCTCATCTGTAAAATAGGAGGATTGTACTAGATGAACTCTGATATTCCTTCCAGTTCTAAGCTCCTATGAGTCTATATACTCCTAAGGGGACTTCTTCAATCCACTGAAAACTAAGCAAAAAAATAATCCAGACTGTTTCGTATTTGTTTTCACTGAGATTTAGAATTTGTAAAGTGATATTTTGGTTTTGGGATAAGGTACAGACTCTTTTTTTCTCTTTATTTTCAATCATTTCTCTCAAGTTCTTCATGAGTCTTTCATTTGCTTAGCCTTGTGAATATACACATGGATTGTGGCAACACTCAAAGGTACAGGTAGCTGCTTTAATCCACATCTGCCAAAGAGCAGTATGGGGCAAGTAGATGGTTTGTGGGTAGAGTCCTGGGCCTGGAGTCAGGAATACTCAATTTCCTGAGTTCAAATCTCGTCACAGACACTTGCAAGCTGTGTGACCCTGACCAAGTCACTTAACTCTGTTTGCCTCAGTTTCCACATCTGTAAAATAAGTGGAATAAGGAAATAGCAAACCACTCCAGTATCTTTGCCAAGAAAACCCTAAATGGTGTCATGAAGACCCATTGGACATGACTGAATAACATCAAGGTAAAGAACATAAAGATGGATCATCTGGACAGTCAAATAAGAATTCTTACTAACTAAGCAATCTCATAAGTGTTCCCCCCCCCCCCTCCATCCCGGTTAAAGTTCTTATTCATTATTTTCTGAGGGACTTTGTCCCAAACTGTGTGTAATGGGTATTTTAAGGACATAATCAAAACCAACTTAACTAAAACAATTTAAAACATTATTTCCTTTAAAAAAGGCCTTATTTCAATTTATCTTTATTTCAGCTGTTCCAATTATGGCATTAAATATTTTGCCTTGAAAAAGAGCAAATTGACTTACCTTTTTATCTTGTTTGATATCTTTATTTACCCTTACACTTTCCTCAGTAGAATGTAATCTCTAAGGACAGGTACTGCTTCATTTCGGTATTCCTAGCACCTAACTTAACATAGTAGTTCGCACATAATTGGGGTAAATAAATACTTAGTTGAATTGGATTGTGATTTTTTTCATGTTTTCTAATAAATCTTTCATAGACCATCTGCCTGATCATTCAACTAATGATCATTCAGTCAAACATTTATTAAATACCTACTATGTGCCAGAAAATATGCTAGGTGCTGGGCTTGCAAAGACAAAAATGAAATACTAAAGCAAAAGTGAAAGAGTTCCTGCCCTCACAAAACTTACATTCCACTAATGTCGGAAGAGGGATAGAAAAGGCTTCTGAAATTGAAGATGATATAAAGTAAATTTCACTAAATGGCCTCCAATTAAAGGTACAAATGTGCATCCAACTGTCATTCTATTTCTCTATTCATCTATCTTTTAACACCAATTTTAGCACTCTATCCACTGAAATGGAAAGGTTTAAAAATATTAAATAAGTATACTTTTTCAGGCACTGTAATGATAATGGGAATTTGAGGATCTTCCCTCCCCCCTAATAGACCAAATATAATCACATGGAGCTTGCGGGAGGAGGGAGGTGGGAGGACCTTGCTGAAGGGTGGAGCAGAGCCCACAGGAAACTGGGGGTCAGAGCAGTTAGTGCTGGAGGGAAGAGAGGATGCACCCAAGGAGACAGCTAGGCTTGTGAGTGTTTGTGAGGGAAGGGTAAAGGATGGTATGGCTCCCTGCTATGCTATAGTGTATTGACTTCTTTGTTACTAGGGTGAGTACAGTTTTCTGTTGTTGGGATTTGGCTCTCTGAATAAATGTTTTGCTTTTGTCTTACATATAGAGAGTCTGTTATATTTTGCAATTGAGAACTATGCCAGCATATTCGTAGTCGCCATTGGCACTGTGAGTATTGCATTGGCACTATAGGCACCTCAGAAATATTACTATAGCAGTCTTAACATGATTATTTTAAATTACAAAATCACAACCAAATAGTCAGTGCAGTGGATAGGACAGGGATAGTGGAGTCAGGAAGTTAGGAATACCTGAGTTCCAGCCCTGCCTTAAACACCAACTAGCTATGTGATCTTCATCAAAGCATTTAGCCTCTGTCTGCCTCAGTTTCCTCCTCTGTAAAATGGGGATAATAACATCTACTTCATAAGATCACTTTGAGGACCAAATGAGGTAATATTTGTAAAGCATTTTGCAAACTTTAAAGCCTTGTATAAGCGCTAGTTGTGATGATGATGATGGTGATGATGACAACCATGAGAACAACAGCATCAATGACTTTGACGACAATGACAACAATGATTATGGAGAGAAGGCTATCTGCACCAATGCCTCTTGGCTTCCAATGATCACCTTTTATGGTTAACTGACACAGAACAGAGATGTAAGGTTAAGGTCACGAGCCAGATACAATTATTCATTTTTCCTTCAGTACTTCAGCGAGGTCACTTTGAAGCCTTTGGTCACACTTTAGCATTCCTCTTAACAATAACACACACACATGTGTATGTGTATCTCTCTCTCTCTGTATGCATGCATGTGCATGCATTGTGCACACACACAAGCACGCACAACATATGCAAATACATGTATGTGTGCATGAGTGCAGATATGTACATGTCTATGCACACGTATGTACACACACGTACATTGCAGAATTCTCCAAAGTCAGACTTGCATCAAGTTACTACTAATTGTAATTAGGTTCCAGAAAGCTCAGTTCCCGGCGCTGAGCACTGCCCTCCGAACTGCCTTTCACCAAACTCATTTCCAGCAACAACCCTTTCAGCCAGTCTGCCTAAGTATTATCTCCGTGATATAGACGAGGAAGCTGGGCTTTTGAGAGACTAATGATCTTATTCTCAGCTACATGCGTCTAGCCAGAACAAGAACCGGTCTGAGGCATTCTGATCCAAAGCCGAGCCTCTTTCCTCTGCATGGTGCCGCCTCCCCTGACAACATCCCACAATACAAAAAGATACTTTACAGTCGTCCCAACGCAAGAGTCTTTCATCAATATTTTATTTTAAAGCCTCAACCATACGGAGGTCTGAGATTTCTGCTTTGAGTATTACCAAGCATAAAAATGCATTCCAAATTTCCTCGTCTCTTCTATCCAAAAAGGAATCCAGAAACATATTTCAGAACCATTAGAAGACACATAAAACTGAAGAAGCATCATGACCATAAAAGGAAAATTATTTTCACATCTCAAAGGAGTAGAAGAAGCACGAAAACAGCGTTGGAACAGAAGGAGACAGAGCATTGGGAATCAGAGACTGTGGTTCTAATCCCAACATGCTAGTGTCCTTTCTTTTGTTGTTTCTGTGTCTTGTAGCATATATACATATACCCTCCTATATATATATTATATACTTATAATATATATTGTATATATATATATATATATACACACATTCTATATCTTTTTGTTTTACCTTGTTTCTGCTATAAGACAGGCTCCTTTCTTGATCATTCACGTGCTCAACAATATCTTTGATACTCTTTCTTACATGCAAATCATTTGTAACAAATACATTAATTTACATTGCCTGCTTATGCTTACAATACGTATTTCCCTTGAGTTATTAATGATTAAAAATTTTTAATTGTGGTACTCTGTAATTCATAGTCATGCAGTAATTCCCAGAGCAAGCCTGATGCCAAAGTTTGTAGCAACATTATTGACCTGATCAGCCACAGTCCAACGCATTGAAACTTGACTTTAGCATGGTAATGTCATTTTGGTCTTCTTTGAGAACAAAGGAAAACAATCAACCAATATTTGGACTTAGGGGACCTATCAGCATTTATTGAGTACCTATTCTAATATAGGATAATGGAAATTCCTGTACAATGATTTGGAGTGCTTTTAGTGATTCCAAACTTCTTGCATGCAAAGCACCCACCTTTTAATTTACTGGACACTATAGAAAAAAACCAACTAACAACCAAAATGTGATTTATTTTTATTTTAACTTATAAATGGAGTGTAGACACTACATTTGTCATGAAAGGGCAGGAATGCTGTACTTATGATTTTAGTCCAGCGTAGTCTCAAAGACTACAATAATTCTTCCTTTAAAATAACAATTGTTATTTTCAAAGTTTAGCAAATGTCACAAGAAACTAAGATCCAACGGGAGTGATTTAAGAAGTTCTTTCCCCAGAGTACTCATGCAGGAGCACACAGATTGCCCTATGGTAAGAAGTTTCATGTCTAGATGAAAGGAAATCCAGTCCAAGAATGTGAAGAACGTCTTAGGCAAAGATCACAAAATGGGTATGATCTCGTTTCTCAAGTTCATTGTGAACTCTGGGCCTATGATAGAGTGGGTAGAACACTGGGTCCTGGAGTCTGGAGGACCTGAGTTCAAATCTGGTCTCAGATTTTTCTTAGCTGTGTGACGCTGAGTCATTTCACCTTGTTCGCCTCAGTTTCCTCGTTTGTAAAGTGAGCTGGAGAAGGAAATGGCGAACCACCGCAGTATCTGCCAAGAAAACCCCAACTGGGACCACAAAGAGTCAGATAAGGTTGAAATACTACCAAACAAAATAAAAGAGGTTGGACTAGATAATGTTGGAGGCTTCCTTCTAGCTCTGGATTCTTTAAATCCGAGATTTAGACATAGAGATAGCTATCTCTTCTACCTGTGAAAAAGGAGACCTCAAGCTTTTAGGAAGCTAGGGGGCACAGGACATAGAACTGGCCTTAAAACTGGGAAGACCAGAGTTCGCATCTTTCCTCAGACACTTGTGACTCTGGACAAGTCACAACTCTATTCAACTGTAAAATGGGGATCATCATACTATATACCTCCCAGGGCTGTTGATTAAATGAGATAATATCTGTAAAGTGCTGTAGACATCCTAGTTATTATTATTATTTCATGCTTTCCACCATTAACTTCATTTATTTATTTTATTTTAGCTTTTTGGAGAGGGAGGGCAGGGCAATTGGGGTTAAGTGACTTGCCTAAAGTCACATGGCTAATCAGTGGTAAGTGTCTGAAGTCAGATCTGAACTCAGGTCCTCTTGACTTCAGGGCTGGGGCTCTATTCACTGCGGCCACGTAACTGCCCCATAAACTTCATTTAGGGAGCAGACTTATTGTAGAAAGGCCTTTGTCTTTCTTCTATGGAGCATTTAAGTCATCTTGCCTTCTACTGTGTTTTTGAATCCAGTATATCCTGTCTCTAGGACCCCTCTTTACTTCCCCTTCCCACTGATACACGCAACTTTTATTCTGAGAACAGTAATCAAGCCAGTTACTATTAGTGCTGCTTCTGGAAAGGAGAGTGACCACTGAGGGCCCTCTAACTCCTCTACCATCCCTGTGGCTTCTGATAATAGGAATTCTAAACCTTTCTTTGTGCAATGAATGCTTTTGGCAGTCTAGCGAAGGTTTGAACCTCTTTAAACACATAAAATAACATGTATAGTATTACAAAAGAAACCAATTATATATTATTATGGATTAATACAACTACATAATATATAATTTATTATACATTATAATAATATACTATTATATTTTATACCATTTTATTATATATTAATAATATATTACATTATTATTATTGTTTTATATGTATAATATAATATAATGTAATGTAACCTAATATAATCTAATAGATATAATAAATATGATAAATAGGGGCAGAGCCAATATGGCTGTGTAGAAGCAGCAAAGTTTTGCAGCCACCACACAGCTACCTTAAATACGCAGAAAATATGACTCTAAACAAATTTGAGGGCTCCCAAACTCATAAAAATACAGGATACACATCTCTCACTGAAGGCAGCTGGGCAGGAGAGGCTCATTGTGGCAGCCTGAGAGCCGAGGCTGGCCCAGCCCGAAACTGCGGCCTGGACCCAGGGGGGTTGGGAGAAGCCCTTTGAGTCTACAGGAGGCTATGCCTTGCAAGTCTGTGCTTTGGTTCCTTTTTCTTTGCATTGTCAAGATGATCATAAATCACACCAAGGACTGTCATTTTGCCACTGCCAACATGGTTCCTGAATCCAAAGCACATTAGGAATTGTTGTCTTGTACCTGCTGGTCAATTGTCCCCTAATTTCAGTTTTAACTGAAGAGTTTTCAAGGTACAGTAAATAGATGGAGCTATTTTTGAATATAGAAAGGCCTAGGTTCATGTCTCACCTCTGAAACTTACTGGTTGTGTGACTCTGGGGATGTTGCTTGAGCTGTCATTGCTCTAAATAATGCTTTAATGCTGTATGTTGCAGACAGCATTGGCAGAAGGAGTTTCTTCATTGAGAATTCCCTTATACCAGAGAAATCTCAGGTTTCTTCAATTTTTGGCCCTGTGACTTTTCCAGGATGGAGGATAACTATAACCATCTGTTTATAGAGGAGAAGTCCATCATGAACTTCTTGATTCTGATGACTGCAGTATCATTCAAGGTACCAGCTGTTTCCTCTGGCATCTGGGGAGGGAAAAAAATGTTTCAACCTTCCCTTTTTGTGTCGTGTCCCTTTATTAGAGTGTAAGTTCAATGAGGGCAGGGATTGTCTCACTTTTGCATCAGTGCCTGGCACAAAGGGCACATTTAAATGCTTTATTTATCAGGGACTATACTAAGTACTAGGGAAACAAAGAAAGGTAAGAACATGGTCTCTGCCCTGTAGAAGCTCACCTAGTGGAGGAAACAACACAGAAAAAAACTAAGTATAAGCCACATATAAATAGAGAATGACCTGGAGGTAATCTGGGGGGAAACGAATTATCATTTTGAGGTTTAGGGATGAGAAAGTCCTCCTGAAAATGGTGAGATTTGAGTTTAAAGGAGTCCAGAGAAGTCAAGACCCCATTTCAAGGGAGTAGAACATCAGAGGCATAGGACCATCCGATGAAAATACAGAGTTGGGGGTTGGTGTTATATTTGAAGAATGGTACAAGAAACCCCCAGTGTCCCTGGATCATAGAATATATGTAAAAAAGATTGTCAATATAGGCAGGAATTATGTTGTAAAGGGCTGTGAGGTTCAAGCTGAGGATTTTATATTTAATGTTGGAGGAAATAGGGAACACTAGAGTCTGCTGAGTTGGGTGGTCGGGTGGGTGGGGGTGACGTGGTCAGAACTGTGCTTTAGGAAAATTACTTTGGCAGTTGAAATGGAGAATGGACTGGAGTGGGAAGAATCTTAAGTCATGGAGACCAATTAGGAAGCTATTTAAAGACTGGAGGAAACATGGGCATTTTTGCAAGCAGCAGGGAAGTAACCAATAGATAGGAAGATACTGGAGATAAGTGAGAGAATGTTGATGACAGGAGAAGAGATCTATTGGAGAAGACAGAATGAAATGGGGTCACTTTTTCACGGAGAATGGTATGCCCTGGCAAAGAGAAAGGACACTTCTTCATGGAAGATAGGACAGAAGAAGATGATGGAGAAAGATATCTATGTGATGTGAGATGAGAAGGAAGGGAGAAGAGAGAACTCTTTGAGAATCACCTCAATTTTTCCAGGGAAATATAAGGCAAAGTTTTCACCTGAGAGGGTTGGGAATGGGGTAGTTAATGGGTAGCTGTGGTTTGTGGAGGTTTAACAAAGGTATGAAAAGGTTTGGAAAAGCCGCTGTGATGACTGGGGTAGTAGGAGAGTGAATTGATTAGGGAGGTTTAAGTGGATTGCCTTGCTGTAATGAGGGCCCAGTTGAAGTTATGCAGAGTTGTAGTGAGCACAATTAGCATGGTTTTGTGATTTTTTTTCTCCAGCTCCTTTATATGAATAGGATCAAAGAAGGCAAGATGGTGGGAGTAACCATCTCTGACAGGTCAGATAATAACTTCCAAGCTCTTTCTTTTTATCTGTTTCTCTGTCTCTCTGACTCTCTCCCTCTCTATTCTTTTCCTTTGGGATGGAAAATTCTCTTGGTTTTTCTGAATTTAGCTTGAAGATAGAAGTAGTCAAAGTCCATGTTTGAGATATGGAGATTCCTTTTCTGCCTCAAGTCTCTCCCCATTCCAAATATATTCTCCCCATAATTGCCAAAATGATGTTTCTAAAATAAAGGCATCTTTTGTATATGCCTGATTCTCTGCACTTATATCCACTTACATCAGTGGTTCTCAACCCATGGGTCACAACCCCTTAGGTGGTCAAACGACCCTTTCACAGGGGTCACAGGGATCAACTAAGATCATTGAAAAACACATATTTCTGGTGGTCTTAGGAATCAAGACACAGCTCCTCTCTCTATCCGGCTCCAAGAAGGTCCGCCTGCATGCAGATACTCTGACATCTGAGTATTAAAGGGTCGTGGCATTAGGAAGGTAAAGAACCACTGACTTACGTAGTCACCAGCCTATCAAGCCCTCATCACTACCTGCTTAGAGTATTCTAAAACAGCTTTTTGGTTGGTCTCCTCCTTTCTTCCTTTAAAAAAATTTTTTTAGAGGCAATTGGGGTTAAGTGACTTGTCCAGTGTCACACAGCTAGTAAGTGTCTGACGTTAGATGTTCAGGTCCTCCTGACTCTAGGGCCAGTGCTCTATCCACTGCACCACCTAGTTGCTGGGTCTCCTTGTTCCAAACATTTCCTCATTCTAATCTACTTTCTTCTGGTCAAAGTAACAGTTGTTTTCAGTAACCAATGCAGGTATTAAGCTTCTTAGGAATGGGGTGATATAGCATGCCTATGACTTAGTAGTTAAGTCTTAAGGAGTTTCCTGAGTCACATAGAAGTCAAGCAACCATTGTCACACGACTAGTAAACGGAGATTTAAAACCAAGCCTTCCTAACTCAAAGCACAACCTTCGCTCCACTAGTTTTACTGTCTCTTAAGGTTCCCATTGCTCGAAATCTACTGAAGTTAAGATGAAAAAGTCCTGAATCTATAAGGTTTCTATATTCTAAGTGAGAATAGGCTTTAGGATTCATTTTTCCACATATCTTGTTTCTGTCAGATGAGGTCCAACAGTAGAACACAAAATTAAAAAAAATCTTATTTAAGACAAAACAGGGCTGGCATTTCATCGTTTGTTTGATTTATTCTGATATTTATTATAAGTGCACGTATATAAAATAAATCACATAGAAATTTGCTGTGTGCTTGAAAAAACCTCCTGTTCATATTGCCCAGGGATGAGACACAAAATGAGCTTGACCTTTTGCAACCTTGAATTAAAAGGCCAGAGGATACCTTTTTTTAGTAGCCTTGAGTTCTGAATTTAATTAAGTTTGGCTGGCACTCCTGTTAAATCTTCCTCTCTGATATTTCTTCGGTTCATCTCATCCTTTGCATTTCCACAGCCATAATCTTAGACCATGACCTGACCATATCATGACCAGATTACTGCAATTACTTGCTTGTTGGCTACCCTGTATGCAGTCTCTCCTCCCTCAAATAATCTATCATATAGAGAAACTTGATATATAGGATTCATTGCGGCAACATTTATAAATCAGCTGAATGGAATAGATAGCTTCTGAGAGCCCTTCTCGCCATGAATCTATGAACAATCAATACAGTAACAGTGTTGAGGATAATTAAAAATGGCAGTATTGCTATTCCTCTCTACTAGAACAGAGTCACAAGCTTTTACTAAGTAGCTTATATATATTTTATTTTATTTTGCTTTTTGGAGGGGGTAAAGTAGGGCAATTGGGGTTTAGTGACTTGCCCAAGGTCACATGGCTAGTTTTGTGTTAATTGTCTGAGGCCAGATTGAATTGAGGTCTTCCTGACTTCAGGGCCAGTGCTCTATTCACTGCCATCAAGCCACCCCCCAAGTAGCTTACATTTATGTAGCATTTCTGTAGGGTTTTAAACCTCTTCTTTTCAGTCTCCTTCCATTTATTTGCATGAGAAGAGACCAGACTCTTCTAAATGACATTGCACCCCTAGCTACTCTTTCCAAAACTGGCTGCATTTTCCTTCAAACTCCTCTCCTCTTGTATACATGTATTGGTTCTGGATGAGGTAGGGGATGAATATCCATTGCTCCCCAGTGCCACTTCCAAATCTCACTTTGCTCTCAACCCCTTTGTCTTTGAGGTTCATTCTATTTGAATTTATGACCCAATCAAATTCCTAGAGGAATTACCACTGCCCCTCCCCTGCAATTCTTCCCCCTTTCTCAAAGTGTTCAGTATCTGACTCACAGTCTTCTTCTCAACCCCAACTTCTGTTCTTATCCTATGGAACTTCAACATACAGGTTGATGTTCCTCAAACACCATTAGTCTCTCAATTCCTTAATCTCAACATGAGCTATTCTTCCATTTCATCTCAGTCACAGACAGGCACAGTAAGTGATCCACCTTGACGTTCAAAAACTCCAAAATTCCTTTATTAGATCATAACTTTATTCCATCTCTTTCTATACCCTGTCCTCTTAAAACTATTCATTGTCTTCACAAGGACCAGTGATTCTTCCACCCTCCAGTATTTACTTGAACTTTTACTCCTGCTTTTACCTCACTTTTATACTTTCTCAATATTCTTTTCCCCTACATTTACTATTTTATTTTCCCCCAGTTACATGTAAAAACAATTTTTAGCATTCTTTTGTAAAACTTTGAGCTTCAAATTCTCTCCCTTCCTCCTTCCCTCCACACCCCCCTCACTGAGAAGGCAAACAATTCCATATAGGTCATACATGTGTAATCATGCAAAACATATCCATAATAGTTATATTGTGGAAGAATACACAGACAAAAAAAACTCAAGAAAAATAAAGTTAAAAAAAGCATGCTTCTATATGCATTCAGACACCATCAGTCCTTTCTCTGGAGATGAATAGCATTTTTCATCATAAGTCCTTTGGAGATGTCTTGGGTCATTGTATTGCTGAAAATAGCTAAGTCATTCACAGCTGATCATCTTACAGTAATGCTGTTACTTTGTGCACAGTACCCTTCACTTTGCATTAGTTGGTTCAAGTCTTCCCAGGTTTTTCTGAGAGCATCCTGCTCATTGTTTCTTATAGTATAATAGTATTCCATCATAGTCACGTATCTCAACTTGTTCAGCCATTCCCCAATTGATGGACACCCCCTCAATTTCTAATTCTTTGCCCCCAGAAAAGAGCTGCTACAACTATTTTTGTACATATTTTTCTTTTTATCTCTTTGGGATACAGACCTAGTATACCTTCCCAATCTTGTCTTTATAGCCAAGCAGTTCTTCTCTTTCTCCCTAATTGATTTTCTATCCTAGATTTTTTTAAACTTGGGGTCCACAGCCCCTTGGGAAATAATTTTATTTCAATATAATTATTTTCTTTTGGAATTGCATGTATTTTATTTTATGCATTTAAAAACATTGTTCTGAAGAGTGATCTGTGAATTTCACCAGACTCCCAAAGGGGTCCATGACACAAATTTAAGAAACTTTGTTCTATTCCATTCTCCACAGAGGATTAAAAAAAAATCTCTTCTTTCTTTAAACCTCACATAACATACTCCCTCTCAACTGAGTACCTTGCCTCATACTTTTCCAAGTTAAAAAAAAGCCAATTCTCTGGAAGTTCTCTCTTCCCTTTCTCCTGTATCTCAAAACTCTTTGATGTTATTTCTCATTCTCTTCTTCCTTTCAGATGAAAAGGCAACCTTAAGGCCACTTCCTCTACATGTACCCTCGATTCCGTCCCCCTCCATCATTTTTAGTAAATTACACACTCAGTTTTCTTCTCTCTCTCTTTCTAACTTCTGCCTATCTACTGGTTGCTTTTTTGATGTTTACAAACTCATTTAAGATTTTTCCATCCTTAAAGACTACCATCCCTCAAAGCTGTTGTCCTGTATCTCTCCTCTCTTAGCCAATTTTCTAAACAAAAGCTGTTTACAAATTATTGTCTCCACTTTCTCTCTTTTTACTAACTTTTCTTTTCTACTCTTCGTAAAATGGCTTCTGACCTCATCCCTCAACTGAAATTGCTCTCCCTGAAGTTACTAGTGATGTCTTAGTTTCCAAATGTGACTTCCTTTCCTCAGTCCTCATCCTTCTTGTTTTTTTTTGTTTTTGTTTTTGGAGGGCAGTTGGGGTTAAGTGACTTGCCCAAGGTCACACAGCTAGTTTTTGTGTGTGTGCGTGTTAAGTGTCTGAGGTCAGATTCGAACTCAGGTACTCCTGACTCCAAGGCCGGTGCTCTATTCACTGCGCCACCTAGCTGCCCCAGTCCTCATCCTTCTTAATCTGTCTTCCTCCTCCCTCCTGGATCCTCTCTCTTCTATGAGTTTTCATGTTTCTACTCTCTTTTGGGCAGCTAAGTGGCACAGTGGGGCCTGAAGTCATCTTCCTGAGTTCAAATCTGTTCTCAGAAACTTGCTAGCTATGTGACCCTGGGTAATTTTATAGATGAGGAAACTGAAGTAAACATGGAAAAGTCACTTAACCATGTTTTACCTCAGTTTCCTCATCTATAAAATGAACTGGAAAAGGAAATGGCAAACCACTCCAATATCTTTGTCTAGAAAATCCCCAAAGGGGTCACAAAGAGTTGGGCCTGACGCAGCAGCGACAACTCTCTCTTGGTTCTCTTCCTCCCTGTTGACTGCCCCTTCTCAGTGTATTCTGCTGGATCCTCACTTCTATCAGACTCCTTAACTGTGGATGTAATCTGCCTAGACTTTTCTGAGCCCTTTTCTCCTCTTTTTCTACACTTTCTAACTTGGTGACCCCTCAACTCCCATGGGTTTAATTATTAACTCAATGCAGATGACTCCCCATTAGATATTTTGAACTGATTATACCATAGGCATCTCAAACTCAACTTGTCTAACATTGCACTCATTATCTCTTTCCCCTACCTCACAACTTTTTACAAACTGTTTTTTTTTAAATTTTATTTTTTGGAGGGGTGAAGGCAGGGCATTTGGGGTTAAGTGACTTGCCCAAGGTCACACAGCTAGTAAGTGTTAAGTGTCTGAGGCCCAATTTGACCTACATCCTCCTTACTCCAGGGCTGGTGTTCTATTCACTGCACCACCTAGCTCCCCCACCTCAAAATTTTTTTTCTTTCTGTTCTGGGCACCACCCTCCTTCCAGTTATTGAGGTTTATAAACTTTTGCATTGTCCTCTATTCTTTATTTTCCTGTTATCCTATTTATCTAATCACTTACCAAAGTTTGATGCTACTACCTCCACAACATTTCTCAACTCTGACTCTCTCAACTAACACAGCTGGTGTTCTACTTCAAGCCCTTATCTCTTCTTGCCTAGGTTATTTCGATGACCTCCTAACTGATCTTCCTGCCTCAAATCTGCCTCCATTCCAGAGAAGGCTATAATTACCTTGTAACTCATGGCACTTGTCTATGCCTCATCTGGGAGGGCGTACTCACCCTCCCTTCTTGGAGGCATGGCTTTCTTTCCCAGGAACTCACACCCAAATATCATTTTGTGGGTGGAAATTCTCTAGCAGCTCAAGCACAAGGCTTTCCTTTCAAACCCTGTATGCCAAAAGAGCTGGCCCTTCCATGTTCAATTATCCCGATGGCTTATATCAGATCAATTTTTATTAGGCATAATTTTCTGCACAACCTGATAAACTCTCTCCTTTGTTAAATATTTGACTCTTGAACCCATAGCCAGCTTAACTGATACAGTCCAAGGTGAGAATGCAAAAGCCTCAGTGGTGGTCACATCTCCACATTTCCAGCCCTCTGCATTTATTCAAAGAAACACACCCCAAACAGACTCAAGAGCTGTCCAACTTAATTCACTTCCTAAAGCACAACAACAGGCAAGAAAGTAATGCTTAAAAAGACAAGAGCTCCAAAGGCCTTGCTCTGCTAGCAACCTGCAGGAAAGAAGAAATAGAATAGCTTGTTTGCACCTTTATTCTGCTTCTCACTGGGGAACTGGTGAATGCAGAGTAGGAATTGTTGTGGTTCAGTCTTGTCCAACTCTTTGTGGCAAAGATACTGTAATGATTTACCATTTCCTTCTCCAGTAGATTAAGGCAAACGGAGGTTGTGATTTAGCCAGGGTCACACAGCTAGCAAGTATCTGAGGCTGCATCTGAACTCAGTTCTTCCTGACTCCAGACCCAGCACTCTAACCACTGAGACATCTAGCTGTTGGAGAGTCCATAAAGGCAAGTAAATGGGGAATGGGTCCCTCCTCCCAGAAGAACACAAAGGAATCTCCAAGTCAACTTCCCCAACAAACAGAGGGTGACTTTCTAGACTGATTGTCTTCAGCACGGTAGGTAATGTCCCCTTCCCACAACAAAGGGTGCTTGGTGAGGGCTCTGCCTCTCAGTTTAAAGAGGAGTGTGGGCCTGCAGATCTTCCCCTGCTGTGGAAAAGTTCAGCCTATAGACCTTGGCTTTGTACTTCATTTCCTATGGAAATGTAGTCTAGTTCCCCTTCCACCTCTCTTCCTATTAATAGAAAATAAGTTCCTCAAGGAGAGAGACTCTTTCTTTTTTAATTTGTATGCCCAATGTCTAGCACAGTGCTTGGCACATAATAGATGTTTTCTGAATTGAATTAAATGTGCATTGTGCAAGAATAGCTATAAGTGGAAAGAAAAAAAGTCAGCTGCAATTGCTCCCTCTGGCCCTGAACCTATGTCCATTGAGCTTTGAGTGTATTCCTTGTTGTTCTTTGGTATGGGAATAGGTGGGTTAGTTCCTGTGGTTCAGAATGTACCTTCTCAGAAGATGGGAACAAAATTAATACCTTCAGAAGAATGGCCTCAAGGACTGAAGCTTGACTTTAAGTGTATGGTCAAATGCTTACTCATAAAGGCAAGAGTACTATAGTAGACAGAATGAGAAGAATTTTGGGTCTCAGGCTTATAAAGAAGTATTATGTTACCTAATGAGACTAGATACCTGTTCCAATGCCATGGCTTCTAACCAGGTTATCCTGGGGTGCAGTATGATGATAGGGAGAGTAGAGGGAGTAGGGGGAGGGGTCTGAGTGGGGAGAGGAGATGCTGAGTGGGTCAATTAAAGAAATGGTAGCAGGAAGATTGAAGACGAGACTATGACTTCTCATTTTTCTAGCATTGTATATATGAGACCTTCCACATAAGTGCATTTTCCAGAAGGGAGAAGCTCACCCATTTAAGTAATTGCTCTTTTAAACTACTTCATACAGTTTAAAATGTGCAGCACATTCCCCTGACTTGCTATAACTGAATCTTTTTCTTGATCCTTGAGATTTTATCCTTATGAATATTCACTGTTGGCCCAAGCTACAATACTGAGAAGCCCTGGGGTTATTGAAGGGCGAAGAGCTTTTGGGCTATACTTTTTAAGTTCTTGAATCTGCTTTTTATTGTTGGGCTGTTGGCTATCAGGCTGTCAGATGTCAATGCTAGGTTCTTTCACTGTGCTTATTTATTTCTACCTCTTCCCTTTCTAGTTTGCTGCGTTTAGTCTGCAATGGGCTTGGAAGTCAGGTCACCAATATTTCTAGAAAGGTGCCTAAAGAGTGAGAAGGATCCGAGTAAAGACCTCTCCTCTGAATAAAGTGTATGTGTGTCTGTGTGTGTGTCTATCATAAAATCTTTTTTGTAAGGCTAGGGACTGTGTGTGTCACATGCACTGTCTCACTTGATCTTTATAACAACCCCATGAGAGAGAGGTTACTGGTATTATTATCCCCATTTTAGAGATAAGGCAACTGAACCTCAAAGAGTTTAATGACTTGGCCAGTGTCATACATCTTTTAAGTGTCAGAAGTGACATTTAATGCTAAAGAGTGAGAAGGATCAGAGTAAAGACCTCTCCTCTGAATAAAGTGTGTGTGTGTGTGTGTGTCTGTCTATTATAAAATCTTTTTTGTAAGACTAGGGACTGTGTGTTTGCGTGTGTGTGTGTCTATTATAAAATCTTTTTTGGCAGACTAGGGACCACGTATTGTGTGTGTGTGTGTGTGTGTCTGTCTGTCTGTCTGTGTCTGTCTATCATAAAATCTTTTTTGTAAGACTAGGGAGTGTGTGTGTGTGTGTGTGTGTGTGTATGCATGTCCTGGCCATGCTCCATGTTGAATAACTGATTTTTTAATTTAATGAGACATTCCTGCACTTGGCAT
>CM053593.1:250526794-250554956 GCA_028646575.1 Pseudocheirus occidentalis | reverse complement strand
TTGCCTGTGATTTCTGTCCTATGTTATTTGACATTTACATGAAAAGGAATTTCGTTATGCCTTCCTGATTTTCTTCCAATTGAAGGTTTGTTAGGGTCAAGGGGAGGTGAAGACAGCAATTTGTAAAGAACAGAGGAAAACTGTGGGCAAAATGACAGTGTTTGCTATTAGTTCTATGTATAGCACAGATTTCAGGGAATGGAATTCAGATAAGCCAGAGCAGAACAGAGGGAGGTGACTCTGGTGAATGCTGCTTCTAATAATAATTTTAAAATATATTTATGTTGTGCTTTGAAGTCTGCAAAGCATTTCACATGCACTGTCTCACTTGATCTTTATAACAACCCCATGAGAGAGAGGTTACTGGTATTATTATCCCCATTTTAGAGATAAGGCAACTGAACCTCAAAGAGGTTAATGACTTGGCCAGTGTCATACATCTTTTAAGTGTCAGAAGTGACATTTAAACCCAGGTCATTCTGATACTAAGCTTGCCTTTTGCCATGTTTGAAAAGGAGACAGGAAGGAAGAAAAAGGGAGAGATAACATCCCAGAAGGGAACTAGGGCGGAGACTAAAAAATATTCCTCTTTATAGAGAAGTGTCAGACATTCCACCCCTGGTCTTAATGATACTTGAGTGGGGCCTGAACGAAATCCAAATGTAATTGGGAAATATTTAAGAAAATAAATAAGAATACAGTAAAATGTAGATAATATTACATCTTAAAACCAAGTTAGTATGAGGTTTACAGGGATCCTTATGTGAGCTTTAGTGGCTCTCCCCCCTCCCTTTCCCGTCCTCTCTGGAGTTTGGCGTCACTGGGGTAGAGTGTCTGGTTGAGAAGAAGACGAGATGCCTGTTCTCACTGTGTCTAGCTAGAACCTGCCCAATGACTCAAAAGTGGACATTTATTAATGTACAAGGAATCGTGTCAAGTGCTGGGAAGAGGAAGATGCATCCTACAATAACATTGCCAAGTAACAGGTAGAAATAGAGAGGCATGAGGAAAGTGAGCAGAAGGAAGGCAAGAACAATGATGGTGATAGCAAGCATTTAGAGAGTGATTTAAGGTTTGCAAATTGCTTCACAAATCTCATTTGATCCTCAAGACAATCCTGAGAGGGAGAGCTATTAATATTCCTACTTTACAGGTGAGGGAACTGAGGCAGAAACATGTGAGTGGCCCAGGATTACCCAACTAGTAAGTATTTGAGGTCGGATTTGAACTCAAGTCTGCCTGACTCCAAGCCCAGCATTCCATCCATCTTTGCCTCTTAAAAAACATGTCAACACTAATCATAGTTGATATTTATACCAAACTTTGTTTTACAAAATTCTTTACATAACTTATTTCACTTTATCCTAACAACTTTGTGAGGTAGAAGCTATTATTAGTCTTATTTTCCAGAGAAGTTTAAATAAGTTCCCCAGGGTTCTCCTTCTTTTTGTTGATGATGGGTTGTTTTTCAGCCATATCCAACTCTTTGTGTCCTCCTCCAGCTCATTTTACAGATAAGAAAACTGAGGCAAACAGGGTCCCATAGCTAGGAATTGTCTGAAGCTGGATTTGAACTTATTAAGATGAGTCTTCCTGACTCTAGCTAGGCCTGGTGCTTTATCCACTATCTACCTAACTGTCTGTTTCCCCTTCTAATAAGTGTCTGAATTGGAATTTGAACCCAGGCTTTCCTGACTTTAATGCCACTTATCTGTCTATTAGGTCAGCTAGGTGGTGCAGAAGTAGAAGAGGAAGAGAAAAAAAACAAACAGATTTGGGTAAATGAAAGGAAGAAAAAGCTCGGTGAAGGACATATGTCAGCCCAAGGCATTTTGGATGATGCCTTCTTAGTTAGGACAGGAAACTGAAACCCAGGACCAGCTTGCCTCAGTCAAGATATTATATGTGAGTAAATTCCCTGAACCTATTTCCAAATATGAAAATGCTGTGAGAGACTTCCATGGGGTTGTATTATTTTGTTGCTTTCTTCTTATTCAATCTTTACATGTAAATATAATCTCTCCCCTAGGAAACTATAACCTTCTTGAGGACAAGGACTGTGTTTTCACCTCCTTTGGGTCTCTCCACAGTGTTTTCCATGGAGTGGGCACCGAATAAACGCTGTTGGCTGACTGACTAATGCTAGCTTCTTATGCCTTTAGAAAACTTATTTAACCCCACAGTGACTAAGCTCCATCTGTAAATTGGGGGCGTTAGTCCTGGCCTTACCTTTTTGGGTGTATGCTGGATCTAATTAAGTGGAGGTAGTGTTGTATATTGAAGATGCAGAGTGAGGTGTTAAATAGTGTGTTTGTGCAACTGCTGGCACAGCTGGTTGAGACATTTTTCATACTTTCCCCCAGCACCCAAATCAAAGGGCTACCTTCAATCATTGTGTACTCAATCCAAATTGGTGATAGTTGCATAATGTGGTAAATTGGGATATCTCCCAAACCAGTCTAGACTCTGGCTTCCCTTTCCCACGATTAGGAGATGTGGGCCATGCAAAGATCTTGGCTGATTCAGCCTCTGAGGGAGGGGTTAATTTCATTACTTCAAAACAGCCCAGTGAGGCAGTAAGCTTGCTTTCCTCACATGTGGCAACTTGCAAAAATGGGGTCTCATCCAGGAAGGAGGCAAGGCCCCACATGAAGCTTGTAGTGAGAGAAGGGTGATGTGTGCTTTGGGAAACTCTAAACTTGGGGCCTGCCAGAAGAAGAAAAAACAGGGAAACCAATTCACAGGTGTTCAAAATACCTCAAACAAATCTTGTTGCAAGCAAGCAAGCAAGCAAGCAAAGCAGAAAGAGGGCTGAGACTGACCCAGATGTCTGAGGATGAGGTGGGCAGCCCCAAGGCCATGGGAGGGTTTGTTTGCTGAGTTTCCCTCCCTTGGCTGGGAATCTTGTTGTCTGACACCCTGCTTTACTCAGTACTTGTAGCATTTCCGAGGTTCAGTGAGACATTAGTGATGACCCTAAGATAGGTAAATCAATGCAAGGCAAGGAAGGGATGAAGTCACACCTTGGCTGCTGGGTTCAATTGTCTCCTCTACAGCTTTCTGCTAGGCTTGCTTAATAAGGCACTGATAAGTGTATGATTTTACAATGGGAGCTGGGAAATAATTTCTGGAAGAGACAGGGGAAGCTAGCTTTGTGATAATGGAAGATCTTGCAGTAGAAATCACTTGGTTCTATAGATAGCAGGAATAATTGCCTGGCACCCTACATTCTTACTAGTTTTCTTAGCACCCTAATGTCCCCATAGACCTACCATGAACATTAAATAAATATTCCAGCTGATTCTTCCATCCTCCTCCCCAAACACAATTAGAAATGTTTTGTTAACCAGAAATGGTGAACCAAACAACTGCCATTTGTGTTCAATGGAAGAAAAGTTCTATCTGCATCTTTCTGGTTTTAACTTCTTTTATTTTATTTTATTTGTAGAGGGAGGGGGGAAGGATAACTATGACTTAAAAAAATAAAAGTAAGTTTTACTGATGCCATTTTTTTGTGCATTTGTAAATTCTGTATATAATCTCCTCTCTGTATATAATCCAGGTGTTGCTTACCCCATCTTCATCCTCCTGGGGCAGTCTCAGCCCTTTATGTGTACTGGTTTCCTTGCTTTTTCATGTCTCTGGCAGGCCCCAAGTTTAGGGCAGTTGGATAGCACAATGGGTGGAAAGTGCTGGATCTAGAGTCAAGAAGATAAATCTGACCTTAGATACTTCTCAGCCATGTGACCCTGGGCAAGTCACTTAACTGTTGTCTGCCTCCATTTCCTCACTTATTGGAAAAAATAAGGATCATAATAGCACCTACCTTCCAGGGTTGTTGTGAGGATCAGATGAGATGTTGTTTGTAAAACTCTTTGCACAAGTGCCTGGAATACAGCAGGTGCTTAATAGATGCTTATTCCTTTCTGACTTCCTCTTACCACTGAATTCTCATTTGCAACAAGAAAAATCATTAAGCTAAACCAATCAATATACAGTGCCTTCATCTGACAGTTGATTCAACATTCTGTCCTAGTGGTCCCCTGCCTTCCTTTAGGCAGTAGGAGATACATCAGTGTTCTAGAAGCATGGATTAAGAGCTGATAGGGGCCTCAGAAGTCATTTAGTCTGACCACCCTCCTCCCTTATACGTACCTTTCCAGATGAAGAAACTGAGTCCCAGAGAGGACAAGTGATTTACATAAGGTCACTACCTGATTGCCCTTAAATAGCAGAACAAAGATTCAAACCTAGGTCCTCCAACTCAAAATTCAGTGTTCTTTCCACTGTACCATACTGTCCTTTCAAATCCCACAGATGTCCTAGAGTTACTTTCGTCTTTCCTAAACGTCTTTAATTCATCTGAATAGTTGCATACCAGCTTTCCACTGAGAGATTTTCTCTACCTTGGCTTAACCACTCCTCATCCTTTATTCCATGTTATTTATATTTCTTTTTACATTGTAATAACATTTAATTAGTAATTTGTCCCAGATTTTTCAGCATCTGCTAATATGTGGTGGGAGATTTCAAATTCTGCACTCTTGTTTTCATGAATGCCAACAAGGAACAAATTGGACATCGTGATACTGTTTATTTTATTTTCCGGACAAAAGAAATGACATCCATTTATCACCTACGCAACTGCATTTTTCAACCGCTTTAGCAAGAAATGAAAATGTAAGAGTATTATTTATGTCTGCAACAAATTAGAAGCTTTTGGACTTCAGTTGTTTACTTTGCTCTTCATTTATTCTACTTTTCCAATTAATATTCATTTGTTTTCAGCCCTCTTGGATGTCTAACCAGAGCTAAATTTGGACAAGTTACTCCTCAAGGTTTATTATATATATATTTTTATCATTAGATGGGAGGAAGCTTTGCAGAGTTAAAAGAAGAAAAGCCCCACATGATTGAGAATAAAAATGATGGGGAACTGAGAGTAGAGTGAGATTAACTTCAGTTGGGGAATGCTTGGTACTAACTGATTATTGGACTATTTGAATCATGGGTGACTATCAGTCTTGCTTGGCCCTAATCCTAGCTTTATTTCTTGTCACAGAGCCCAGGTCATATTATGGAAAATTAGGTTGCAACTTTTTTTCTCCCAAAGGACTGAATTTCTTTTTAGCTTTAATCATTTACCCTTGACTCAGCCTGTTTAGACTAATTCTCTAATAGCTGATGCTGAGGGAAAGCAATGGAAGGTGGTAATCCTATTAAGTTGGGGACATGGATTTGAGTCAGGATCCCCTCCTCTATCCTCCTTTAGATCCTACTTCCTTCTCTTGGTCGGGTGGTTGGTGAACTGATCTCTTGCTTTTAATATGCTATTATCTATAAAGGGTCTCAATTCTAGAGCTGGAAAAGATTGCCTTGTAATCTAACTGATGCCTGAACAAGACCCCATCTTCATCAATGGTGTTGAATTCAAATAGAAAGAAAACTATTAATCTGTACATAAGTACAGATTCAGTGTACATAGTGATTTAGTTTTATAATGTAATATTATTGGGGAAGCTAGGTGGCACAGTGGATAGAACACTAATCCTGGAGTCAAGAAGATCTGAATTCAAATCTGGCCTCAGATGCCTGACTCTTACTAGCTGTGACCCTGAGCAAGTCACTTAACCTGATTGCCCTCCCCCCACCAAAAAAGTAATGTTATCTGTTTTTCAGTCATGTCTGACTCTTTGTGACCCCATTTGGGGCTTTCTTGGCAAAGATACTGGAATGGTTTGCCATTTCCTTCTCCAGCTTATTTTACAGATGAGGAAATGGAGGCAAACAGTGTTAACTGACTTGTCTTGGGTTCCATAGCTAGTATGCATCTGAGGCCAGTTTTGAATTCAGGAAGATGAGTCTTCCTGATTCTAGGCCCAGTACTTTGTCTACTGTGCCAGTTAGCTGCTCCAACATTATTGCTATTTTATGGCATTTTAAAATTTATTTTGTTAAATATTTCCCAATTACATTTGAATATGATTTTGGTGCACTCAGAAGTGTTGTGGGCTGAATGTTTGTCATCTCTGCTCTGCTGGACATCATACCCAATGAGAAGTCATCCAACTCTTTGCTTGAAAACTTCTAGTGAGGAGAACCCATTATCTCCTAAGGTAGTCCATTCTGCTACTGGATAGCTCCAACAGAGAATTTTTCTGTCCCTCTGAAATTTCTACCCATTGCTACTAACACTACTTTCTGGGGCCAAGTAGAAGTTTAAACCCTCTTCCATACTTCAACCTTTCAGATATTTAATATTCTCTTTTTCCAAGCTAAACTCTCTAGTACCCATAAAAAACCCTTATATTGTTTGGTCTCAAAGACTTTCACTATCCTAGGTGTTCTCTTTGGGGGCGTGTTCCGCCTTATCAGTGTCCTTTTAAAATGTGGCACCCCAAACTGAACACAATCCTCTTACATGATCTGTTTAGAGCAGAGTACAGTGGCTTGGCACCTCCCTACTCCTATTTGCTCTAATTCTTTTAATGCAGACGAATTTCCCATTATCTTTTGGGATGCTATGTCATAATGTTGACTCACGTGGAGTGTGTGATACACTAACTCTTCTCCGTGCACAATTATTTTTGTAATGATCTGCTTTCTTATCATCTTATACTTGTGAAATTAAGCTTTTGAACCAAAATGGAAGACTTCACATTTATTTCTATTCAATTTCTTCTAATTTGATTTAGCTCATGCTTTTGTTTATAGCATGTTTAATTACTATTTCACTGAAGCCCTAGTCTGAGATCTCATGGTATTATGAAGGTGACTCTAGACTCTTAAAGGCTATGTATATTCAACAGAGGGTGAGCTTCCATATTGGTGGTATCTGTTGCTGATGAGTAGACAGTCTAGATAGCTTCATAGGTTTGCTATCAAGCTGACTACAGAGTAATGAAAATTTTGGTCACAGAGACTCTCAAAGACTACCTCCTCATTTAAAGAGAAAGAAGACCTCCATCAACAAAGTTAACAGACTCTTGGATATTCCATTTTTCAAGGACAATACTATCTTTCAGTTCAAAACATCAAATAATTATTGATTATTTCCTAAGTAGTAGGTACATTATTCTTGCTATAGTGGAGTTTTTTTGGGGGGCGGAGGAGGGGTAGGTTGGTATAAAGCAGGACCAGACTATGTTGTCTGTAGCATGTTTCAGGGACTAAGAAAGCTCTAGAATCTCTCTCTTACTTGTTCCAAGTTCTCTTTCTCATTAATTTCAAGGCTGGTTCAGTTTCTTCTCACACTAGTTCTTGCACTGCCCTCTTCTCAATATTTCAACTTTTCTTCCCACCCTTCCCTCTCCAGGTTGATTTGCTTCCCAAGTCATTAGTCACAGTGCTACAGACATCTAATAGCTTTGTTCTTAAATCACCAGCTACATTTCAATCAACATTAAATAGTACCTTTCTCTGTCCTAGCCCATGAATGAATTGCAAACAACTCCATGTTCTTAAAACTGCTTCAAAATGCAAGACAGACATGCAGATCTTTGCAAGCTTGAAGTGTACCAGCATATTTATGATGGCCCTTGTTCCGTTTGATTTGCACCTATAAACACATGAAGTTTGGTGTTGCCAAACCCCAAACTCACAACAAAATTCAAACTCATTGAAATCTCTCTATGCTGCTGCTCTAAAAGTACATTCTAGGGGATGGCTTTATTTCAGGAAACCTTACAAAGTGACTGAGTTGATACTTTAATGACTAAATTCCCTGGGATGAAAAATATATACTTTGCCTTAATTCTCTTCTGTCATGAATATTTATTTATTCAAAAATCAATTATTAACTTCTTGTGTTCAGAGCATTGTGCTAAGTGCTAGGAGAGATTGTTGTTGTTCAATCATTTCAGTCATGTCTGACTCTTTGTGACCCCACTTGGGGTTTTCTTGGCAAAGATATTGGAGTGCTTTGCCATTTCCTTCTCCAAATCATTTGACAGATGAGGAGATTGATGCAGACAGGGTTAAATGATAACTATAATGTTCTTTCTTCTCACCTTTGCCTCTCAGAATTGCTAGTTCCTTTGAAGGCTAAATTGCCATTGCCTCATACATAAGGTCTTTCCTGATTCCCAAAATTGTTATGGTTCTCCCCCAAATTATTTTGTAATTATTGTGTATATGTTTTTTTTTCTTTACCTATCTATGTACATGTGTTCTTTCAGTAGAATATAAGCTTCTCAAGAGTAGGGACTGTTCTTATTTTTGTCTTTGTATTGTCCCATCGTGCCTGGCCCATATTAGGTGTTTAATAAATGCTTAATGAAGTGAATTACTGTTGAATTGAATTGGTACATTGTTGAGATACAGAATGAAGTGTTATGTATGGTACGAGGAGGAAAACTGCTATCTGTAAGGAGATTCAGAGAAAGCTCAAAGGGAGATGTGGTATTTGAGGTGGGCTTTAAAGGATGGGTAGAAATTTTGCAAGTAAGGAGGGGCAGTGAGGGCATTCATTCTAGGAATACGGAAAAAAACATGAACCAAGCTGAGGAGATGGAAAGCACAGAGTGTGTTTGGGGGAAAGAGAGTAGTCTAATTTTGGCTGGACCATAGTGTGCACAGAGGAGAGTGATATGACTGTGACAATACTGAAAAGGTAGGTAGAGTTGCCAAGGTTGTGGGAAGACTTGAATGCCAAGAATGTAAACTTGAACTTTACTCAGTAGGCAATAACAAACTAATGAAGATTTTTTAGAAGAGGAGTAAAAAGACTAGACTTGTGCACAAGGAAGATTGATTTGGTCATGGCAAGAAAATAAGTAGAGACTGGAAGTCAGAAGCATTGGGAGGCTATTATAATAGTCTAGATGGATAGTAATGAGAGTCTGTATTAAGGTGGTAACAGTGGTAGTAAAGAAGATTAGATGGTTTCGAGAGATGTTGCCAAGGAATTGATAGGAATTGGTGACAGCTTGGATTTGAGAGGTGACAGGGAGGAGTCATAAATGGCACCAAGGTTTTGAAAAAGAGAGAAGGGAGAAGGGTAATGACATTGATTGAAATTGTGAAGTCAGAAGAGGCAAAAGGTTTAAGAGAAAAGATAGTGTTTTGTGTGGACATATTGAGCTTGAGAGGAATGACCTGGGGTATTGGCAAACAATATGTCAAACGCTGCCAAGGTTAGTAGGGTGATTAGACCTCTACTATTGCTTGGTGTTGAGACATGGCACTCCTCTGAGCCTAGAAAAAATACCACATACAGGTACATACACTTTGCATCTATGTTGCCACTTTTGTGCAGTGAAGTTAGAAAAGATATACTAGTAAAAGCAAGATATTGGTGCCTTCGCCCCCCTGAGTTGTGCCAGTTCAGTTACTCAAGAGGAATATCTCCTAGGATCATTTGTGTACATGTATCCCCAAGGCAATATTCATAGCACTGACAGCAACTTATGAATATGCTGTCATAGTTCTGAATCACAAAATATAATAGACTCTCCATAAAGAAGATAGAAAGCAAAATATTTATTCAGACACCAGAAAGCTGAATCCCAATACCAGAAAACCAAATCTCAACACCAAAAAACTGAATCCATCATAGCAACAAAGAAGTTAATCTACTTTAGCACTGCAGGAAGCAACACCATCCCAAAGTCTTCCCCCTGCTTGGGCTTTCCTACAAACAAACACTCACAATCCTAGCTGTCTGTTTGCCTTCATCCTCTCCTCCCTTCGTTCTAAGCTGCTCTGACTCGTTTGCTTGCTCCACCCCTTCCTGCTCTACCTGTTCAGCAAACTCCTCCTCCCACAGGGTCTGTGTGATTACATTTGGCTTATTAAGGGACAGGGAAGATCTTCAAATTCTTGTTACCATTACAGTACAGTATACACAGGTAGAAGTAGCACAGTCTAGCTCACCCACCTCTCTCCTTTTCCATGTTGTTCTGAAGGTATTGTCTCTACTTCTTGATTCTCAATATCTTCTTTGGGCTTTATAACATTATGAAAAGATAGTAATAATAATGGTAATAATAACATACACATAGTGGTTTAAGACTTGCAAAGTGATGTATACATATATACATGTATATGTACATATATATATATATATATATATAATATACATACATAAAATCTCATTTGATAGCAACCACACTGTGAAATAGGTGATATTATCAGCCCCATTTTACAGACAGTGAAACTGTGGCTGTAAAAGTTTAAGTAACCTGCCCAAGGCCACAAAGCTAATGTCTGAGACAAGATTTAAATTTAGGTTTCCCTGATTATGAAGCCAGCATTTATTCATTATTCTACCTAGCAGGTGGTGGTGGTAATGCTGCTTATCATTTCTCAATCCTTGATTTAAACTTTTTGGTTTTTAATTGGTCACAGTATCCTTTTTAGTGTGAGGTTTCTTCAAGGTTTGTGCCCCCTTCTTTAATATTACATATCTAGCCTAGATCTTTATGATTGACCCTTTCAGAGCTTTCTGTCTGATACATGATGGAACTATCTGAGGAAATTTGTTTAGGGAACAGAAATTTTGCAGATGTTTCATTTTAAAATGTATGCTTTTTTAAAAAACTGGAACAGGGGAAGGTGTTTCCCAGAGGTTTGCTTTTGTTATTGCATCAGACATAGCAAAATTTTCCTAAATTGAAGGGTAGAATAGAATGTTTATACAAACAAGTGTTAATAATCATTTTAAGGGGGATTTCTCAAACATGGGTGTTCACTCGTGGTTTGTTGTTGTTCAGTCATGTCTGTCTCTTTTGTGACCCCATTTGGCGTTTTCTTGGCAAAGATATTTGAGTAGTTTGTCATTTTCTTTTCCAGCTCATTTTACAGATGAGGAAACTGAGGCAAACAGGAATAAATGCCCAGGGTCACACAACTAGTAAGTGTCTGAGGCCAGATTTGAACTCAGGAAGGTGAGTCTTCCTGACTCCAGGCCTGGCACTCTATCCATTTTGCTACCTAGTTGCCCTCCCTCACAGTTACAGGTGTCATATTTGAACCCTTCATTACTTAAGGCCCACTTAACAGTTATCTTTTAGGTCTTGATCAGCCATCTTGATATACAAGGCATCTAGGTGGAGGTGAAATCCTTAGATGTTCTGATATGGCTTATTTATGAAAAAGCAAATTAATCAAAGGGTAAGTGATGAAGACCCTATTTCCTTTCACTGTATATGAACTAAACTTGCTCTTTTTCACTGTGCAACCTTAAGTTCCTTGGACTCCCTAATACTCTCCCATCATGGCAACCCAGAGTCTTAAAGGTCATAGTAATAGAGTACACACTCCAGTGATCTTCTCCAGACTGCGTCTGTTTGCTTAGCCAACTTGGACCCTCTGCTTAGCCATTTCATCAAGATGCTCATTAGCACACTGGGATCCCTTGGCTTCACTTTCCTCTAAATCCATTACTGATTTTCTGGTTTCCACTATGTGATTTTCCCCAATATCTTTATTGACTCTGGGAACAGTTCTGGAGAAAGTTGTGAAACTCTGCTCTGGAAAGAGCTGTTTGAAGCTAGAGGAGCTGAGTTTGAATTCTGGCTTTTCTACTAAATATTGAGTGACTTTGGACAAATCACTTTTCTTCTCTGGGTCTCAATTGTCTCATTTATAAAATGAGTAGGTAGGACTGAGATGAATCAATTGACAAATATTTATTAAGTGCTTACTACATGCCAGACTTAGAAGACAAGGACAAAACAATGAAATAATCGCTGTCCTGAAAGAGCTTACATTCTATTGAAGGGAGACAAAATGAACATATATATATATATATATATATATATATATACATACAAAACATATCCAAATCAATACAAGGTAATTCTTATGTATGGGACCTTTTCCTGTTTTTTATACTCTTAAATATTTTATTTCTAGTAGTGGTATTAATTATTGGGTTAAAGGTTATAGACTGTTTAGTGATATTTTCAGCATAATTCCAAATAATTTTCCAGTATAATTGGACCAAATCACAGTTCTATCAACAGTGCATTAGTGTGATTGTCTTCCCACATCCTTTCCAACATCTACTATTTTCCTCTCATGTAATCTTATCAGGATGATGGATGTTAAGTCTTTCAATGACTTAATCAAGAAGACTGTGGCCATTTGGCATAGATGTTAAAAGAAATATTGGTTCATGGTTCACCCCGGTTAATCAGACAAACTCAGGAAAAGAAAGGTAAAAAGGATTTTATTTGCACACCAAGGCAGCAAGCAGTTGGAGAATCACAACTTCCATATAAGGGCAAAAGTATGCTGATTGCTGTAAGTAATCATATGGAGATGTGACCCTAGCATCTCCCTCATTACAGTATCATAAGGAAAAAAGATTAGTGTGCATGTGCAAGGTTATTTCCAGATCATCATTTCCTGTAGGCTGACTGCCTAGGTACCCAAAGTCTAAACAAGTATTTTTTAAAAATAGGATCATTCAGGCTGACTGAACAAGTAACTGACTTTGTGGCATACCTTTCTCGACTTCTTATATCTCCACCTCAAATAGTCTGTAACCATACCCTTTTTTTTTTTTTTGCATTTTTCACCACCTTTTTCCTCCTCTGCTTCAGAAGTACAGGTGTTTCTCCTCCTTTCCAAGGGTATGGATACCATATATCTTCTGCTTCACATCTCTTCCTATCTTTTTTTAGGACATTTCTCTCTCATATCTTTGATGCACCTTTCCACTGGTTCTATCATCTGTCTATGAAATCTTTGTCCTTATAAAACAAACAAACAATCCATTGACTCTGCTTATCTTTTGAGACAACTTCCTCCTTCCTTCCTTCCTTCCTTCCTTCCTTCCTTCATTCCTTCCTTCCCTCCCCTCTTTCCATCCCTCCTTCCCTCCCTCCCTCCCCTCCCTCCTCTTGGTGGATAAGGTTCCTCCCAATATGCTGGGCCCTTCTTTGCTGTCCTTTGAACAGAATTACACAAAATTCCCTGAAAGATATACCAGAGATAGATTTGTCTAATTGTCTGTTGATCATTAATTCAGTAGAGCAAGTGGGATGTCCAGATGTTATCTCTTGCTCTCATCATATGACCAGCTCATCTTTTACACTCATGTGTTTCTTCGATGCTTATCTTTTACTCCATTGCTCCTTCACAATACTTTCTTTGTAATGTGTTATACCCTGTTCATACATGCCATGCTTTCCATTGCCCTTTGGATAATCCTCAATTTCAATTTTCATAGACTTCAGTCATCTATGACATGTAGACTTGTGTGTTGGAACCAGCTCAGACTAGCTCATGAGAACCAATTGTTAAATTTTCAATGGGAGCATTTATATATTGAAAATTGGTCCAAACTACAAATCAAGGCTTGATTCATTGTTTTTTTTATTACTGTCTAGACTTAAGAAAGTGATGGAGAAAATGTTTACAATGCAAGTTAAGTTTAAAAGTATGTCATGTATACATTTTTTTTTCCAATGGAGAACTGGTCATTAAAGATTTACCAGCATATCTCTTCTTGTAGTTACAAAACAATACTGGATGAATATTATCATTTAAAAACATGAATCTTTATTTCATGGAGACATTTGGAGTCATAAAATGAACTTGGCAGTATACCAAAGTCAATCCACTACAACTTGCCTTCTCTCATTCAATTCTGGGTTCACCTAAGTTTATTTATAATGTTTGTCGAAGATAGCTATGTTTATGTATATATTCATTTATATTATATATGTATATACAATTTATAAACACATATATAGGTGGATGAGCTCTATAAGCTGTCTATTCAATTGCATATCATATTCTGGACAAAGATCTCACATTTATCATCCCAAATAGATGAGTTATTTTTTATAAAGTAAAATTGAAAAATAATGTGATTTTAATGTCCCTTTTCTCTTTTTTGCCATGGCCATTGCAGAATTGGAAGGGGCTGTGTAAGACTGAAGGCTATTTCTCTGTTTTCTTTGATTCACAAGTTGCTGCAACCACTAAATTCATCACCAGTCAACCCACTGATGGTGAGCTTCTTCATCCTTAGCTTGGCTGATCCTCAGGAAATAGACCCAGTTTGTTCCTGGGACCACATGTTCTTAAGGGCTTCCCTACATAGCATGGTAGGACATGCTAGAGCTTGCATTCTGCTGGCCCAGCCTTCAATAAGCTGGGTTACCTCTGTGCCATGATGATGTATTGGAGTAGGACTTTCATGTAAACATTAAAGTACTATATAAATGTCAATATTACCATCATCATGATCATTATTATAATTATGTCCTGCTGTCATCTTGTACTCAACATGTCTAAAACTGAATTCATCGTGTCCTTCCCCAAACCAGTTCTTCCTCTTTAATTCCATCTTTCTGTTAATAACACCACCATCATCCCAGTGACCTAGTCTAATCTCCAAAGCTCAGAATCATTCTTCCTTCTCTCTCACCTCCCATAAGCAAACCAGGACTCAGGTATTCTTTGCCTTATGTCTTCTATGCCTCTCTTCTCATTTCCCTGGTAACCAACCCACTCAGGCATGATGGCTATGTTGTTTAGGAATCCTGGGAGACGGTCCTGATGTGAGATTTTTGCATTTGTGTCTTTCTCCCATCTGCTAACCCATGATCAGGGGGCGATGGGAGCTGTGCTTTCCCTCTTATTGAGTATTACTGTACTTTTACTTGGTGCTTTCTTCCTCAGAAATCAGAGAAGGTCCTCCATCTAGTATGGTTGACTGTAATAATAAGACTCTTCTTAATCAGGTTAGGTCAGGAGTGGGGAACCTGCAGCCTTGGGGCCACATATGACCTTCTAGGTCCTTGGGTACAGTATTTTAATCGAGTCCAAGTTTTACAGAACAAATCCTTCTATTAAGGGGATTTGTTCTGTGAAGTTTGGATTAAGTCAAAGTGCTAAACTTGAGGACGTAGAAGGCCATGTGTGGCTCACAGTTGCAGGTTCTTGTCCCCCCCCCCCCTTTAGGTTATATAGCTGAAAAGGCAATGATTGCACAATTAATCTTAGGGTATATTTGATGGTGCCATATGTAATATCCTCGAAGGCAGGGAATCACCTCCTATCTTTTTATGCCTTGCAGGAAGAAGCATAGTATCTTGAATCTGTTTTTGTGAATGAATGAGTAAACAAATGAATGAAACTGGAGCTCTTTTGTCCTTTCTAGGCCAAAGAAGGATATCCTTCTTCCTGTGTGAGGATATCAAGCTCTTACACTCTCCTTTTTCTCATTTCTTTTTTTCTTGGTGTTACAAATTTATTTTGTTTTCAATTCACAGAACAAAACAAGCATTTTCATAACACAGTACAATAAAAAAAGATGACTGCACATGAAATTGCAGATTTACCATTTACAACTTGCTATTCCCTCCAAATATTCAACAAAGTTATCATTTAAGTTTCTTTTTTCCCCCTTTTTTTCTTCCCTTCCCCCTCTCTGCCCTAGAGGTGACTACTATTAGACACAAATAGATAAATATATATGAAAAATTATTCTATATATACTTCTATTTATCAGTTCTTTCTCTGGATGTAGACAGAATCTTTCTTCCTACGTCCTTTATTTTTTCTTTTTCTTTTAAAATTTTAATTGATTAGTTTATTTACTTTTAGTTTATAAGATTCAGCTCCACAATCCCTTGAGTTTTAAATTTTATCCCCTCCCTTCCCCCCCTATCCCCCATGGTGGCATGCAATCAAGTATAGGATCTGCACTTTCACATTGATATGTCCTTTATTTTTAATTTGTGTATTTATGATAATCAAAATTACTTAGTCACTCAAAGTTATTCTTAAAACAATATTGCTGTTACTGCAAACAATGTTTTCTTGGTTCTGCTCAATGTCAACTCTGCTCTATCCATTCCAATAAGTTCTCTAAGCTCCTTAATTTAATTATTAAATTCAATATCCTAGAGCAAGTTCATTGTAAAATACATTCACTGAGTTAAGATTTAATATTATAGGCTCAGTTTTTAAGAATGGTTTTAAGAACATTTTGGTGTCATATGTGTTGTTTTCCATCATTTTTCTGTTGTGTCTGACTGTGACTTTTTTTGGCAGATACTGTATATGTGTCCATATACACATATACCAATATACATACATACATACATACATACTTCCCTATTATGTGTTTTCTCTCCTTATTTACTACGGCTACTAGAATGTAAGCTCCGTAAAGGTATTTGTATCTCCAGCATAGGGATACAGCTTGGCATAGTGAGAACTTGAATGTTTTTTAATTAATTAATTTATTGCACAATAGCTTGAAAGGACTATATCATTATAAGTTACTATTATTATTATATAAAGACCTAGGTGACAAATCTCACTGATAATGCCGTGCTAGGTAGTCTTGTTAGAGTGGGTCTCATCCTAAAAGTGCACATTGTTTTCGGTCCTAGAAAAGAAAGTGAAAGAATTGAGAGAACACCCCTTTATACTCCAGATCATCATGGACAATGAATTGTCAAAAAAACATGAAGATAAAAAAAGAAGAAAAAGAAAGAGGTCTTCAATGAGGCAAAATAATTAAAAAGATAAAGGGATCCAAAGAGGTAGAAAGGGCATGACCTGTGTTAGAAGGTTCTTGAGTGGGAGAAAATTATATAGAAAAGAAAGGAAAGCAAATTTGAGCCTTTTTTTTAAAAGTAGAGATCTGGATTTTTTCTTTTTTTTTTTCTTTTTGGAGTGCAATTGGGGTTAAGCAACTTGCCCAAGGTCACAGGGCTAGTTTTTTTGTGTTAAGTGTCTGAGACCGGATTTGAACTCAGGTCCTCCTGACTCCAGGACCACCCCTAGAGATCTGGATATTATGAAGAAGTAGCTTCTTGTCCTCTAAGAAATGTTAGATCCATAGGTTGTCATTGTTTGTCCTTTATTCTTGAAGAGGACCATGCCATTAGGGAGGTAATGCCATAATTTGGAAGTGAATTGGATTTAAGTGAGGGAGGGCTGTGCAAAGTCACCAGCCTCACTTTCTCCTCCACAGCCATCTGAGTTCATTTTGCAATACATGGATCAGGATGACTGGAGAAGGCCTTGGATGTGACGGGAGACCTTGATCTTTTTAAGCTAAGGTCTTCAACGGGTCTCAGTTTGACTGAGGCAATGCCCATTCAATGATTAAAGTAAGATCATTGACCCCTTTTAATGTTGCTTTCCCTTAATAAAGCAGATCAAAGAACCTGTGCTAGCAGCTACCCTGGGTATATACTAGGGTGCTTGCTATTATAACAGGTAAACTTCATGGTCATTATTATCCCTTCCAAGTCTAAAATTTTGAGTTCTGTGAATTTAGATACTTCTTTTCAGACAAGGAGAATTATATGCTCCCATGCTTCCCTGTGCCATGGAGATGACTTCAGTGGAGTGCAAGTTCTTGAAAGTCCTACCAAGCAAAGTAAGACTTTTCATTTAGTGTTGTTTAAAGGCTAGCTTAGGACAACTCTCCTCCCTTCCTATTCTTCTTTATATATATGGTAGTTAGAGACACAATCCATGTTTGGCCCAATCACAAAACATTACAAGAAAGTTTAGTACCTCTTATACAATGATCCTTTGACCTCCATCTTACTTTCTGAGAGAACAGGGAAGGGACCAGTTGCCTGGCCCTTGGTATACAGTTGTCAAAATGGTTGATGTTTTGTGGGGTTCATGGTGCAGTGTATAAGAGAGTGTGTGAGTGGACAGGTAGGGGTTCAGGAAGTTTGGCATGGGTGGTTCTGGGCTTCTTCCCATTTACCTCTGTGGTTATGTGTGTATATCTGTTTGTGTATGGCTCTGACTATCTGCAATGTGGAAGAGGGATTGGATTTGTTTGTTTTGGCCCCAGAGGACAGGACTAGGAGAGAAATATGGGTGGGTAGGAGGATGGGGGAAGACTGGAAAGGGAGAATTGCAAAGAGGATGTAATGAAAACTTCCCAACAATTAACCTTTACCTGAACTGGATTGGGGTACCTCAGGAGGACATGTGTTCCCCTTCTCTGGAAATCTTCAAGCAATGGCCAAATGAAAACTTGTCAGGTATATTATAAAGGGAATTTCTGCCCCCCTCCACTAGTTGGCTTCCAAGGTCCTCGCTTTCTAAAAGATTCTTTGATTTTTCTGTTTTCCCACATTTGTATTTAGTTCATTCATTTTTTTTTTGTTTATTCATTTTTTTAATTCAACACACATTTTTAAACACCTACTACGTGCCAGGAATCATGCTAGACAAGAGTGTTAGCAGGTTGGGGTGGGGAGGAAGGGTTACAAAAACGACAATAAAAGAGTTTCTGCCCTTAGTCAGACCTTGTCCTGCTCTTGGGCCAAGAAACAGGATTTCAAAGAGAGGGCTCTAAGCCACTGATCTGTGACAAAGCTCAACCCTTATTCCCTGGAATGACTTTCCATCAGGGGCACCATACACGACAGTTTGGCTTGACTCTTAAGATGTTGTCAACATTGTACCAATAAACTCCTGGTTTCATGGCAGTCAAAAAATCCATCTCAAATTCACTTGTGCCTCTGATCCGTGCCACTGGCGCCTCCCTCACTCCCACCCAAACACACATGAAAGGAATTGACAGAACTTGTTTCCTGGCCCTTTGGGGAGATTCAAGCTGATTCTTGGCTCTCCTATTTACAGTTTGTTATTGTCTGTATTTAGCATTTTTAAAAAAAAGAAATAGACTGACTCATTTCTAGAAGGAAAGGGAGATTTTACCAAGAAAATGCCAGACTTTTATGACTCAAGGTTGAAATATATGTCCAGCATACCAAGGCACTGCTTTCCCCCCACCTGGTTTCCTCCAGTTCTTCTTTTCTGGTTAGGCTAATGCCATAGATCTCCAGCATTTTGGTTCAGGGATTTTGAGTCCTTGGCTCCTTGGCAATGCTGCAAAGCTCAGGGAGGAAAAATTAAAATGACAGCTTTGGGGAGAGGAGAATTTGAAGGCAAGGCCCTGCAGCAACACATTAGTAGTCAGCTTCAAATCCTACTCTAACCTTCAGGACATCCATGTCTCCAAAAGGACACGTTTCCAATTAGAAAAGAGGTGGTTGTTTGTCTTTAAGCAGGTCTATAGCCTCCTCTTCTGGCTTGAAAGAAGCTGGAGCCCTTGGAAAGATTTTATTTTTTTTTTTGGCACCAGCAAAGTTAAAAAGAAGTGTCTATCACAGTTTGGTCCAGCAAAGCTGGAAATGCCTTCCTTCATTGGCTCCTTCCCCCATAGATTCCCAACAGGGCCAAGAAAAATGGCTTACACAGAGTATGCCTTTAATAAATCTACTTTTTTGTTTTTAAATATTTGCATGATACTCTCTTTTAATTGTTGTTTCATAGTAACTCCTTCTACCCCAACAACAATACACCTTTCCAATGTAACATAGGTACAGACAGGCAACCTCAATGAACTTCCCATGTCTGAAAATATTTGCCTCATTCTAAAGCTATTTAATGCTACCTATCTGCTGAGAGGTAGGAGGCATGCTTCCCCGTTAAGTCCTCTGAAGTCTTGATTAGGCGTTGTATTGATTAAAGCTCTTAAGACTCGCAGTACTGCTCTCTTTTACATTATTATGATCATTGTATAAATTGGTCTCTTGGTTCTGCCTACCTTGCTCTGCATAAGTGTAAGAGTAATGAGATTTGAAGTTCCTTTTGCATTGCTAAGCTAAGAGGTACTTAGCACCTAGTTCAGATTAAGCCTCTTTTAAAGAAGTAGAAGGTATGAACTCCTGTCTCCTGTTGCTGATGTAACAGGAAGGGGCTGAGCAGGGAGGGACAATACTGTGTATAAGAGCAAACCCAGAGAGGGAGAGACAGATCTTCTTGGAGCAAACTCCGTGGAGGCAGAAGCTGTTGCCACGAGGGAGGCTGAAGAGGAGCTGAGGAGGCTGAAGAGAAAAGCCTTCCCCAGACTGAAGAGAATGATTTTGATTTTGAAAACCCGGATTTTGATTCTGGGAGCCAGCTGAGACTTCTGCTGAGTCCGAGGGCCAGCTGGAGCTGCCAGGGGACTGAGGAAGCATGACTGTGATGCTAGTACTTTGCATAAACTTGTTTGTGGCTTTGTTGAGCCTTGACTTCCTGGGAACAGAGACTGTGAAGGATTTGGGGTGGACTGGACTCTGTCAGCTGCAGTGTGGAACAGAGACTGCATGGAAAGCTGTACAGGGACCTTGGAGTTGTCTGCCTTTGAACCCAGGTCACAGTTTGGTGAATCCAGGTAGGATCTGGGACCGTGGAAGGGGATCCAGGGAATCAAAGAAACCACCCCAAATCAAGCTGAAAGATGACTTTACTTGGATACTGTGTACTGACTGAGAAATTGTAAATTTACTAGTGGTCTAGAGGTCGAGGGTCTATGTATTTTCTGATGATTGAATAGTGAATGATGAAGGACAATTGATTAACTAAATGATTATACTTAATGATTGATGACTGAATAAATGACTGATTTGTAACTTAGTGTGCCTCACGAGTGGACAACTTTGTCTATTGTACTTTGTGGCTGAATTAAGGATTCTGTGAATGTTTGAGTTACTAAATGATTGTTCTTTGTTCAAAACTTTGTGACCACTGTGATGGAAATTATGTGGCCATCTTCTGTGATAAGTTGTTGTGAATGCTATATTTTGATTTTATGTGATAAATTGTAACATTGTGAATGCTGTACTTTGATTTACTGTGAATATTTTGCTTTGATTTGTTATAAATAGAGCGTTCACTATACTGTGTAATCAGAAACTTAAAAGTTGTTCACAGCAGCATTCTTCTGAAAAGCTGCTCATGCTTGGCTTTACAATAAGTTCCTACAAGTTTTTCCATACTTCTCAGAAGCCTTCATATTCACTATTTCTTGCTGTACAATGATATGTCATTACATTTATATATCCCAATTTGTCTGTCCATTTCCCAGTTGATAGACATCTACTTTCCTTTCAGTTGTTGTTTTCCCCAAAAGTACTACCCTAAGGTTATCATTCATTTACTGTAAATGAATATTTTATGTGCCTATTTATTTACGTGTTGTCTTCTGTCTACTCTAAATAAATCTTCTATGTATCTATTTATTTACATGTTCCGCAGTAGAATGTAAACTCTTTGAAGATAAGGATTATTTCTGCCTTTCTTTGTCTCTTCAATACTTAGCTTGGTGCCTAGTTTTTGTCAATATTTATGGACTGACTGACTGCATATGTGATCTGGCAGACTCTCATGCCATTGGGCATGTGCACTTTGGCTCCATAGAAGGAGCCCAGTCCAACAGATCAAGGGACACCCCCCTCATTCCTGTTACATGGATATGGAACATTTCCCTCTATCTTTGTCCTCTTGGTAGTATACTTCTAGTACTGGTATCAGAGTCAAAGGGTGTTTTTAATTTAGTGATTTTTTAAAAAGTTTAATTAATTAGGTCAATTTTTTGTTTTTCATAATGATTTGGTCAATTCACAGTTCCATCAACAGTGTATCAGTATCCCTGTCTTCTCTGAATCTCTCCAGCATTCATCAATTTTGTATTTTGTAACTTTTGCCAATCCCATGGATATGTCTTGAACAACCTCAGAGTTGTTTTAATTTGCACTTCTTATTCCTCAATGAATATTTGATGAATGAATAAATGGTTTAATTACAATTGTAAGTTAAGACAATTGGACTTAACGCAGGTATGGTACTCTCTTCCCTTGGTTCCACAGGAGAAGAAAGGCTGGGAAACATACTTTTATTTTTCCATTAAAAAAAAAAAGCTTTTCTTTCAAGGACCCTGATCTCGTACTGAATTTCTAAATTATAGACTCCTAAGAGGACACTTTCCCTGTCTGTAAAATTTAACTAAGGATCTGATGTTCACTGTCCACATCAGTGAAAGAGACACTAATCACACATATGGTCTCTTTACATAAAGTATTCTCATTCAAATCTTTGCAAGTCCAATAGACCCTGAGGGCTTAGGAAAGATTTGAAAAATCTTATTAGGCATCACAGCAAACCAGGCTTTCTTTCTAATAAACCTCAGTTGACCCTGGAGGGACTTGGGCTCTAGGAACATTTCTTTAAAGTGAAATAACATTTTTTCTTCCTCTCAGTTTGACAAAGACATGGACATTTCTATATCACTAGAACATTTGTTTATGTTGTCAGTGATGATGATTCAAATCTTTCATATCTGTCTGGGACCTAGGCCAAGACAGTCCCTGTTCATCCTCTGACTTATCTGTCTGTACAAACTAGATGGAATACATTCTGGGAACATATCTGGGATCTGGGTCAGTTCTGACATTAGTTCACTTTTCTATAACATTTGAGAGTTTACAAAACAGTTTTCTTACAACAAATCTGTGAGACAGGAAGTTACCTAAACCAATGAAATCACAGATCCCATCACCCCAAAAGACAGTTAGTGAAAAAAGAGAGAGACAATTAGTTAGTCCCACAGAATATAGAAATGGAGACTGTACAGTGGGCTTTTGATCTCAGTAGAAGTATCCTATAGCAATTATTTTGTCTGGAAGGCATTTCCCCAGCCCCATGCATTTCTGTTCCTATCACCTTTCCCTAATGATAGCAAGGCCCCCAGGGCCTTAGACTTAGCCAATAGACTTAGGTGGGATAAAGGACCTTTTGTTGGCCTCTGGCCCTCAGAGCAGTCAAGATAGTTCTTGGGGCTACCTTTTTAAAAAATATATTCATTTATTTTCTTCTTTACACCACTCATTTCCATATTATTTTGAGTTACAATTTTTCTCCCCATCTTTTCCCTACCCCCACCCCAAAACAGCAAACATACTGTAAAGCCCTCCCCTAATCTGCTCCCTCCTATGTCTTCCCTTGTAGCCTCTCTAACTTTCTGGTAGGGCAGGATGGGTCTCCCTACTTGGGGATACCTTTTGAAGCCCATTGGAAGATTCTGAGAAGACAGAATAATATTTAAAGACACATTTAATCTGTGGAATTTGTTATTCAAAGGAATTTATCTTTAATTTTAAGCTATTCAGATAGTTTTGCAGACATTTCACAGGGAAGAGCTTTTACTGTACTTCTCTCTCAGCTTAAGAATGAGTGTTCTACTAATATTTGTTCACTGTCTTCCTTAATGATGATGATAATATTGACAATGGTATTTATATAGCATTTTAAAGTTTGCAAAACACTTTACATATATTATATCATTGATCTGTGAAACAACCTCATGAGTAGGTACAATTATTATTCCCATTTTATAGATGAGGAAACTGAAGTTGAACTAGTTTAAGCAGTTTGCCTAGGATCACACAGACAAGTGTTTAGGGAAGCATTTGAACTTCGATCTTCCTCACTCCAAGTCCTAGACTTTCTATACTTTGCCCACTATGTACATAAATGAGTTACTTGCAAAGTGCTTTGCAAACCATAAAACACCACGTTAAATATTTGGTTGTTCAGTTGTTTTAGTCATGTTTTAGTCTTCTTGACTCTATTTGGGGTTCTTGACAAAGATCCTAGAGCAGTTTGTCATTTCCTTTTCCTACTCATTTGACACGTGGGAAAACTGAGGCAAATAGGTTTAAGTGACTTGCCCAGGGTCACACAGTGTCTGAGGCCAGATTTGACTCATGAAGATGAGTATTCCTGACTCTAAGCCTAGCACTCTATGACAACTTAGCTGCTTCACATTAAATGTTAGTTATTAGTATTATTACAGAAATGGAAATCTGAATCTAACAATGCCTAGTCAATTTAAGTAAGCCTAGTCACTTTTTCTTTCATACTAAAATGAAGGGGTTGAACTTAATTTGTAGAGACTCCCTGGTATAGAGGAACCAAAATGGCTTGGGATCAGAAATCCTGGGTCCACTGCTAAATTGACTGATCTTGTTTAAAACGCTTGATTTCTGTGGGTTGGGTTTGTTTCCTCATCTGCAAAATGATGGCTAAGGTACCTTCCAATTCTGATATTCTATGATTCTGTAATCTCTAAGGTTGCTTCCAGCTCTAAAATTACATCTTCTCAGTGAAATGTTTTTTGTTCAGCATCAAAAATACTCTAGGGATGCTGTGTTCTTAACACATACTTGTTAGTAATAATGATTCTGGAGTAATAATAAGATATTTATTCTAATAGGTTTATTCTACCTATAAATATATAAGGAAACTATGGCTGTTCCATTGCAAATGAGGCAGTTTCCACTGAAGGTAAAAACAATTCTCAATATTTTTTTCATGGTGATTAATTTTGGGGATCTGAAATGATCTTTTAAGGATGGGTAGGATTTTAATAGGTAGAGAAATGTGGAAGGGGACTGAAGGCAAATAGACAGTGATCTTAGAATAGAGAATGATGGGAACAGAATCAAGAATATGTGCAACATTTTAAGGTAGAGGAAGCAGTCTGTTTTGGGGGACTACCATGAGATCAGGCTGGAATGATCAGTTGAGTCCAGTTATGGAGGACCTTGAATGCCTAGCTAAGAAATTTGGATTATATTGGTCATGGTGGGCAAGGGAAGCCAGAAAAGGTAACATGACCAGAGCTGTGCATAACAAATTAGCAGAGATGGAAAAATTGAATGTATGAGTGGCTGTGGGAAGATAGGGACAATGATTCATTGCCAGTGGAGCTGTGAAATTGTCCAATCATTCTGAAAAAACAACTTTTAATTATGCAAGTTTCTAAATTTCTCATACCCATTGACCTGGAAATCCTAGTGCTGGCTTTCTATACTAAGGTTAATGACATTAAGAAAAGATCCATATGTAACAAAATATTCTTGGCAAAACTGTCTGTAGTACAAAAATCTGGAAATAAATAGTATACCTAGTGATTGAGGAAAGGCTGAATAAAATTTGATAGATGAATATAATGGAATGTTATTACATTATAAAGAAGGATGAATGTGAGGAATTCAGAGAAATATAGAAAGATATGCATGAAGCAGAGCCTGAAGAATGACATACTATAAGGAAAGGGGATAGGCATTCTATTTCTTAGGTAGTACTGGTGCCTACGATGTGTCAAGTACTGTGCTAAGTGGTTTTAAAAAATTTCTTTTTTATTATTTCTTTTATTATTTTTGTTACCTTTGCATTTGTTACATTTTGTTATGTTTTCATTTTTCAAGCTGTTTTTCTGTCTCTCTCCCAACCCTGCATTACAGAAGGCCAACATTTGACATGTATATATGTGAAAATACACAAAATATGATTCCATATATCAGTACTTTCTCTGTAGAGGGATAATGTCTTCCTTTATAAGTCCTTTGTAGTTAACATATTGTGTTAATATAACACAATAGCTTAGTCACTCTCTGAGTAATTAAGTAACTTAAGTAACACTTAGTCACTCTTTGAAGACTATTGTAATTACTATATACAACATTCTTTGGGTTATGCTCACTTCACTCAACATTATTCCATGCAAACCCACGTTTTTCTAAAATCAACATGCTCATCATTTTTTTTCTTTTTTTTTTTTTTTGGTCTTTATTACTTTGTTTACTTTTGGCTTACAAAATTCAATCCCACAATCCTTTGAGTTTCAAATTTTCTTCCCTTCCCTCTCCTCCTCCCCCCCCCCACCCCCATAGTGGCAGTATAGGATCTCCAAATACTTTCACATTAGACATTAGTCAGGTTACAAAGGATTGTAATGGATGGAATGAACAATGGCAAAGAAGAAATACCAAACAAGAAAAAGAATGAGCTGCTCATCATTTCTTACAGCATAGTATTATACCATCCCAATCATATACTACAATTGATTGACATCTCATCAATTTCCAGTTCTTTGCCTCCATAAACAGAGCTGGTATAAATACTTTAGAACATACAGGTTCTTTTCCTATAAACAGACCTAACAGTATTACTGTTGGGTCACAATTATATATCTTTTTGAGCATAAGTCTAGACTGCTCTCCAAAATGATTGGATCAGTTCCTCCAACAGTGTGTCCCAATTTTTTCATATCACCTCCAACATTTTTCAGTTTCCACTTCCATAATTTTATCCAATCTGTTAGGTGTGATATGGTATCTCAAAGTTGTTTTAATTTTCATTTCTATAATTGATAATGATTTAGAATGCTTTTCATAAGACTTTGAATATATATATATATATACATGCATACATATGTGTGTGTGTGTGTGTGTAATACAGCTTTGATTTTTTTCCTCCAAACACTGCCTGTTCATAATCTTTGATCATTTATCAATTTGGTAAATGACTCATATTCTTATAAATTTGGCATTTTCTACGTATTTTAGATATGAGGCTTTTATCCAAAAAAACTGTCTAAGATTCTGCTCTGTCCCCTACCCCCTGACCACCATTTTCTATTTCCCTTCTAATATTGCCTACATGGTTTTATTTGTACAAACCCTTTTTAGTTTAATGTAACTAAAATGATTCACTTTACATCTACAATGCTCTCTATCTTTTGTTTGTTTATAAAATCTCCTATCCATATATCTGATAAGTATATGTTTCATTTTCTTTTAATTTACTTGTAATATCTCCATTTATGTCTAGGTCATGTTTCCATTTTGACCTTATTTTGGTAAATGGTATAAGTCTATACTTAGTTTCTGCCAGACTGCTTTCCAGTTTTCCCAACAATTTTTACTAAAAAGTGAATTCTTATCCCCAAATCTTAAATCTTTACATTTATCAAATATAGGGTTACTATAATAATTTACTACTGTCTATTGTATACCTATTCTGTTCCACTGATCTACCATTTTATTTATTAGCTAGTAGCAGACAGTTTTGATAACTGTCACTTTATAATACAGTTTAACATCTGGTACTGCTAGACCTCCTTCCTTTATATTTTTTTCATTTATTATTTTGATATTCTTCATCTTTTGTTCTTCCAAATGAATTGCTATTATGTTTTTCTAGGTCAATAAAATAATTTTTCGGCAATTTAATTGGGATGACATTGAATAAGTAGATTAATTTAGAATTGTCATTTCTATTTTATTGGTTTGGCTCACACATGAACAATATTTCTCTATTTAAATCTGACTTCATTTGTATAAAAAGCATTTCATAATTATGTTCATGTAAGGCCTGGGTTGTCTCAGCAGGTACACTCCTAGATGTTTTAGGTTGTCTGAGGTTATTTTAAATGAACTATCTCTTCTTGCAGGGCTTTGTTGGTGATTTATAGAAATATTGATGATTTATATTAATTTATTTTATATCTTGCTACTTTGCTAAAATTATTAATTGCTTCAAGTTGCTTTTTAGTTGATTCTCTAGGATTTTCCAACTGTACCACTATATCACCAGCAAAAAGAGATAGTTTGTACCACATTCTGACTCTCAATTTTTTTTTTTTGGCTTTTTGGAGGGCAGTTGGGGTAGTGACTTGCCCAAGGTCACATGGCTAGTTTTTTGTGTTAAGTGTCTGAGGCCAGATTTGAACTCAGGTACTCCAGACTCCAGTGCTCTATTCACTGCGCCACCTAGCCACCCCTTGACTCTCAATTTCTTTTTCCTCTCTTATTGCTATTGTTAGCATTTCTAGTACAATATAAAACAATATTGATGATAATGGGCATCCTCGTTTCACTCCAAATATTATTGAGAAGGCTTCTAGCTTTTCCTTATTACAGATAATGTTTGCTGATGGTTTAACATAGACAATTCATGTCATTTTAAAGAAAAACCCATTTATACTTATGTTTTAAAGTGGTTTTTTTAAGAATAAGCATTATATTTTGTCAGAAGCTTTTTAAAATTTATTAATATAATGATATGATTTTTGTTACTTTTCTTACTGGCATAATCAATTATGTTGATGGTTTCCCTTATATTGAAACAGCCCTGCATTCCTGATATAAATGTCACTTGGCTACCAGGTGTAATCTTTGTGATATATAGTAGTAATCTCCTAGTTTGCTTTTTATTTGGAATTCTTGCATCCATATTCACATATATAAATATATATACATATATTATATGCACACATGTATACATATACACACATATATACACACATACACATAATACATATATATGTACATATACATACCATACATATTGGTCTATAATTTTCTTTCTCTGTTTTTTTCTTCCTGGTTTAGGTGTTAGCACTATATTTGCTTCATAAAGGAATTTAGTATGATTACTTTACTGATTGTTCCAAATAATTTATATAATATTGGAATTAGTTGATCTTTAAATGTTTGGCTGAATTTACTTGTAAATTCATCTGGTTCTGATGTGGTTTTTTTTT
>CM053593.1:250509102-250526294 GCA_028646575.1 Pseudocheirus occidentalis | reverse complement strand
TCATTTCTCCTTCCAATTTTTCCTCCACTTCTCTTATTTGGTTTTCAAAATCCTTTTTCAGTTGATGTATAGCTAGTAGGCATTCTTCCAGTGTCTTGGAAACATTTGGTGCCTTGTAAGAGTTTTTTCATGGATGTTTCTTTTGTATGAGATAATATGCTCCATTTTCTCTCCCTATCCAATTTTATTTTTTAGTGTCATCTTCTCATAATCAACCAAACTCCAAGCCCTTTATCTAGGTACACTTTTTTGAATGACCCTAGAAACAATAACATTATTGATTTACAAATATCATTTTCCTATATAAGAAGTAAACAAGTTAACCTTATTAAATCTCTTATGATCAGTCTTTCACGTTTGCTTTCTTATGTTTCTACTGATTATTGTAAGTCAAATTTTGTTAGGTTCTGATCTTTTCAACAGTAGCTAAAAGTCCTTTTGGTCACTAAATATCCATTTTTCCCCCTTTGCAGGATTATACTCAGCTTTGCTGGGTAGGTACTCTTGGTGGAAAATCTGGCTCCTTTGCTCTTTGGAACATAGAAGTTGCTAAATCTTGTGTTATCCTCACTGTAGCACCATGATATTTAAATTGTTTCTTTCTAGTTGCTTATAATATTTTCTCATTATCCCTGCTTTGAAACTTAGCTATAATGTTCTATGCCTTTTATTTTGGGATCTCCTTCAGGCGGTGATCAATGTACTTTTTTCAGTTTCTATTTTACCCTCTAATTCTAGAGTTCTAGAATTTCAGGGCTATTTTCCTTAGTGGTATGCTGAACTGTGGTGTCTAAACTCCTTTTTTGATCATAAGTTTCAAGTAGCCCAACAATTGTTATATTATCTCTCCTTGATCTGTTTTCTAGGTCAGTTGTTTTTCTAATGAGATATATTCTCTTCTATTTCTTTAATCTTTTGATTTTGTTTCATTATTTCTTGATGTCTGATGAAGTCATTAGCTTCACCTTACCTATTCTAATTTTTAAAAATTATTTTCTTTGATAAGTTTTGGGATCTCTTTTTCCAATTGGTTGACTTTTTCTTCATAATTTTCTTGCTTTCCTTGCATTACACATTTCTTTTCACATTTTTTTTTCTTCAACCTCTCTTATTTGATTTTTAAAGTCCTTTTCAAAGCTTTTCCAAAAACTCTTTTTGGGTTTGTGACCATTTTATGTTTTTCTTTGAAGCTTTACAAGAAGGTGTTTTGTCTTCTGAGTTTGAACCCTTATCTTCTTTATCACTATAGTCACTATCTATAGTTGAGTTCTTTGTTGTTTATTTTTCTTCTTTTTTTAAATGGCCTATTTCTTGGTTGTTAACTCTGCTCCTGGGGCGTGAGGAATAATGCTTCAGACTTCAGGTCTTTCATGCTGTTGTTTTCTGATCTTAATCTGGAGACCTTTGACCTTTTAGTTTTTTTCCAGTGTTCTGTGATCTAAGGTGAGGTGTGGTCCCATTTCCTCCCCATACTTTGGTCTATAAGTGACCTCAGGTGCTCCTCTCTGCCTCTGAGCCTGGTCCAGGGCCCCCAGTCTCATTGATACCACAAACACTCTTGCTCCCTTTGAGCTCACCTCTGGCAGCTGCAAGTCAACTGATTCCTCTGCCCCTAAGTGACTACAACCACCAGCACTGCCCCCATCTTTCCCCTCAACCCCTGAAGCAACTGTACGCACAATGTTTGCTTGGTCCTCCTTAGCTACAACCACAACTTGTGACATGTCTGGTCAGCCTGACTAAGCCCTGTGCCCAGCACAGAGTGGAGGACCCTGCTCAGCCTCCCAACCCCTGCACCATCAGTTAAGGCTGCAGCCAGTGTTAGCTGTTTGTTGACTTGGTGGTTATCTACCCAGAGGTATCAGCACTTCACCCAGAGGTATCAGCACTTCACTGAGTCCAGACCACCACCCAGAAGGGAAATTGTCTTAAGGTGGATGACTGCTTTTCCCCAACTTTTAATTTCTGCCACTCTAAAATTTGCTTTGAGGCATTATTTTAAGTTATTTGGGGGGGGGGGGAAATTTGGGAGAATCAGGTTTTTTTCCTGTCTTATTCCTTCAGCTTCCCTTATAAATATGATCTCATTTTATTTTCATAACAACCCTGGGAGGCAGATGCCATTATTATCCCCATTTTACAGATGAAGAATCTGAGGCAAATAGAGGAAAAAGGACTTGTCCAGGATTATACAGCTAGTAAGTATTTCAGGCTCAAGAGGAACTCAGATCTTCCTGACTTAAGGTCCAATTCAATGTGCCACCAGCTGCCTCTATACATACAGCTATGTATATAAATACAGCAAAATTCAGATCAAGAGCAGTGACCAATGGGGAGGCTAGGTGGCACAGTAAATAGAGCACTGGCCCTGAAGTCAGGAGGACATGAGTTCAAATATGGCCTCAGATACTTAACACAAAACTAGTCGTGTGACCTTGGGCAAGTCACTTAACCCCACCTGCCCTACCTTCCCCCCTCCAAAAAGAAAAATAATGGATAGTGACCAGCACTGGAACCTACTGGAAAAAAATTAAAACACATATCCTTTCTGTTAATGCTTGGTAAATGACAATAAAGGGAAATGATTCATTTTATCATTTACAACCTCTCTTTTGGGTGGTTTTCCTTGACTGTTTACAGGCAATTTATTTCATTAGAGCTTTGTTACCAGGCTGGGATATATCTGTATGTTTAAAATGTTATCAATAAGATAAAGAAAAGATATTCTTGAACACAGCTCAAAGCTCTTTTATTAGAGAAATAGCGGATGATACCATGAGGAGAAACATTAAGTTACAATCACTTTAAATTTCCCCAACTTTAATGGATATCACTGCGCACACAAGGGCAAACAAAATCCCTTGTCACCAGCAGTCTTCCTTTGAGATCTGAGAGGAAGTCTGTCTTTGCTGTCTATTCTGGTTTCACAGAGACCCCTAGTTGCTGCTTTGTTGAATTGGTGACAGTGGGTGGGTATATATTTATATGTGCATATCACAGAATCAGAGACTTTTATAGCTAGGAGGGACTCATAAAAAAATCACCTAATCTGAGCTCCCCAGTTTTACAGTTTTTTAAACAAAAATTTGGTATCTTTTATTATGATTTGATGATAGTAAATCTTTGCTCGTACACAATCCATTTTATTGTATACAGCTAGGGTTTCAATCCCATTTGCAGTGCAGTTTTCAGAAGGATCAAGAAAATGCTTTTTAGTTTTCTACAAAGTTTATTCTTTCATTGACAGTTTTTGACAATAATTATTGACAATAAATTGCAATTTAAAAAAGAAATTTAGTCACTGATGTAAGAAAAGTAAGACATCTTTCTGTGTAGTGAGGTGATTCAATTAAGCAAATGCCTATCTTGTGTGAAGCACTGTGCTGGGAACCCAAAGTAAAATAATACAGGGTGCCTTCCCACAAAGAGCTTCCAGTCTTGTAGTGGAAGTAGTTTCACTTCTTCGTTCACTGTTTTGTAAAGCAGATACTTTTCTTCATTTACAAGATGGGAATACTGGGTTGCAATTGGCATTTTAAGGGAAGAATAACCTTATCTTGAAAAAATCAAACACCACATATTCAGGAACTTAATGTTAGTGAAAGTATTTCTGGATATTTTTTTATCCTCATTTTTCCTTATTGTCTTTGGTCACTGATGGAGGCCTTGCTAGGATAAAATAAAATGCCATCATAGGTGTGAAAGTGTTCTGAAAAAGGAAAGATGCTGTATAAACAGAAGGTATTATTATTATTGTTGTTGTTATGACTTTTATCACGTTCAGTTTTCTCAATAGAGTTCTGAGAGAAAGATTTAGACATTAATATTTAGACGCATTAATATTTAATGCACAGGTAGTTAAAATACAAATAGGTTTTTTTTGCAATTGAATTAAAGAATTGGAATATTAGCTCATTCTTTGTGGGCTCACTCAAAGCACCCCTGGTATGAAGACGATAGCAAGCAGAGCAACAGGAATGATTTCAGAGGTGTGGCCTCCCCAATAATTATTGTTAAATTTGCATTTTGAGCATTTATACATTAGAAATCAGAGAATATTAGAAATCATTTGATTGAAGCTGTATTTACTTTGTTTTGTTGATTGTAAAAAGTGTTTAAAAATATGGAGAAAATGTTAATAGTGCAAATTAAACCTACAAATATATCCTGCAAACATTTTCTCCCCAGAAAATGCAGTTATTAAACATTGACTAGTATACTCCTGGATGATATGTATCATATCCTGTTCCCACATGATTCTGATCTCCTTTGTCAGATCTCTACCATTTAAAAGCTTTGTTCCCCGTAGCTTGGAAATGACGAGCATTTAAGACAGCAATATCCTTTAAAAATCATTGTTCTTGAGTTTTTAATGAATCAGTGTTTTCTGTGGGTGATTGTGGGCGATGGTTTGGTTTGCAAGATTAGTTGGGTTTTAGTACAATTTATTGCTTGAATACCCTAGGATATTTTGAGCTCTGTATTCGTAGTGTGGAGATTTGTCCTGTGTCAGTCTATAACAGTTATCTCCTGATATAGAATTCTACCTACTAGGTTATAACTTGCTAGATATTCAGGATAGTAATCTGTTACAGCCTATACTGCTGTGTTGTAGAATCTCTGTTGTTTTCTTGTATAATTTACATTGACCATTGAGTTGAAGCTTCTTAAGGATAGGAGTATGCTGGTAAACGTTTAACAACTGGCTCTTTGGGGGGAAAAAGTTTTCAGGAAAACCTCTAAAGTTTATTCTGCTTTATTGTAATTTTCTCTATGTTGCCTTAAAGTCTATCGACAAAACAAAAAACCAAACCCCACCTCTCTTCTTTTTTTCCCCTCCACTGCCCCACAAACAGCTCCATAGTAGTCATATGATATGGGAGGGAAGCATTTACCCATTTCCAAGGTTTAAATGCTCACACTGAAAATTTAACAACCAGCTTTTGTGACACATATGAGTTGGTATAAGCCAATTCCAGCACACTTTTTCTTAAAGAAAACCCTTTTATTATTTCTCACAGCAATGATATGGTCCTGAATTGCTGTTGGAAACCCCTTCATTCCCACAAACAAATTTGCAGAATTCATCCATTTGTTTGGTACTTCTTTGTCAATGCATTTTTGACTGTATTCATGTTGATGTCACCCATGGAAGGCCTTTTGTTTCTGCTCTTGGATATTTACTATTTCAAAACCACCATCTGTAGTTAAGCCACTTTGGGGGTACATTCAATAAATGCAACAAGCAAGTACTTGTTGTTGACCTTATTATTACTCTGTGAAGTAAGTCTGCTTATTTTAAAAGAATTTCTATAGATTTTTAGCCTATTTATAATGTGCCCTAAGAATGTCTAACAATCCTTTTCCTGTTTTGGTGTGGAAATGTTTATGTCTGTCTGCCATGGGGTGATGGTAGGGCTGTTGGAGAGGCAGATAAATAATGGACATAAAGCACTCTGAAAACCTTAAAGTGCTACCTAAATGCCAGTTCTTATGCGTCTTCTCATTAGTCAGTAGTCATCAGGTTTCCAGTCTGGTATAAAGACTTCACTCTCTGAGCCTTCTAATGTACTTCTACTGAGCTCAAGCAATGTTAGTGGAAAAAAACAGAGTATGCTCATAAACGTTCAATTTCTAGGGTGTCTAAAAACAAACAAAAAGTATATACACACTTTTTAGTTTGATTTGCATGATTAAGACTTTCTCAAATCTAGATAATCAGTAAAACAATAAATCAAGTCCTGTTTATGTATAACACTATATTTAAACTATATATAAAGCTATATTTAAACTGTATATATAAAACTATATGTATAAAAATAGCACACACACACACACACATATATATATATAACTATATACACATATATGTATGTGTATGTGTATATGTGTGTGTGTATATGTTTTGGAGGGGAGAAGGCAAGGTAATTGGGATTAAGTGACTTCTGGGGTTAAGTCACACAGCTAGTAAGTGTGTCAAGTGTCTGAGGCCACATTTGAACTCAGGTCCTCCTGACTCCAGGGCTGGTGCTCTATTCATTGTGCCACCTAACTGCCCCTGTTTTAAATATTTAAAAAAGATTTTTAAACATAACAAATTTTGTTGTTGTTGCTCCTAAAGCTGTTATTATTTCCTGGAGCTTTTTGTCTGTACCTACTCTAAACAGAAGTACTGGATTAATGATTCTGTCTAACTTATCTCAACTTGTGTCTTTGGGGAAAACTACTTTAAAACAAAACTCGTTCAGGCAGTTACTAATAGAAAGACATACCAGGCTTCATAGAATGCTCTTTGAAAGTTAAAGTCTTATAGCACAAGTACTATTAACAAAGGATAAGACTGTATGCTGCTTTACATTGTATTCGATCACTGTATAGAAAGCAGAATCCTGTTTGAATAAAATCAATTTACAATTTGAAGTATGTGTCACATAGGCCTGTTATGAACCACTCCTTATCAGAAAGGAACCTGGATCCAGCTGTGTGACCTTGGGCAAATCATATTACCCTTTTCTCTAAATGAGGGAATTGGTCTAGATCAGTGGTTCTCAACCTTCCTAATGCCATGACCCTTTAATACTCGTATGTGGGCGTATCTATCTGCATGTGGGTTGACCCACCTGGAGACAGATAGAGGAGCTGTGTCTTGGTTCCTAAGACCATTGGAAATATGTGTTTTCTGATTGTCTATTGCTACCCCTGTGAAAGGGTCGTTCAACTCCCAAAGGGGTCACAACCCACTCAAGCCCCTTCCAGCTCTGACATTCTGTGGGGCTATTTTGTGATATTGCTATATAGGTAGGGCTTTAGTTAGTCAACAAATATGATTGTGTGCCAATGGTGAGCATGTATTTTGTTAATACAGTTCTTCCTAGGCTGTTTGAAAGAGCTAATGACCAAAGAGAGAATGATTAGCAAATTAGTGAATTTGGGTCTTTTTTGCTTCAAGTAGGATATTCAGTCTGTTCATTAAATCATCAGCATCCACAAGCAAATGAACTATTCAAATCCTCACAAATGAAATTAAACTTCATATATCTGTAGGAAGACTGTGACCTTTATCTCCCTGTTAAGTTTAATCTACATTATTAAAATTTTTTACATCACTTAAGTCTAGACAATCATCAAAACAATATATCGAACCCTGATTTTTAACATTTGCTGAGATGTAAAGCTGAAAATTTGATAAGCTGGTTTCAGCAATGATGGCAATCAGGGGAAGAAAGGACTCTGAAGGTCAGTTAACTAGCAATCCAATAATAATCATGATAATCTATTAAGTGTCTGTTATGTGCCAGAAACTAAATTTTATATTAGAGAATTAGCATCAAAAGACTAGAGAATTCTAGAAACTGGCCTTCCCTATTATGTGACTGTACTATGGAGCTGTGAGGAATGGGGGAGAGAGAAATAGTGATAGAGAGAGACAGAGACAGAGACAAATACAGAGAGTCAGTGAGAGACAGAGAGAGAGAGAAAGAGACAGAGACAGAGAGACAGAGAGACAGAGAAGGAGAGAGCTTAGCACAGTGCCTGGCACATAGGGGGTGCCTTATAAGTTAAATACTTATTGATTGACTAATAGAGACAGATGCAGACAGAGACAGAGAGACAGAGAGAAATGGGGAAAGGGAGAGGAGAAGAGAAGAGAAAAGCCGTCATCCAAGATAAGACTTGGGATGTAGAAGCTCCCTTATATTTGAATATCCCTTATATTTGGACATTTGTATATATTTTGGGGACGAACAGTTACTCGTTCAAAGGTCTCTATTTTGTTTTCGTCCTTTTAAATGAAACATTCTTTTGTAATTTTGTGATCTGTATGTTTGTGAGTGGAGAGCTGAACTCAGCATAATGAGAGCTGCTACCCTGTATTCAGTGTCACAGGTTTCTTGGGTGGAATGTTTGACTTTAGAGACTGAAAACATCTGTGAAGTATATATAGGTTCTTTGTGTCATGAAAGTCTCTGAAACAAGGGTTACGTCTGGGGGGATAGGATAGGGCTGAAAGTAAATATTTTTTAAATTTGCAGTAGTTGAGTCTCTGTAGAACCCCTCACAAGCCCTAAGGCAGGCCATTGTCCTACTGAGCATTGTACCATAATGTATTATCATAAGATGGTGAGCTACAGAAGTGGTTTCTCAGAGGACTGGTGTCCTGGGATGAACACAGACTGTACAATGTACTGATGGTTTGGGGAATACATCTGAGATGCTGTAAGAGTGACAGCTGTCAGGCACAGAAAAGCATAGAGAGCTTCTAGAGAGTCCTGGGAGGCCTTCATTTTATGTGTTGCATGCATTAAAAATGGAAAACTGTCTCTTCCAGTTCATTAAAGCTTGAGGGCACTGGATAATCACTTCAGGGCAGGGGTCACCTTGGGTACTTTGCTCAAGTGAAGTTGCACAGACTGGGTTATTACCCTATTCAGGGTGAGACCTAACTTTTGAGTGAACAGCCTGATTGTGGCATGCACCCACATGCCCGCAGGTTTCAGAAACCAATGAATGAGATCTTGTTGGTTGTCCTAGAAATCAGAACACTACAGAAAAGAAGATCATGTCATTGGAAGAGGTGACAATTATACACTCTCCTTGATTCCATGTACAGGGTTTCAATTTGCTAGACTGTCTTTAGGCACCTGCATGCTGACCTTTCTTTCCCAAACTTAAGCTAAATATTAAGGTTAGCTGAAGCACTCATGCCATTCCATAGAGCCACTGAATTATTTTGTGTGGCTTTTTCAGAGCCAAGCCCCACGTATTCATAAGCTTTGCATCTTAGGAAAATTAAATGCAATGAAATACGTAAATGTGTGGGTCTCACCCAGCTCTCTGTAAGTGGTGAGCATGGTTCTGAAAGATTCATTAGCTGGGCCTAGAGGCTTGATTGTGCTTTTTCAAAATAGAACTGATTAGCTCACATTCATCTCAAGTAATGGCTCCAGAACAGGGGGATCATGACTCAGATGTCTTGCATGGCACTTAGAAGTTTTTAGCAAAGTAAGAGAAGGAAGCCTGCCAAGTTAATGATAATGGATTTTGGTTCAAATAGCCTTGCATCCATTCTTTTAAAGGGCTTTACTCCCCCCCAAACATAAACTCACCTACTGCTTGCATACAGTTCTCTTTTTATCACTGGAGTGAAATGTAGGGAATACATGAATTAGCATAAGACTGGAACAACTCTGTTGGGCATTTTAGTTGCATTAATTTACAAAATTCAAGAGCGTCTAACCTTTCCATATAACCGTAAGATCTTATAATTAGAAGAAACCTTAAAGGTCATCTCATCCAGCCTCCTACAAAGTACAATAATACCAATGGCTCATAGATCTGGAGCTGAAATCCAACCCCCTCCTCTTACAGATAGGGAAACTGAGGCCCAGTGAGGTTAAGTGATTTGTTTAAGGAGTACAAGGAGTATGCATCAGAGGAAGAGTATGAATCCTAGTCCACAACCAATGCTTTTAACAGTTTGAAGACGCCTATCCAGTACAACATCCTTAATGGGTGGTTTATCTAGTCTCTGCTTGCATGGTACAAATGACAGGGAGCTCACTCTTTCACAAGGAAACCCCTTCCATTTTGGGGGCATCTGTAACTTAGGAAACAGCATGTTCTTGATAACTTTCATGCTCTGGAAAAATAAAACAGTAAATCAGGGGAGTTGGTGAAAGCCATCCACCAGATAACCCCAAATGAGTTCACAATTTCTAAGATAAGGTAAATGAAATTATAAGATCAAGAAGAAATAGGAGGAAAATATTAGAGACTAGCTATAAGGCACTCATTAAAGCTAAACTATTATTTTTGCGACTGTATTAAGGCTCAGTTTTCGTGGGTATGACACATAATAAATGGAAAAGATTGTTAAATTTCAAGAGATGAGATAGGGGATAAGAAGGCTTGGTTGAGAGTGGCAGGGAGATCATTCTCTTCTGCTGGTCAAAATCATCCTCCCCAGAGGGGAAAGAACATTTTTGCTTTGATTTTCATTTCTTTTTATGGGTGACTAGCACCACAGGGGCTTGGCTTCTTCCTCCTGTTGCCTATAACTTGAGAACGTTCTGGGAACAGGCTGCTTCTGAGCACAGAGGGAACACATTAGGGGTTTGTCTTCTAAAATCATTGACATCTGGTAACCTTATCCTGTCTTGCAACACTACACATTAACAACTGGAGAAGGAATGAAGAGTTTTGCATTCTGCCGAAGCAGCAAAGTAGTTCAAGGGAGTCAAGGTGCTTATTCCTATAGGACTTTGGCAAAGAGAGTGAAGCTAACTTGAGAAGAGACTCCAAAGACTGATTATGGTGATTGATGGATGAGATTTGTTTTTCACCAACTTTGTTAGTCTGAGAATTATTTGAGCTGGAAAAGGAAATCTCAAACCATCTAACCATAGATATTTAAGGTTCTAAACTATAAAGCGCTATTAACTGTGGAGTTACTGTGTTGTTTTTTTTGTTTTGTTTTGTTTTTTTGGAGGGGGAAAGGCAGGGCAATTGTAGTTAAGTGACTTGCCCAAAATGACATGCCTAGTAAGTGTTAAGTGTGTGAGGTTGGATTTGAACTCAGGTTCTCCTGACTCCAGGGCCAGTGCTCTATTCACTGCACCACCTAGCCGCCCCTGGAATTATTGTTAATATGATTATTCTTTTTCCTCCCAATGAGGGGGAAAAACCTAGGGGAAAAAAAAACCCTAACCTTTACCAGAAAGAAAGGTGTTTTGTTTTGTTTTGTTTTTACTAGATGGGTGTTAACTGATCCAATACCTGTGAGGCAAAAAAAAAATCTATATTAAAAAAAATGAACCATGTTCACCTGATTATTAAATAGAGGGAGTCATTTACCAGAGTGAGAAGAAGGCAGGGAAAAAGTCACCATTTTTGTGCCCTCACTTGAATATCATTAAATTTCTTCTTGGGAATTGCTGAAGCTTCAAATCAATTTGAATAGCCTTGGCACTTGTTTCCAAGAATACAATGAGAGTTGAAAATAATTAATTCACCATAACCTAGCCAGGGATCTTAGAGGACTTTCCATGGAGAAGGAGAATGAGTGTCTTGGTAAATAAAGTCTCCTCTATCTGTGGGTATGGCATGGCTTTGGACCTATCATGTTGATTAGCTTTTTGATATGTAGGCCAAGGCATCCTCACAAAAGAACTTCTAAAGAAGGAGGAGAAGAAGGCTCAGCAGCAAATGAAAGCTGTTGTAGACAGCAGCTAGAGTCATGTGGAGAAATTGAGAATGACAAATTTAGAGATAAAGAGGCATGACAGCTGAAGTGAATATGAAGTAAGGGAGGTTGTCTGAAGTTTTGGTTGCTGCTAGAAGGAGCCATTAGAAGTGTTATAATGGAACCCCTGGCATCTGAGTTGGCTAGGAAGTGTTCCTTCTTCCATTAGAATGGGAGTCTATATAGATTCTACTCCTGTAGAACATATGGTGGTACAGAATGATTCTACTACCTGATTTTCCCTTGTTATTTTTCTTTGCTAGTCTCTCCTAATTAAATGTTTTTCTATTTGATTTATGATTCTTGACTAGTCTATTGGCAGAGAAAGCATTGAATGGGGATGAGGTCTCAAGCCTTATCTGCATAGTTGTGATTGATCAAAACACCTCATATTGACTCTGAGGTAGCAAGAGCTTCCAGAGTTAGATGCTTGAAATATTTTGATATATTTATAGGAGATAATCTGGGATTCATCAAGAATATTTTTGAATATTTTGCATTAAGATAAGTCTACTTGCTCTTGCCTTATAATAATAGCCAGCATTTATATAGCCTCATACAATTACCTCCTCCACATCATATGGTTAGGGATGTGGTGCCCCATGATCTTAAAAGTCCTTGTAAAAAGGTTTTGGCCCTTCCTTTGTACCAGAGAAGAGGTCTGAATTATTATGGTGTTAAAAGATAAAACATGTTGATATTACATAATCCTATACATGTATTTTATGCATTTCTGAGTTTCTAAACTTTTTCTGCATCATCTGCTGGTCTTTGTGTGTCATCTGCAGCTTTGACAAAACTCCCCCAAATTTCCATATAATTTCTTATGCTGATCCATGATATGTAGAAACCATGATGGAGAAAGTTGCAATGAGGGAGGGATAACTGTATTTTATAGATATTTTGAGAGACTGAGGCTAAAATCTGAAAGCAATTTTCTTTTTCCATTTCAGGCCCTATCAAAAGACTAGGTAGGAGATGTAAATTGTGCAGCAAAGCCTTCAGTTAGGCCAGAATAGCAAAGTAAATAGTTTATCTGTAAGATTAGAAGGTTGTTCTATTCTAGATATCCTCTATGATTCCTTCTGAATCTAAATCAATGATCCTGTAAAAGGGGAAATTAAGCAACAGAATTATTCTCTGCCCATCATAAATGAAAGGGTACAATCTTACACAGACTTCCACATGGTTAGAAGAAACTCCCCCAGATAACTAATGTTCCCTGTGTTGTATCACAACTGGAATACTTCTCATGGTTGCAGCTCCTGTCAACCACCTCTCTGCTGCTCTACCGCATTTTGACAGCTGTTATTTCTTTTCGCCTTTAAAGCAACCATTCGATGTTTCTGTTCAGAGCTGCTAGTTGTCAATCACTCAACTAGCATTAAGCACCTACTATGTGCCATACACATAATAGGAATACAAGAAGAAGCCTAAAAACAGTCTTGGCTCTCAAGGAGCTTACTGTGTACAGATAAGATAAATACAGTAAGAGATAATATCAGAAGGAGGAATGAGAAAAGTTACTTGAAGAAAGTGGGACTTTAGTTGAGGTTTGAAAGAATCCATGGAAGCTAGGTGATATAGATGAAGAGGGAGAGCACTGCAGACATGGAGGAAAGTCAGGAGACGGACTGTTGTATGTAAAGAGCAGGAAGAAAGTCAACATCCCTAGATCATAGCATACATGGAGCGGAATAAGTTGTAAGATGACTACAAAAGTAGGAAGAGGCCAGGTTATGAAGGGCATCTTTCATATTTCATCCTGGAGGCAATTGGGAGCCAGTAGAGTTTACTGAAAAAGGCAGTGATATGTTCAGACCTGTATTTTAGGAAGAGCCCTGGGTGGAAGATGGACTGGAGTAGAAGAGACCTACCAACAGGTTATTGGAGGAGGTGATAACAGCCTGTAACCAGGTGATGGCAGGCTCAGAGGACAGAAGGGAACATATGTGAGAAATGTTACAAAGGAAGAAATAACATGGTTTTAAGTTGGTTGGGCATGAGGGTGAGGTGAGAGAGAACGAGGAGGTGAGGATGATACCTTAGTTGCAAACCTAGAAGATGGTAATATCCTCAACAGTAATAAGGAAATTAGGAAGAAGAGAGAGCTTAGGGGAAATGATAATGAGCTCGGTTTTGGACATGCTGAGTTTATTTTAGTTGACTTCTATTGCTGAGGTTTATTTCTCAAAGGGAGTGTTATTGTCCTTTTGTGAAATTTCCCCTTTTTAGAGTCTAAGCGACACATTTTTGGTTTATCAGTCAGGATGACAATCACAGCACATTAAAAAACTTCTCTAGTGATTGAAGATTTTTTTTAATCCACTTTCAATTGCTTATTTCAATGGGAAGTCTTCCTGATGAACTTGTAATCTCAATGATATGAATACTACCTTTACCAATGAAGATGGTAACCCATCCATGCTCACCCATTCTATGTCGCTTTTATCCATGTTCTCTCATAAGGTGGCACAGGCTGCTCACCCACTGATACACAGTGCATTGAGTGCTGTAAATTGAGAGAAACCTTTGTCCAACTAGATGCCATGTTGCTTACCTTGGTCCTGAAGCAGTTTAGTATTTTTGGTAACAGACCTTGCTGGAATCGCTGCTTTTTGACCTGCTTTTGCTTTAGATGCCTTGTTCAACCCCTGTCTCTTTAGCTTCAGAAATCCTGAAATCTCTCTTTGTGGTGGCAAAGAGCTAGAAATTGAGGGAGGCCCATCAGTTGGGGAATGGCTCAATAAGTTGTGGTACATGATTGTGATGGAATACTACTGTACTGTAAGAAATGATGAGTTGTTTGATTTCAGAAAAACATAGAAAGACTTGCATGAAAGAATGAAGAGTGAAATGAGTAGAACCAAGAGAACACTGTATACTCTAACAGCATTATTGTTTGAAGAATAAATGTGAATGACCAAGTTATTCTTGTTTTTTGTTTTGTTTTGTTTTGCTTTTTTTTTGGAGGGCAGTTGGGGTTAAGTGACTTGCCCAAGATCACACGGCTAGTTTTTTGAGTTAAGTGTCTGAGGCCGGATTTGAACTCAGGTACTCCTGACTCCATGCTCTATTCACTGCGCCACCTAGCCGCCCCTCAAGTTATTCTTGAATATTATAAATACTCAAATCAACTACAAAGGACCCGTGAAGGAAGATGCTATCTACTTCCAGGAAAAGAACTGGTAAATTGAAGTATTCATAATGTGACTTTTACATATATTTTTATATCTGTGTCAAATGGTGGCCGTCTCTAGTGTGAGGTGGAGAGGGAGGGAAGAAGGGAGACAGTTTGGAATTTAAAATTTAACAATAAATAAATAAAAAAGAAACCATGAAACCCAATAAGTTAGGGTGAGTGAATTTCTGTCACTTCCCATTAGGCTCCTCACAGCTAGCACAGGATCCCTGCAAATTACCATACTTAGGGATATTGGAGGAGGTGAAGCAAAACTACTGAACTTTGACTTCCATTCCCTCCACTGTGGCAAAGGTTCTCTTCCCCCTTAGAATTAATTTATACCGGGGTCTCTATAATAAACCTTAGTACTATCAGGACCAGACCAGACTTCACAACAGCTCTAGGACCTTTGTTCTCTAGATTGTACTCTGGAACTGGTTTAATAGGTAAAAAGTTGGAAGAAGATGATTATAGCTATGAGTAGATTTCACAGGATCCAAACCACTAACTGAGGCATATTTCTAACATATTAAACTAAGTGCAGAGAGGATTTCTAGGGTAAGAAAGTAGCACTGGCAATTTTATAAAGTGGAATCAGGGGAAACATCAAATTCCTAACTCTCTTTGCTTGCTACAAATAACCTGGGCTATTGTGACAAGTATTTTCTCTTTAGTTTTCAAGTAAAAAAGACCCCACATACTATATTTATTTGCTCATGGTACTAAAGTTCCTTCTTTTCTTTTTTAAACAATTTTTTTTTGTTTTTTAAGTAACAAATATTTTTAAAAGTTAAACTTTCCCCCCACTCCCTTTTCTCCCATCAGAAAATGAAAAACCAAACCCCAAACCAAAACAAATAACACATACATACACAGTCCAGCAAAACAAACAAACAAAAAACCATTTTCCTCCATTAACTATGTCTAAAAATGTACGTCTTTTTCTTCATTTTAAGTTCATTGCTTCTCTTCCAGGAGGTGAGTGGTGTGTTTCATCTTTCTTCTTTTGGTTTTATGGTTGATTATTGCATTGTTGAGATCCGAAGTCTTTCAAAGTTGTTTTTTTCCCTATAATGTTATCATTATAGAAATTAGTCTTCTAGTACTACTTGCTTTGTTGTGTATGAATTCATAGGGGTCTAGTTTCCTCTGAAATTATCCATTTCATCATTTCTCATGGTACAATTAGTATTCCATTATCTCCAAATACCACAATTAGTTTAGCCATTCACCAATAAGAGGATACCCCCTTAGCTTCTATTTCTTGGCTACCATTAAAAGAGCTGCTATGAATATTTTTATTTATAGCTAGCATTTATAATGCCCTTTAAGGCTTGTAAAGTGCTTTTACATATGTTATTTGAGATGGCAACAATTCTCTAGAGGGGGTGCTATTTATTATCTCCAATTTGTTATTATTGTTCAGTTGTTTCACTTGTGTCTGATTCTTTGTGGCCTCATTTGGGGTTTTCTTGGCAAAGATACTGGAATGGTTTGCTATTTCCTCCTCCAGCTCATTTCACAGATGAGGAAACTGAGGTAAACAGAATTAAATGACTTGCCCAGGATCATATAACTAGTAAGTGTCTGAGAGCAGATTTGAATTTAGGGGAAGATGAGTCTGCCTGACTCTAGGCCGGGTGCTCTATCCATTGAACCATCTAGCCGCCTATCTCCAATTTGCAGATGAGGACATGGAGGCATAAAAGAAATAAATTATTTGCCCAGGGTCACATAACTAGTAAGTGACTGAATCAGAATTCAAACTCAGGTTGTCCTGATTCTAACATTCTGTGTTTTATTTCACTGAGCTACCCCTCCCCCCACACCACACATACACATACACACACACCACACACTCACACACACACACACATACCATATGCACACACACACAAACATTGGCCTGTACATATTTGTATTACATTGAGTTGTACATATATATGTGTATATGTGTGTGTATGTATGTATACATATACGTATTATATCAAGCTGTATACATAGCTCTTTTTCCAATTTCTTTGCTTTCTTTGGGGGTATAGGTTTAGTAATGGTATAGCCAGATCCTAGTATTGATATAGCTGGGCCTCTTGCTTATTAAAGAACATTTTTCAGAGGGTAGTGCAGGGGACAAGTGACAGCACAAAATTCTGGACTATACACCTCTTGACCTCTCTGAAAAATATCTAAGCTACCAGAGTCACATGATCCTCTCCACTGGGTCAGAAAACCAAATGCCAGAGGCCATCAACAATTCTTGAATTGGAACACACATGCTTTCTGTCTGTAATCTATCTTCTCTGAACTTTTTCCAGGGGAGCTCAATTTGTAGTTGCTGGGAAGAAAGACAGAATCCTTTGGATTGTTATATCAACTGCTTTCTGATAGGGAGGTTTGTGATCAAATAACTTGTGGATACATGTGAATTTTGGATGTGATATTTGTTGATTCTGATTTTCCTTTTATTTACCAAGCCCTCTGACTTTCAGACTCAGATCATTTGAATGTATTATAAAATACATAGAATTAAAAAATGTTCAAACCTTTTAAAACAGTGAGAAATTTATCTTCTTGCGTAGTTGAGTATACTAGCCTGGAAAGAAAGGCTCTGCTAAGTGTCCTCTAAAGTGATGTGATTTGAAATTGATCAGGCTATAGTAGATGGGTATGGTGTTATGGGAAGAAAGACACAGAGTGAGACAGACAGACAGACAGAGACAGAGAGAGAGGAGACAGAGAGAGAGAGAGAGAGAGAGAGAGAGAAAG
>CM053593.1:250492226-250508602 GCA_028646575.1 Pseudocheirus occidentalis | reverse complement strand
TATAATAATCAAAGAGCCAAGCAACTCTAATCCATAGCCATGGAGACTAAGGCTGGTGAATCTCTTGAGCTCCAGAGTTCTGAGCTGCAATGAGCTATATCAATCAGATATCCACACTAAGTTGTAATCAGGATAGTGAGGCCGCAAGAACAAGGGGACGAAAGGTGAACTGGTCCGGGCTAGAAAAATGGAGCAGATCAAAGCTCCCCTGCCAATCAGTAGTGGGATTAGAGGCATGAGTAGTTAATTACTACTTTTACAACCTGTGTAAGATGGAGAAATCCAATTTCAACAAACATATATATGTGTGTGTGTTTGTGTGTGTTTGTGTGTGTGTGTGTGTGTGTGGTGTTTATGCAGCTCAGAACTCCAGAGCTCAAGAGATCCATAGTCTTGCCTCAATGGTAACTAGGATTATAGTCATACACTACCGCACTTGGCTCTTGGACCATTATAATTGTCAAATTACATGTGTGTATACATACGTATATGCATGTATACATAGATGATAGATGGGTAGATAGAGAGACAGAAAGAGAGAGAGAAAAGGAGACAGAGAGAGATAGAAAATTTTTATTTTTTCCTAGAAGCCATGGAAAGCCATTAAACCTTCTTGAGCTGAAGAATGACATAGTCTGACCTGTACTTTAGGAAGATTATTTTGTAGATAGCTGTGGGGAAGATGGAGTGAATAAGAGAAAGACTGGGAACTTGGAGATAAATTAGGAACACAGACATATCTACATATGTGTATATGAAAATGTGTGCATACATATACATATATTTGTTCCTAATTTGTTATGTATACACATATACAAAGACATAAACCAATATATCCTAGATAGATAGAGGCTCAGGCAATGGAACAGTATTTCTACATGACATAGAAAATAAAGGAAAAGGGGAGGCTACGTGGCACAGTGAATAGAGCACCAGCCCTGGAGTCAGGAGGACCTGAGTTCAAATCTGGCCTCAGACACTTGACACACTTACTAGCAGTGTGACTTTGGGCAAGTCACTTAACCCCAATTGCCCTCCAAAAAACAAAAAAAGAAAAGAAAACATATAACCCAGGCTGAACACTCTTGCCAAGATAGTCAGCAGAATATGAAAAACATGCAGAAGTCACAGTCTCTGCTGATTAATTCAAATGTAATAATTCTAAGTCAAGTCATAGCATTATAGATGTAAAGCTGGAAAGTTTCTTGTTGGTCACATGGTCCAACACCCTCATTTTGCAGATGAGAAAATTGAAAGTCAGAGAAGTTAAGTGACTTACCCAGTATCACAAATGTAATTAATGGCAGAGCCAGGTTTTAAATGTAAAATATCTGACTTCAAAGTTGGCAGTCCTTCCACTGGACCATCCATCTTTCAAGGTTATAGACAGTTGGACTAAGGGTCTGCTTGCCAAGTCAAGAATGCAGAATAGAGATTCATTAAGAGAAAGGAAGAATATAGTATTTTGAAATCCATGCAAAGAAAGCCCATACATTTTGATAAACTTCATACTACCAGAAATCAGGTGACCTTAATTATTCATAATTCAGTAAATCTCCATATTCAAAAACCAACAGCATGATACTTGAAGATTCTGTCATATTTGCCATAGTATTCATAAAATGATATGATTGCAAGATGTATGTCAACTCAGGGGACCAAGTCTCAGTGAAGCAGATACATCATATGTGTGACAACCAATTTTGAAAAACTGGACTCTTCTCAGCAACGCACAGTTAAAAGACAACCCTACAAATCTCAGGATGGAAGGAGATGTCTACATTCAGAGAAAGATCCAGAAAGATCAGAGTTTAAAAAGGAGACTGAAGCAATGCATGCTATCATTCTTTTCTATCTTTGGCTTTTGTTTCACTTTTCTCATTGTTCACTCCATTGGCTATAACACCTATACAACCACACTATTGTACACTGTGAAAGAGTGTGCAGATCCTATACATGATTGTATGCCACCATGGTGGGAGTGGGGGGTGGGGAGAAAGGGGAGAAAAATCTGAAACTCAAGTGACTCTGGAACTGAATCTTGTAATCTAAAAATAAACAAACAAGTCAATAAAATGAATTTAAAAAAAAAAGTCTCAGTGAAGATATTTTCTGTGGAGTACTCGACCAAGGACCTTTGCCAAAGATGACAAGGCCACCCTATGTTCTTCAAGATTACAATGATCACTTAGTTTATACTTCTGGACACTATACTGTGAAGCAGAAGGATTTCCTTTGTGGAATGTGTACGCTCGTCTTTGCAAGGGAGTGAGACAAAAGCTTTAGGAAGAAATAATTGATGCTGGGGATCAGGGTCTGAAGTATTTATGCCATTAGTACAGTCAGTTACTATAAGCTGCCAACAGATTTGTCATTATATTCTCCAAGCATTTATATGAGGCATCCAGTATCTTTCCTTTGTATCATGCTATTACATTAATTCTCTTTGAAGGCTAGCAACATACTTTTTTAGCTTTAAGGAAAAACAACAAAGAGTTTAAGCATCTCAAATAGGATGTTCTGAAACCGATTAATCATATCTAGTGGGTTATATCCATCCTGCCTCTATTGAAGCCTAATAGTAAAGTAACTCTTTAGGGTAAATAAGTGAATTATTTGTGCTTACAAGCAGTGAAGCTCAAGTTGTGTCTTATTTAGGCCTATGGTAAAATGCTTCAGAATACCACAGACATTCTCATCACCATCAGTGCAAAATGAAAGCAAATTCAGAAGGCCTGCATCCTATGCCTGCAGTTAGTGAGGTCCTTGCATTCTTGCTAGAAGGAAAGGTCTTTGCAAAACTGGACCTTGCCCAGTCTTGTCAACAATTAATCATATATGTTACTGTAACATTGTGTCAAATCACTCCTTGAAATGCATAATAGATTAAATACCTCCAGTTTGTTGAACAATTATGACCCTAGAATTTAGCAATGTCATGTAAATTCCTGTAATCCTTATGCTATCCTATTTTGATAACATCCTCAATGTGGGGCCAGATAATGATCTCACAGAACAAATTCCGCAAGTCCTAAACAGTTCTGATGGAGTCATCCAAGTGAATAGAAAAATATGAACCAGAATTCCCAATTCCACCCACTTAGGATATTGCAACAATACCCCTAGCAGTCATCCTGCCCAAATATTAGGCTTGTTCCATTCACAATGTTCCTACTCCATTTAAAACAAAGCCAAAGGTTTATGCTTTCCTTGGGCTACTCAGTTTCTAGAATGTTTTTCTTCCATGCTACACAACCATTGCTGAATTACTTCTCTGCTGGAAAAAGAATTTTCCCTGAGTGGGGAGACAAACACCTGTAATCCCTTCTAATGGGAAGAGGCTGAGGCTGGTGGGTCACTTGAGTTAGGGAGTTCTGAGCTACAGTAAGGTTAAGCCAGTCTGGCATCTTCACTAAGACTGGAAACAATAAGGCAAGCTATTGAAAGCAGGGGGCAACTAGGGGGCATGAGGAAGGGCAAACTATCCCACAAGTACACACACCATCAGCAGGCAGAGTTAAAACACGCTGGGATCACATGTTGGGGCACACATGTAGGGGACTGTAGCAGCAAGCACCCTAGCATGCCCAGGATGGCTGCTAGCACAGGTTCTTAGATCTGCTTTTCTGAAGGAAAGCAACTCAAAATGGGTTAACAATCTTACTTTAATCAATCAAACATATATCATTTACTTAGTTCAGGGGGAAAAGTCAACACCCTGAACCTCAGAGAATATAAACAAAATACAAATAGAAGTTACAAGCAGACAAAGAAACATCAGCAGATGGGCTTCCAGCCATCTGATCATCACATCCATATCTAGTTAGTTACCAGAGAGGGAAGCACCAACATCTGGGTTTTCAAAGCTGGGGGGCTCAACGTCTTCTCAGAGTCTCATCTGGCCAATCACACAACTCTTTCTAAAGTGAACCTCAAAGCAAAGCTTCACATCAGGGTATATATAACCTTCTCCTGGATCAGAGAATGTCACAACCCTCTTGATTCACTGCCCAATCACAAAGTAACAAGGTGAGGGCATTCCTGAAAAACAAGCTTCCTGCCACAGGCTCCATGTGACCACATTCAGCCTATTAGGGAGCAGAGAATACTTTCAAATCAGGGAAGGTTCTCAGAGCCACTTAAGCCACTTAAGGAAAGGGTTTAGGGGCAGGGAAGATCTTCAGATTCCCCTCACAGGGACACATAACTGGTATATACATGTGAAAGAGCAGCTGACTCCTCCCATACTATAAGGCCACCAAGTTTCCTATTGATATTATCACAATTTTCTCTTTGGGACTTCTTTCTGATGGACCTGCAATTGGTCATTGTATCATGCCATCACTTCACCCACACTGGGTGCCACATCTCTGCTGTTACTTATCTCTGTCTCCTCTATAAGCTTCTCAATTCTCTACTAGGTGCAACGCTTCACTGGTCTGGGAGTCGCTGTTGACTCTTGTCCCTTACTACTGGCTTCTGAGCTTCATCTCTTTGGAGCAATCTATAACCATCTTAGCTCTAGTCTATTAGGGTATATGATAACTAGGATGTCTTTCCCTGATAAGGGGAGACTGACTTTCATAGCCAGAGACAATAATACCCAGCTATAAATGCCAGGCAGAGAGTCTCAAGGCTAAGATTGTGGTTTTCTCCCAACTCATAACTGGAACTTAATGTTAGTCTTTTGTCTCAGATAACTACCTGAAAGGTTACAAATTCCCAAGATCCTTTCTGGTTGGCTTGCAAATGACTTTGAGACAGAACAAAGCATAAACAGTAGATTAAGGTCACTGTTCTCCTCCCACCTGGTTTTTATTCTTGCCTTTATTATGAATATATGTCAGCAGTAAAACCTCTAAGCATGATTGCTATATTTTGTCCAGCAAAAAAATCCTTGATATCTCTCTATACGTTTAACCTTCTTGGGCCTCAGTTTCTCCATCTGCAAATTATGGGGATTGGACTAGATGACCTCTAAGGTCCCTTCCAGTTCTAAATTTATGATACTATGACATGCTAGAATAATGATACTTCCCAGAACATTAAACTGCTATTGACTTCTGGGGTTATGCCAGTAGATTTTGATAAATATAAATCACTGCTTCTACCACTGTTGCTTTGCCTTACGTTGTTGAAATTGCTCTTAGCCACAAAATGTCAGTAATGCTGATGTAGCAATTATTTATTCCTTAACATAAAAGTAGCAGGCTATTGTAGAAAAAGAGTCTGGTTTTGACGTTAGAAGACTGCAATAGGTTCAAATTCCGACTTTACCACTTTCTACCTGTGTGACCTAGGACAAGCCCATAACATCTCTGTTCCTCGGTTTCTTCAGATGTAAAATGAAGGGACCATACTGACCAGTATGATGTCTTGCAGCTCTCAATTAAATTCAACAACATTTCTTAAGTTCCTATATTATGTATTGTATATTTGGAATGAAACAAAAATTAAAATGTAAGTGATTGGCTTCATAGAATTTACATTTTAGCCCCTCTAATCTATAAAAAGCTACCTAGAAAGTAGAATAATACACAAATTGAAAAGGAAGGTCTTATAGCTATCACGGCAGTTAAGGTCTTCCACAACTTCCTCTACAGTCATGCTATGCAATTACTGGTGAAAAGCCCTTCATAAGGCTGAGCCATGATGGTGGAGTGAAAGCAGGAACTCATCTGAGCTTCTCCATGAATTCTATCAGTAACCTCTAAAAAGTGAATCTGAATGGATTTTAGAATGACAGAATCCAGTGACAGATACCCAGTCCAGGAAAGTGCAAACATAGGACTGGGCAAGGGGAGCATGGAGCATGCGGGCTGCACCAATGCAGATCTGAGACTAGATCACAGTGGAGCAAGAGCAAGCCCCGGCTTCGCAGATCTCTCACCATGAGATAGAGGATCAGTCATAGCTGGGTAAGAGAAAGCACAGGCCTCACAGCCACAACAGCAGCTTTTCCTGGGGCTATCAGCCCATAGCCTAGATTTTTAAAAATCATCTACCTAAACTTCCAAGAGCCAAGATGTTGGAGCAAACCCTAGCTGCTCTAATCTCCTTCCCTGTCCCTGAAAACCCAGAGACTATTGCCCCAGTATAAAATTCTGAAATAATGGAAGCAGTAGTAGGCATGAGAGTCCTAGAGGAAGGGTGTGACTGAAGCTGTGCCAAGCCTGGTGTGAAGGGTGGGAGAAGTCCCAACAAAACTCATCTCAGCTAACCAGCAGGAGATCCCAAAGCCCAGGGGGGTGGTGCCAGCAATCACTACACCAGAAGCCTAGGTGTGCCTTAGTACAATCAAGGAAATCTGCAGATACAAGCATGGCAGGCTGCCAGCTGCTGAGCCTGCCCAAGCTCTAGCCCAGGGGCACAGAGGTGAAAACCTCAAGTGGCCAGACTACCCATCTCTCACACCTCACTCTATGAGCCTCAAGGTAACCCAGGAGAAACACTGAGAGTCCTGACCTTGGCCTAAGTCTAGACACCCAGAGACTACAGTCCACAAAGTCAACAACCAGGCCCCTACCTCCCAGCTTGAGAAGCATGGGTCAGATCCCTCTGTACCCCAGAAGCAGAAATACACTTTAAAAGCCAGGAAATGGGCAATCACAACAGGCCAGAAGCAACTAAAGATGATTGAATCCTATTATTGTGAACAATAAGAATCACTTTCAGGAGACACCATTGAACCTATATCCATACCTGAGATCACAGAAGGAAATATGAACTGATCTCAAGCCCAAAAAGCATTCTTGGAAGAGCTCAAGAAAGATTTTAAAAGCAAAATTAGAGAAGTAGAAGATAAATTGACCAATTCTTTTAAAATTACATTGGCCAAAATGGAAAAAAAAATCTCAATGAAGAAAGAAAATCCTTAAAAAGTAAAATTTGTGAACTGGGGCAGGAGGTTGAAAATTTAACTGGAGAAAATACCTCCCTAAAAATGAAATCTGAACATATGGGAAAGGAGTTTCAAAAACTGAGGAAAATAATTCACTAAAAATTAGAATCAGTCAAGTCAAAGCTAATGACTCTATGACGCATCAAGAATCAGTTAAACGAAACATAAAGATAGAAAAATTAGAAGAAAATGTAAAGTATCTCATTGGAAAAACAACTGACCTGGAGAACAGAGCCAGTAGAGATGATCTAAGAATTACTGGTCTACCAGAAAGCCATGATGAAAAAAAACAGCCTGGACAACATTCTCCAAGAAATTATGAAAGAAATCTGTCCTGAGGGCCTAGAATCAGAGGGTAAAACAATTATCAAAAGAATTCACCAGAGTCTTCCTGAAAGAGATCCCAAATTGAAAACTCCAAGAAATATAGTAGCCAAATTCCAGAATTATAAGGTCAAGGAGAAAATACTGCAAGCAGCCAGAAAGAAACAGTTCAAATATTGGGAAACTACAGTCAGTATCACACAGGACCTAGCAGCATCTACATTTAAGGGTTGGAGGGACTGGAATATGATGTTTTGTAAAACAAAATAGCTTGGATTGAACCAAGGGTCAACTATCCAGCAAAACTGAGCATAATCTTTCAGTCAAGGAGATGGTCATTCAATGAAATAAGGGACTTCCAGACTTTCTTGATGAAAAAGCCAGAGCTCAATGAAAAATTCATTCTTCAAATACAAGACTCAAGAAAAGCATAAAAAGTAAAACAAGGAAAACACATACACACACGTACACACATGCACATAACTTGAAATTAAATAAGAGCAAATTGTTTACATCCCTATATGCAAAGCTGATACCTGTCAATATTGAGATTTATATAATTATTGTTATATTTAAAAGGGATATACATAGATAGAGAATGTAGGTATAAATGAATTAATTTGATGATTTAAAAAAACCTTATTAAGGGGTGCAAAGGATTGTAATGGGAGAGAAGGAAATGAGGAGGCAGAAAAGGGTAAATTATGCCACACAAAGAGGCATAAAAACATATGATAATAGAGTGAAAGAAGGGCGGGAAATGAACATTATATGAACTTTACTCTTATTGGTTTTGATTCAAGGGGGAAATCAACATAATCAGTTAAGTTTAGGATTCTAATGTGAAAAGACACAAAAACTCATTATAGTAGAGGGAAAGGAGGGAGGGAAAGGAGCACTGTATGAAATTTACACTCATCAGTTTAGGTTCAAGGAGGGAATAACATACTCGGTTAAGTATTAAAATCTGTTGTGCCCTACAGGCAGTAGGAGGGGGGAAGAGGGAGGGGGAAGGGTAGTGTTTAGAATGGAAGGAAATACTAGTAAGGGGGAAGGATAGGTAAAGGGAGGGAAGTGAATAGGGAGTTAATGCTGAGGGAGATGGTGGTCAAAATGAAAGCTCTTAAGGAGGGAAAAGAAGAAGGGAGAAATAAAAGCATAAACAAGGGAGGGAATAGGATGGGGGGAAAGACATGGATAGTAATCATAACTGTAAATGCGAATAGGATGCTCTCCCATAAGATGGGGGCAAATAGCAGAATGGATTAAAAACCATAATCCTACAATATGCTATCTATAAGAAATGTATTTGAAACAAGGGGATATGCACAGGGTGAAGGTAAAAGGCTGGAGTAGAATATATTATGCTTCAAGTAAAATTTTTTTAAAAAGCAGGAGTAGCAATCCTCATCTCAGATAAAGCAAAAGCAAAAATAGATCTAATTAAAAGAGATAAGGAAGGAAACTATATCCTGCTAAAAGTCACCATCAAAAATGAAGCAATATCATTACTTAACATATATGCACCAAGTGGTATAGTATCCAAATTCCTAGAGGAGAAGTTAAGGGAATTAGAGGAAGAAATAGAGAGCAAAACTATTCTAGTAGGTGACCTCAATCTCCCCCTCTCTGAATCTGATAAATCTAACCTCAAAATAAACAAGAAAGAAGTTAAAGAGGCTAATAGAATTTTAGAGAGGGTAGATATGATAGACCTCTGAAGAAAACTGAATGGGTATAAAAAGGAAAATACCTTCTTCTCAGTCGTACATAGCACATACACAAAAACTGACCATGTACTAGGACATGAAAACCTCACAACTCAATGTGCAGAAATGCAGAAATATTAAGTGCATCCTTCTCAGATGATGATACAATAAAAATTATACATAATAAAGGGCCACTAAAAGATAGACTAAAAACTAATTGGAAACTAAATAATTTAATCCTAAAGAATGAGTAGGTCAAACAAGAAATTATAGAAACAATCAATAACTTCATTCAAGAGAATGACAATAATGAGACAACATCCCAAAACTTGTGGGATGCAGCAAAAGCAGTTCTTAGGGGAAGTTTTATATCTCTGAATGCATACATGAATAAAATACAGAAAATGGAGGTCAATAAATTGGGCATGCAACTGAAAAAGCTAGAAAAAGAACAAATTGAAAATCCCCTATTAAATAATAAATTAGAAACACTGAAAACCAAAGGAAAGAGTAATAAAATTGAAATTAATAAAGCTATTGAATTGATAAATAAAACTAAGAGCTAGTTTTATGAGAAAACCAATAAAATTGATAGACCTTTAGTCAAGATAAAAAAAAAGAAAAACAAATAATTAGTATCAAAAATGAAAAGGGTGAATCTATCTCCAATGAAGAAGAAATTAAAACAATAATTAGGAATTATTTTGCCCATTTGTATGCATATAAATTTGGAAATCTTAGTGAAATGGATGAATATTTACAAAAATATAACTTGTCTAGATTAACAGAAGAGGAAGTAAATTACTTAAATAACCCCATCTCAGAAAAAGAAAAAGAAATTGAACAAGCCATCAACGAACTTCCTAGGAAAAAATCTCCAGGCCAGATGGATTTATTAGCAAATTCTATCAAACATTTAAAGAACAATTGATTCCAATACTTAACAAAATATTTGGGAAAATTTGAGAAGAAGGAGTCCTACCAAATCCTTTTTATGAGACAAATATGGTACTGATACCTAAGTCAGGAGCTGAGACAAAAGAGAGAAAGAAAACCAATTTCCCTCATGAATATAGATGCAAAAATTTTAAATAAAATATTAACAAAAAGACTACAGCAACTTATCACTGGAATAATACACTTTGATCAGGTAGAATTTATTCCAGGAATGCAAGGATGGTTCAATATTAGGAAAACTATCAATATAATTGATCGCATCAACCACAAAACTAGCAGAAACCAGGTGATTATCTCAATAGATAAAGAAAAGGCTTTTGACAAAATACAACACCCATTCCAATGAAAAACAATAGAAAGTATAGGAATAAATGGAGACTTCCTTAAAATAATAAGTAGTATTTATCTAAAACCATCAGCAAGTATTATATGTAATGGGGATAAGCTAGAAACATTTCCAATAAGATCAGGAATGAAACAAGGATGCCCACTGTCACCCCTCTTATTCAATTTGTTACAAGAAACATTAGCAGTAGCAATAACAGAAGAAAATCAAATTAAGCAAACAAGAGACTAAGCTATCATTTTTTATAGATGACATGATGATATATTTAGAGAATTCTAGAGAATCAAGTAAAAAACCACTTGAGACAATAAACAAATCTGGCAAAGTTGTAGGATATAAAATAAACCCACATAAATCCTCGGCCTTCCTATATATTTCTAATGAATCCAACAGCAAGAGATAGAAAGAGAAATTGCATTTAAAGTACTGTAGACATTATGAAATATTTGGGAATCTACCTGCCAAAACAAACCCAGGACCAATATGAACACAATTACAAAACATTTTTCACATAAATAAGGTCAGATCTAACTAATTGGAAAAACATCAGCTGCTCATGGCTAGGTTGAGCTAATATGATAAAAATGACAATTTTACCTAAATTAAATTACATATTTAATGCCATACCAATCAAATCTACAAAAAAATTATTTTATAGAGCTAGAAAAGAGGTACCAAAATTCATTTGGAAGAACAAAAGGTCCAGAATATCAAGGGAATTAATGAAAAGACATGCTGGGGAAGGTGGCCTACTCATACCAGATTTTAATCTGTATTATAAAGCAGCAGTCATTAAAACTACTTGGTACTAGCTAAGAAATAGAGTAGTGGATCAATGGAATAGGTTAGGTACACAAAACACAGTAGTCCATGACTATAATAATCTATTGTTTGATAAACCCAAAGACTCCAGTTTCTGGCATAAGAACTTACTATTTGACAAAATCTCCTGGGAAAACTGGAAAATAGTATGGCCAGGAATTCAAGGATCAACCAAGCCAGAAACAAATAAACCAAGCCATAAATAAATAAATTCAAGGATCATGTTTCTTCAGTCCTCCAGCAGTTCAGCTGGCCCTAGTATCCAGAAGGAATCTCAGCCTTCTAGGTAGCCTTCCAGGAGGCCCTCCAGGTGGCCCTCTCAGCCTTCCAGGCAACTTTAGCCTTCATCAGATTCTGGTCTCATAGAAAACTCCAGCTCAGTTCTCAGTCCAACAAGCCCAGATCCCAGATGCTGGGACAATCCTGCTTCTTCCACCAGGAGCCACCAAGAGGAAAATTTCTGACTCTGACTCTCTGTCTCTGGAAGTCATCTTATATACAAACACTGGCTTCTTGTCTCAGCCATTCCCTTTCTGCCACATAAGAAACAGGAGACAAAGTTCACACCCTCTATTCACACAGTAGATAGAGTTCACAGAGGAGACAGAGTTCACACTCTCTGCCTCTTTCATAGAAGTACTTAGCCCTTAGTCACTAAGGGTCAATAACCTGCTAAATTAATTACAATTACATGGATCAATGGAATAGATTGGGTACACGAGACTCAGTAGTCAATGACTATAGTAATCTACTGTTTGATAAACCCAAAGACCCACTTTTTGTGATAAGAATGCAATATTTGACAAAAACTGCTGGGAAAACTGGAATATAGTATGGCAGAAACCAGGCATAGACGAATATAATAATTGACCACTGTATACCAAAATCAAGTCAAAATGGGTACATGATCTAGGTATAAAGGCTGATACTATAAGCAATCTGGAAGAGCAAGGAATAGTTTACTTGCCAGATGTATGAGGAAGAGAAGATTTTATCGCCAAACAAGAGTTAGAGACCATTATGAAATGCAAAATGGTTAATTTTGATTACATTAAATTGAAAATTTTCTGTACAAATAAAGCCAATGTAATCAAGATTAAGAGGGAAGGGGAAAATTGGGAAAGAATTTTTACAACCTGATAAAGGCCTCATTTCTAAAATATACAGAGAATGAGTCAAATCTATAAGAATACAAGTCATTCCCCAGTTGATAAATGGTCAAAGGATATGAACAGGCAGTTTTTAGAGGAAGAAATTAAAGATTATAAGCATATGAAAAAAAATGCCCTAAATCACTATTGATTAGAGAAATGCAAATCAAAACAACTCTGAGGTACCACATCTCATAGATCAGCTTGGCTGAGATGACAAAACAGGAAAATGATAAATGCTGGACAGGATGTGGAAAAATTGGAACACTAATGCATTGTTGATGGAGCTGTGAACTGATTCAGCCATTCTGGAAAGCAATCTGGAACTATGCCCAAAGGGCTATAAGTAAGTGCAAACCCTTTTACTCAGTAATACCACTTCTAGGGTTGTATCCCAAAGAAATCATAGAAGTGGGAAAAAGACCCTTATGTACAAAAATATTTATAGCAGCTCTTTTTGTGGTGGCAAAGAATTGGAGATCAAGGGGATGCCCATCAATTGGGGAATGGCTAAACAAGTTGTGGTATATGAATGTAATGGAATACTATTGTGCTATAAGAAATGATGAGCAGACAGACTTCATAATAACCTGAAGAGAGTTATATAAACTTATGTTGAGTGAGAAGAGCAGAACCAGGAGAAATTTGTACATAATTTCAGACACAATGTATGTGTGATGACTAACTTTTATAGACTGGGCTCTTCTCAGCAATGCAAGGTTAGAAGACAACTCCAAAAGACAGTGATGGAAAGAGATATCCATATCCAGAGAAAGAATCTGAATGCAGACTGAAGCAAACTACTCACTCTTTTTAGTTTGTTTGTTTCCTCTTTCTCATTGTTCACTCCATTGGTTATAATCCTTTTTTATAACCTGACTAATGTGTAATGTGAAGTTATTTGTAGATCCTATATTTGATTGCATGGAGAGGGAGGCGGAGAAGGAGGGGGAGAAAATTTTAAACTCAAGGGATTATGGAACTGAATGTTATAAACTAAAAGTAAATAAATTATGTGTGTGTGTGTGTGTGTGTGTGTGTGTGTATCCCTTCATAATTAAGCTTATTCCTTAATTTTACAAAGACACATTGAATGTTATTGTCCTTAACTGTCTATAGATCCTTAAATATGTTGTGCCAACTTCATACAAAATTTTAATTCTAGAAGACTTCCCTCATGACCTCTTTAAGCTAATAAAACCTCATGATCATCCCCCTGGAATCCCATATCATCTCGAATATTGAACTGTCTATAGGAGAGCTGCCCAGGAACAAAACTGCCTGAGGAATTTAAGCTCTCCATGAGCTGTCAACATGACTTCTGTGTTCATAAGAGATGCCTTTCTTGGGGAAGTTGCATTATTCCAGAAATTCTCATCTCTTTCTTGGTTGTACTATATTGTGGCAGCAAAGAATTCTTCTCACAAAAGCACTGGCTAAATGCTATGTCTAGTGACCTAGAATTGATTCTAATATTGAACAGATTGTAAGAGAACTCCAGGCTACATGGTAAAATGTAAAGGTTCCCACTTTTATATTGGAAGTGACTAAGAATTCTTGGTTAATTCAATTAACCAAAAGCATTTATTTAGCACCATCCTACTGTGACCAGCACAGTTAAATGGCCTCTCAATCAGCTGAATAAAAAGATAGACAGGGATATATTTGATAGCATTTATTACAGAACCATTTCATACAGAGCCAAGATACAAGAAAATCACAGGGTATATATGCCCTATAGCAGAAATTCCTAGGTAATTGAAATGCAAGTACCCTCCTTTGCTCCTGACCCCTCCCTACCCTAGCCTAAGGCTATTTATTCATTAAGACTTAATCCTAGGACCATGTCCAGAGGCATAAACAAACAGGGAGTCACAAACAAGACTTGCTAATTAACTACCCTGAATTTTCTTTAGTTGTTCATAGGACCAATGGAGGCATTTACAAACAAGATTATACTCCTCCTGCATATCTGCCTAGTGACCTCATAGAAGAGGGGAGCATTTCCTTAATGGGGCCAAGGGATCCCTGAAAGTCTAGTCTACTACACCATCCTACCTTCTCGAGTAAGTAGATTACACCTACTATCCTCCCCCTTTTAAAAAATCTTTAGTCTCTCCCTAATTACTGATTTCTTCCCTGGTGCCTGCAAACATTCCCATGTTTCCCCCATCCTTAAAAATCTCTCATTTGATCCTTCCATACCTAGTAAGCACTGTCCTATGTCTCTCCTCTGTTTCTCAGCCATTCATACTCAGTGCTTTTATTTCCTCTTCTCTCACTTTTCTAAACCATGTTCAATCTGGCTTCCAAACTCATTATTCTTCAAAATTACTTTGTCCAAAGATACCAATGATCTAATAATTTCTAGTTTCTTAGTTTTTATCCTTCTCAACATCTCTGCAGCATTTTACACTATTGACCATGTTGTCCTGGATACTCTCTCCTCTAGCTTTTCCTGGTTCTTCTCCTTCTAGTCTTCAACCATTCTTCAATCCCCTTTACTGGATCTCCATCCATGTCATGCCAAATAGGTAAATATCCTCCCAAGACTCTCCCTTAGGCCCTTTTCTCATTTTTTTCCTATATACTTTCGCTTAAGAACTTCATCAGCTCTCATAGGTTTAATTATCATCTTTATTCAGGTGATCTATCTGTTTAGTCTTGTCTCTCCACTGAGCTTCAATTGTACATCTACTGGCTACTGAACATTTCAAACTAGATGTCTCCTAAGCAACTTATACTCAACATGTCTGGCATAGAATTCATTATTTCCCAAAAGAAAAAAAAACAACCTTCTTCTGAACTTCCCTATCACTGTTGAAGGTACCACCATCCTTCAGTCACCCAAGCTTGTAACTTTGGTGGCATCCTTACCTCCTCATTCTCACCCCAATTAACCCATCAATTGTCAAATCCTATCCTTTCTTCCTTCACAATATCTCTCATATATGACCCCATATTTACACTCACAGTTACTACCCTAGTTCAGGCCCTCATCACTTCTTCCCTGGACTATTACAATAACTTATTAATTATATCCCAAGCTCAAGTCTCTCTCCATTTGAATTCATCCTCCATTGTTGCCAATGTGATTTTCCTAAAGTGTAGTTTTGACTATGTCAGTACAATAAACTCCAGTCACTCTCTGACATGGTGAATTTGAGAGGCAACAAGGTCCTGGGTTCCATCAAGCTGATTAGTTTTAGCCAAGGAGGAATTCCCTTGCAACTATTCCAGGGCTCTTGGACAAGACAACTTATCAACAAGAGGACAGGCCTAAGTCTTTTACAGAAGACATGTACTAGGAGTTTTGACAGTGCAGAGCCAAATTGAAATATAAAATACATAATGAGACAACCCTTCAATTGCTTTATGTTCAGATAACTTTAAAAATCAACTTCCCATCTGGGTATAACAGCAGTTAGCACTAGTTCTTATTTAATGTAAGTCTTTCTGTCAATGTATGCTCTTGAGAATGTTTTGTATTTCAACATTTCTTGTGTTTGCAGGAAATAAAAACCTGTCACATATCCAATTCATATCATATAATGAGTATCTTTTTACTCTGCCTCTTAGGAAAACCCTGGACAAGAGCCTAAGCCTAAGTTTTAAATCATTTGCCCCTGGGTAATCTTGTTGGGGTTTAATGAGCCACAATGTGAGAAAAGAGAACTTATTCTCCCTCATATTAGAGGCCATGCTCCCCAATACTGAACTCAGTACTGTCCTTTGTCCTGTTCTTGAAGAGGAACATGACACCAGGGAGGTAATGCCATGATATGCAAGTGAATTAGATTTAAGTAAGGGATGGCTGTGCAAAGTCACCAGCCTTACTTTCTTCTCTGCAGCCATCTGAGTCCAGTGGCAAGATATAGATGGCCTTGGATGCAGTGAGAGACCTTGGCCTTTTTAAGCTAAGTTCTTTAACAGGTCTCAGTTTGATTAAGGCAATGATCCTTCAGTGATTAAGGATAGGTAAGAAATGAGGCAAAGAATGGCCTTTTTGCCCAGTTAAAGAAAAAAATCAATCCAGGAAGGGAAGACCCTCAGGTTTTCTGGCCAAAACAGAAATAATTGCTATTTACATTCACTCTGAGCCAAACAGAGCCCAAACAATGATCAAGTGGGGCTTGGCCCAGGACCTATTGTTGGCCAATCAATAA
>CM053593.1:250476276-250491726 GCA_028646575.1 Pseudocheirus occidentalis | reverse complement strand
GGGGGGGGGGGTAAGGAACGGAGGGGAGAAAATCTGAAACTCAAGTGATTCTGGAACTGAATCTTGTAAACTAAAAGTAAATAAACAAGTCAATAAAAAAAAAGAAATGAGGCCTTTATTGGAGAAACCTGCTTCAAAAATTTTTTCACAGTTATGATTGCTAACCATGTTTACCTCCATCCTATTTCTCCTCTGTTTATTCTATTCTCTCTCTCCTCTTACCCTGTACCTCCTCAAAAATGTTTTGCTTCTCACTGCCACCTCCCCCTAAATGCCCTCCCTTCTCTTATCTCTTACCTTTTCTACTTTTCTGTATGGAAAAATAGATTTAGATCTCTGATTTCACAGTTACATGTACCTCCAGGTAAGGGACTTTTTCTGCCAATGAAAGATGGGCAAGTCCTCTATAATATATAGCCTTAGACCTGTCTCCATAGTGCAAACCTTGGCCTAACTCAATTGTCATTAGTATTGTATTATTAACCAATCAGGGAGTGAATAGGTCACATCCACACCTCCTCTGTGAAAACTCTTATAGCTTCACACTTAAAAAAACCTTAAAAGTAAAATTTTCTAATCTGCTTAAAATCTTCCAAATAAAGACTATCAGTGGGCTTTGAACTTATTTGTTAAAAATGTAATTCTGTTTGATTAGTTTGTGAGAATAATTACTTTAAATCAGGGAAGATGAAGATGTATTAGATAAACTTCAACCAAAATCTTACCATAACTGGTGGACGAGATTGAAAAACTAGTGTCTTGATTTAGTAAGTTAAGCCAACAATGCACTTCTTCCATTTGGCCGTACATATCTTTGTGAGCTATCTTTTTCAACTATGACAGCCTTTATAACCAAATGCCAAAATAAATTAAGCTTAATATCAGAACTTTAATTTGTGAATCATAGTACCAAACCAAGATTTCAAAAAATAACTAGGCATATTCAATCACCTTGCTGTCAGTGATAATTATTAATAAGATTTTCATGAGAATGAAAACTTTTTTGTATCATTAATAAAACATTTTCAAAATATTATTGAATCTTTAATTCTTCCCTTTAAAAATTATATTTTTCTGTGTATAATTATTAGCACAATAGTACATCTATGTAATTCATTAATGAAGAAATATATCAACATTGGAGCACCTGCACAAACATTTTTTTTTTTTTTTTTGCTTTTTGGAGGGCAGTTGGGGTTAAGTAACTTGCCCAAGGTCACACGGCTAGTTTTTTGTGTTAAGTGTCTGAGGCCGGATTTGAACTCAGTTACTCCTGACTCCAGGGCCGGTGCTCTATTCACTGCGCCACCTAGCCACCCCATGCACAAACATTTTTAATTGATGTGGATGCAGGATCAGAAGAGTTTGGAAACCATTGACTCAGAGAATTTCCTGGTGCTCTAAGAGGTTAAGTGATTTGACCAGGGTCACACAGAGCCTATATATGTCAGAGAAGACTTAAATCTAGGTCTAACTGAATTCAAGCCTAGGTCTTTATTATATCATGTTGCTTCTCTCTCCAGATATGTTTTTAGCAGTGTTTATATTATTCTTTCTTTTAAAGAAAAAAGGACACTGAATCTACTTAACTTTTATAGTGTATAAAGGTTCTAATTGTACTTTTTATGGCCTACCTGATACTCCTTAATGAGTTAATTATAAGGCCCAAGGAGTTTTGAGATAGGGTAGCCTTTATTTTTATGCCTATGAAATGCCATCTGGGCGAGGTATTCAGGAATTTCCAACATATTCATGTTTTCTGTCTGTCATTGCACCCATCCCAATCAACCCATAAGGTGCAATGGTAGGCTACATCTATAGGAAAGGTCAAAACTCCTTCTGGTATCTGTCTTCAGAAAGTAATGGGATTATTAAGCTGTGTACTCAGAAACAAGCCCAGTCATTTTATTTTATATATCACCTAACAAGTACTCTGTGTTTGGACATCATGCCAGGAGGGTAAGTAGAACATTAAAATGAATAATGGAAAAGGTAGGTCTGAAAATCCCAGTTGTGCACCCCTTTTTGGTTTCAGGCTAGATATCATGTTGTAACTATGACAGTACAGTCCTCCCTATTCAGGAGAGAACTGTGTTAACTTTTCTCTACTGAGAACACAGAGTAACAACTGTTCTTGTCAATATTCTTCTAGCTCAGTGGTTCTTAACCTTTCTAATGCAGCTACCCTTTAATACTTGTAAGTAGGTGTATCTGCATATGGGCAGACCTGCCTGGAGACAATAGAGGAGCAATGTCTTGGTTCCTAAGACCATTGGAAAATATGTGTTTTCTGATGGTCTTAGGCGACCCCTGTAACCCCTGTGAAAGGGTTGTTTGACCCCGAAGGAGTCATGACCCACAGGTTGAGAACTGCTGTTAGCTGAAGTATTGCCTGGGACATTGGTCTTTTTGGAAATTAAAAGGGAATTAATTGCTTTTCAGTTCAGAAATATTCTTTACAACATAAAAGAAATTGGCTACACATGGAAATTAGAATACTCTTGGGCTTATTAGAACACAATGCTAATGATGTCAGTCATCTTTGTATAGGTTTCAATATCTTTTAGGAGTGCAGGAACCTCTGGATTATACTTTTGGAATCTTGTAAGTGCTGACACACAGTGGACATTTCACAAATGTTTATTGTTTATTAATTCTCCATAGTTACAGTATATACCTCTTACACTGAACAGCTATCTTGAATCTTTTTGGGGGTTTTTGGTGGTACCGGTAGGGAGAATCATTCAGAGAGGTAGTGAGGCAATGATACATAGCAGAGTGGCCTTGGAGTAAGGAACACTGGGGTTAAAGTCTTGCTTTTGACACATAGTAGGTCTGTGACTTTGAGCCCCTGGCATCTCTGTCATTGTGATCCAGTATGAAGAGTACTATTTGGAGTAAGAGGACCTAGATTTGAAACCCAGTTTTGCCACTTGATACCTTAGACAAGCCACTTAAACTAGGTAGAACTTAGTGTTCTCATCTGTAAAATCTATGGTTCTAATTGAATTTAGTTGCTAATCTGCATTGGAGATGGACTTTTCCACACCTAAAGTTCCCTACATTGTGAAATCACCAGTCCAGATTTTAAAGCATAGCTCTAGAAATAAATACTCTTAGTCACAAGGAAGCTAAGAGTAAGAACAGCCTTGGAGCTTTCTATCCATTCATATCCAATAGTTAAATAACTCCAGTCTAAATGTTGCCTTGCAGCAGGTCGTCTTGAGTATAAGGAACACTACAACCATGTGCTATGTGTCAAACAAAACTGCATCCTGATGGCCTGAAGCTCTGACTATGGAAGGATTACCAACATCCTATCAGAAAAAAGCAACCTCCTCTTCCCCTTCCTCCTTTACTTTAATCTGTCCCTGGTGGTAATTGCGGGAAATGAAAAGGAACCTGCAGGACAGCTTCAGGGAGGTAAACTAGCTGTGGCCTGAGTGATCTGAGGCACCCTTGTTAGCTTCAGAGGAATGCTTCCTAGTTTCCCCCTTCTGAATCATCATTTTAATGGGCTTCTCACATGCATAAAGCCCTGAAGAAATTGAGTAGGGAAGGAAGTGAATGAGCCAATTACATTGGCTGGGAGCCTGAGAAACGCCCTGCTTCAAGGATAAAATTGCACCTCTGCAGCCCAACAATTTGAACCAGGGAACCCAGACAAACAATTCTTGGAATTCAACAGAAAAACAGACCCAAGAGATCCTGTTGACATTTCTTTGCATGGATGCCAAAATTGTTCCTAATTGTTTATTTCAGTTTTTTTTTTTTTTTTTTTTTTACCAAGATGAGGGGATAACTAGTCTCTCTGTTCTAAGTAACATCTGTTTAGATGACACAGAAGAATGTCATCCAGGTAAAGGGGTGTGGAATCCACTGGCTTCATCCATATGTATAGTGCTTCCCTCTGTGGAAGATGAAAAAGTGCAGGCTTCAGATGAGCAATGTCAGAATCCTTGAATGTCAGAGTTGGAAAAAACCTCAGAGACTGTCTAGTCTACTTGGTACCTGACAGAGGAATCTCCTCTATAATAAATAACTTCAGGGAGTGGTTATCCAGCCTCTTTTAGATGACTTCCAAAGAGAGGGAACCCACCACCTCTTGAGGTAGCTCATTTCACTTTTGGATGTTTTATTCAATTCAGTTCAAAGAGCTATAGAATTAGTTAAAAGGGATCTCAACAATCTGAAATAGTTCAATCATATTAAACATATTTCCACATTAGTCATGTTGTAAAAGAAGAATTAGAACAAAGGGGAAAAGCCATGAGAAAGAAAAAAACAAAAAAAAGTGAAAATATTGTACTCCGATATGCATTCAAACTCCATAGTTCTTTCTCTGGATGTGGATAGTATTTTCTATGAGATTTTTGGAACTGTCTTGGATCATTGTATTGCTGAGAAGAACTAAGTCTATCAAAGTCAATCATTGTACAATTGTTACTAGGTATAATGTTCTCCTAATTCTTCTCACTTCACTCAGCATCAGTTCATGTAAGTCTTTCCAGGTTTTTCTGAAGTCTGTCTGCTTATCATTTCTAATAGCACGATAGTATTCCATTACATTCATATACTACACCTTGTTCAGCCATTCCATAACTGATAGACATCCTTTCAATTTCCACTTCTTTCGTCTTGGGGAGGAGGGCGGCGGATGGAGGGAGGGAAAAAAGAATTTAGAATTCGAAATTTTATAAAAATGAATGTTGAAAGCCAAAACAAACAAACAAACAAATGGCTAAATAAACAAACAAACACAGGGAAGCAGCCATCTAATTCAAACCATACCCAAAAGGAATCTCCACTATAATATACCCAAGAAGTGGTTGTCTAACTTCTGCTTGAAGACCTCCAAGAAGGGGGAAACCCACCACTCATGAAGTAGCCCATCCCACTTCTGAAAAGATGAAAAGGCTATAAAGTTTTCCACAGCAATGAATCCTCAGCTAGCCTCTTTGTTAACTCCCACCCATTGATCCTGTTCTGCCCTTTGGAGGAAACAGAAGAAACTTAATCCTTCCTCCAAAAAGCCCTACAAATACTTGAAGACAAGTATCATATCCTAGCTCCCCACCCCAATCTTTGGACCTTGTCTTTGGACTCAACATCCCCATTTCCTTCATATGGCACGGACTCCAGTCCCTTCACTATTCTGACTGTTTTCCTCTATGCATTTTCCAGCATATCACTGTCCTTCTTAAACTGTGGTGTCCAGCACTAAACATGTAATTCCAGATGAGGTCTGATAAAGGCAGACAGAATATTGTGGGACCATCAACTATCTGTTCTTAGAGTCTGCACAGGTCACATTAATTAATTAGTTAAAAGGGATCACAACAATCTGAAATAGTTCAATCATATTAAACATATTTCCACATAAGTCATGCTGTAAAAGAATTAGAACAAAGGGGAAAAGCCATGAGAAAGAAAAAAACAAAAAAAAGCGAAAATATTATACTCCGATATGCATTCAGACTCCATAGTTCTTTCTCTGGATGTGGTGTCCTTTAATTCACTATTAATGCAGGTCACATTAGCTTTTGACAAAGTGGTGCTGGTGGTGGGGTGGGTACACATACACTGCTGACTCATTGTGAGCTTACACTCAGTCCACTGAAGGCAGATATTTTTCAGAACCATTGCTCTGTCAACTAATCAGCTTATATAAGTTGTCATTGTTGTGTATAAGTTGCACCCAAGTGCAAGACTTTACATTCATTGCTATTGACTTTCATTTAAATAGATTCAATCCACTACCACTCTATCATGATTGTGACTCTATCATCTGTTGTGTTAGTTATTTCTCTCACTTTGGTGTCATCTATCCATTTGATGACTTTGTATAAGTCATTGATAAAATGATAAACAGCACAGGGCCTAGCACAGATCCACTGCAGCATTCCACTGGAGACTTCCTACCACGTGGACAATGAAGCATTACCCTTTCAGTCTGATGATCTAACCAGTCCTCAATCTGTCTAATTGTATGATCACTGAATTTGTCTCTCTCATTTTCTCCACAAGAAGAGTATGAGATGCTTGATCAAAAGCTTGACTAAAATCTAACCATACTATATGCACAACATTTCCCAGGTATACTACTTTAGCAAACATGTCAAAAAAGGAAAGAGGGTCAATCTAACATGACCTGTTCTTGATGGAGCCATATTGGTTTTTTGTAATCACTATTCTCTATCTAGATGTTTGCCAATCATCTCTTTAATGATCCATTTCAAAATTTCCCCCAGACTTAAAGTCAAGATTACTGGTGTTTGGAATGAAAAATACCCTTCATCCTTAATTTAGTAAAAAAAAAAAAAAAAAAAGCACAGAGATCTCTTAGGATAAGAACAAGAGTTTATTCTCTTCCCCGGGAGAAGAGGGTGGTCTTCCCCATGACTCATCATGGGGAAGAGGCAAGTTACAAAAGACAGTACAAGAATTTATGACTTAACTTAGTCAAGCCTCCTTTCTTAACTGTCTCCTCTCTCATTGGTGGAGAGGCTTCACGAAATTCTTCCCCAACTGGGACAGCAAGAAAGGAAGGGGGAAGGGGGGAAGGTCCCACCAAGACAGGAAAACAGACAAAGGAAGATAAAAGTGATTAACAGCAGCAATGGAGGAGGAGGGAGGAAGGAAATGTTAACAACCCCAAATGGAGAAATTTTCACTCATCCCATACACTGGTCTATAATTTCTAAGCTTTGTTCCCTTCCTTTTGGAAGGTGATGGTGTGTGGATAGAGCATTGGGTCTGGAGTTAGGAAGACCTGAGTTCGAATTCAGCCTCAGACATTTACTAGCTTTATGACCATGGGCAAGTCACTTATCCTCTGTCTGTCTCAGTTCCTTCATCTATACAATGGGGATCATAATATCACCCACCTCTCAGGGTTGTTGGGAGGATCAAATGAAATATTCCTAAAATACTTCACATAGTGCCTGATATGTAGTAAATGCCATATAATTGTTATTATTGTTCTTATCTAAGCCAGATGACTTGAATTCATCAGAGAAGGCTAGATACTCTCCGACAATTTCCTTAATTATCTTGGGTATTATTTCCCTATTACTCATTATTGATCTGTCAGTTCTAGGATATAAAGGTCATTATCCTTTGCAGAGAAAACAAGAAGCAAAATAAGAATTGTGTCAATGACCACTTTCCCATCCATCCCAAGCAAAGGTCTTATCTTTCCTTTTACTCCCATTAAGGGAAAAAAAATTCAATTGAATTCAACAAGTATTTATTAATACCTACTATCTACAATGCACTGTGTTTCATTCACCCAGATGATACAAAGACTAAATAAATAGAATTGACTCTAACCTCAAGTTTACATTGTTTTGAATAATCCTAATTATAAGGCAGTTTTTCCTTATATCCAATTGAATTCTGTTTCTCTGTAACTAGGTTTACCTTTTGGAGCCAAGCAAAGCAAGACATGGGATTCTAGCTATAGAGTAAAAATAGAATTTAGAATTAGAATTTTTGAATTAAAATTCAAACTCCTTCATTTTACATAAGAGGAAACTGAGGCTGAGGAGTCAAGTGACTTGCTCATGTTCACAGAGTAACTGAAAGAGTTGACATTTGAATACAGGTCTCCTGATTAAAAATCCATCGTTCTTCCCAATACATCACACTGTTGCTACATCTAATCCATCTTCCTTGAGCCAGTCTTTTAAATACTTGAAGATAATCCTCTCTAAAGTCTTCTCTTCTCCCAGTTAAATATTCCTAGTTCCTTGAGTGGGTCATTGTATGTATGACATGTTGTTTGGTCCTCTCACATTCTTCTGGATTGCATCCAGATTATCTGTAGTCTTCCAAAACACATTGCATCCAAAAATAAATGCAGTATTCCAAATGTGTTTAAAACAGACCAGGGTAGAGTAGTTTCTGTGTATCCTTTTCTTTGGGGAAGGGAAATATTTTCATTATGAGAGTGCTACTCATCTGAGTTTCCTCTTATAGCTATATTCAGATCTTGCTTATAAAATAGCTCAAATGATTTTAGTAGCTTGAGGCACTCAGTTTCCTAGATAAGAATAAGACAGCCCATAGGTTCCTAATAGAATCACAAATATTGCTTTTGGGGGAGCTGAGGCAAGTGAAAACACTTTATTTCATATTCTATATGGCCATTGATATTATACTGGCTGAAACTGAACTTTGCTGGAGGCTTGATAACCACAAGTATTGCCCTTTCTCCCTCATACTTGTCTTTTCTCTTTCATGGCTTTTGCTTCTTTAAAAAAATCACATTTTATTTATTTTGTTAAAGATTTCCCAATTACATTAAAATTTTTAAAAATTTTCACCTTTTGAAAATTTGAGCTCAGAGGATTCTGGGAAGATGGTGCAGAAAGTCAGAAAATTCCAAGTTCTCAAGATTTTCCCTCACAAAAGAGTTAAAATAGCACCTTAGGGTGAACAAAGTGTAGGTGGAGATAAATAAGAACAGGGACATACCACCACCACCACCCCCCAACACCTCCCCACACACAATTTGAGAAGATTGGAAGAAAAATTCCAGGATGAGGTTTGGTCCTAGTGAAGAGTAAACACCTCCAGGCTAGGGTCCACTTCAACTACAAGCAGCAAACCCTGGGGTTGGTTGGTTTGACAGGCTGCCACTGCCCCAGCAACAGAAACTTTTGCCCTGGGAATAATTAGGGGAGTTGGGTATCTGAGCCTGGGAAGATTGACAAGGAACGCCAGACCCAGCTGTGCTGTGAAGAGCAGCAGGGGTGAGAAGGAACCAGCAAACACCCAGAAGCAGTGTATGCAGAAGCAGTGCAGCAGAAAGCCTCCGCTGTGGTCACTTACAGGAAGTTAGAAGTTTGACTATGGTTGCAGGCTAGAGGGAAGAGACCTCTATCTGGGGCAAAAGGCACCATTTCCCATACCCTAAGGCTAGAGGTGATTACAAAATTAAGCTATTACCACCAAAAAAAAAATGCACAGGCAAAGGAGAAAGAATCCAACCATAGAAAGCTACTGTGGGAAGAGAGATGACCAGGGTTCATCTTCAAAGGAGGACACTGAAGTAAAGAAACCCCCAAAGAGTAACATCAAAAGGACACCTGCCCAAAAAGTTCATAGAAGATCTTTAAAAAGACTTTAAAAATCAAATGACAGAGATGAAGGAAAAACCAAAAAAAAAAAAAATTCAAGAAAAACAAGATGGGCATGGAAGGAAAGTCGATCAATTAGAAAAGGAGATCCAGAATCTTAAGGAACAAAATGACAACTTAAAAATTAGAATTGGGCAAAGTGAAGCCAGCAAAATTATAAGTGATCAAGAAATAATTAAACAAAACACAAGTAAGGAAAAAAATGAAGCGAAAGTAAAATGTATGAAAAAATTAATTTCTTAATAGATTAAGAAAAGAAAATATAAAAATAATTGGACTAATTGATGTTATGATAAAAAAAAGAATCTTGATACAATAATACAAGAAATAATTAAAGAAAATTGTCCTGAACCATTAGAACTAGGAGAGAAAGTAGGAATAGACAAAATACATCAATCACCACTAAAAAGAGATACTATGAGAAAAACTCATAGGAATATCATGGTCAAACTTTAAAACTCCCAGCTCAAAGATGAAAAGCATTAAGATTAAAACAATTTAAATATGATGGTGCCACATTAGACTCACAGAAGACCTAGCTCCGGAGACATTAAAGGACCGCAGGTCTTAGAACACAATATATCAAAGAGCAAAAGAACTGAGGCTCCTGCTGAAAATATCATACCCTGCAAAAAATTAAGTGTCATCCTGAATGAAAAAAAATGAATATTTGATAAACTCTTAAAATTTCAAGACTTTGTTTAAAAAAAAGATCCTGAACTTAATAGAAAATTTGACATACAAGAACCAAGAGAAATATAAGATATATGCCAAAGACTGATTATAAGGGATTCATAAGGACAGACTCTTTTATATATATACATACATGCACATACATATATACGTATATATACATACACATACATACATATATGTATATATGTCTAAGATTCTTATTAATAATTGGGTAGCTCATAAGAGAGATTGGGGTAAACCTGAATATGATATGAATTTAAAAAGTAAAACCATTTAGGAACAGCTAAAAAGAATAATTATTTTATATAAATGAGGTGCAAGAGTAAGAATTGAAACAGAGAAATTAGATGGGGAGGAGCGCTGGTAGTTCTGGTAACCTACTTTCATCGGGAGTGGGTTTAAGAGGGAACAACACATATATGTTTAGAAGAGTATTAAAGTCTCCTAAATTTAGAAGAAATTAAATGGTAGGGGCATAGGGAGGAGGGAGACGATAAGGGAGGGATTTTTAGAGGGGAGAATGAGGGAATAGGTAAAAGCGGTGTTTAGATTTATGGAAATGGAAGGACAGGGGAGGGATCCTTGAAGGGGGGTAGGCAAGTAACAAGAGGGCAAGGTAGTAGGTAGAAGTAGAGGAGACAGAAAGGATAGGAAACAAGAGATATGCACAAAGTAAAGATCAGGAGTAGGATATGTTTGGGAATGTATATGTCTATATGTATGTATATATATATATATACATATATATATATATATATATATGTATGTATGAGTGTATATATATATTTACAGCTCTAGAGAAACATATCTAAACTTCATTGTAGCCTAGGGAGGGTAGCGATAGGGGGGAAAAAGAACAAATTTTTAAAAGGACATAGCAGAGAACAAAAGAAAACTCACAAGGAAGCAAAGAGAAGATGGTCAATTCTCAACATGCTGTGTATTCTTTATCATACATGCTTTCTTGAAATGAAAATTTATTGCTACATATTTTGAATCTTCTCTTATGTTTTGCTATGCATATGACTTGCTTTTTTCATTTCTAACTTGCTTTTTTTTTCATTTCTAACTCTGTTTTTAAGTTCCAATGTTTAAGTTTGTGATATGTTTTTCTTTCTTTATTCTGTATTTGTGTTCTGGCGTTTGAGTCAAAGTAAAATTTTAAGAAGAAAATATGAGCTCTAAGTTCTCTTCTATCCCTCCCCCACCTATTGAGAAAGCATTTTGATTTTTCCTTTTTAAAAATTTATTTTATTTATTTCATTAAATATTTCTCAGTTACATTTAAGACATTTTAAAAAGCATTCATCTTTCACAATTCTGAGCTCCAAATTCTCTCTCTCCCCATTGAGAAGGCATTTTGCTTTTCCTTTTAATTCTCACAGTCTCTTCTTCTTAGGCCTCTTTCTTCCTTTTCCCAGATCTATTTAAGATTCCTGACATTAACAAAAGACAAAAAGGAGACAAAAGGTTGAAAAACTGTGTTGTTGTTGTTTTTGGCTACAGTGGAGTTGGGAGTGGTGGTGATGGGGAGAGCAGATGGTGTTTGATGTTGATGTATTATAATACATGAGCTTTTTCACCACAAACTGAAAAGTAGTGAATATTTCTGTGTGTGTGTGTGTGTGTGTGTGTGTGTGTGTGTGTGTGTGTGTGTGTGTGTGTGTGTGTGTGTGTGGGCATGTGTTGTCTATAGGCCCTATATACCAATAAAGTTTATATAAAGCACAATGGATGAAGCTTCATTAAAGTAGAAAAGCAGCTTCTAGCCAGATAATGCCTATGGTATTAAGCCAAAGGAACACTCCTCTGCAGCCATGCTGAGTTGACAAGGAATTCTAATATACAGGGTCCAGCAGGGAAATCAGCCTAAATTTAGTTTAAATGAATTGTGCAATTTATTTTTTATTCTGCTAGTTTGTTTTCCCCTTAATTCAGTGCACAAAGCTGAAAATTCTGGATTCTTCCATCAGTATTTGCTTGCTTGCTTGCTAAAGGGACATGCATCCTTATTGATCTGGCAGTGCATATGATCTCAGTTTTTCCACTCCAGCTGTTGCCTCTTCTCCCAGTCAAGGTTTTTAGGAATTTGTGGGTAAGTTGTACACTTGTGGAGCTGGCTGGTAAAGTCTTGTTGGCCCAATAGTGCTTGGTTTGGCTTGGTTCTACTCTCTCTCCCTCATCTTCTGATTCTATTTGTCAGGTCACTTCGGGAGACAGGCTTGATTTCCTGTTTGTCTCTCTCTCTCTCTGTGTCTCTCTGTCTCTGTCTCTCTCTGTCTCTCTCTTTCTCTCTGTCTCTGTCTCTCTGTCTCTGTCTCTCTATATCTCCCCCTCGTGCCTCTCTCCCTCTCTTTTCCCTTGTTTTTTCTCCCTCCACCCCTTTCTTTCTCTCTCTCTCCCTCCCCCCCCCCCCCTCTGTTCCTCTGTGGCGTCAGCATCAGTAAAACAGAATCTTTTAGTTGGAAGGGACCTCAGGGACCATTTATTCCAATTCACACCCAGCTGAGAGGCCCTTCCAACAAGTAGTCTGCCAGCTTTTCCTGGAAGTTTGGAGAGGTCCATTAATAGCTAATAGCTAGCACTTCAAGGTTTGTAAAGCACTTTACATACATGATCTCATTCACTCCTACAACAAGCCTGTAAGGCAAGCACTATTATTATCTTCATTTTCCATAGGAGGGAACTGAGGCTGAGAGAAGGGTCACACAGCTGCTATCTGAGGTATGTTGAGGTGAGATCATGAACTTCAATTCCCATGTTCTCTACTGTGCCACCTAGTTGCCTATTATCTCCAGAGGCAGCCAGTGCCGCTGTTGCATGGCTCTGATTGTTAAGATGTTTTCTTCTACTTTGAGTTAAGCATGCATGTCTGTAACTTCTGGGGATGCAGGTGGAGGTGGGGAGGAGTCACAGAGACACTTGGTTAGGCCTCTAACCACAGTGGGTGGGGTGCTTCTTCCTACTTCTACCCTGGGGCCAAGCAGGACAAGTTTAATCTCCTTTCCATCTGGAAGCTCTTCAAATAAATGAAAACAGATATCATGTCTCTCCTAAGTCTTTTCCAGGCCAAGCATCTCCATTTCCTGGGGTCAAATCCCAGCTCTTTCATTTAATACCTCTGTGACTTTGGACAAATCCTTAATTTTGCCCGGCCTTGATTTCTTCAGCTATTATATGAGGGCTGGTCTTCCCTCGATGCTGTCCAGCTTATCAGGGTCCCAAATAGCATACAGTATTCTAGATGTGACTTGCCCAGGGCAGAGGATAGCAGGGCTAATAATCTCCCTCCTCTGGACATGATGCTTTTCTTTATGCACCTTAAGTTTCCATGAGCTTTCTTAGCTGCTTGTGACACAGACAAGAGATGAGAAGACTTTTGACTAATAGTATTTGATTAAAATAAAACCTGTTCTGGCTAGGGTGACCCATCTCTTGAAGTCACTATAGCACATAACATAGAAACTCAAAAGGAATGAAACTACCAACATTGCATCCCAGCATCTCCTGGCCTAGGACCACTCTTCTTTCAATACGCTCTTTTAACTGGAAAAAGGGAGCAACTCTTAGTGAGATTCTCTTTAATTCTTTCAGTGGGCCTAGACATACCAGGTAATAGCAATAGCTAACATTGACATACTACCTATTATGTGTTAGGCACTATGCTAGTACTTTAAAGATATGATCTCATATGATGCTTACAGCAGCTCTGGGAGGTGGATGCTGTTATTATCCCCATTCTACAGTTGAGGAAATGGAGATAAACATAGATTAAGTGACTTGTCCAAGGTCACACAGCCAGTAAGTGTCTGAGTCAGGATTTGAACTCAGATCTCCCTGATTCCAGACCCAGTGCTCTATTCACTTTACTGCCTAGCTGCCCCATGATTCCAGGTAATTTCAGGGCAGCAGTGACAGGGGCCAGAGAATTATTATATTCTTTACTCTGTGACTTTGAGTCCTGAGGAAAGGTCATGGTCAGCTTGCTCCAGTGGAAATAATTTGGTTATTGTCAGATTTCCTTAGTAGGGGAGGGATGTCTTTGCATTTTGTCTGTGTGTGAGTGCCATCCGGTCAGGTGCCAGCTGCAGAGGCATCAGTAACTTTAGTTGGAAGCTCCATATGTATGCTCAAGTTGGGGTCATGATACTGATGCTGAGTGAAGTGAACAGAACCAGGAGAACATTGGACACAGTAGCAACATTGTGTGGTAATTAACTATGACAGACTTAGCTCTTCTCAGCAATACAAAGATCCAAGACAATTCCAAAAGACTCATGAGGAAAAAGCTATCCACATCCAGAGAAAAAACTGTGGAGTCTGATTGCAGGTTGCAACATACTATTTTCACTTTTTTGGTTGTTTTTTTCTTTCCCATGATTTTTTACTTTTGCTCTGATTCTTCTTTCACAACATGACTAATGCAGAAATATGTTTAATATGATTGTTCATGTATAGCGTATTTCAGATTGCTTACCATCTTGGGGAGGGGAGAGGGAAGGAAGGGAGAAAAAAATTTGAAACTCAAAATCTTTTACAAGTGCATGTTGAAAACTAAAATAAATAATTGCACAAATGCATAAATAAATAGATAAATTTATTTATTTTAAAAAATAATATGGGGTCATGGTAGAGTTTGAAGCAGTTTTAGGAACATGAGATAGATGAATAAATGTAACCAGGTTTCCAAAAACTCCAAACCCCATGAATTGGGTGGCAGGCATTGGGGAGTTGAAGTTTAGAAGTTATTAGTTATAGCAGAAGTTATTGGAATGTATTCTTTACATGGCTTCCTACTGTCTGGCATCTTCTTTCATTGCTATGCTATTCTCTTAAGACTTAGGATACATTGCACACAATTGCATGTATTGAATTGCAATTCATTGCATTCTGAGACCACGTAGGTCTTAGCAAAAACTCTCCTTTCATAAAAAGAGCAGAGTGTGCCTTGTTTTGTCCTCCATCTATTCAGTGTGAAGAAGGGGACCTAAGATGTGCTAGAAAATTGTGGGTAATGGCCCGGTGAGAGAACCTCAGGAATGGTGGTGAGCGTTTCTGAGCCCATTCCAGGGATCAGAAAACAAATGGCAAGCTGGCATTTCACCAGATGGCAAATCCAAAGGATAGACAAGAAAACATGATTTAAAATCAAGAATTATTGGCCCAATTAAGAGGCGGTCCTTACAGCAGGGTCCATAAAACAGCACTGAAAGAGGAGTTCAGGGCCTTGACTAATGACATTTTGTTTCAGTAAAAGAATTATCTCTACGTAATGCTGTTTTATGGTGTTCTTCATTCTTCCTCTTCTGCTGACTGATGGTGGTATACTTGTGGGCTCAGAGAGGCACAGAAAGAATAGCACCACATTTGTCCTGCAAATTCTTAACTAGTTATGGAGATAATCCAAACTAGTAGTGCTATGTTGCTCTGTGGTATGTGACATTAAGGAGGTGCTCAGGAGGTGGTGGTATTGGACCTTTTCTGTTCTCCCTCTTTACATTAAGGTTCCTATTTGTAGGTGAAATTGTGCTGAGTTCAGTACTATTCACTATTCACTTGCATGTCATGGCATCACCTCCCTGATGTCATGACCCTCTTTGAGAATGAAGGA
>CM053593.1:250452459-250475776 GCA_028646575.1 Pseudocheirus occidentalis | reverse complement strand
ATAAGAGCAGAGCAGGGGAGGGGCTTTACAGTGGGATTGCTGTTTTAGGGTTGGGGCAGGGGCAAGGCGGGGAGAAAATGTGTGATTCAAAAATGTAATGAAAATGAATAATGTAAACAAGAAAACAAATTTAAAAATAAATAAATAAAAAAGAATTGTTGTATTACCTACCTCACAGGGTTTCTGGAGGAATATGGATAATGATTGAACAAAGGAGACTGAGAAGAATCAATTATATGCATAGTAGAACTACCATAGAGTGGCATCAAGAAAGCCCAGGGAGCACTGGGCCTTAGGAGTCTTGAACTGGTGGATGTGAGCAAGACCCTTGCTGCTACTTTTACTCCACCTAAAGGTGATATAATCACACACACACACACACATACACACATACACACACACAATTTATGCAATTTAGTTTAAATTGATATAATTTCACACAAATTCAATCCCAAACCTTTTTCTTCTCTTGTCTCATTCTCAAATGGAGACAAACTCACATCCCAATTCATTGAAAAGACTAAGATCAAAAGAAATGAGCTCTCAGTCCCATTACTCCTTTCCTCAGACAGTCACAGTTCTATCACCCATTCTTTCTTCCTCTTATGTGACAGAACATCCTTCACTTATTTCTAATTCCTTCTTCTTCTGCTTAACCTGTCCACTGCTCATAATGACTGTAGGACCTTGTATCAGGAGTGCTTTTTTTGTTTGTGTTTTTTTTTTTGGTGAGGCAATTGAAGTTAAGTGACTTGCCCAGGGTCATATAGCTTGTAAGTGTCAAGTGTCTGATGTTGGATTTAAATTCAGGTACTCCTGATTCCAGGATCAGTGCTCTATCCACTGCTCCCTCCTAGCTGCCCCAAGAGTAACTCTGAATGACTAAGCTGTTCTGAGTAATATGAATATTCAAGTCAACTGCAAAGGGCTTATGATGAAAAATGCTATCCACCTCCAGAGAAAGAAGTGGTATGTGGAAGTATGTATCGTATGGTTCCACACATAGATCTGTATCAAATGTTGGCCTCCTCTAATGCAGGGTTGGGAGGGAAGGAAGGAGGGAGACAATTCCCAATTCAAAATGTAACAAAAAATACAATAAAAAGAAAAGAAAAGAAACTGAGAGAGGCTGTGTAACTTGCTCAGAGCCACACAGTTAGTAAGTGTTTGAGGTCACATTCAAATGCAGGTCTTACCGACTTCAGGCCCAGTAAGATACCTTGTTGAGCATGAATTGTTTAACAATAATTCTTTGTGATCCTTTTTTGAAATTTTAATAAAATTTGGTGGGGGGAAATAGCATTTGATTTGTAGCTCTCTTAGTCTCTCCCCCTCACCCCATCTCTGTCTCTGTATTTATGTATGTATGTATGCACACACATATACATATAAACTAACATATTATCTTTTCAGAAATTTTTAAGGGATTCATCAGTTGAATCTATGGAAAGATAGCTAGTAACTTGGCATGGATGAAGAACAATTTCAAGTAGCCTGGGTTTTTGTCTTTATTTGCAGTTGACAGTTCACTAATAGAACACTTTGAACATTATTCACACTTTGAGGACTAAGCAAGTACCCTGTGAAAGAGGAGTGAAGGATACAGTAATCATATTTCCATTTCAAGCCTTCTGGTACCTCAAGAGCCTAAAACTTAATCACAGTTGTCCCTGGCTTTTGTGTTCTCTAGCTCTGCCATACCAGATGTCCTTCGTAAATATTCAGTAACAATAATAATGTTGATTTTGCTTAAAAAGAAAAATCTGTACTCATGTTTTCATTTGGTATGGAAAATTCCCAGTGGAAAAAAAATTCTCTCTACTAATGCAAATAACTTAAAAAAAACAACAACATAGTCTTAGAGTTTTATCTGGGACATTGAGAAGTTAAGTGATTTTTCCCAGGGTCACACAAGCAATGTCTCAGAAGTAGAAGCTGAATCCAGGTCGTTCTTGTCTTATTGCCACACTTCTCCTCTAATAACGTTGATAATTGTGGCAAGCCAATGAATATCCACTGAGAAACAAAGGTTTTCTAAACAATAGCAGGTTCTCCTTCTCCTCCTTCTCCCTCCCCCCCCCCCCCGCCACTGTAGCTCCAATGCAATATTTACAGCTCCCACAACCATGATAAAGACCGTGACTATAAATATTGCATGATGTTCAATTGTAAAATATACCAAGCTCTCCAGATGGAGGATAGAACTGAAGCATTTATTTAGACACCATAAAACCAAATCCCCAAACCCGTAAGCTGGTTCCATTATAGTAGTAAAGATATTCAGAAGCCATAATAATGCTGAGAGCCTCAGCATCCTTCAGCCCTCCTACAAACCAATACAAGATCAGTATTTACTCACAAACTTCTCTATCTCCTTGCTGGAGTGCCCTTTCTTTCTCCCACCCTCTGGCTTGCTCTGACCAGCTTCCTGTGGGCTCTGCTTCCCTTCAGCAAACTCCTCCCACCACAGGTTCCATGTGATTATATTCAGCCTATTAGGGGGCAGAATTTACTTTCAAAGCAGGTCTATTAACGGTCAGGGAAGATCTTCAAATTCCCATTCCCATTACAACTACATACACACACACACACACCATGCAGTGACAAAATAAGTACATCTTCTCCAAGTTACATTGTTGTTGTTGTTAAGAGAAAATACGTCGGCACTATATTTAAGGAGGACTGTAGGAACCTGGGTCATGTCCCATAGCCTAAATTCATGGTAATGAGGTAAGCGAACTTACAGAAAAAAATTGAGACCTTTTGCCATAAGCTCCCTCTTCTTTCCTCTTCCTCCTCTTCTATCATTCTGATACTTTCTGCCACTATCTTCTCCTTCACCCCTCTCTCACATGATGACGTTACCTTACTCATTACCAAGGGTAATCCCTCTACCTAATCAAGCAATCTCATTCCATCTCCTCCAACAGATTTGCTCCCTCTGTCATCCCCTCTCCCTCATTTATTTTCAATCTACCCCTATCTACCAGCTCATTATATACTTTTTTACAAACATGCTTTGTGTCTCCCTCATCCTGAAAAAAAAAACCTCACCTGCTCCTTCCAACCCCACTATCATCCTTAATCTCTTCTGCGGTCCAGTAGCTAAACTCCTTGAAAATTCTAACCAAAAAAGCCATGTACAAATATGTGCCTCCATTTTGTCCACTTTCACTCTCTTCTTTGATCCCTTTACAATCGAGGCCTCAGTTTTCACCTCTGTAAAATGAGAGGATTTGATTAGGTGATATCTAAGGTCCATTCCAACTCTAAATTTATGATCCTATGAATTGTCTTCTTCCTGACATAATGATATACTGAAAGCATAAAATTGATTCCATTTTATATCATTACCAACATTTTGTATAGTTACTGAAGTTAAGTTTTATGTCCCTGAGCTGTTTCTTTTTTTTCTGTAAATCGTGTCATTTCAAGGAAACCAGCTTAATATTGTATTTCTAACTGACTTGCAGGATGCAGGTGGAAGTAACCAATCAACATCCTTAAACAATGGAAAGTCCCTAAGTCTAAAAATAGAAAATCTAAAAATAGTAGCTTGCACTTTACTATAAAAACTCTTGTAATTCTCCCTTCAGGGTCCTTATGCCTGATGGAGGGGCTTTGGAACCAATTTGTTTTGCAACTGCATGCCTTGTCAATAAATCACATTGCTCAGACTTTGTTTCCTCAGTTATTATAAAGTTTCTTGTGACAATTTTGGTGAAGCCAGTCAGTAGATCAAGAGGTGACCTTGAGAAAAGGACCCATATGTACAAAAATAATTATAGTGGCTCTTTTTGTGGTGGCAAAGAATTGGAAATTGAGGGGATTTCCCTCAATTGGGGAATGACTGAACAAGTTGTGGTATATGAATGTAATGGAATGCTATTGTGCTATAAGAAATGATGAGCAGGCCAATTTCATAAAAACCTAGAAAGACCTATATGAACTGATGCGGAGTGAGGGGAGCAGAACCAGGGGAATATTATATACAGTAACAGCCACACTGTGCAATGACTGGTCTTGATACATTTAACTCTTCTCAGCAATGCAAGATTCTAAGACAACTCCAAAAGATTCACAATGGAAAATGTTATCCACATCCAGAGAAAGAACTTTGGAGTCTGAATGCAGATGGAAGCATACTGTTTGCTCTCCTTTTCTTTTGTGGTTTTGTTTTGTTTTTTCTTCTTGTGGTTCCTTCCATTAGTTCTAATTCTTCTTTTTACATCATGACTAATGTGAAAATATGTTTAATATGAATGTATTAGTAGAGTCTATATCAGATTGCATGCTGTCTTGGGGAGGGAGGAGGAAAGAATGGAGGAGAAAATTTGAAACTCAAAATCTTATGGAAGTGAATGTTGAAAACTAAAAATAAATTATACATATATATTTATTTATATGTATACGCACACATACATACATATACATACATACACACACATATGGGGACCCTGACCCCCAGGGTGGCCACTCTGAGAGTGCTGCAGTTTAATTTTCCTGCTGCAGGAGTTCTCCAAAGACTGTCTCAGAGATCAGACTCCCCCTCAATTTCATATCTTCTAAGCCAAGGTAAGCCTCTATTTAGTTGGGGAAGAGCTGTCTAAGGTAAGCATCCACACTGTTGGGGAAGTCCCTTGAAGGGAATAATGGGATCTGGTCTTAACATATAGAAGAGAACTCCCCTGGACAGATTTCTTATACCTTGGGACCAGGGGAAGCTCCCGGTAGAGCTGGGAATGACTAAGAAGCATGTAATTACAGAATATGAAATTTGGTCTAAAACTGTGAGAGATTCAGTTGACAATTTGTTTTGGCCTCAAATCAATAACTTTAAGTGCTATAAATTAAAAGATTTAAGGCTAGCCATAGGGGACAAACATCTTATTGGTTTTGCTGGGCTGACTTTTCTGATGGCATATGCCCAATAAACATGCTGCTATCTTCTCTCTACTCTGTCCTAACTGCTCTCTCTCCTACTCCTTTGCAACCCCTTCCAGCTACTAGTTGTTTTGCTACCACTGCCATGCCTTAACCAACCTCTGCACTCCCATTCTATCTCCTCCTGAATTATCTGGAGACTTAATTTCTCTGGAATGTGAAGGGCCTGTCCCTTTTCATGAAAGACTCACACATAATTCAGTATACTCTGACCAGACAGTTACAATTAGGAGTCTCTCTGATTTTTCAGTCCCTCTGATCTTTCTACCTGGAGAAAGGACACTCCCAAATTTGATAAGGATCCAGGAGTGGTTATAACCCAATTTCAGGCCATATTTAGGGATTATAATATTACTTGGGGAGATGTAGTTGACATGATGGAAACCTTACTTCCACTCCCCCACCCCAAAGAAGTGTCATTATTGAAACTGCTATTAGTAAAACTCTAGCAGGACAGAGGGGACCCCTGGCCCTGTGGGTCTCCCAAATTGTCTATTAAAGGACCCATAATCCTGCTGATTATTCCAGGTTACTTCAGGTCTAGAAAATCATTAGTTAGAGATATGGATGCATTGTGTTATTCAGTCTGAAAACTGGAGTAAATTCCAGGAGGCAATTCAAGAAGAAAAATAAATCCCTAGCCTTGTGCAAAAGTGCCAAGGTCTATATCTATTCAACCCACAAGATGCAAAAATTATAAATTCAACCTCTGTCAGTCAATCCCAGTCAGGTTTACTAAAGTACTTTCACAAAAGTTACCCAGGATGGCATGAAAATCCAAAGCATTGCCCAATATGTTTAAGAAGGAAAAGATAAGGAAAAAGAGAAATCTGAGTCAAAGGGTTAAGCCACCATCCTTACCCCTGCTCAGGTTATGTTAAGATCTCATAAGACTTGTGAATGTTTTTACTGCCACAAGAAGGGACATGTTGCCCAAGAATATAGAAAAAAAATGAGACCTCAAGAGTGACAATAGAAATCAGGTTGGAAATGCCCAGGGGAATCCAAATGCATGATGGTACAGGTGGAAGAGGAAGGGCTGTGGATTTTGAAGAGGATTCTTTTGTTTTCTCTTACCCTGATGTCCTTGCCCTACTCATCCCATCTGTCCCAATGTCTCTCCACACTGGTGAACCCCATGTCACCCTTAGAGTTGATGATGAATTCTGCAATTGTTTACTAGAGCAATTGGAGCTTCTAATTTGATTTTAATGAGTAAACCAGACTCTAGTTGTACCTTGATTGGATCTCTGAATGTTGTTGGAGTCTTAGGAAAACTTCAGAGTGTTCCCAAATTGTCTCACCACATGGTTTCTCTCGATCCTCCTTCTGTTAAATACTCCTTTCTTCTCATGCCCAAATCCCCTGTAAATATGTTGAGGGGGGAGATTTTCTTAGGGCCACTATTTCTTACTCTCCTGATGGGTCTCTGTATTTGTAGTTCCCTGAGGATTCCCTCTCTCTGTTCCCTTTATTGGTTCAGAATACCCAAGAGACCCCTGGCAACATTCTCGGGATCCATCATTCTCTATGGGTGACTTCATCCTCAGATGTAGAATTGTTAAAATCTGCTGTTCCCGTCACCATCAAGACTAAAGGAGACCCATGAGATAGGATCACAGTTACAGGAGAGACCTGCAAGTCAGAGTGAAGATTCCCTCTGCTCAGCCATGTATAGGTTTACATGCAAATAGGCATCAAATACAGAAAAATCACGATAATTATTACATTGCTTTTCCACTGTGGTGTTTTTAAAAAAGTCTTAAGCTAAATTTCTTTCTTCCTGAATTTGTTTTCAGGATCAGATTGTATGATGGAACAGTAGTTTAATTTACCCCTTGTAGACTAATTCTTATGAACAATGCTAATTAAACTTCGCCTCTTGCAGATTTCATTTGTAAACAGCAGTTTTTGGGGAAATGTTTCAATATGTATGCACTGGGTTCATCTGATTGTTTTAAAGAACCAGCTCGGTTGGTTAAATGACCCTATGAGAAAAAGTGATCTTAGAAAAAGAGATATTAAAGAAAATTTAGTACTACTGTGAAAATGAAAAGGTTTACTCACATGTATTTTAGGCCTTAGCCAAATTCAAAGGGTTTCAATTCTGTATTTTAAAAAATATTAATTACAGAAAATATGATTTAATGTCTTTAAGTTTCCTTGTGTGATAAAAATATTTCTCCTCCCACCCCCAATTTTCACATGTCAGACTATATGTCCTATCTCAAAATGCATTTCTGAAAATAGAAAGTGATATATTCTAAAGAAAAAAGTTCAGGAATGATTAATGTAGAAATATCTATTTTTTCTGTCAATACCTACTAGTTGCATACTTGTGATCTGTGATAGAAGTGATCATTTATACTATGTTGCCTAATAGTTTATTGATAAAAATGGAAAAAATGCTTAGCTTTCATATATGTAAATTATGTGAATAATAAAGTTATTTTATACCAAAAAGACACCAAGAGAGCCACCCCCCCCCAAAAAAGACTAAACCATTATTCTACAGGGAGTACAATGAAGGTATTTTACCCATTATTGTTCCATGAAAATCCCCTTTTAATACTCCTATTTTTCCTGGTAACAAGCCCAAGCCAGGTCCAGATGGTAAAACTGTTTATTACTTTGCACAGGATTTGTGTGTTCTTAATGCTTTTGTCATACCCAGGCACCCAGTGATGCTCAACCGCACTACTGTCATTTTGTCAATTCCCTGTGAAGCTACCTGTTTTACTGTGATAGATCTTTGCTTAGCTTTTGTGAGCATCCAGATCCACCCAGACACTCCATATTTGTTTGCCTTCACCTTGAAGAATGCCCAGTGGATGTGGACTCACTTATTTGCCTCAAGGTTAATTATAAAGCCCTACTCTATTTTTTTCGAATCTTATAGCAGGATTTAGCTTGTCTTGAATCTAATATGTTGATGACTCCTACTGGCAGCACCCAGTGTTGAGGTTCATCAGGATGCCAGCTATCACCTTCTTCCAGTCCATCAGAGAGATCACAAAGTCTCTAAACCAAAAGTTCAGTGGTTTCATTTTATCTGCTTGTGTCTGCTGTTTCTCTTAAGCATGTGCAGATTTTATGGAAGCTATTTGTTTCCACAAACGAAGACAACTGCATGCTATTCTCATAGCAATGGCTATTGTCACCAGTGGCTCCCATCCTTTGGTTCCCTCACTAAGCCCCTAATTTCTCTGACAAAGGACTCTGAAGCTTGTCTAGCAATACTTCTCTACCCCTGTGAATCTCAAAAAGGCTTTGTTGTTGAACCCTGCACTGGGCTTTCAAGACTCTCTTTGACCATGAATGGTGTCCTGATCCAAACATTTGGCCACTTTCACATCCAGTGGCTTATTATTTTACTCAGCATGATGCTGCAGCTACGAGTGCTCCACTTTGCTTATAGGCTGTTGCTGCCACCATCCTTTTGGAGGAGAAGGCTAGTAATCTGGTCCTATTTGACCCCTTGATGGTAAAGTGTCTCCATAAAGTTGAGACCCTCTTACTTCACCATTGAGATGAGGTCTTTTCTGACTTGAAACTTGACAAGTTTGGAGTGACTTGACTGGATAAAGAGCATTTCACTCTCAAGTAATGAGCCATCCTTAATTCCACCACAATTTACCAGCCTCAGGGGAGCCATTGAATTACTGTCCCTATGTAGTAGATGTGACTGAAAAATTCCATGATGAGCTATCCAACATCCCCTTGCAAAATCTTGATTATATATTGTTTACCAACAGGTCTTTATGAGAGGTGGTGTTCATTACACTGGCATTGCTGTTGTCTCTGATCATGATGGTATTTGGATGACCTCTCTGCTTTCTAATCTCAGTGCCCAACCTGCTTACCTAGGAATATCACTTTGCTAACAGAAAAAGAACCACAATTTATGTTGGCTCATGGTATACATTTGGTGTTTGTCACACTGTTGGGAGGCTTGGGCTGAAAAGGGGTTTCTTGACTTCTCTAGCAAGGTCATTACAAATGTGGAATTTATTGAACATCTCTTATCTTCCCTGAGGCTTCCCAATGTCCTGGCCATTGTCCATTGTCCTGTCCACACCAGTGAAACTGATGCAATAACCTTGCTTGAGGCAGCTATAAAACTCACAGCCTGTGAAGGCCCCACACATGTGTTTCCTTTCTCTTTCTGGTGATGTTGACCCCTCTGTGTCTTACAATGTCTCTGAAACTTCTAGATGTTTCTGTAGATGGGGTCTGGGTGACTGCAGAAGGTAAATAGCTCCTCCCTCAGAACTTCTATCACCACATATGTCTGTCTGTTCATAAAGGGGGCCATTTTGGTATACAGGGAATTATGGACTCAGGAGGGTCTGGGTTGCCCCAGGCATTACCCAGTAGCTGCTTGTGTGTGGGAGTGCCTCCTGTCTCACTTGCCAAGCATTTAATCAGCACGTCTTCTCTGCTGTTGCTGACAATAGGTGACCCCTAGCTTATTTGCCTTTTGAGCATTTGTAGATTGATTTCATTTGTATGCCTAAGTCTGACCACTTATTATTGTTGATCAGCTCACTCACGGGACAGGTAGAGACCATTCCTAGCTCTGAGGACATAACTGGATTTGTTGCAGTGATGCTTCAGAAAGAAATTGTTCCCAGCTTCAGCCCTCAGGCCCTCATTGATTCTGACAGAGGCTCCCACTTCATTGCTTATTTCCTATCCCAGGTTTATTCTTGACCTGGGCGGGGGGTGGGGGTTTCCCAAAATTTCATACATCTTATCACCCCCAGAGCTTAACCCAAATTGAACTTCTGAACTTATAACTCTGATTAGCAAGCTGTGTGCCAAAACCCTATAAAGTGGCCTGGTGTTCTTCCTCTGGCTTTGTTCTCAGAATTCCTTTTGAAATGCTTTTCAGGCACCCTTGCCTCCCCATCCAAGCAAAAACTTCCTCTCACTTACACACGTCTTTATTGGAGAGAAGATACTTTTGTTACTAGGTGGCACAACGGATAGAGCACCAGGCATAGAGTCCGGAAATCCTAAGTTCAAATATGGCTTTAGGTCCTTCATAGCTGTGTGGCCCTGGGTGAGCTGCTTAACCCTGTTTGCCTCAGTTTCCTCATTTATAAAATGAACTGGAGAAGGAAATGGCAAACCACTCTAGTATCTTTGCCAAGAAAACCCCAAAAGGGGTCACAAAGAGTTGGATTTGACTGAAATGACTGAACAACAAAAACAACAACATATATATAGGAAACTATAAATTAGACCATGAGAGCTCCATGACGTGGGAGCTGCAGTGCAGACTGGACTTTTAGACTTTTCACTACATGACTTCCACCCTGGAGATAAGGTCTGCACTAAGAATTTCCAGCAATCTGGTGGAGCTCAACCTGCTTGGGAAGGACTGTTCCAAGTACTGTTATCAACCTCAATGTTAATTAAGATCAGAGAAAAGGACTCTTGAATACATTGTTTCCAGGTGAAACCTGTTCCTCATACTGTCTCATGATGTTTCGACTTGTTTCTTCTCCCAGCCTGTTTGTCAACCTTTCTTCTCCTGTCCACTTCTATCAAGAGGATTGAAAAAACAACAAAAATCCCAAAACAACAACAAACCTTAATGCTATTAGCATTCTCCATGGGAAGTGGGATACATTTTGTACCATCTCAAAGCAATTGAACCTCATGACTGTTAAGTTTGTCATGGTATCTACCAAAGAGACCCTGACCCATGGGAAGTCTTTTCCCATTACTTAAAAGGAAACCTTTCCCCATCCAAAAGACCTTTATCACTCTACCTTAAAATGGAGCTTTTACACCTTTTGCTTTAGCTATTTGTAATATTAATACCCTTGACAAAAGATGCTAAAAAGTTCAAAAGCTATTTCCTTTACTCCGCTCAAGAAGAAATCGAATCACTCTTAAATTCAGTGGCTCTCATTGTTGTTCAGCTCATAGGACAGGTAGAGGCCTTTTCTTTTTCATATTATTTTCCTAGCTAGTATTATTATGGTTGGGTCATCTCATAAAAAGTTGTTACTCCCCTCCTGAGTTTCTATTTCTGCCTGAAAAAAGGAGAAAGGTCTTAAGGCCACTCTAGATTTAGGTAACACAGATAATTGCATTAAAATTCTTTCTTTCCATAATATTATTAAAGAGAATCTATATATCTGTGCCAAAGCTATTTGGTATAATGATACTAAAGACTGCAAACCTCTATATTAGTTCCCCTTATCAACCTTACCTACAGTGGGTCTAGATGGGTTCAGATGGATAAAATCCAGCATCAATACCATAAAACATGACATCTTGGCAAAACCCCATGGTGCACATAAACTTTCCCTTTTCAAAAGCTGATGGGTTCTGGTTGACTCCAAGTCAATGTTTTATTTGTAATGATAAGACCTACGCCTCTCTGCCCCTAATTGAACAGATACATATGCAATTGCCTATTTGGCCCAGTTTTAGTCTTTAATCATACTTAACATGGACTAGCAGGGAAAAGGTCTTCCAGAAACCCAAGTGCATAGGTATGGCATAGGCATCAAAAAAAGGAAGAAACCCTAACAGGGATGTAGTTTCAATCCCAAACCCTATAAAACAACATGGAAATGGAATAAAGTTGCTGTGTCCCTAATTCTATAAGCAGGGATCACTATGCTAGAACAGCCAGTTAGAAATCTTTCCCTTGAGACTGAGAAATTGTCCTAGACCACCAGTAAATCCATCTCCTCCTTCCAAACTGAGGTAAATTCTTTAGTCCAGACAGTCTTACAAAATCTCATGGCTCTAGATTTCCTCACTGCCTCACAAGGAGGAGCTTGTACTATGATTAATCCATCCTGTTGTTCCTATGTTAATCAATCAGAAGAAATTTTAACAAGCTTTCATAAAATCCAAGACGCATTTACCTTCCCCAGGTGACCTCTGGTAGAATTGTCTTCTTGGTTCACCTGGCTACTGGAAAATGTCCGTTAGCCACTCTTAGTAAATGGGCCCTTATTACCTTCTGCCATATAATTTTTTTTAGACTCTACATTAGCTACTATGTTAAAGCCTATTCCAAGATAGTACCAGAGAGACTCATGTTATAGTGTGCTCTGATTATATCAATCATTTATGCTGATCATACTCATGTTAAAAATCTTATAGAAATTGTTTATAGATAACGATCCTTGAGAGTCCATGCCTTGCATGGGTCAAAATGGGGGGAATTGAGAGAATAAAATCTGTTCTATTTTGTATCAATGCTGACATTTTGTATAGTTTCTGAAGTTAAATTTTGTTCCCCTGAGCTAAGTTTAGTTTTTCTGTAAATCATGTCATTTCAAGGAAATCACCTATTATTATATCAAAGGATGCAAGTAGATGCAACCAATGAATATCTCAAAGCACTGGAAAGTCTCTAAATCTAAAAACAGAAAATAAAAAATAGTAACTGTGCTTTACTGTAAAAATCCTTGTAATTCTCTCTTCAGGGTTTTTGTGCCTGGTGAGAGGCCTTAGACCTGATTTGTTTTGCAACTGCATACCTTGACAATAAATTGCATTGCTTGGACTTTATTTCCTCAGTTATTTTAAAATTACTTGTGATGATACCCATATTCTGGCAAAGAATTAATCTACCCCACTAGGGCTACCTCGCTTGCTTCCAAAGTTTTCATGTTTATCCTCAAGGTAGCATTAATATTCAACATCTTGATCTAATTCACCAAGATGGACCTGGTTATGAAGGTAAATGTTCACCCTCTTGGTTATATGCTCCAGTCTTTTGAGGGTAAGAACTATATTCATTTTGTTCGTCTAAGGGGTGTGGTTAGTATGGATTTACCCAATCAGAATGAACTCTGAATTCCAATCTATGAGAATCTTAGCCTCCCTGAAATCATTATAGTTCATTGAGTCATAACTGAATTGGCTCTACGTGAGATAAGAGAAGCCTGCTTTTTTTACTGTATACAGTATTTTGCTCTTTTGATGGAATCAATAAAAGGAATAAATAATACTAATAGAATATCTACATAGAGGTAGATTACTTCCAAAGAGTATTTAGACTACTCCGAACTCAAGAATTCTAAGACATAGTTAAGTTCATAGGATCATCTAGACCTGGAAGGGACTTTTGAGATCATCTAGTCAAACTCTCTTATTTTGCAGATGAGGAAACTGAGACCCAGGAAGGCTAAGTAACTTACCTTAGTGTCAGAGGCAGTGTTTGAATCTAGGACCTATGACACAGAACCAATGTACTTTACACTATATTATGCTTGTTTAGTTACTAATTTCCTCAGTGATGTTCACCTCACAACATCTAGCAGAATTAGTCATTGCATGAAGAACCCAGGAACTCTAGATCCAGGTCTCTGCTATTCCTCATAGTGGATGGCAGAGACTCAGGGGAACTCCAATTCAGACTGAAGTTGCTTGAGCCAATGCTCTTCTGTTTGGTATCCTATTGTTGGCAGGACCCTTGAACTGCTTCTCATAGCAACTAGCTCATTACTCATAGAGCAGGGGGACTAGACTCACAGCTGGATCCCAGCATGGAGAACTTGCTGCCAACAGTCCGCCTTCTTGTCTCTGACCATGAAACCTTCAGGTTCCATTCTTAGAGGCCAAGATGTATATCATATCCCCTTCTGCCCCTTTAGCACTCTTTATGGTTTTTGGTCTTTATGGGGCTGATTCTAGGCACAAAGCTATGGTTTAGCTGCCTGTTATAGGTGGAAAAAATTTCCTTTTGGCTTATGATACTCTGTCTTTCCTTGCATTCCACTGCAACCTTCATCTCCTTTTCTTTTTCCCCATATTTTTTTTCATTAGGAAAACAGTAGCACCTGATTCTAGAAACTAGACTCAGGGTTATGGCATAAACATAGATTCTCAGAAAAATAGCACAATAATAAACATCTCACTTGACCCACTGCCTTTTGTCTCTGTCCACATAAATTTATATTCACAGTGTTTATGTTCACAGCTTCAGTGTGGCTCTTCTACACACCCTGACATCCTAGACTCAAACTTAGATTAATAAAGCAATCAGTCCACTGTAATTTGGGTTGGCAGATACTGTAGGGTGGAGTTTTTCTGTGAATAAATGAAGCAGTAAAAATCCCTTATTACCATTATTTTCCTTCCCTGCTCTGCCACTTAGCACCTGTCCACATATGCTATTCGCTTTAATAGTTCCAGCTTATGGTCCACAAAGGCTCGTAAAACAATATTATGTGCATACAATGTAGTCTTGTAAATAAGTGTTTTTTTTTTAAATCTTGCAGAAAAGATTAGAAAACTGCCTCCCTCTGGTGCAGATAAAAAGCTTCTTTTGCCTTTATGATCCATGACAATTACCTTAGAATAAATATTTGCTTCCATACACTAAATTCCTATAACCTGTTCAAAATTCAACAGAGAGCAAGAAGGAGAGAGACCAGTGAATGAAAGGGAAATCTGAGGACTGATGGCCTGCAATCTGTGAACCCTACTCCTCAGTAGCACCCCATGAGAGTATATCAAAGAAGAGCTAGATGCTTAAGGGTAGACATCTCTTACAATTGGAATTCTAGAAGCAAATCTAGGAATGACCTATTCCTGTTGTCCCAGTAAGTGGTGTGTCTTCTAGAAGTGAAAGGTAGAATATTTATAAGGATGCATGTCTGTTTTTGAGTTCTGCTATATAAGATTCAATCCAATTCAACAAGATTGGTACTAGGTCCTAGGAATTAGCACAGTGTCTGACATGCTTAATAAATGTTTGCTGATTGAAAAATGAACCAATCTTTACCCTTAACGAGTTTAGAATCTACTGGGGTGGTGGGGGGAGAGTAAGAATATGAACAAAAATAAATGCAGAACATAAGAAAGATTGCTGAGGGGAGTCTGCCATCAATTTGAAGAATTTCTCTAATCAACTTGCTGACTTTATACACTACTAGTCTTGAGAGACCCCTCAAGGGCTCCACGAAATGTGAGCATTCCCACTGATCCTTTGCTCTTAGCACATAGTACATTCCTGGTATTTGGTTGTCAAAAACTTTCTTTGTGGTTTATGAAAGTGAGCTTAAGACCGGGTGTCTCTTATTCTCCCCAGGATTTTGAGAAGAAACACCAGAGAGCTGACAAATATTTTGGGATTGGGGTGGGGGAGGGAATCCTGTGCCCATTTACATTTTCCTCTCCATAGGAATAATTTATAATAGTGGTTTATAATAGAAGGACTTGATAGAGGTATATATGTGCTTATGTGTGGTTTGAGATCATAGTTCATGAATAATTTTCATGAACCCAAATTTTTGTGTGGAGGAGGAAAGATTCTGAGTTCTCCTAGTCGTGTGATCCTGGACTCTAATCTTCCGGTCAGAGAATGGAGATTTCCTGGGCAACAATAGCTTTGGGAGTCGCCTCATGTGTAAATTCAAGTTTTGAAATTTCTAAGTTCAAAAGTGTGTGTGTGTGTGTGTGTGTGTTACTTCTGTGGCCTGACTCACCCACTGATGCCCTGTCTTGTGATTAAAATCCAGTTCTATCCTTTTCCATTCTCTGAGATTCACATGTATTCTTAGCCATGTCATCCCTCATTCCCTTACCCTTGATACCTAACTCCCCTTGTCAGTTTCTTAAGTTAAGATATATGTCACCCCATGTGTGAATTTTGAAAAAATTTTTAGTCATTTTTTCACTTGTGTCTGACTCTGTGACCCCATTTATAGTTTTCTTGGCAAAGTTTCGGTTGCCATTTATTTCTCCAGTTCATTTTACAGATGATGGAACTGGGGCAAACAGAGATTAAGTAACTTGCTCAGGGTCACACAGCAAGTAAGTATCTGATGCTGTATTTGAACTCGGGTCTTTCTTACTCCAGGCTTGGTGCTGTACCACTTAGCTGCTGGTGAATTAAAATAATCCCACACCAAAGGCCTATTGTTTTAGTGGAACTGGCCCCATTTACCTCTTTTGTGAAGCCTCTAGGTCTCAAAGCAACTGCAATGGAATGTGTAAAGAGAGGAGAGCGAGGAGCAGCAGAGACAAGATGGTGGAGTGAAAGCAGGAACTCACCTGAGATCTCCCACAAACCCCTTCAGATACCTCTAAAAAGTGAATCTGAATAAATTGTAGAGAGGCAGAATCCATAAAGAGACAGAGTGTGGCAGATTTCCAGCCCAAGTCAACCTGAAAGGTTGATAGGAAAGATCTGTTGCTGTTAGCTGGGAAAGGAGTGCAGTCTAGTGCACAGGCTGGACCAATGCAGATTCAACCATAGTAAAGTCATAGCAGACCCCAGTGGACTGAATCACTGGCAGCAGTGGTGATTCCCAGACCTCTTAGCGCAGAAGCAGGGTCTGTTGGAAATGTGTGAGAGAGAAGCGTAGTCCTGCACAGGGTTTGTAGCAGTGGTAGCAGCTGCTCCTAGGGCCATCAGCCCACAAACTGAATGTTTGTAAGTCACCTATTTAAACTTCTGGGAGTCAAGATGGTGAAATAAGCAGTAAGTCACTCTCACCCTCCTTTATACACTTTGAAAAACACAGAGAATATTGCCCCAGGAAAAATCCTGGAATAGTGGAGTCAGCAGAAAGACTGACTATGGCAGTCTTTTAGCTTGGGAAACTAGGGGGATTAAAGGGAAAGGTCCTTCTTTCTGTGACTGAAGGGGACCTGTACAGGATGGGAGGCATCCAAAGGGAAAGGTCCTTCTTGCTGTGGCTGAAGGGGACCTGTACAGGATGGGAGGTGTTCCAGCAAACCAGCATCAAGCCTGACATCAGTGAACCAGCAGGAGATCCTGAGCCCCAGAGTGGAGGAACAGGCAAGTGCCAACATCAGATACACAGCCACCTCCATCATATAGCTCCAGACCACAACAACATCCAGCTGCCAGCACCTGAGGCCCCAGCACAGAAAACTAGTAACCAGGCCCCTAGCCCCCAGCACAAGAAGTCTAGGACAGTGCCCCCCAGGTCCCAAAAGCAGAGATCAAATTGAAAAGCCAGAAAAAATGGCAAACAACATGAACAAGGAAAAAAAAAACAATGACCATAGAGAAATATCTTGGTGACAGGGAAGATCAAAACACAAATTCAGGAGAGGTCAATGGTCAATATACCCAAATCCAAAACCTTTAAGGGGAATATGACAAGTCTCAAGCCCAAAAAAACCTTCTTGGAAGATCTCAAGAAGGATTTTAAAAATCAAATAAGAGAGGTAGAAGAAAAATTGAATACTTCTTTTAAAAATACAATTGACAAAATGGAAAAAAATACAATGAAGAAAGCAACTCCTTAAAAAGTAGAATTGGACAAATGGAAAAGGAAATACAAAAGCTAACTGAAGAAAACAATTAATTAAAAAAATTAGAATTGAGCAAGTGGAAGCTAATGAGACATCAAGAACAGTCAAACAAAATTGAAAGAATGAAAAAATAGAAGAAAACATAAAATACCTCATTGGAAAACAACTGACCTGGAAAATAGATCCAGAAGAGATAATTTAAGAATTATTGGTCTACCTGAGGACCATGATGAATAAAATAACCTAGACAGTATCTTTCAAGAAATTATCAAAACTGCCCTGAGGTTCTAGAACTGGAGGGTAAAATAGTCATCTAAAGAATCCACTGATCACCTCCTGAAAGAGATCCCAAATTGAAAATGCCAAGGAATATTGTAGCCAAATTCCAGAATTATCAGATCAAGGAGAAAATACTGCAAGCAGCCAGAAAGAAACAATTCAAGTGCTGTGGAACTACTGTCAGGATTATGTAGGATATTGCAGCTTATACCTTAAAAGTTTGGAGGGCTTGAAATATGATATTCTGTGAGGCAACGGAGCTTGGATTACAACCAAGGATCAACTACCCAGAAAAACTGAGCATAATCTTGTAGGGGAGGAGATGTCAATTAAATAGGGCACTTCTAGACTTTCCTGATGAAACCAGAGCTTGATGAAAAATTTGGTCTTCAAATACAAGGCTCAAGAGAGGGATAAAGAGGTAAACAGGAAAGGGGAGAACAAAACAAAACATGTTATTCAATAAGGACAAACTGATTACATCCCTACATTGTAACTCTTGAGAACTGTATCTTTATTACTTCATATATAAGGGAAATACATAGACAGAGGAGGTATGTTTAGGGTGATTTTGATGTGATGACAAAGACCTAATTAAGCACTGAAAAATAATTGTAATAGGAGAAGGGAAAAGGAGGCAGAAAAGGGTAAAGTACATCATATGAAGAGGCACAGAGACATATCACAGTAGAGGGAAGGAAGGGAGAGAGATGAGCATTGTTTGAACTTTACTCTCATTGGATCTGGCTCAAGAAGGGAATAATATGCTCAGTTAGATATAGAAATCTAGCTTGCCCTACAGGCAGTTGGAGGGGAAAGCAGAAAGAAAATGGAGGAAGTGATAGAAGGGAAGGAAGAAGTAATAAAGGAAAAGGGAAAGAAAAGGGAGAGGGACTGATAGAAAGGAAGTAAGATTGAAGGAGGCAATTGTAAAAAGCAGAACTCTAGGGAGGAGGGAAAAGGAGAAAGAAGAAAGAAAAGCATAAATGGGGGAGGGATAGGATAGAAACAAAGATGTAGATAGTAATCATAACTATGAATGTGAATGAAATGAATTCTCTCATAAAACAGAAGTGGGTAGCAGAATGGATGAAAAATCATAATCCTACAATACGTTGTCACAAGAAACACATTTGAAACAGGGATATACAAAGGGCAAAGGTAAAAGGCTGGAGTGGAATATATTATGCTTCAGCTGAAACAAAAAAAAAGCAGGGGTAGCAACCCTGATATCAGACAAAGCAAAAGCAAAAATAGATCTAATTAAAAGGGATAAGAAAGGAAACTATAACTTGCTAAAAAGCACCATAGCAATGAAGCAATATCATTACTAAATATATATGCATCGAGTGGGATAGCATCCAGAAACTTAGAGAAGTTAAAGGGGTTATAGAAAGAAATTGACAGCAAAACTATACTAGTGGGGGATCTCAGTCTCCTCCTCTCTGAACTAGATATATCTAACCACAAAATCAACAAGAAAGAAATTAAGGAGGTGAATAAAATTTTAGAAAAGTTAGATATGGTAGACCTCTGGAGAAAATTGAATGGGAATAAAAAGGAATATATCTTTTTCACAGTGGTACATGGCACCTACACAAAAAATTGACCATGTACTAGGGCAAAAAGACCCTCACAATCCAATACAGAAAGGCAAAAATATTAAGTGTATTCTTCTCAGATCATGATGCAATAAAATTATAAGTAATAACGAGCAGTGGAAAGATAGACTAAAAATAAATTGGAAACAGAATAATCTAATGCTAGAGAGGAGAGAGAGAGAGACGAGACAGAGAGAAAGAGAGAGTGAGACAGAGAGAGAGAGAGAGAGAGAGAGAGAATTCTTATTGCTCCTGCAAATGCTCCTCTGATAAAGAGCATCACCCTTATAGTTCCTGCTAACATCCTTCTGAGAGATGAGCCAGTGAGTCATTCAGACAATGCAGGTCTGATAGGAAAGGAGTTGCTTGTTCAGTAGCCCTAGAAATGTATTTTCCAATTGGGCTAAATCTAAACTACAAGATGAGACAATGCTTTAGAGAGACTGTGTAGGGCTCACCATAATGTCATGGAGTTGCCCTGATAGTTTCCCCTTAGTTCATCTTCTTTCTGAAAATAGTTGGTAGGCCACATGGGTCCTTCATGCATTTTCTGGATCTATTTATGGGCTCCTGTGAGTTTCTTGCATCTATTGAGATCCAATGACATTAAGGCTACCCTACATCTGGTATACATTGAGTACTATAACTGTTTGTTTAGGATCTGGGGGCTTGTTTTTAACCTACATTTGGGTAGATATAAGCTACACCCTACGTATTTTAGAAGATTTTCCTGGTAGGGACAATAAAAACAGATAATGCTTATAACCCTCTTGAAGTTAGCCTCTAGGATGGATCATAGCCCATGTGGGTTCACAGTGCCTGTGGGGTCCTGTGCCCTGGGATATAAAAATATATGCAAAATAAATGCAAAGTAATTCGAGCGAGAGACAGATGAATACCAGTCTCTGGGGTAAAAGAAAACTCTCTTGGAGAGGTTATTGGTCGATGGCAATTTATCCCAGTAGAGGATGGTTATTTTGAAGTTAGGTGAAAAAGTGTGTCTTAGGGAAGGCATATTTATGTGGAAGGTACCTAGCCAAAAATCTTTTTTGCATGTTTGGAGGGTGGGAGGGAGAAACTTTGAGATTCATAAGGCTCATATACTATAGGTTGCCTCTGTTTGAGATATGCCCCTCTGCCCCTTCTGGTGCCCTTACCTTGCCCATTTTTCTAGAATCTTCCATATGTGAAATTTTCCATGCTAGGAAGTTCTAGCTTCATGTTTTAGTTTTGTATTCAACTGGGCCTCAACTGTCAATCCTTGGAACCACCCTGCCTGTGACTGCAGAAATGGTAACCAATCAGATGTGCCTGAACAAGACTCCCATGTTCCTGCCTATAAAATCCATGGCCCTTGTCTATGTCATTCAGCAACTCTGATCAGGAGGATAGAACTCAGGAACTCCCATGCTGAGCTACAAGGAATGATAGTTAGCTAGTGGGAAAGCTTAGTGTAACCAGGGTGTGTTAAGTCCACAGGGCAGCCTCTTGTAGAAACATTGGCCCCTTTCCTGCTGTGGCCTCACATACCCAATGATGCCTTTGACACCAAGTGATATACCAGATATACTTTGATACCAGTTTTTTCATTTTTCTGTTCCTGAGATTCACATGTAGTCTTAACCATGACCATTTTCCTTGATCCCTGATCTGTCACCCCCTCCTTAGTTTCTTAAGTTAAAATTTATGTCATCCCCTGTGTGAATGAAAATCCCCATGCTAAAGGCCCATTGCTTTTATTGGAATTGGCCCAGCTTGCCTCTTTTGTAAAAGATCTAGGTCTCAAAGCAACTGCAATGGGTCAAGGTCACAAAGAATGGTGGCCTATTTGAGAGTGAGTAGAGTGAACATTCCCAAAGGGAGTAAGGTGTAAAGGGCCCAGAAATATGTGGCAGGTCTCTAGATTTGGAAAATAAAAAACAAATCCCAGAAACTTCTACTCTTTTTCTCTCCATCTTTTTCTTCCTAGAAAAAAAAAATTTTTGGAGGGTTTAACAAACACCAAATCAAATGAGCATTTCCATAAACATAGTAGAACACAAAAAGACTACAGCTCTCTATTATGTACAGTTTGTTTTTTATTTTAAAATATGTAATAAATTCATGTAATGTTCATGTTACATGAAAGTTAAAAATAAATGTAACTTTCAAAGCTATCCCATTTGTCTTTGACTCCTTTCTGTTCTCTTCTGTGCCTTTAAAAATTCTTCAATGACCTTTTATTTTTGATTACCTTAACCCTAGCCTCCCCTGTCCTTCCCACTCCTTCCCACCCCCAACTGGAAGAGAAAAAGGAAAAAAAAAACCTTGTAGCAAATAAACATAAGCAAACAAAACAAATTTCTATGTTGGTTACACCCCAAAATATTACTCTTCTGCGTTTTGAACCTATTACCTCTCTGTCACTAATCTGCTTCATCATCAATCCTCTGGAATCTTGTTTGGTCATTGAATTGGTCAAAGTTCTTGGATCTTTCAAAGTTAATTTTCTTCACCATGTCCTCCACAGTTTTTTTCCACATCATTGCATAAAGCTGCTTCTACCTCTCTCTTTTAAACATTTAATTTTTTATAGCTGGGGAGACAAAAAAGAATCTATAAATGGTGATCTTTATAATCTGAATAAATAAAAACTAGATACAAATTTTTAAGTGTGATAAATTTTTATCTGTTGCAAGATAAGTTATTTGCTTGTTTTATTGGAACTCTGATGTTTTAAAATAATGTTTTCTAATTTCTGTCACAATGTTATTCTTTTCTATTTAAATTTTTTTTAACATTTCATTTTCTCCCAATTACATGCAAAAATAATTTTCAATATTTGTTTAAAAACTTTTGAGTTCCAAATTCTCTCCCTCTCTTCCCACCACCCTCACTGAGAGGCAGGCAGTTTGATATAGGTTATACATGTATAATCATGCAAAACATATTTCTATATTAGCCATATTGAGAAAGAAAACATAGACTAAAAAAATCCCCAAGAAAAATAAAGAAAGTGAAAAAGTATGTTTTGATTTGTATTCAGACTCCATCAGCTCCTTTTCTAGGGACAGGTAGCAACTTTCATCATAAGTCTTTCAAGATTATCTTGGATCATTGTATTGTTGAGAATAGCTAAGTCACTCACAGTTGATCATCTTACAATATTACTGTGTACAGCATTCTCCTGGTTATACTCCTTTCACTTTGCATCAGTTCATGTAAGTCTTTCCAGGTTTTTCTGAGTGCATTTTTCCTCATCATTTCTTATAGCATAAGAGCATTCCATAACAATCATATACCATGACTTGTTCAGCTATTCCCCAATTGATGGACATCCCCCAAATTTCTAATTCTTTGCTACCAAAAAGGAGCTGCTATAAATATTTTTGTACATATGGGTGCTTATCCTTTTTGGTTTTTACCCCTATGGGATATATAATCCTAGTAGTGGTATTGCTAGAAATAGCATGCATGGTTTTATAGGCCTTTGGACATAGTTCCGAATTGTTCTACATAATGATTGAATCAGTTCACAACTTCACTAACAATCTCAATTTTCCCCATCCCCCTAAACATTTATCATTTTCCTTTTCTGTCCTATTAGCCAATCTAATAGGTGTCAGGTAGTAACTCAAAATTGTTTTAATTTGCATTTCTCCAATCAATAGTGATTTAGAGCATTTTTTCATATGGCTATAGATAGCTTTGATTACTTCATCTGAAAACTGACTTCATATTTTTTTTTATCCTTTATCAATTGGGGAATGGATTTTATTTTTGTAAATTTGATTCACTTCTCTATATATTTAATAAATGAGGACTTTACATTTCTAAAATATGTAGGGAATTAAGTAAAATTTATAAGAATACAAGTCATTCCCCAATTGATAAATGGTCAAAGGATATGAACAGGCAATTTTCAGAGGCAGAAATTAAAGATATCTTTAAGCATGTGCAAAAATGCTCTAAATCACTATTGATTCAAGAAATGCAAATCAAAACAACTTTGAGGTACCACATCTCACCAGTAAGATCAGCTAAGATGACAAAACAGGAAAATGACAAGTGCTGGAGAGGATGTGGAAAAATTGCAACTCTAATGCATTTTTGGTGGAGCTGTGAACTGATACAACCATTCTGGAGAGCAATCTGGAACTATGCCCAAAGGGCTATAAATAATTGCATACACTTTTACCCAGTAATACCACTTTTGGAGTTGTATCTCAAAGAGATCATAGAAG
>CM053593.1:250426983-250451959 GCA_028646575.1 Pseudocheirus occidentalis | reverse complement strand
TCTCTCTCTCTCTCTCTCTCTCTCTCTCTCTCTCTCTCTCTCTCTGTCTCTCTCTCTCTCTGTCTCTCTCTCTCTCTTTCTCAAATTCATAGCCCTTGAATAGCACAGAATGAGGATTCTTCAGTAATAACGGGCTATAATCATCTTCCCTACTTCCCCTACCTCAATCCTAGCTCTTTCCTTTAAGAGTTCACCTTATGAACTTTAACTTTCACTTTTGGCATTATATTTCAGAATACTCTAGCTTCTTGAGGGCATGTACTGTTTCATCTTTGTCTTTGTATCTCTAACTGCTAGCACAGTGCCACAGTACCTTAAGCACAGCATATGCTTAATAAATGTTTATCAATTGATTTCTGTTGGTAATCTATTGCCATCTCTGGGGCTTTGTTGGTAATTCCTGGCAATCTGTGAAGATGGGTAGGTTTCAAGGACCAAAGTCTGTTCTCTGTCCAATAAATTTTAGGTCCATCTGCTCCCTTTAATTGGTTCTCAGTTCCAATAGTTTGATCCAGTAAAATCAAATACTTAACTTTTTGTGGTAACAAAGAACTGAAAAAAAAAAACCAGATGCTTATTCATTGGGAAATGGGTAAGTGAATTTTAGTACATGAGAATAATGGAATTTTGCTGAATTATAAGAAACAATGAAAATGAAGAATTCAGAGAAGCATGTGAAAATTATATAAACTGATGCAAAGTGAAGTAAGCAGAAATAGGAAAACAATATATACAATGACTTTAGTGTTATAAATAGAGTGCAAATAGAGAGATTAATATAATTGCTAAAGAAAAGTAAATAATTATCATGACCAAACCTGGTCCAGGAAAATATACTTCTTTCCCTTCTTTACAGAAGTTTGGGGCTATAGGTATTGTCAGATCTAATTGATATATTGGTGAGTTTTGCTGAATAAAAAAAATTGTTATGAAGGATACTATGCTAGGTAAGAAGAATGGGAGGGATGAAGTAAAAGCAAAAGATACCTACTGAACATTTTAATTCAATATTAAAAAAGTTCTCAAGCTTAGTTACTCTGTTTGGGGAAGACTGAGCTTTAATCTCTCATGAGGTTTTTTTTTTTTTTACTGATAAGCTTAGATGTGTTCAAAGTCCTCCTCCAAAGTCTCTATAGAAATAAATCAAATAAATAAATCAAGTCCTAAACAAAGGGCAGCTCTTTGTTGTCAGTGCTCTTCTTTTAACTATCTAGTTACTATCAATGGATGATGTTATCAATTTGTACACTGCCAACCAATCAACCAAGCATTTGTTAATGATCTACTATTTGCTAAGGATACAAGGGCTCCAGGGATAAAAAGATATAAGGGAAATTTTTCAATGACATTTTAATAATCATAATTCAATCACATGAATCTAAGTATATAGCACAGCTAATGAGTCCATGACCTAGGTGGACCCAGAAGTGATCTTAATAGAGACTTTAAAAACTCATGACAAGTTTTAATATTTAGTTTAATTACTTAGCTTTAATTCTATGGGGGAGAGAATATATACATAAGAAGATTTATTAAAATACGTTATACGTGGCAGCTACATGGCACAGTAAATAGAACACTAGCCCTGGAGTTGGGAGGTCCTGAGTTCAAATCCAGTCTCAGACACTTAACACTTACTAGCTGTGTAACCTTGGGCAAGTCACTTAATCCCAAATGCCCTGCCTTCCCGCCTCCAAAATGTATATATATATGTTACAAAATAGTTACCAAGTGATTTGAAGGTGAGGGCAATAAGCAGCTGATTGAATCAGGAAAGCCTCATGTCCAAGGAGGCATGTGAATTGAATATTGACAGGGTTACTGGATCCTAAAAGGCAGAAGTGAGGAGGGTGTGCTTTACAGAAAGAGGGACAGTCAGTACAAAGGCATGGAGTCTGCAAATGGAGGCCTGTGTAAAAGGAGCAATAAGGTCAGTTTTACTGGACTGAAAGATGTGTGACTCAAACTAGAAAAGTCAGCTTTTCAGAATCTGCTCATTCATGAAATTACTAAACTTTTTTTTTGCCTCAGGGTATACTGCGGCGCACGTACACACGTGCATGTGTGTGTGTGTGTGTGTGTGTGTGTGTGTGTGTGTGTGAACACACATTCCAAGGGACTCTCAAATTAAAACTACTATATGTAATGTTAATGAAATAGGAAGATCTTCCCCTCCCATTAATAGGCCTAACACATAGAGTCTGAGTCACATGGAGCTCAGTGTGGGAGGAGTTTGCCCAAGGAGGAGAAAAAACAGAGTATAAGCAAGGAGTGAGAGGAGCAGAGCATTGACAGAGAGCATAGAGCTGGGCAGAGAGCAGAGGGAGAAGCAGCTTGAGTGGGCAGAGGGAGGAACTTCCCTAGGGGGACTTGTTTGTGGGGAGACCTGACAGAAAGAAGGTTTAAGATGTCAGGGCTCTCTGGGTTAGTGATAAGTACCCTGTTAAATCTTACCTCCTGGTATTCTAATGATGTTCTAAATAGATATTTTGATTTTTCCTTTGAGGGAGTTTATTACATTTTGTAAATTTACCCTGGAAATATGCATGTATATTCACATTCATATGGGTATCACATTGGCATTACACTATACCTGGCATTAATAGTCTAAGGCAGTGGTTCTCAGTCTTCCTAATGCTGTGACCCTTTAATACAGTTCCTCATATGGTGGTGACCCCCAACCATAAAATTATTTTTGTTGCTACTTCGTAACTGTAATTTTGCTACCGTTATGAATCATAATGTAAATATCTGATATGCAGGATGTATTTTCATTATTAAAAATTGAACATAACCCACAGGTTGAGAACTGCTGGTTTAAGGGGTGGGAACCTGTGGTCTCCAGCTTCCCCACAGTTTCCCCACAGGTTCCACCAGCCCTGGAAAACTTGCTCAACGTCAGCCTATCGGCCTACTAGAGTACAATTTTCGCAGCTTACTTTTCCTCTGTACACTGTCTTTTTCCTTGTACACTTGGACATTCCTTATAAATCTTTTCTTAAAGAGAACTTTGAGATTTGAGGGATTTTTTTTCTTGTTTAAGAGTGAGTTCAAAAAATAAAAATAAATTTAAAAAGAGTGAGACAGTTAGTTAATTTACCTTTGATTGATTTAATCAAGACCCTGAGACATCCCCCACCCCAAACTCCCTATAACAGTTTTGTTAAGTTTGGCAAAAGAATGACTTACCAGAATAAGCACTTTGGGCAGTGTTTTTAAAAAGGCTAATATCTCATATGAGGAATGCTATCCTAGCACATGCAGTACCTTATTTCAATTTTTATCTAGTGCCTTCTAATATTCTACAATCAGGAAATGCTTGCTATATCTACAAACAACTATTACAGCAAATTATTCTAAGTATTCCAAGCCCATTAAAACTTGTTATGGTTTTTTTTAAGTCACTCTACCAGCAGTACTGGGTCCCCATAGGTCATGGAGCCATTAGCTATACTTTATATCAGATTCATGTGACTTGATTAAGATTATTAAAAGATTATATAGATTGTTTTATTTTTCTTGGCCAATAAAATGAAAATTAACTTCAAATTGATGTTTGGCCTCTTGGGCCTTCTACCCTTTTAAAATTTACATGAACACTGAGAATTTTATATTTTCTAACTGGTTTCATCCCAATTGGGTTACTATTTTGGTCAACACATGTTAAAATATATAGAAGAAACAGAAGTTGTATAAATAGAATCCTCCTCTATGTGTTCTGCCAGACACTACTTAAGGTTCAATTATTTTTTCTTTTTGATGTGATCTTATGAATCCATCAGTCTGAAGAGTGTGGAAACTCCTTCCACTTAAGGAGGTAATAAACTCTGTACTCTAACTTAGATTCTTGAAGAGTCTTCTAGGGAGGGGCACTGAAAGGTAATCTGGTCACAAAACTAGTATATATATATATATATATATGTATCAGAGGCTAGGCTTAAATCCCAGTTTCCTGATTCCAAGGACACTTACCCTTCTGTTGACTGAATAAATCAATTAACAAGCTTTTTTTCTTGGGCATCAACTACTTGCCAGTTACTCAATAAACAAACACAAAGTATACAAATAATGCTTACTCTCAAGGAGCTTAAACTCTAGCTGGAGAGACAAAAAAATACAGGGAGTTCCAAAAGGTTTAGTGTAGAAATAGCATTGAGTTTCTGTACTGAGACTTTTGAGACATGCTGTGCATATATAAGCATATAAGCATATAAAGACTAAATATAAATACTATATATTGGGAGAGAGGCCTCTAGCAATTGGGATAGCCAGGAAAGGTTTCGTTTAGAATAGGTGTTAATTAACAATCTTTGTGTCATGGATTCCTTTGGAAATCAGATAAAGCTTATGATTCCTTTCTCAGAGTAATTTTTTTAAAATACATGACATAAATAGTATCACAAAGGAAAAGAATTATGTTAAAATACAGTTATCAAATTATTTTTCTTAAGTCCATGATCCTTTGTTAAGAACCTCTGATAAAAGGTAGTACTAGAGCTTTGTTGTGAAGAAAGATTCTATGACATTGAGGGGATGAAAGACTGAATTCCAAGCATGGGAGAAAGCCAATGCAAAGGCATGGAGATAATAAGTGGAGTATTGTGATGAGGAGCAAAGAAAAGACCAGTTTGGCTGGATCACTGTGTATAAGAGGGTAGTAATGTACAATGAGGATGAAAAGATAAGTTGGAGTCAAGATTGTCAAGTGTCTGCTATGTAACATGCTTACTACTTGAAATCTAAACAAAGTTTATATTTAATTCTAGAGGCAATAGAGAACCACTGAATTTTATGGGGAATGGCATGGTCAGAGCTGAACTTAAGGAAAATCATTCTAACAGCAGTGTAGAAAATAGATTAGGGAGAGGAGAGACTTCAGGCAGGGACAATAATTTTGGTCTGAACCAAAGTGGTAATTATGTTAATAGAGAAAAGAGATCAGATGTGAGAGAAATATTATTGAGGCATAATTGGCAAGATTTGGCAACTGATTAGACATATGGAGTGAGGAAGAATGAGAGGTCAAGGATAATGCCAATGTTATGAATCTAGGACAGAAGTTCCCAAATTTACTTGGCCTACCCCACCTTTAAAAAAAAAAATTACTCAGTACCCTCCTGGAAATCTACTTTCTTTAACCCTTTACCTTTTTTTTTTAACATGCATCATTTAAAAAAGCATAAAATATAATTTTAAAATACTCATCTTAAATTTAATAATTTATTGTAAATTTGTGGGTTTTCCTGCACTGAAATTTTAATGATGCAGTATTGCATCATTTAACCATATAGTATATTTTAATCAAGTCACTATATCCATATATTACTGCCAATGCATCCTGGACTTCCCAATAGGCTCACCCGCCAACAGTTACTTGTTAAGAGCTGTCAGACTTGACCACTGTTTGGTTATAACATGCATTTTGTGTGTTTATTTGGAAAATAATGTAATCACTATGACTTTAACTCTGTTACACAACTGATTAAACATGTAAGAATAGCTTTTCAAAAATTTCTTATCTTTTCTTTCCTTATGCTTCCACTGCCCGCTTATTTTTATTTAATACCCCCCTCCCCCAATTGCACCTGAAGCTACCACTGCCCCCTTCTAGATCATTACAGCATCCCCAGGGGGCAGTATAGCCCACTTTGGAAACCTCTGACTAGAAACTGGAGAGTGGTACTTTCAACTGGAATGGGGAAATTTGGAATAGTTTAGGCCCTAAACTTTAGGGGGAAAGATAAGGAGCTCTATTCCAGATATGTGGAATTTGAAATGGCTTTGGGACATCCAGTTTCAACTATCCAATAGGTAACTGGTGATTTGGAATAATACTCAAGGGAGAAAGTGGGGCTAGATATATAGATCTGTAAGTAGTCTGCATAGAGTTGATCATTAAACCCACAGGAACTGATGAGGTCACAAAGAGAGAGTGCAGAGAGAAAAGGAAGCTCCAAACAGAGCCTTGGGGAACACCCGGAGTTAGCAAGCAAGACGTGGATAATGAGCTATCAAAGGAGACTGAGGAGTGCTTAGACAGGTAGGAGAACCAGGAGACAGCAGTATCATAAAAATCCAGAAAGAACAAACGCAGCAAGATAGGTCAAGAAGGATGAGGACTTAGAAAAGGCCATGAGCAGTTAGTTGGAGAAAGAAGTTTTACTTTGGTGATAAGGTCAAAAGCCAGATTGCAAAGGGTTAAAAGGCTGAGTGAAAGAAGAGGAATCGTAAGCAGGGCACATAAACAATTTCTTCCTATGTGTTTGAATAATAAAGGGAGGAGAGATTATATAGGATGATAGATTAAGGAGATGGTACAGGTCCAGCAAAGTTTTTATTTTTTTCCCTATTAACAACTATTTATTTTCCCTTCTTTCTACGTTACCCAATTTATTTTTTCTCCTTTCTACCTTACCCACCTCCTTTTAGGGGAAAAAAGATCCTTGTAAGAAATATGCAGTCAAGCAAAACAAATTCTTATTCTGCATTGTGAGTCTATCACCTCTCTATCAGAAGGTGAATAGAATTCATCAGTTTTCTGAATTCATGATTGCTCACTGTATTGATCAGTTTTTATATCTTTTTAAACTGTTTTCACAGTGTTATTATACAAATTGTTCCCATGATTCTGTTCACTTTATTCCATATCAATTCACACAAATCTTCCCAAGTTTCTCTGAAAATATCTCTTTTGTTATTTCTTATGAACCTAAAGCATTCCATTACATCCATATGCTTTAATTACTCTAACCATTCTTCAATTGATGGATACCCTTAATTTCTAGTTCTTTGCCTTGATGAAGGTTTTTTTTAAAGATGAAGGGATACTTGTCTGTAGGCATTTCAGAGTGAACTACTAAATAGGAAGAAGCTAAAGTTTATTTTAAAATATTTTATTTTTCCAATTACATGTAAAGACAATTTTTAAGATTCATTTTTTAAAAATTTGATTTCTAAATTTTCTCCCTCCCTACTCTCCCTCCTTCCCCTGCCTTTCCCTTCCCTAAAATGGTAAACTATTTGATTATAGATTACATATGTGCAACAATGTAAAACATTTCCATATCTGACATTCTATGAGAAAAGAGACAAAAAGGAAAAAAAACACATAAAAAATAAACTGAAAATAGTATGCTTTGACCAATTCTTTCTCCGGATGTGAACAGCATTTTCCATCATGAGCCCTTTAGAATTGACTTGGATCATTGCATTTCTGAGAAGAGCTAAGTTATTCAGAGTTTTTCATCTTATAGTATTGCTGTTACTATGTATAATGATCTCCCGGTTTTGCTTACTTCACTTTGCATCAGTTTATGTAAGTCTTTCCAAGGTTTTTTTCTGAAATCTGCTTGCTCATCATTTCTTATAACACAACAGTATTCCATTACATTCATATATCAGAAGTTGAAGTTTAGAGAGTTGGTATAACTAAGGTTTTGATATGCTGGGAAAAGACAGGAAAGGATATTATCAAAGACACATTGAGGGGTTGGTCTTGGTCTTGACAAGGTTTTCTCACTATCAGAGACTGGAAGAAGTGTTGGAAATTATGTTCAGGGGTTTTGAGATTAAAAGAAAGGAAGAAGAGGGAACTTTCTTCACATTAAATAACTTCAATTTTCTCTGTGAAGTAAGAGATCAGTAGGGAGAGTTGGAGAAGAGGGAAGTGTGATATGTTTGACAAAAGAATGTTATCTAATGTTAGAGACAGCTAGATGGCACAGATAGAGAATATTGGACCTGGAGTAAAGAAAAGGTGAGTCTAAAGTCTGCCTCAGATACCAATCGTGGCACATCACTTAACCTTTGTTTGCCTCAGTTCTGTCATCTGTAAAATTAGCACCTACCTGTTATGAGAATTAAAGAATATAATGTATGTGAAGTGCTTTGCAAAAGCTTAAAGCACTTTATAAATTCTAGCTACTCTTATGAAGAAACTAAGTGGCATGTACCTAGCTGTTGGGAATGTTGGAGTGTCAATATCAGAATTCAAATTCTGCCTTGTATACTTATTAGCTAGGTGACCTTGGACAAATCACTTACCTCTTTCAGCCTCAGTTTTTTCATCCCCCAAATAGGGATAATAATGGCATTTCTAGGAGGTTATTGTGAGGCTTCTTCCAAGTACTATGCCATATAAATACTAGCTTTTAATATCATTTACTAAATCATCATGCTTCCCCTCCAAGGTCCAATTAGGAAACTTCTTGTTTTGTTTTGTTTTTTTGTCTTTTTGGAGGGGGGAAGGCAGGTCAAGTGGGGTTAAATGACTTGCCCCAAGGTCACACAGCTAGTAAATGTTAAGTGTCTGAGGTCAAATTTGAACTCATGTCCTCCTGATTATAGGGCCGGTGCTCTATTAAGTGTGCCACCTACCTGCCCCTAGGAAACTTACCAGAGATTTGGGGTCAGGTCCAAAAATGGCTCCAAGGAGCTGGATATGGTAGAGGATACCAAACGCCCCAATACTGTCTATTTACGGTCAGGCAGCCTCAATACTGTGCAGATATACATTAGTGTAGCCCAAAAAGGCCACTGTGATCACTAAGTCTCTTTAAACACCTAAGTAAAGGTCTAACTTTAATTTTCAGATTCAATCTTCAATAAGTAAATCTTGTACTCATAAATTCATAGTGTCAGAACTGGAAGGGACTTCAGAGATGAAAATTTAGTTCAATCCTCATTTTAGGGATGGTACCATAGCCCATTTTTTTTAACATGAAAATTTCCTTTAAGAACATAAATTTTGTTGTGATCACAATTTATTATCTTCCAAAGGCAATGCTATTCTTTTGCACTTATTTGAAAAGTAATTTTCTAGTTCCATGAGGAGAGGGGCTGTCTCACTTTTGAACTTGTTTCTCTAGTGCCTAGAAAGTTGCCTGACACACAGTACCAAAAGCTATAAATGTTCATGGGCTCACTGATCTCACAGACTACTTAGAAGTCACATTTTACATCATAAACTTTAAAATTGTTTATGACATAGTCAAGCATTTGATTTTACTTTGTCCAAGACTGGTCTGTGTCTTGTGTTTTTTTTTTAATTTTGTTTTTTTAACATAGCAATATTTTAAATAAAAGATAACATGGCTTAGTTGTCAACATAAACTTAGCCATACATCAGGCTCTTAAAAATGCTTGTTGATTGATTGAAATGGAGTATCAATTTGGCAGCTAAGTGAAAGATGGATTGGATTAGGGAAAGAATGGATGCAGAGACTATTTAGGAGGCAACCGCTAAATTGCAGTGGCCATTTCCATTCTTGCTGCTGCTCCATCCTCCAAATCCCACCTCTAGAAACCATGCCCAGAAAAAGTCAAGCAACTCAGTTCTCCTTAGGACTACATTCTTTCCCTGGCCATTTACACTTCCCTTGACTTCAGGCTTTGTACTCTGCCATTCCCACACACTCATTTTCTCCCTCTTGCTCTGAACTGCAAGGAAATCAACACTACCATTTTCTAAGAAAGGACCTATCAATTCTTTTTAATGGTTTGACTCACTATCTCTGTGACTTCCCAAGGTAGAACCTTTCCCTGTCACCTCTTGGAATATATAATATTTCCTCCAATTAACTCCTCTAGGGTTTACACAGTACTTGGCAAAGAGTAAGTGTTAACATGAATTCATTCATAAATTAAGTCACTTCTCTACGCGATGCTGAAGACACTGGCCAGTTACTGCTCAGAGCAAAAATAAAATTGTAAGACTATTGAAAAATGTACTATCTGCATGCCACAAAAATAAAGGGAAAGCATTATAATAAAATGCGTCTTGAACTAAGATCTTTAATATTTAATTCTCAAAAAATATATTTGATCCAACATACATTTAAATTATCTTATGTTGGTTCAGGAGAGAGTATCCATGGCATGATGACAGTTTGTTTAAAATGCATTTTTTTTTCTTAGTTGAAGGAACTAAATATTTAAGGAATTTTATGTTTGATTCCTCTTTGCTATTTGAAAGATTATATAACGTTTGAAAAGGATTTTTCCTTGGCTTCCTCCATTTCCCTATCTGCACTTGTTCCAATAGCTGTTACACAGGCTTGGTGTTAAGACTTAATCATTTGGAATAAATTTTATCTTTAGTAAAAAATAAATTATAAACATCCTATAAAGCTAACATAGAAATCTTATCTAGAATTTTCAGCTACCATAAAAACTTTCGTGTTTATACGTTGTTTAAACTCTTCTGGGAAACCAAAGGATATATTTTAGCTCATGAGCCATCTGTTTGGTTTACTTCAAAGGTTTTGTAGAATTTCTAACACACTTAGATGAAAGAAGCTACTAGAGAAAAGCAAGTATCATTTTGTTTTCACAATCCTCCATAATTTTCTTAACATAGTCCAACTTTCTAGGTGCAAGATCAGCACTCTAGTGTAATACAATAAGCCTTTTGTCTGCCCTCCCAGCTCTAGTAATTTTCTATATTACAGAGATAAAAGACAGCTGTGAGACCCCAGGGACAACTGTGTCCAGAGTATTTAGTATCTCTGTACAAATAAAGGGCCTCTACCTATTCCTTTATTTCAAAACAAGCATTTATCAAGCGCCAACTACTTCCTCCAGTCCCCTTCTGAACCTGTTCTTTCTTTCCCAACTCGCTCTTTCCCTTTCTTTCTCACTTTTTCAAAATCAACTAAGAAGGGGATTTAAATTCCATCCCGGAAGTCGGGCTCTCGCGCACTGCACAGTGGGATTCGTAGTTCCAGATCCCCTTCGGTAACTGCCTTTTCTGCCCGTTTTCCCCGAGAGAAGGAAAACTACATTTCCCAGGAATCCCTCGAGAAACCCGCCTCCGTGCGCACGCGCTCTGATGCCGCAGGATTTGAATCGGCGGCGTTGTTATTGACGCCATATTGGGGCTGGCGGCTAGTGGGAAGAAGTCTTATAGGGGGGCGGGGGGGAAAGGGAAGCGGTTAGACAAGCCTTTCCTTCAGCTGCCACTGCCGACGCTGCCGCCGACGTCGCTGCCGCCTCCTCCTAGCCATCCTCCCGGCGTTTGTCCTAGCTCCACCGCACCCCAGACTGGCCCTGCCTGGCGAAAGTCGCGTCCCGGCTTCAGACTTCGCGGGACCCCAAGGGAGACGGACAGGCTGAGAGGAGGGCTTATTGAGCTCAGTGGAAAGACTCGAGCCGGGGCGGGGACCGGGATCGGAGGCTCCCGGGAGAGCGGGAGCTGAGGAGAGAGGAAGGCAGGCAGGAAGGAAGGCCCCCAGTGCGAGCCCCCACCCCCCCCCCAGACGCCGCCGGCTCTCGTCACCCGGGTCCCCCTCCCCGCCCAGCGCCGGTCCGTGCGGCCACTGCTGCTCCCGCCGAGGCGGCGGCGGCGGCGTAGTCCGCGTCGACTACCCCTTTCCGCCGCCCGGCCCTAAGGGGTCGCCGGCTCCCCTCCCCAGCTCCCTTGCGCCCTGTTCCCTCTCGGCCCCGGTCATGGCGTGCGGAGCCACTTTGAAAAGGACTCTGGATTTCGACCCGCTGCTGAGCCCGGCGTCCCCCAAGCGGCGGCGATGTGCGCCATTGTCGGCGCCCGCCTCGGCCGCCGCCTCCCCATCGTCGTCGGCAGCCGCTACCGCCGCCTCCTTCTCGGCAGCCGCCGCCTCGCCGCAGAAATACCTCCGAATGGAGCCGTCCCCCTTCGGCGAGGTCTCCTCTCGCCTCACTACAGGTGGGTCCCCGGCCTCCGAGCCGGGTGGGTTGGGGGGTGGGGAAGGACCCCCATCTCGCACTCCTGTCCTATGCGGCAAACATAGGGCGCTTACTGTGTGCCGATCCAGGCTCCGGTACATGGTGTGGACTGGTGAACCGCGCAGGCCCTCCGGGAGCTTCCATTCCACTTACAGGCCGGCTGGGGGAGGGGGTGCGACCGAAGGAGGCAGTGGTGGGGGTGGGGTGTCTTACTCTCCCAGCCGTGTATGAAGTCCATGCTTTATGTTGTAGAGGGTATTCAGGGTCGTGGGATGGCCGGGGGTAGTTTGATTGTTTTAATTAGGCGTCCCGGAGACTGAGACACAATAGAAATGGCCGTTTCGGGAGTGGGGGGGGAGGTGCGGTGCGCGGGGGTTTGAAGGGAGAGACTGGAGAGGGGCCGAGGGAGGAGTGGGAAGGGGGAGATCGGGTTTCTTAGGGCGGGGGACAGTGATCGAGGTGAAGAAGTAGGGTAGAATCAGTCTCTGCGGAAACGACTCCACGAGGGTCCTCTTACCCCCCAACCTGGGGGAGCAAGAGGACCCTTTGGAGCGCCCCCCCCTTCCCGGTCGATTTCTTGACTGTGGGATTGACCGGCTTGAGCCCGCACAGTGTCAGTTTTTTCGGGGGCTGGGGGTAGATGACCCTGGGGAGCGTGGCGGCCCTGGCATCAGTCACCCACTGAAACGGATTCAGCTGAGTCGATTATCTATTTCATATATGGCAGGTTCAGCAACAAAGACAGTGCTGTTTTAGGGCACTGAAACGACACATTAAGACCTTGAGCCATCCCAAAGTTTTTCTGGAGAATGCATTTGTATGTAAAATATTAGCTTAAGTTAGGTAATTAATTGCTTGGATGAGGTAAAGCCTTATCTGGCCAAAAGGTGTTGGGGAATGCACCCAGAGTGTTGAGTAAGAAAGGAATCAACCCCAAGCGCCTTAGGATATTTTCGTGTTTGGTTTCGAAACAACTGAAAGTGACGGAGGATGGGGGTGGGGGTGTGTGTGTGGAATGCTTTTTGGCTGCTTCTTGTGTGCCCCATTCCTATACCTCCTTCTCGTGTGTACTTTAAAAGCTCCAGTTCTCTTGGCACTCATTATCACGGAATAGGCTTTTGTGGGTCTGAGGTGTAAATGGACTTCCTTCCTTTGTATGTAGCTTGCTAGCAAAGGTTTTTTGTGTATTGCCTTGGATAAAGCATTTGCAACTAATGACTGGTTTGGTGACTGAGAGATGGTCACAAATCCTTTTTTATAGAATGGATTAACTAAATGTCCAATTATTGCCAATTTAGAAAACCTTTGGGGAGGCTTGGTGTTCCAAATTTGGTATCTTTCATTTTTAGTTGGCTGTCCTAATTCCCCTCATTTAAATTTTGCAGATTTTAGTATTAAAATTGTATTTAAGATATTTTTTTAAAAAGCTATAAAGTCATAGAGCATCCAAAATACCCCCCTTCCGTAACCCCCCACCATTTTTACCTTCCAGTATTTGAAATTAATTCATGCCCAAGTAGTTTTTGGCTGTAGTGTTAGTGGATTTTGTTTCAGCAATGTTTGCAGAATATTTTGCCTGGATTTTGATTGCTTTCTGTGGAAAAGTAGTGATCCTGGATTTATGGCTATAACTTTTATCAAAAAAAATGTCACCCAAATACTTTAGTTTTTTATAGCAAGGAATATGCTTGCAGTTTTTCTTAATGCTTTTGATAGTTTAACATTTTAACATTTTTAATGAATGTAAATTGAAAACTGACTAGAAGAATGAATATTTAAAACATAATTAATGCAAGTACATTTGGAAAATAGTTGTGGTTCTACAAATTCCAGTGTCAAAGGGAAAACATTTGGAAGTTAAATATATAGCCATTTCTGTCTCTAAATCTAAATTTGATCATGGTAAATTATATTAAGCATGTGTTCAGTTGACCTGCTGGATGACAACTTTCTTTTTCTTAGAACTTAATTCAGAATTATTTTATAATGAAGAGAATACTGATTTTTAACACTTGGCAGGTGTTAGAATGTGTCCACAAAATTGATCCCATTTAGTTAGATGGATCCAGCTTACTCTTTTCACATACTTGATATTTTTAAAATAGTTCTTATTGACGTCTACTTGGAGAATTTGGTCAGAATTTCTTTTATATTTTGAAATTTTAGCTAAGCATCCTTAAGTGCCTTTGATTTTTTTTTTTTCCTTGTTAAAGTGATTAGTTAACTAGATCCTGACCTTATACTAGGCATCTGAAATACTTATCTTGAAGTGAAATGGGTTCAGGTGTTTTCATAATAGTTTTATAAATTATACTTAAGTTAATTTTAGATACATAATTAGCAAGATTCTATATATTACCCTGGTTTTGAACAGCTTCCTACTATAATTTAGGTTTGTGCACATTCAGCCATATTTATTAGGTGTGTATTCAGATAGCTTTTGTAATACTGTCATAATGAGAGCTTCAGCATTAAACACTGTCTATTGAAAAGTTGACCCCTTTCAAGTTTGATGACAAAAATAATGTATTAGGTGTCTAAAAAACAATGTTTCCTCTTCTTTGGGGTGTAGTTCTTAAACTAAGAAATAATTTGAGTGTAAGTATTCCTTAAAAGAAGTCAGAAGTTAGGTTGAGAAATCTGTTAGTCAATAAGCATTTATTTAAAATGCCTACTATGTACTGGTACTGTGCCAAGTGCAAAGGATAATTCTGCTTTCAAGGAGCTTGAAACATGGGGAAGACAGATGTGAAAACAACCATATATAAAAAGCAGTAGTTCTCTAAAGGAAGGCAAAACATTAAAGGAACCTACAGTAACTGCAGATTATGTCTTGGTTCTTTTTTCAACACTTTGATGTTGAAAAGGACTAGAATACATTTTAGAGTTGCCATTTTGTAAGAGCTTGAATAATTAATTAGAATACAAAAATCGGTTTTTAAGTTCTGTGTCCGTTTTCCCGTATTAGTCTGCATTCAGTTCTCTTTTCCTAATTATGTAAACTATAGTGGTTACCATGTTATCCTTGTATTTTACACAAAATATTAAAGAATACTAGAGTAAGCCTAATTAGTTGTATAGTTTAACAGACTCTTGAGACAGAAAGGACTTAAGTAATTGTATGTTAAAGCTTGTCCACCTGGAAGTATCTCAGGAAGTAATTCTTTCTAGTCTTAATAACTTGTTCTATTGCCGAGAGTTGCCAGCAGCCTCTTGATTGTTCTCGTAGCATAGTTTGTGGGGGCTTTCCCCCCCACACTTAGGGTTTAGTATGGTGATACCCAGTCCCAGTTTTGCAAGATAACTTGGATATTATAATAGTGTTAGATTTGGTAGGTTAGTATTCTAATAATTTTCCACTTAGCTTAGGGGTTGTCATTAAAATTTTAAAGAACAGAGATAGTATAAAACATTAAGGTTTGTAAAACACTTCATATTCTCATTTGGTCTTCACAGATTAGACTGAGAAAGGCTTAGTGACATGCAAGGTCAGAGAGTATCTTGCAACACTTTTAGAACAAAAAATACCATGGGATGAGTAAAAGGGGCGGCAGCTAGGTGGCGCAGTCGAGTACTGGACGTGGAGTCAGGAAGACTTGTCTTCCGGAGTTCACATATGACCTCTAACACTTATTGATATGTGAGGCTGGGCAAGTCACTTAACATTTGCCTCGGTTTCCCCATCTGTCGAATGAGGAAATGGCAAACCACTCTAGTATTTTTTTTTGCCAAGAAAACCCCACATGGAGTCACAGAGACATGACTGAACAGCAGCCATAAGTAAAAAAGAAAAAGTGAGATAAGTGATTAAATGTACCTCACTGTGGATGCCAGTCTGTTTTGGTATCACATTAAAATTTTTATTTTCCTAATAATTGTGCTAGATTCATAAAATCATCGAAGAGTTGTAGAACTTTGGAACTAGAAGGGACCTTGAAGATTAACTCAGTTTTGCCTCATTTTACAGATAAGGAAATTGAGGGTGTGTAGTTACTGGCAAAACCAGGACTAGAATTCAGGACTGAGAGAGGTGGAAGAGAAGAGTGTACTTCCTACTGACCTTAGAGTTTAAGTCACATCCTTGACAGCCTACTATTCTTATTACCTTTGTAACTGTGGGCAAAAAAGATCATCTGGGGTCTCCGGTGTCTTTGTTGGCAAAAGGAAGGGATTGGGCTAGCCATTGGATGGCCTATGTTCCTTCTAGCTTTACTAGTATGAGTCTGGTTGTGGATATAACATTTTTAATCATTCAGCATTCATTAAACCTTCATGTGCAGAACATTGTGTTTAGATGTTGGAAGAGATACAAAGTTTAGATAAGAATTCCTACCCCCATGGTACTTCAAGTGGGTTAAGTAAATGGGAGAGATCATTGAAATGTACAATATTACACAAAAGTATTTGCTGCAAAACTGTGGTCATATGAAGTCCAGTGGAGAAAGTTTTCTTAAAATAAGACATTATTGTTACTATTGTTTCAATTTTAAGTGTTAGATGCCTTAAGAGTTTAACAAATGGATTGGTTGTTCTGAAAATTCTTTTATAAAAACTCAAATTTTATCAGTTGGAAATTTGCCACTAATTAGAAATTGGAGCTTCTTGATAGTGTTTAACAAGAATATAGGTCATATATCAGACATCAGTGCATGCTTAAATGAAGTATAAATGATTCTAGGTAAACAAATGAGATGTATTGGAGGGAGAAGGAAACCCACATCAGATATAATTTATCTTCAACAGAAATGTTTTAATATTTTGTGGTTATTTGGACAGCTGTAAAATCACTTATAGTTTCTTAGTGCATGTGGCAGCTCAATAATACTCTCCAAGCTTTGGACTTTTTACTTCCTTTTTGTTTTTTGTTGTTGTTTGGGTTTTTTTGTTTTTGCTTTTTGGAGGGCAATTGGGGTTAAATGACTCGCCCAAAGTCACATAGCTATTAAGTGTGTCAGGTGTCTGAAGGCTTATTTGAACTCAGGTTCTTCTGACTCCAGGGCTGATGCTCTATTCACTGTGCCACATAGCCGCCCAATTCCTATTTGTCTTTAAAAATAGTTTTCACTATCTTCTTCAATTTTCTTTGCATATGAAATGTACTCTTTTGTGAAACTTTCTGCTTGAATGTTGAGCAGTAGATAGAAAACAAAATCCCAAGTTAACTTAAAGCAGGTCAGTAAACTCTTAGATTTGTGGACTATCAATGGGTTAAAGCCACCCTTTAGTACTTGCCCTATTGTTAAAGAATAAATATAATCACAGTTGAGATTTTTTTAAAAAGGGTTAGAAATATAAATACATGTGCCACTAATAACTTAGTCATTTGCCATGGTGTGCATGCTCATGCAGGTTTCTGTGCTTCCTCTAGTGGTTTTACAGGTACAGGAAGCCTCCTTTTCCTTCAGCTCAAAATTATAGGCATGAGGGAAGGGGGGATTACATGAATTAGTTGGTATGGTGGCATTGGAATTTGAACCTTTAGGGATAAAAATGCCTTACCTATTAATCCAGGTTGTACCTTGTATGAATATGTATTAGAGGAGTATAGGAAGTACATACATGTACAAGATACTGACTTTGCAATTGATTTAGCAAATGTGTAATTTGATCATATTGTATATTTAGAGTGGAATTATTGAAGGCTAGATCTAGTCCAGACCCTCATTTCATAGATTAGGAAGCACACCCAGAGAGGTTACAGGTCACATAGGAAAGAGAAGGTAGCACACACTGTCCTCTCTTGGTGTTGGGTTCAGAACTATGTCTGCCATTTAGCTTGGGTGACCTTTGTATTACTTTAACCTACCTGGTCTTTATTTCCTCTCCAATAAAATAAGGAGGTGCAGGTGTACAGTAGGTTCTAAGGTGTCTTTTGACTAATTTTGATATTACTTCACTTTCAGTGCTCTTTCTACTGGATTATGCTTTTCTATAAGATATGAAAATAAATTTCCATTTGTAGTCTTAAGTGGTTCTTCAGTTTTGTGTGTCCTGGTGCTTTTGAAATGGTTTTAGATTTTTCTTTTGTTAGAAAATAAATGGAAATTTAGAATGCATTTGTATACTTGGTAATGTTTTTAAGCAGACTCCTTGAACACCCATTTGTTTAAGGCTTTAAAATAACTAATGAAAGCTCTGACTTGAGAAGACAGGTACAGAGCACTTCTTACATTGTGGGGCATTTTTACGGGAGGCAGTAGAAGCCTAGGACTTAAAAATCTGAAGACTTAGGTTCCAATTCTTGTTCTCATTAGCTTCGTGGGACTGTGGAGACCTCTATAAAGTCTAGTTTGCTCATCTGAATAATGGAAATAATACTTCTTACCCACCTGGTTTTACTAGAAAAGAACTTTGTAAATGTTGCAAATTGTTGATGTCAGTAATCCAGTTGTCTGCAAGTCTAAAAGTCTGAGTAAATTGAAGTAAGCCAGGTGCTGAACCACAAGACAAGTAGTATATATAGTATAATAGAAAGAACATTGGATTTGGAATCATATATCTAGATTCATATCCTGATTTAGTCACTTAACCATGTCACCTTGAGCAAATCACTACGTTTTGCTTTTCTACTTTCATAAAGCTTTTTATTGGTAGCTTGTTTTAATATTAATCCCCAAATATACCCTTCCTTTCCCTATTCAGAAGCAAGCCATCTCTGGGAACAAAGAATACAAAAGAGGCGAGGAGTAGGGGGAGCAGCAGTAGAGCAAAATTAACCAACATATTAGCTAAGTCTGACAGTATTTGCAATTTACCATGCTGTTCATCACTTTTGCCGTTAAGGAAGGGGAAATGTGGTTGTCGTTTTTCACTTTTTCTTAGGGGCCAAGCTTGGCCATATAATTACAGTGTTGAGTTTTGTTAAGAAAAGTAATTGAGAGTTATGTTTACATGTAATACAGCATTTCAGATTCAAGGTACCTCTTGGAAGTACTAGATCAAAGACATTATCGTATCTGACTTGTTACTTGAAGTTTACTTACTAGTTGGCCTTAAAGGTGGTGGTAACTGTAAACTGCTTTTAAACTCTGGTGTAGACCAGAGGCATCAAACTACAGGCCTTACTACTTCTGAGTTCCAAATTGAGAAGTAATTAACAAAGTAAATAAAAATAAAATAGAATATATATATATATATATACATAATGTTAATAATGTGATTTTCTAAGTCTATATATGACCCCCACCCCCTTCCCCCATGGTTTAGGTTATATATGGTTTAGTCACCCCAGTTTATATTTGAATTTGATGCCACTGGGGTAGACAACCCCTTCTCCATATTCATTTCAGCAACATGTATGTAGTATTTAATAGTAATTGGTTGCAGGAGCAGTTGTACCAAAGTAGAGTAACCCTTTCAGAAAGATGAGGATAGATTTGGATAGACGTTTACAACTCTGGAAGCCAAATTGATGTTTACTCCTCATAACTTCACATTTCAGAAGTTTATGTCCCTTTTGTATTCCAAGTAGAATGGAAGCTCATAGAGAACAACATCTATGGAATTGTATCCTCAGCACCCAGCCCTTTATGTAAGTGCTTGATCAGGGCTTGTTGAGCTTGCTCAAACATTTCCTTAACAGAGACTAAGAAATACATCTTTTGAAAAGTTTTATGTATAGTTTTTGAAAATTAATGTTCTTATGTGATAATGACCAGGCCTTCAGTTTTCTGAAATTTCTAAAGGAATTGAAGGATTCCAGAGCAAGAAAGGGTATCAGTTTATTTGTTACTAGGATTAAGTAACTGCTAGTCTCAAACTTTCAGTTTTTAGTGGGACTATTTTACAACTTTCCAAATGGAACAAAGCTCGAAATGTCTGTGTTATTTTAATGAAAACAAAAAATAGAGACAAGAAAACTTTAAAATATCATTTGTCTGATCCGAAGGCTTCTATTTCTTGGTCTGGGCCCTTGTGTACAAATGGTAATTTAATGCTGAGCCCTTGGAGAGAGAGGGAGAGTTTATGATGTCTATTATAAACACATTTTTATAGTTGAATAGGGATCTTAGCTGTCTTATTGTTCTTAAGGCCCCCCCCCTTTTTTTTTATAGATGAAGAAACCAAGGTCCAGGGGAAGGGGGGAGAGAGGGGTCCTTTTGTCCTAATTGTTTGAACTTGGACTAGAACAAACTCTTCGGTGGTATCTTAACTCTCTGTCTCTTGCCTTGTCTGCCTGTGTGTCTCCTCTTTTCTGTGTCTTTCTGTCTCTCCTTTGCCCCTTCCTGTTGGGTGATAACTGCCCATGGCCACAAAAAGTGATAATAATAATTTTTTTTTAAAAAGCCAATAGAACATCATAGTATTTATCATCATTTGGTAAATAGGTTTATGGTGGCCCGAATTTTATCTTTGTGCCATTATGCTGAATGGTGTGGGTACATGTTCCCAAAGTTTGTAAATATTTATATTCTCTTCTGTTTCTCTTTATATATTGATATAATGTTTTTAAAAGGTTGAAGGTACAATAGTATGTCCATGAAGATTGACTTTGTTTTAATTAATTATGGTAGTCCTTTTTATATTAGTCTTCCTGTGGACTTTATTATTAACTCTTATTACAGGATGTTATCGCTTCTAATATTTTCATCCGTGTGTGCATGTTTTTAAAAGGCACTAGACAAAGCTTGGGATTGGTTCTAAAGGACTGATGATGAAATACATTTTCGCCAGAGAGATGGTAGTATGAACTGTGGGTGCCAAATGTTTGCATGTGTTATGAGATGTGGTCATTGTGGTTGTTTTTGCTTAACTTTTTTCTTTGTAACAAGGAAGAAGGGTTCTGTGGTGAGGGTAGGGTTGCATTATTGGGAAAAGAGTGATATATAAAAAATAAACAAAATCTCTTTAAAAGAATGAGAAAGTAATTTTTACTAATTAAGTGAAATTAAGTGATCAAACAGATTATGTGAACTTTGACTAGTTTGGAAGTTTTTATTGATTTGTCATTTAATTTGAATAAAAGCCCAAACTCTTACTCTTAGAAAGTTATTGTTAACTATTATTTTATTTGTAGCTAATAAGATATGCAGGTTCTTGAATAATTCATTCTTGAAATATTTTCTTAGCTTTGACAAATTAAATTGCCAGTTTTACATTCACTGTTAGTGGATATTTGTCTACCTCATTTTATGTAGTGAATTAATCTAAGCCAATCTTCATGGGCTTACTATTTTACCTTAAACCTTTCTTAAACATTAAACCAATATATAATGAGAAATAGAAGATAATAAAAATGTTCACTTTTGTTGACAGTCTGTAACAATGAATATTGGACTAGGTATTCTGGCTGAATAATTTTTAAAAGAGAAGTGATTCCAAGTCATGGTTGGGGCTCATTGACCAGTTAGAGGTGGGGAAGCTATTTATTTACCTTAAATCCTTAGTTTTAGGATTTTATATCCTCTTTTTATTTTTTTAAGGGTAGCCTCAAATAGCTCACCATCACCTTTTATATCTTTTCTGAAATCTTGTTACTGTTTCCATAATAACATCTACATTTCCTCTTCTTTCCCCTCACAGTTAACAGCTGTAGTTCAGGGCTTTTATCACCCTTGTCTAGACTATTGCAGTAGTATCCTAATTCATCTCCCTGCCTCAAATCTTCTCTATTTTCCAGTCCATTCTTCATATACCTGCCCACATTTGGCCTCTTAGTCTGTTTTGTTCAGTTGTTTCAGTCACGTTCAACTTTTCATCACTCTGGGGTTTTCTTGGCAAAGATACTGGAGTGCTTTGCCATTTTCTTTTCCAGCTCGTTTGACTGATGGGGAAAACAGGCACACAGGGTGAAGTGACTTTCCCAGGGTCACATAGCTAATAAATGTCTGAGGCCAGATTTGAGGTCAGGGAAGTATCTTCCTGACTCCCCGTCTAGCACTCTTATCCACTTTGTCACCTAGCTTCCCCAACTAAAAGTCACTAGAGGTGACTTTCTGTTATTTCTGGTATTTTCTCTTTGGTATATGAATTCTTCATCCATGTCACCCCTGATAACCTGGTGTTCCCCAAGTCTCTGTCCTGGGCCATCTTTTCCCTTTATTTTTATTTTACTTAAGGATCCCATCAGTTCCCATGCATTCACTTATCACCTCTATAAACAGATTGTTATCAGATCCATTTGTCCAGCTGCATGCAACCTCTCTTCTGACTTCTAATCTCTGGAATCTCTTAACTGCATGTGTATAGGACACATCTTGAACTAGATATCTCATACACATCTTTAATTTAGCATGTCTAAAACTGAACTCAACTTTTTGCTCCAAACTTTCCCTTCTTCCCCATTTACTGTCAAGGGTACCATCAACTTCCCAGTCATCTGGGCTCAAAATTGGATGTTATTCTTGACTCCTCATTCTGACTGCCTCCTCCCCACATCTAATCAGTGTGTCATCTTATCATTTCTACCATTGTAACATCTCTTGTATATGTCTCCTTCTTTCCTCTGAAACTGCCACTACCCTTGTACAGGCCTTTATTGCCTGGATTATTGCTATAGCAATATAGTCTTCTGGTTCTTTCTGCCTCATCTCTCCCCATTCCACTCCCATCTTCCAGTCAGATTGATTTTTATAAAGCTCAAGTCTGTCACATACCCCTCCTCCATACTCAAATCCCATTGGCTGGCTCCCTTATCATCGTCTTTTACAGACCTCTATGATGAGAACCTTTCCTACTTTTCCAGTCTAATTATACCTTTCACCCTGTCCATTCATCCCCTCTGTGATTCAGTGATACTGATTGCCTTGCTGTTGTAGCATATGCCTTCTCTCAAATGTGGACATATTCACTGACTGTCCCCCAAGTCTAGAATTCTTCATCTCTGCCATGTGACTTTTTTAAAGCTTTTCCCAGGCCTTAATCTTAGTGCCTTCCCCTCTAAGATTATTTCCAGTTTTTCCTGTAAATATCTTGTTTGTGCATAGTTTTATTTCCTATTGTTACCCCCATTAGACTGTCAGTTTTTGGAGATCAGGAAATATTTTTTGCCTTTCTTTGAAAGCTCAGCACTTAGCATAGTCTCTAAATGTTTCTTGACTTTTCCTGATGATAAGCCCATTTCTGTTTAGTCTTTTTTTTTTATGTGTTATTCCCTTCTGCTTTCACGTATATATTCTAGCCATACTGTGCTTCTTATTGCTCACAGGATGCTCTACCTCTTATTTCTTTGAACTAGCTGTCCCTCAAGCTCTTCTGCCTCATAGAATTGATCCTTTGCTTCACTTGGTCCTTACCCCACTTTCCCAACCCAGATGCCCTTGTAAATATTGTCAAGCTCCTTGGAGGCAGGTAACCCCCACCCCCACCCCCTACATAGAAAGAGCTGATTTTAAGTGCTTATTGAATGATTTAAAATTCTTTTTTTTCTTTAAAATATCTCCATATTTTTGATTCAGCCATTTTTCTTTATAGCTGTCATTTCAACCTTTCCTGTTACTGCCTGAATTCTCCCTTGTGACAGATACAATTAAGCAACAATATGGTGATGCCTTGCCTGACTCTAAAATATTCAGATTAGTCCCTGCTTCTCTGCCATCAGGAACGTATGCTTCTTTACCTAAAGGAAGTTTTTAGTTTATCAGTTATTCATCAACTTCATCTTTTTATTGACAGTGTTATTATTATGTATATATTGTAGAGGTTTTTTGGTTATGCTTGTTCTACATCAGTTTTACAAATCTTCTAAATTTCATTTCATCAGTCATTTTTTATTGCACAGTGATTTTTCATTGCATGTCCCAAATACATTTTTTAAGCCATTCCCTGATCAGTAGATTTAGGGAATTTACTTTTTCAGTTCTTTGCTATCACAAAAAAATGTTTTGATTTATGGTGGACATTTGTTTCTGTGTTTGACTTCTGGCCGCATAATTCTTAAATAATGTTTCTGAAAACAAATTAGAGTAATAAGGAGAGGAGCTTGATTTTTAAAGGATTGTCAGCATGACAATCATTCTTCAATACTCATTTTGTAATTGACAGTAGTTGAGGAAAATTTTTATTTAACCCCCTAAAGTTCTGGTGGAATTGACTTGCCAGTGATTTTTCCAAAATCTTAAATGTTGCAATCATTTAAAAAAAATTGAAAATAACAAGAAATGTTCGTAGGCACTTAACTAATTTTTAATTGACTGTACTAATATCTTACTGATCTAGAAACTGATGTCACATTCTTCTTGCTAGAATAAATATTAAATGTAATAACTTCTGAATAGCAGAATAGTTATCACATTGTTTTCATATTGTTGTGTTTACCTCTCACAGTGCCAGCCAGGTGGGTGAAAGAATAGGAGGGGGGGCGGAGCCAAGATGGCGGCGTAGAAGCTCCCACACCGCCACCCTAAACACCCAGAAAATATGAGCCCAGACAAAGTCTAGGAAAGTCTAGGACTCTCAGATTCACAAAAATACAGAGAACACACCTCTCGGCAGCAGGGGCTCAGCACTGCAGAGTGAGTCTACTTCAAAGATAATCTAAAGCACCTGCCTGAGGGGAGCTTAGGTCAGACACGTTTAGTGAAAGTTGAAACTTTGAAAATTAATTTGGGGGCAATAAAGCAGTTTGGCCATTCTGCCCCTGGGGCAAAGAAGCAGTGGGGGAAGGGAACTGCTGGATCTGCTGTCAGGCTGCTTCAGAGCCCCTGGCCTGCGGACTCCGCAGGGGGGCTGAATCAATTGATCAGGCACAAGTGCTCTTGCGTTGAGCAGCCTGGATCCAGATTGTGGTCTTGGGTGGTGGTCCTGGGGTGCACTTTCAGCAAGCCAAAGCTGGGGGGACTTGCAACACCTACCTAATAGCTCCAGCAGCTGGGAAAACCCTAGTGATTTGGAACAGAGCTTCCCCCCTTTTTTGGGGACAAAAAGGGTCGAAGCATAGAATGGGAGGAAGAGAGCTCAGAACTCAGAACTCCCACACCAAATGCTTCCAAGACAATTGAAGAATGCCTAGAAGCTATACATCACCTGAAAAAGGACTTTGAAAACCAAATAAGAGAAGTGGAGGAAAAATTGGGAAGAGAAATGAGGATGCGAGAAAATCATGAAAAGAGAGTCAACAACCAAAGCCAATGAGGAGAAGAATGCCTTAAAAAGTCGAATTTCCCAGATGGAAAAAGAATCTCAAAAGCATTCTGAAGAGAATAATTCCTTCAGAATTAGAGTGGAGTAAGTAGAAACTAATGACTTTATGAGAAACCAAGATACCATTAAACTGTTACAAAGAAATGAAAAAATAGAAAGCAATGTGAAATATCTCCTTGAAAAAGCCACTGACCTG
>CM053593.1:250408906-250426483 GCA_028646575.1 Pseudocheirus occidentalis | reverse complement strand
GGGTGGCTGCTAGCACAGGTTCTTAGATCTGCTTTTCTAAAGGAAAGCAACTCAAAATGGGTTAACAATCTTTCTTTAATCAAACAAGCATATCATTTACCTAGTTCAGGGGGAAAAGTCAGCACCCTGAACTCCAGAGAATACAAATCCAAGTTACAAGCACAAATTACAAACAGACCAAGAAACAGATCAGCAGATGGGCTTCCAACCATCTGCCCCATCACATCCATTACCTATTCAAGTTACCAGAGAGAGAAACACCAGCATCTGGGTTTTTCAAAGCCGGAGGGCTCAACGGCTTCCCAGAGTCTCATCTGGTTAAATCACACAACTCTTCTCAAAGTGAACCCCTAAGCAAAGCCTCACATCAGGACATATATATAGGCTTCTCCTGGGTCAGCCCTCTTGACCTTCTGTCCAATTGCAAAGCAACATTCCCCCCAAAAGAACAAGCTTCTCACCATGGGCTCCACGTGAACATTCTCGGAGCCACTTAAGCAAAGGGACTAGGGGCAGGAAAGAGCTTCAGATTCTCATTACATCCATACAGTCAAATGCACTAAAAGTTATAGGATCCAATCAAGTAAAGATGGAATCCAAGTTGTAAAATAATTTGCCATTCTTATGCCCTGACTATAGGCAAAGCAGCACTATAATAAATGAATAAATAAATGCATGTGTGTGTGTGTTTTGTGATGAAATTGTGTGTAAGATATTATTGAAATTTATGCAGAGTCAGTTTGAGTGACACCATTGTTTCCAGTCTTCTTTATCTTCCAGGTATATGCCAGGCAATCTATAGGGAAAGGAGGCATGTACTTTGATCCTAACCCCTTGTCTTTTGTAGTACCTCCTAAGGCATGTAACTGTATGTGTTTTCATCCCATCTCCTTACCTCTAATCTCATTTCTCCTATGATGTGGGCAGTAAAGTAGCTAAGAGATGCTACCCCATCTACTTTTAGAAATGTGCATCTATCAGGATTGTCTTTGCCTTATGAAATTCATCTATAAAATTAGCTTGTAGTTTGAATTTGGTGCCTGGATGCTCTGAATGCCATGTTGCCTTGAAATAATTAATAAACTCATTTTCATTTTTTTCTACCTGAGTTTTCTTCATTATTGAGGGCAAGGCCCAAACAAAGATTTTCTTTTAATTATTGAGTTGGGTAATTATTATAGTCCCAAGCCTGAATTGGGAATTGAAGAAATTTAAGATCAGCTCAGACCTTATGCTGCCATCAAACCTCACTCCAAAAACACACAGTGTTACTGCTTTGATGAACATCTGAGAGCTGGCATGTTAAGAGCTAGAAGTTGGTGATTCACCCAGAGGAGCCAAAGGTCAAGCAAAACAGATCACTTAGATGCATCTGACTTTTGGAGTGACCTTTCCTCATTTTAGATCTACTGTCAACATAACCTGGTCCCAGGAATACAGGAGAGAAAATGAGAAAAAGTATTTAATCTACATACTACTCATGGATAATCAAGAATTGAATTTCTTCTTTGTGCCCCATATCAACCTTTTGATTCATAGATGAAGAATCAGTTTTGAGAAATTATCTCATTGTTGTAGAATTAGAAATGTTTTAGATTTTCTTTTCAATAATAGGAAAAGTTTTTACCTCCTATCCCTACTAGTTTCTGTTACACATTATTTATGAATATGTCATTTTTATCTTTTTTCAAATTTCAGTTGAGGTAGCTGAAAACTTTTTTACCAGTCCTAGTTAAGTTGGTTTAACATTGTTTGATTTTCTTTTTGCTCTAATTTAGTGATATTAGTATTTATCATCAACATGCCATTAATATTTTCTCTCCATATGCTATGCAATTAAAAATGTAATTGGCAAAACTATGTTTCATGGCTTAATAAACAAATCATTAACCTTGACCTGATCAAGGTTGATTCTGCTCCCGAACAAATACTTTGATGGAGAGACGCACATTGATTCTGGGATGTTTAAGTTCTCTGTCCTAGTCTGGACCTAATTTGCTCAGTGGCCTTGGGCAGGTTGCCCTTGTGAGATGAAAGAGTTTAGAGTCTGAATCTAAGGTCAGAAAAGGTCTTTATTCTTTCTCATGAGAAAGGACTCTTCCCCTGCTGCCCACATGGTGGCAGGGAGAGAGTGACAGGTAGAAGCTAGCCCATGGTTATATATAGTAAACCCAACCTCCCCCTCCCCCCAACTGGCCCTCACTCCCATTGGTAGGGGGGCTGACCCATGGCCGAAGTACAGGAATCCCTCCGAGACAAAGGACCTGGAAACGTGGGTGTCCAGTGAAAGCACTCTTAACCTTATTTGGCTTATCTTCTGCTGACTTGGCTCTGGGGGAGGGTCTCCATTGCTGTAAGCCCCAGATTGCTTGAAGGTCAGGTGACTTAAACTTAGGCCTAGTGAATACTGAAGCCATTCTAGATTTGATTTTTCAGAGTTTCAGAATTTTTCAGAAACTTCACTATAAATTATCCCTCACAACTCCCCACTTTCTTTTTTTGTACCTTTTGAAGTTTCCCCACTTTTTTTTAACTCTAATTACCCTTGCAGTCCTCGTTGCATTGACAACATACAAGGGGGCAGTCCCCTTTATGAGTACAGATACAGTGATTCAAAAGAAAACAACAATTGTCTTTTCAAAGTCCAAAAGTCTCTTTTCACACTGCTGTCTGGATGTGAGGAAGTCTTCTGATCACTTAGGGTCATCTGTCTTCAGCCCTACATCTCAGCTTCTCTTCCTTCTGCCTTCCTTCATTCATTTACCTACAAAAGGAACCTTGGAACCAATGTAAATGAAAACCCCAGAACCCTTATTCTTGCAAAATTAAAATTAGAGTCTCAGTCAATTGTCATGATCACACATTAGAACCAGTTTCTTATATTTTGCATTAATCCATTATCAGGTCCTCCACCAGGAGGATAGGATTTCACTAAGCTCACAATTAAAACAATTAAAAATGTTTCCAAATAGTCCAGAAATTATCCTTCTTTTTAGCATTGACTAATTATAACAAAGTTGATACAAATGTGATAGTAATTGAATAATGGAATGATATTCCCACAAATCCTTGACCTACTTATCATATTATTACAAAGAACTAAAGGACCCTGACTCATAGAGGAATACCTATACTAAATCCCGAGCCTAACAGCTTTATCTTATAGTAACTTAAGATGTCCCAGAATCAAGTAGATTTGTTGTTGTTATATTTAAAAACTTCTGATTATTGAAACTTGCCACCAAGAATAGGGACAAAATTATAATGAGGGAACCATATTTCCCCAACTTGAGAATGCCAGTTCCAGGCACAATGTATACCATGCTGCAGTCTCCATTGAACCAAGCTTGAAGTCGGCCAGGTGCTTGCCAGGAAAGCCCCAGTCAGAAAAATCCTACCTTAGCTCATGCTGAACAGTTGTTTGTCTGATCTTCATACCTGTATCTTACAGGATCTGGCACCATCAGTTGATGGCTTGGGCAGCCTCTTTTAACACTCCTATCTGGAGTTGAACTCAAAGAAACAGTTAACAGTCCCATCAAGCCTAAAATAACAAGCACCAACAATCAGCTTAAGATGTGATTATAATCTCACATTGGTTGAGGAACGTCTTTGGAGTGAGCCTCAAATAACCTACATTCATTCCTATATTTATTCTTGTTCATAAAAAAAAATCAAATCTCCCATTGGGATTATAAATTATTGCTCATTAGAGCATATACTTCATAGAGCATATACTGCATCTACTTCCAAACTTCTCTACCTTCTTTATAATTGTGCTTAATCTGAGCTCATACTAAAATTTCTCTTCTCTCAACTAAAGCTGTCTCTGGTTTAATCTCAAAAACTAATTGTATTAATACCTAATTGCTCTTTCATCACTTTGAAATGTACTGGGACCCCATTTCACTCATATACAGATGTACCTTCTCTACAGCAACATTATAATCCCAACCTCAGTCTATGGGATAATGATTCAAAATTGCATTTGTATTCTTATTTCCTCTTCTTCTCAAATTTGATTGACCTATTAATTGTAACATCAAGTTACAAATCTTTCTGTCTTCCTAGATACTTTCTCAAACTCTTTCTCAACTTACTTAAAACCCTTTAAAACCAGTACCACCATCCAGAGACAACAGGGATTAGATAAACCCACATTTGTCCCCAAACCTTTGTATCTGCCTTCCATATTCCCAATCAAACCTTTATTTATCCTTACAAATTTCTCAAACCCATTATTCAACCTATTCATTATTCCTTTACATTTTTAACCATAAAACAAGATAGCTCATAAGTTATTATCCTTTTACTAATATAACTGTTCAAAGCAAAGAGGTTAATGGCTAAATCTCACAAACTGATGGATCTGACATACAGAATTATCTGATCTTGTTATTCCCTCAGAAATTTCCATGCTGAGTCTGTTTTCAAAGATAGAAACTTTCAACTCTATCAACATTTTACAGATAGAAGTTTCCTATATTTGAGTTCAGTAGTTATACAAATGAATTTACTTATAAGAGAGACTGACTTCTACTCCAGTTATCATAAAAGACTTGGGAGGATCCATAAGTATTCCATAATTCACCTCCCTTTAAGAAATTTGTATTGAAACTCTTTTCCTCACTTAGATGTTTCTGATCTAGTTTCAGTAATTAATAGAATAACAGCTAGGTCCCTCAATCAGTTGTACCAAAACTCAAATATTCTAACATGATTTTGAAACATTTAAGGACCTTATCCCATACAGACAGATATCTAGTGACAGGCAGATGACTAGGCCAAATACTCATTTACCAAATTCTTTAACATATAAAAAGGAATATGATCTGAGGCTGAATAGCCCAGATCCTAAACACACCCTGAGGTATTATAGTAGCTCAGATGTATCCCAGCCTTTGTTTATGGGGTAATGATTCAACACTGTGTTTGCACCTTTGCTTCACAAACTTCTTTTCCATTGGTCCAATTATTACCATATGTTATTCAGAAAAGAATGTTCTCCCAAGTTTATTCTTCCTTCAGGAATCTAAACCTTTTACTTATACATTCAAATACAAATGTTAACTTTTGCTTATACCATACAATAACCACAAATTCAGATTTAAACAGCAAGATGTCTTCTGCAAAACATCCTTTCTAAAAGTATTTCTTTGCTCTAAAAGAAAATAGTTTGAATTTATTCTGGTGTCACTGAACTTTTATGAAAGCAACGTACAGTATACCACAAAGATTTACCAGGACTCATATACGTAATTAATTCCTGTTCTATATTCCAAATTGGTACCAAAAACCAATTACTAGAAATCACTTATACCAACTTTAAAGGGTCAGTTTCAAGACTCACTCATCAGTGAGGCTCCTTCATACCCCGAAGTAACTACTGCTCCCCCCCTCCTTCCTGGTGGGGAATGGAGAAATTCCTTACTTAATCTGATAAGGACTCTTTAGGCAATCTGCCTGAAATTAAAATTCATAGTCAGTTTGAATATTACAAAATTTATACACAATTAGTAAAATGACTAGAAATCTTACAAAGTCTTTGTATAATTATTATCTTTCCCTTTACAAAATTTAAATTTCTTATTGCCCCTTTCCTGGGATTGATGAGGTTTCTAGGGGCCACCTAACTCCTCCTTCTTCCCATACATATTAACAGTTATCTTGTGTCCTTAAAAGTACTAAAGGGGCAGGCTTCTCTACCTGAGCTTTCTTATCTTGTGTCCCTCATCTTGTTAAACCCATAAACACCACTCTCCAAATATTGGGGTCTGTTTCTCCTAGACTTCTTTGTCTGCTAGTCTGTTTGTTTCTCATCATCTTATAACAAAAGATGTTGGAAAACATTTCTTAATAAGAATATTTACCTTTTTCAAAAACAATTTAACACAATTTCTGAATTCTCCAGTCATAAAAATCTTTCCCACATAATTGACAAAACTTAGGAGGTGGATAGCATTTTTCATCATGAGTCCTTTGGGATTATCTCTTAGAGCATTGTTTTCCTAAGAATGGCTAAATCACAGTTGAGCATCATACAGTGTTGCTGTTACTGTGGGCAGTGTTCTCCTGGTTCTGCTTAGTTCACTTTGCATCATTTCACATAAGTATTCACTGGTCTTTTCTTCACATAATTACCAATAATTACTTCTCACAAATATATTTTCTTTTAAATAAAGAAAAACTTGAAAGTTTATGATTTCTTAAATTACAATATTTCAAAATATCATAACACAACTGTTTACCAGTAACAATTATTATGTTATTACATTTAAACTTTTAAATTCAAAACCAATTAATTACCAGTCCAGTGACCTTAATTCAGTTGGATGTATTTTTCAAATTGAGCCACATCCCTCTATATAAACATATATCTATTTATGTATCTTATATATATGTGTGTGTATATATATATATATATATACATTTTATTTTTTTTTGCTCAATAAGAGTTCTACAAAAACACATTTCCAATTTACCTTGCACAAAGGATCATTCATAACTACAGGTATATATATACATATATATATATATATATGTATGTATATATACTTGGTTTTCTGAATAGCAGAAGTAACAACACATAACATTACATTTTACACAATTTTTCTCTATCTTTTAGTTTCAACCCAATTTAGATTAAAACTGAAACCATTCCTGGCTCTCACTCAGTTTTTACAACATACAAGGATTCTGCAATTTAGATACCATAATAACACAATGACATTATGCCATTAATTGCATTTCAAAACTGAGGAGTTTCTCCTCCCCACCCCCTGTCCAAGTAGGGGAAGGTAATTCCCTACCATTCCTAAGCCTTCTCTTTCTTATCAGAATCTGATATTTAACTCCTATTATAATTACAGACTGGGCAGGAACTATGAGGAAATGAATTTTACAGATTTCCCAAATTACAGTTATTTCAAAAATATTACAGCACTTGGGTCAGAGTGTCCCATTTCTCATTTTCTATTCCTTTGAGCAACATTTTAACAAACAAACAAAAATTGCTTTTGTTACAGCATAACCATTCTTGCTCACATTTTAGATCAGTTTACAATATGCTGGGCTAATCATTCCAACTGCTTCTTTTGGTGCTAGTGATAATTACAAATATCTTGCCTATCTTTAAATTCAAATTTCTTAAGTACTATAAATTCCAAAACATTATACAGATTTCACCTATATCCAAATTAACATACAGAACTATATACTTAGATAACTTAACAGCTTCTGAATGTGAATAAGAAAATTATTTTAACATCAGAGTTCATAAATATTTCCAAATTACATAATTTAGAAATGTTTAAAACTTATATTCTTCTAAAAACTTTAGGTGAGTGCATTTCCAAACCCCCTTACATAGGAATTAAATTATAATTTTGTAACTTGAGAAATATTTTTAAGTTAACACATGGCCTTTACAGGTGCGTGTGATCTTCATTTCACCTGCCTCACTGCATTCCTGTCTCTTATCTCCTTCATAGACAAAGGGTTTGCGTTAACATTTAACTGGGCGTGGCTACCTTTTAACTTCTCTCTCAATTGGGGTAGAAATTTAATGATTATCTGAACTTTTTAAACTAAATTTCAGTAGAGCCTGAAAGGTGGATAGGCATTATCCCTTCTAACTTCACATGACTTGGTTTCCTGGTTTTGAAGTCAGTCTAAAAATTCAGTAGCACTGTCTTCCAACCTTCTAAAGGTGGTGGTGGTGGGGGTAGTGGTTCTCCCACCCTGCTTCTCCTTCTACCTCTCCCTTAGGCACTTCAGACAAACAGAAAAAACAAAAGCTTCACTTACCTATTATCTGCTAAAGATCTGAATTCTCTCTCCATTCTAAATTTAGTTAGGCAAAGAAGGAAGATTTCTAAACTTCCCAAGGCTTTTTGGTCTGCATGGCAAAACATTTTCCTTTTTATGAATAGACAAACTTCACACACATCCACACAAACAAAAGAAATATTGAACAAACACAGTCTCAACTAACTGCCAAATTTATCTCCCAAGGGATTATCAAGGTGGGGGGGCGGGCGCGTTGAAGGCCCAGTAGTCTTGCAGCTAGTGGGTAAAAGCTGAAAATTTCCCTTTTACCAGAGGCAGATGACCTGGCTCATCAGCCAGCCCCCTCCTTCCATATCCAAGGTCTGGTCAGACATAAGGTCAACCTCTTGGTCCAGAACTTGAGGTGCCGAGGCATGAATTCTGAAGGGCCCTTGTTAGGGACTGCACATGATTTCCAGGAATCTTTGTTCCCCCGTTTTGGCGTTTTCTGATCTCAGTTTCATACCCCCTCGGGCCTTATTCTCCATAGATGGGAGTTGCTCCCCCACCTTACCAAAAGGTTACTGAGAAAGAGTCAGTGGGATGTCCTTTACCTGTTGGTCAAGGATGGGGAGCCCTCCCCCTCTCCAGAGAGGAGTCCAAAAAATCTCAGTGGGACCTCCAAACTGTGTGAGATGAAAGAGTTCAGAGTCTAAGGTCTTTATTCTTTCTCATGAGAAAGGACTCTTCCCCTGCCACCATGTGAGAGAGTGACAGGTAGAAGCCAGCCCATGGTTATATATAGTAAACCCAAGCCCCCTCAACTGGCCCTCACTCCCATTGGTAGGGGGGCTGACCCACAGCCTAAGCACGGGAATCCCTCTGAGACAAAGGACCCGGAAACATGTGGGTGTCCAGTGAAAGCAGTCTTAACCTTATTTGGTTTGTTTTCTGCTGACCTGCCTCTGGGGGACGGTCTCCATTGCTGTAAGCCCCAGATTGCTTGAAGGTCAGGTGACCTGAACCTAGGTCTACTGAATACTGAATCCATTCTAGATTTGATTTTTCAGAATGGGGAAACTTCACTATAAAATTATCCCTCATACCCTCTCTCCCCATCTTGCTAAATAAGAATAGCATTTACTAGTCTCTAGAACCCTTATGTGGACCGCAGAGCTGATGTTTGTGAAGGATCTTGAGCTTAAAATTTTTGGTCTCAGTTCAAGCAATTATTACAGTTCAGAAATCTTTTGTATTTGATTTAGCTAAAACATAGGATCAGTTTCCTCTCTTTCACATTCCTAACTATCAAGGAAGCAGTTTGTTGGTAGATAGACTCTTTGTGAAGTCATTGTGACATAACAGACTGGGTACTCAAAGGAATTTATATTGAAGGAGCCCAGCCTTGGAGAAATTGTCATAGCTTCTTTGTTTCCTTTGAGATTTTTTTTTCAGCTTTTCAGCTTTGAAAATTATCATGTGAAGTCCCCAAATGCTACTAAAAGTCAAATGAATTACCAAAAAGCTTCTCTATGAGAAAATTGGTAACTGCTAATTAAAAGAATGGCTACAGTGCTTTTTCTGAGCAGAAACATTGAGTTGTAGAAATTATGCCTTTCCAAATTTCTAGAAGTACTACTTTTTTGTTCATTAATTTGCCAGTTGCATTACATCTTCAATTACTGAATCTGTTTTTCTAGGATGCTGGCTAAAGATGAGCTGATGGCCATACTTAAGAAATGTATAGAGGTTTTTAAGTCCTCTCCTAGAAAACAGCTTGGGAGCACAGCTGAGAAACTACAGGAGTTCCTTGCCCAGTTTCAGAGTCTTGAAGGTGAGTGTATAATATCCTAACAGTTCCTAACATGGTAGTCATTCTGAAATGACATTATAGAGCCTATATTCTGATGGACTGAGTAATGAGGATGGTATTCACTGGTCCAAAATATGATCATGCCCTGAGCCTCAGAAGCTGCCCAAGAGCATGCCAAATGTTCCTTCTCCAAATTTAAACAGTGATTATTAAAATACCAAAAAAAGAAGTTTCTGGGTTTTAGATGTACAGTTCTGCATTTCATTTAGAAAAATTAGTTCTTTTTAAAACTAATGTGGGAAAAAGAAGCTCATACTTATGATTTCTTTTTACTTTTTCTTTGGTATTTTACTCATTTCTTTGTGGATTTCAAAAACATTTTGTAAATCATTTGTGAATTTAAAAATGTGAAAGCTGTAAACTGCTTTCAGGGTAGTAAGGCTCACTGCTATGCTGATTTCCAAAAAATGTATGAGGCTTGCTCCAAAACATTTATATAAGATTGCATCTTTGATGTTTGAAATTATCTGAAGCACTCTAGAAAATTCTATAATGCTAAGAACACCATAGCTTAAAGTTTATATAAATATGAAGAAATAGCAGGATAACATTATCATTTAATATTTATTGAATGTGCCATGTGTATCACATCATACTGTTAAGGACATTTATGCCTTAATGGGCAAAAGGAACTCACAGAGATCATCAACTTTTCATGTACTCTTCTCCCTTTCTCTATTTCTTACTTCATAAGGATAGTGGTTCCTATTTTTTGGAGGAAGCAATTAACTTACACTCCTTATTTCTGGATATAGAAATGCTTCATGGGTATGATGGCTTGGTTGGTGTTTTGTCAAGTGGGAAGTTGTTCCAAGCATAGGGAAGAATAAGTGAGGAAGTAGGTTAAAATTTTATCGTGTTAAATATTAATGTTCTTAAGCTTTGGATAATCACATTTTTGGTATATCTGTTAGATTCTAAGCTCTGATTTCATAAGTCCTGTCTTTTTATTCAAACCTATATATTTCCTTTCATAGCTGTAATACTGTACTGGGTGTTTACTTAATATCAATGGATGATGAAAGGAGAGAGATTTGAATAGCAGGAGCAGAGGCAGTAGTTAGAACCAAATGATGTTCCAAATGTACAAAAGTGTTTTTTTTTTTCTTTTTGGAGGGCAGTTGGGGTTAAGTGACTTGCCCAAGGTCACACAGCTAGTTTTTGTGTTAAGTGTCTGAGGCTGGATTTGAACTCAGGTACTCCTGAGTCCAGGGCTGGTGCTCTATTCACTGTGCCACCTAGCCGCCCCTCAAAAGTGTTTTTAATAGTAGTAGTTGAAGCATATCTCTTTCATCTGTTGGAGTGCCCAACATTTAAGTTTCCATTAAACACCAAAAAGTATATAAATATTAGAACAATTTTGAATCTGAATATAGTCATTGTTTTAGATGAAATTATTATAATATTGTGCCTTTGAGAACAGCTGGTGCCAGAAAGGCAATGAAAGTCATGCTACATAGTTTCGCTGAGGTAACATTGTTTTTAGAGATTAGAAGGCATAAAACAGTCTGAAGTATCTTAGAAATTAAAGAAATTATTAGATTATGTGCTTGTAAAGGAAAGTGAAATAAAGTTGAAATCTTTCAAAGGGCAAAAATATTAGGTTTACCAATTTTGTTATATTTCCAAAATTCTTTTCTAACATGCAATCTTAGTTTAAAACTATAATAGTTAAAATTGTTCAGGTGCTAATATTTGATTTATTAATTTAAATGTTGAAATGGAAATAGAATGCCTTCATTTTGAAAGATTAGAAATATTTATCTGCATAATTTTCTCCTATTCCTAAAACATCTACATTGCAACCTAGATTTTAAATTACAGTTGGGGTTTAAAATAGGAGCAGAATCTCATGAATGGCTCATTTATTTTTAATGATCAGACACAGTTTGGGTTTGGTTTTTTTTGAGGCAAGAAGAGTGAACTGTATGACATACATATATGCTTAGATTACAATTTAAACCAGAAAATACTAATAACTGAACTGAAATTTATTGTTGGAAAACACTGCTACTTTCCTTCTCCTAATCTTTTGAATGAAGTCAGACAATCCATCTGCGTGTGATAGTATTAAAATCAAATGTGTTAAGACTAGGGATGGAAGAGAGATTTTGAAACAAGGAAAGAGCCTCATGCTACAACTCTCTGGCCTCTGTGCTTTCAGAGAGGGTGAGGGCTGGTTTTTAAACTATGTAATGTTTGAATCCCTTCCTCTTTATATCCTGAGCCTTTTGTGTAGCCAAATGGATTAGGTGTAGGCAAATCTAGGGCAGCTTCACCAAATTTCTCTAATTAGAGCATACAAAAAAGGCAATGATCAGCTTTTGGCAATTTATTATTCTGGAATAATCATATAAAATGGATTTGTAAATGTGATTTGTATTTTTTTTCTGGATAAATGTATGAAAGTGTGTGTTCTTGTTTTTAATCCCAGTTTTAGGAACTGAAATTTTTGAAGACCTCTTTGTAGCATAAATTATGTAAGAATATGTTTACTGAGTTTCAGTTTTCAGATTATCTTGTGGAACTCTGGCTCCTTGTTACATGAAGAAGTAACGTGACCTTTGGTTTAACCTTGATTTAACAGGACTCTATTTTACTTAATTCATTTGATTTCTTTAAGTGCTGAATGTTGTTTTTGTTGTAGAAACAGAATCCAATGAGGAAGATAATGGGTCAGGATCACAACAGAAAGGACTCCAAAAGACAGACCTCTATCACCTTCAGAAGGTCAGCCCAGTTTCTTATCTACCAGCTACTTCTGTCACTTAACCTTTTTCAGTTAATTGAGTGTTCTAGATTTGTTCTGCCTTGCTGTTTTCTGGTTTTGTTTTAAAACCACAAAGCATACTTACTTTGTGGTTGACTTGTAAACTAAACCTCTTGCCCGTCCCACTGCCGTACCCTAACTCTGCATGTAAGTAAACATTCTATGGGAATCTGCTAGTCAGCACAGGTAGAATTGTTCCCCTGGGAAAAGGTAGTCATAAGGAATCCAGCACTAACTAACATGGGGCAATAAGTTAGTTTCCCTTAATTAATGAGGGGGAAAGTATATGATATGTTATATTTGTAGATTATACTTATCCACTGCGATCAGAGAGCCTTGCTAATTCCTACCTCAGCAATCTAAGGGGCTTCTCTTTGTTTTATTTCTGTACATATACCACATCTAAGAGTATTCATTTTTCAAACAGTTTTGAAATAAGTTCAGATGACTGCATTTGGGACAAATGATCACATTGGTGTAATGTGATTGTAAAATCAAAGAAAAATTTTTATTTTTACACCATGATGCCAAGTTACAATAATTGTACAATAAAATTTTGTCTAGGTAGTATGGCTAATATGTAATTTACTCATAAAATTTTGAGGAAGATTATTCATACTATAATAGTATATATAGAATACACACCATTAGTACCTAAATTGAACTTCCAGTTTGCTTCCATTCCTGAAAGTTTAGTAGGGCCCCTTTATGAAATGAGGAGTATGATGTGAAAGCTTCTGCCTTGACCTTTGCAACAAGAGCCCTTGCCTGCTAGTGTCTTTATGACCCTCTTCCCTGAGAAACTGATGTGGGCTAAGAGCAAGATTTGCCTTTTGTGTAGTTGTGTTCAAATCTTCATGACCCCATGGACCATAGCTTGCCAGGTCCTTCTATCCCCCACTCTCTCTCTCTCTCTCTCAAAGTCTGTCCAAGTTCATGTTCATTGTTTTCAGGATACTATCTATCCATCTCATCCTCTTCTCCCCCATCTTCCCCTCTCCCCTCACTTTTTATTTTTGACCTACTACTGTCTAAACAATATTATTCTCCTTTACATGGGGATTTCCTAACAAAGTTATTGGAAAGTGTGTTCTTTCATCTGTAGTCCCTGTTGGAAATGAAGGAATTAAGAAGTTCAAATAAAAAGCAAACCAAATTTGAAGTACAGCGGGACAGAGTTGTGGACTTGATAGACAACCTGGTGAGGTAAGCCTATTATTGTGCTTCAGAGACAGATATTGGATCCTATTTTATTAAATCTAAAGAACTTATTATGACACGAGACATTATATTTTCAGGGTCCAGGATACAGTTTAATTTGTAATTTGGGCTTCTTTTTAGTCTTTAACATATCCCATCAAGTATTATTCCGATTAATTGCTGCCCAAGGTCACAAGTTTAAATTTGATCCAGTACCACAATGCTTTTGAAGAAGAAAATTAACGTTTTCTCATATACTTTCTACTAACCAAGTGTCTGCATTACAGACACTGCTTTTCCTGAAATGCTTCTGTTGGAAATAAACAATAAGTCTAGACATTTAAACTGCCCTGGGTAAGGCACAGAAATGAAACAACACGGCAAGTCTACTTTTCTTCACTTTCTAGAAAGTGGCCATCAATCTAACTTGTTATGTATGTTAAACTGATGTTGAGAACTATACATAAAGTAAATTTAGAAAGCCACTGACTCAACATCATGAGTCAGCATAAAGGTCATTCCCTATCACAAACCCTAATCGTTACTGTGGTCTGTGGATTTCATAAAAAGCCAGCTTTTTGTAGCTATATAAAAATATCTCGGGGTTTGCAAATTGCCAAGGACATCCATTTAGGTCTACAGTGAAATTTCAGGGTATAGCAAAGAAAATATATAAGAAGAATGTAAAACAGTAGAGGTTTAGAAGAAGATTAGAAATAGCAAGAAGTTGTTATTATTATTCTGGTTGTTGTTGATCATTTTTCATGATATTTAGTGGTGATTGAAAGTCAAGACAGGCTAAATATTGAAGGGAGAGAGAAGGGATGAATTATTAGAGAAATAGTATCCCAGTTAGAGTGGAGGTATAATGCATGAAAAATTTGTTTCTAATGAATTACATGTCCTTAGTGAAAATGAGAAGATTTCTTAAGACAATTTGATGGCAGAATTATTGTTGCTATATATTGGAGAGAAACCACAACCTGGAAGGAAGGGATCCAAAATAACTAACAAACTGTGACAAAAGGAAGATTATGGAGAGACAGCTGTTCCATATAAAAGTGATTAATTGCAGGGTAATAGTGAAGTGGCCAACTAGTGGAAAATCACTTTGTATAATTAATACTTCTTATCTTGTTAGGCCAACATCTACCTTGGCCTCTGCTGTTGCTACATCCAAGTTTCTAAAGCAGAAGCTTTATTATCAAACTGTGATTGTTGTCTTGAAGACTAGTTTTAAACATCTTGATTGTAGCCTGGACATCTGGCTCTTTTTTCCTATTTATACAGCTCCCAAAGCTAAAACTAGAAGCCAGCTCAGCCATCCCCTTCTGTGTTCTTATATGTTGAGCTTCCTGAGTAGGTGGAGAATAGTCTGCTGTCACCTGGGCTCTTGTACTTCATTTCCTTTCTGTAATTTTTGACCCTCACAAAAGTGGTGAGATCAGGTAAACTGTTATACTGCATACCCAGACAGAAGCACAGTTGTTCCTGTCAGGGCCATCCCTTAGTGTGTGAGGAAGAGCCAAAAGAAGGCTGAGAGCACTTAAGCTGTGCTTTTCCCATTCCCACCTGGTGTGGGAGGGATAGAAGGAAGCACTTAAAACAACATAACAGCTTAACATGGTTCCAAGTTGATAAGTCCTCAGAAACACATTGTAAGGGAAGAGTGTTGTACTGTGCATAAAGATGCACCGGGAATATATCAGAATGGAAAAGTAGCTCCCTGCAATCATCCTTCCAATTCTAGCCTTTGTGCTAGTACTAGAGAAAGGAGGATAGATAACTCTCCCAGCTGAGGTGAGGCCAGAGGCTTGCTCCTGCCAGCTCAGGGGTAAACTCCTGCCAAAAGTAGGCTGTGACACCCCCTCAGGTGAGTCATATGGCAGAAAAATGGTTCTCAGACCTGTACAGATAATTAGGACCTGACTATATTTAGATTGATTATCTGTCCATCTCTTCCTGTGTTGCTTTTTGGAGAAACCTTGATGAGGAACTGTAGCTTAGGTAATTACTAGCCAAGTTTCTGTTCCAATTATGTCTTCAGTGTTTCCTTAGAGATTTTCCTCATTAATATGACTTCTAGAATAAAAGTCATTGTTTTCCATGTGTGAGGTCTTGGCTCATTCATTGTACTTTGTTTGGTTGGGTTTTTTGCCTTTTGGGGGGGAGGACAATTGGGGTTAAGTGACTTGCCCAAGGTCACATGGCTAGTAAGTGTGTCAAGTGTCTGAGGTTGGATTTGAACTCAGGTCCTCCTGACTCCAGGGTCCATGCTCTATTCACTGCGCCACCTAGCCGCCCCCCATTGTACTCTTTGGAGAAGTGGCATTTCATACACCATAATCATTGGGGCATGTTAGGTATGTACCCCAAGGCCACCAATTGCTCTGCCTGAGGTTAGCTGAAGAAGTTTAGTGCTGGATCCAGTCCATGTTCTATAATGCCTGTCCTCTTTTAACTTCTACAAGAGATTTTCCACTATCCTAAATATTATTTCATGAGATATTCATACAGGTTTTTTGTGGCAGGTATTATATGACTCTCCTTTTTTCACCTAGTTTTGAAGAATATTTGTCATTCCTGTTGGAAGATGTTTCTCTGTGTCTACTATTGTTCAGGAGAATTCTCCAGCCCACTCAGGGAAATCTTCAGAGTCCCCTCCTTAGAAGTTTTCTTCAGTCTCACGCTCTCCTTAGCTGTAGTGTAGCCAAATTAATTAGTGAAGAGAGTGAATCTTTTGTCTTTTGCAGGATCCTTTATAATGAGAGAAGTGTGCTATGTACAGCACATTATAGTGCCAGGGAGTGTAGGTTTATAGTATCATGAGGAAACTCTACAGATTCACTAGCAGTACAGCTAGTCTCAAAAGAATGTCTGAGGGTTAAATCATTGATATTTGTTAAGAGCTTTAAGTTTTTTAGAAGAAGGCTGCTGTATAAATAATACAGAGAAAGAGAAAAGGCCTCACACCCTGTCTCAAACTACTTTTTAGTAGAAAATGGAGCTGGGAGTGGAAACTGCTACATGTCAAATTATTGGTATTTTTTTTTTAAAAGCTAATCCTTCAATTCCCAGTTTTTGATGGTACTAAATAAAATCTAGTCTTTTCAGCACCATCTCTAAGGAAGACTTTAGCAAGCTGCACTTCCTCAATAGAATTCTGACCTGAATCTGTAGTATAGATCATTCAAAAGCACACATTACAGCTACCCAATTCCAGGCAACTTTTAAGCATATCCATCAACTATTTTCACTTAAAATCAGAATTGTAGCAGTGCATTTCCACCCAAGTTGTTTTCTACAGATAGGCAAAAGGAAATTCTGACATAAATGTTTTGTTTGTTGTTTCAACTGCTGAAGTTTATCCCTGACATACACTCTGACAAGCAAACGCTTGTGTTACCCGTGATGTGGCTTATTTGAGGAGAGCAAAAAAGCTCCCCTTGTGCCCAGGAGGTAAATTACTTATAACTACATATGCTAAAAGTAGAAATTTAGCAAATGAAGAGTTTGATAGTGGCCCAAGCCTGATTAAAAGACATGTCCCTTTTCAGGTGTATGTTGAGTTTCTGAAATTCTCATGTTTGCTGAGGTGCTGGCTATGTGGGCGTCATTTTTCCACTAACTTGCTGTATGCTTGAGATGATGGTAATGACGTCAACAAGTGAAAATTCTAGTTTAAAGTTCTCTTAGTGTCAGTTTTGAGTAATGAGTTTGGAAGTTAATACATGTGTTTGATGTGGAAAAGAAGTGCTTATAAGCAGAAGAGAAAATACAGAAAATCATTTGATTACAGAAGTCCTTTTGGGGGATTTTATCCCTTTAGCTAAAATGAAATCAGGAAGGCAGTTATTGAGTAATTAAAGATTTCACTAGGATAGCCAGATTGGAGCAGGGAAGACTAGTGAGAAGGTAGGGAGATGCAGGCTTTTAGACTCTCATAGAAGGGCTGTGCGGCAGGCCC
>CM053593.1:250382362-250408406 GCA_028646575.1 Pseudocheirus occidentalis | reverse complement strand
CTTTTGCCATTTGAGTTAATCTATTCTTTAAAGTGTTGTTTTCTTCAGTCAGGTTGTTTGTTGACTCTCTTTTCATGATTTTCTTGCATCATTCTCATTTCTCTTCCTAGTTTTTCCTCCACTTCTCTTATTTGTTTTTCAAAGTCCTTTTAGCTTGTAGGCAATCTTTGAGTGTCTTGGAAGCATTTGGTGTGGGATTTCTGACTGTGTTGTCTTCCCATTCCATGCTTAGATCCTTGTCCATAAATAAGGATTCTAGAGTTTTATTGCAGTTCTTGTTTTGCTTCCTTTTCCTCATGTTGTCCAGTCAATTAATTGGTTGATTTTTTTTAGGTCTGCGGAGCTCTGCTTCCAGGGGGGAAAGCTCTGTCCCAAATCACTGGGGTTTTCACAGGTGCCGGAGCTATTGGGGGGATGTTGCAGCCCCCCCCCCAACTTTGGCTTGCTGAAAGCACACCCCAGGACCACCCCTCAAGACCACGATCTGGATCCAGGCCACTCAATGCAAGAGCCCTTGGCCCTGATCAGTTGTTGTCAGCCCCCCTGCAGGGTTCGAAGACCAGGAGCTCTGAAGCAGCCCAGTGGAGGCAGTTGCTGGTTGCAGCAGCTCCTACCCTTCCCCCACCCCCTCTTCCTTGCCCTGGGGGCAGATCAGCTGAACTGCTTTTGTTCCCAAAAATTTAGCTTGAAAGCTTCACTTTCACTGACCTTTCTCTAATCCTTCCTTTTCATGGCTTGATAGATGTGGAGATTGCTCCAGGTGCTATAGATCTGCTCTCTGTAGATTTCACACTGTGGCTGGGCTCCTCACAACCACCCTGGGACCTGGCTGTGGTTTCAATTTAGGGCTGGGCTGGCCTCAGCTCCCAGCCTTCCGTGTTCAAGCCCCTCCTGCCAAGCTGCCTTCAGCGAGAGATGTGTTTTCTGTATTTTTGTGAGTTTGGGAGCCCTAGAATTTGTTTAGAGTTGTATTTTATGGGTATTTAGCGTGGCTGTGTGGGAGCTGTGAAACTTTGCTGCATCTTGGCTCCACCCCATTTCTTAGATTCTTTTGACTATCTTGTTTTATGGTGAGAGCTAGCACTCAGATTTCTGCTTGAGTACTTTCATTAGACTAGTCCAAATCTTTCTGTTTAGAAAATAGTCATACTTTTTTCTTTATCATTGATTAATTTAGTGACAGATGATTGAAGTCTGTTTCAAGGAATTCTGCTTTTATGATAGTTGCTTTATGCAAACTTGAGAGAATGAAGGTGTTCCAAACAGATCAATTGGGGGTGCTTGTTAATTTTACAAAATAGACATCCGTGAACTTGTTTGATAATGGTGATGGAACATTTTATATAGTGCTTTACAGTTTTCAAAGTGCATCACATACATTCGTTTTATCCTTAGAGCAACTCTTAGGTATTATTATGTCTGATTTTCATATAGAAAACTTTGGCAGTTTAGTAATTCAGTTTTGTAAGAAGTAGTAAATAAACCTGCCAGCAGTATTAAATATGACCCTCTAGGACCAGCAATCAAAAATATTCAGTAAGGTGTCTCTGTTGGCAAAAAATGTCATTGGTCAAAATGTTCCCCACTTAACTAACTTCAGGGAGAAAAAATCCTAGGATTTATCTGATGTTTAACTGAACTATATGATTTGGGAGAACTGACATTATTATTATACTGTATTAATATAATTTACATGCACATTATGGTGTAGGTTGCTAATTATGATTTGTTCAGGATTATCACTTGAAATATTTCCATTTTGTGGGCTCACCAATAAGGCCTTAGGATTAAAATTGAAACACACAAGTAACATCAAAGAAACTTTATTTGACCTTTTTCTTTTTTTCCCGAGTATTTGTAAATGTAGGTATATACAATTAATACCACTGACTTTGGTATTGCCACTTGGTCATAATGAAATAAATACTGATTTATTTCAGAGTCATCTGACTAGCTTTGAACAAAAAGTAAAACTTTTAAGCTTTACTAATATGCAAAACAATATTGCATATTTTGAATTGGTAGGCATAGAGAATACTCAAATCCATGAGGACATCCTAATTCACTTTATTTTATTTTGAGACAAGCAGGGTTGAATGGCTTGCCAAGAGTCATAGAGCTTAGTGTCTGAGGCTGTATTTGAACTCAGATTCTCCTGACTGCAGGGCTGTTCACTATCTGCTGCACCACCTAGCTGCCCCCAATTGGCTTTAGAAGCATAAGCTGTCTGTAGAAAAACTTTTGTATGCTGAACATTATAAACCTAAAATGATTCTCTGAAGATTTAGCCTATTATTTACTATAATATAGTACCTCAAAAGGGAGGAGAACCTAGACAAGAAATTTGATGTTGGTTAATTCTGATTTTGTTATGGAGCCTATTTGGATTGTTTACATAATTCCAGTACCCAGAGTATTCAGAGTAAAATTGAGGTCTAATCGACATTTTTATGCCACATCAAAAACAGAAGCAAGACAAACAATGTCATGTCAGGAGCTCTCTTGATCTTTTCCTTTATGCATTGGATGATGTGGATATCTGAGAATCTTACTTTTTTTGTAATTCAGTAAATATTTGAATTGACTAACAATATGGACTGGTTTTTGTTATGGCAGATAGTATATTGGCATTGTAGAACATCAGATAGAACAGAACTACCCATAATTTTGTTTGGCAATGTAGTATTTCTTTGCTTATGAAGTCTTGCTTAAGGACCAAATAATTTGGTTTTGTGAAACAAATGGAAAATAAGAATACTAAAGAAATTGCTGACCTAAAGGAGGGGAGGGTAGACAAGCAAAAGGGTTGTGAACCAGCCTGTTTGGATATTTTCTGATAAATTTTTCATAGGTCTGATTTGTGCATATTTCATTGAGTATAGTATTCATATAGAGTCATCTAATTCAATAAGGTTTCATTAAGCACCAGCTATATTCAGGACACAGGGCTGCAAAGATGCAACAGTCCCAACTTTCATGGAACTGTAGTCTTTAGACTCAGGATGTTTTTAAATTTATAAAATAAGATATGTAAGATTGCCCAAGGAAGCCCAATGTATCAGTAATTCTAAATTATTTTTATAAAGAGACAACTTCATAGATTCCATTTTAAGAACCTCTGCTTTAGGGAAGATTAGGGATGGATAGGACATGCACCCAAGTTAAACCTGAAAGAAGAAATCAGGAGAAAATGCATTCAGAGATTGTAGACTGAACACCAATTTTGGGGAAGAGCAAGTAATCTGGTTTGTTTAGAACACAGTCCATGAAGGGGAAAGAGTAGTAATGTGAGTAAGTCAGGGGAGGTAGGATGGGGCTAGATTTTAAAGGACTTTAAATGGCAAACTGAAGAGGGTTTTTTTGTTGTTTATTCTGGAGATTTTGGTAATCTGTTAAATAGTTATGAACCAGAGTAGTGATGTCAGACCTTTTGATTTAGAGGATTATATAAATGGCTTAATTTTGGCAGCTGTGGGGATGGAGTTGAAGCAAGAATACCAATTAGGGTGGTAATTGTGAGAGTTGGAAAGAGATGAAGGCAGAGTTGGAAACTGAGTAGCTATTCAGGTTGAGGGGAGAATGAAGAGTTGAGGATGACTCTTAGGTCTGATAGAATAAGTGGTGACTTAAGTGAAATAAGAGAAATCAGCAAGAAGGGGGAGGGAGGATGATAAATTCTGATTTCAACATTAATAACTAAAAACTAAATACAGGTTTGTCACTTTTTAAGGCTAGTTTCAGGCATGTTGCATGTTAAAATGCTTTAATAAGGATTATTATTTAGAATTATTTTAGGACGGGAGGGAATCTGATAGTTATGGGTTTTTGAGGTTCAGGGAAGTAAAATGATTTACCCCAACTCATACAACTAGTTAAAGACAGAGCCTGAGACTAGATGTAACATTAAAAAAAATTTTTTTTGATATTTTCCCACCCCAATTACATGCAAAACCAGTTTTTGACATTCATTGTTTTTTAAAAAAAGTTTTGAGTTATAAATTCTATCTTTCCCTCTCCTCCCTGAGATGATAAGCAATCTGATAGTTTATACATGGGTAGTCATGTAAAACAGATGTCTCCATATTAGTAATTTTGTGCAAGAAAACTTGAAAAAGTGAAAAACTGTATCCTTTGGTGCCTGTACAGACAACATCAATTCTTTGGAGGTCGATAGCATTTTTCATCATGAGTCTTTTGGGATTGTCTTGGATTATTGTATTGCTGAGAATAAATCAAGTCATACACAGTTGTTCTAGATTTAACATTTCTTGACTCCCTTTCCAATGCTCTACACTAGTGGTTCTCAAACTTTTTGGACTCAGACCCCCTTCAAGCTCTTAATTCTTGAGGATAGGGGTGGCTAGGTGGCACAGTGAATAGAGCACCGGTCCTGGAGTGAGGAGGACCTGAGTTCAAATCCGGCCAACACTTAACGCAAAAACTAGCTGTGTGACCTCGGGCAAGTGGACCCCAACTGCCCTCCAAAAAAAAAATTCTTGAGGATATCCCCAAATAACTTCTGCTTATGTGGGTTATAGCTCTACATTTACTATGTTAGAAACTTAAGCATGTTAGTATTATTATGAAAGTAGTTTTGACCTCTCATGGACACCCCACCACCACCACCCCCAAGGGTCTCCTGGTTTAGACTCAGACTTCCTTTTCCCACAGTTTCCTACTGTTCTGTATCAGAAGCAGCTCCACTGATCTTTCTGATCTCCTTTTGACTTGGGAAACCAGATAAGCAAGCTTGTTAGATTTGTTTGTGTAAAATAGGATTCAGTTATAAGTGAGGGGATTCTCATTACTGGGCAGGGCAGTTCATTTCTGGAACATCTGTTTTGTCTTTTTAGAGAACTTCTGTTTACTCCCCAATTGTCGGCTGTGTTTTAGTTGTATAAGGAAGGGAGGAAGTTCACTGATTTAAACACCTACTAGTAAGTGCTAGGCACTGTGCTAATAAGGAAGCACTTTACAATATTGTCTCCTGTGATCCTCAGAACAAACCTGGGAGGTAGGTGCTATTGTTATCATTTTCGAGTTGATGAAATTTAGGCAGACTGAATACGTGATTTGCCCAGGGTCACACAGCTTGTAAGTATCTGAAGCTGCCTTTGAACTCCAGGTTTGGTGCTCTATCTACTTGGCTACCTAGTCAAGTCCCAAATAGGTCATGATAGTATTATGGATCTAGAGCTGGAAGACAACTTGCCCTCCTTCCCCATTACCCCCCCTCCCCCATTTTACAGAGGACACTAAGGCCCAGAGAAGTTGCAAAATTGTTCAAGGATAAACATGTAGTGAAAAGTAGGCAGCATATGAACTACAGTTTTCTGACTTTAGAGTCAGTGTTTTCTTCCACTGTACCATGCTATTTGCAGAGTATTATTTCTATAGTTTGCTAGCTCATACTCATTTATACCAATTGTCTTTAGACTTAAGAATAAAGCAACGATTTTAGCTTTGAATGTCACCCCGTTGGGTTGTTTGGAGAAAAATCCCTTTGTTAGAGTAGTGTTTAGGTTTTAGGATAATAGCATTGACCTTGAGGAGCCACAACTAATACATGTTAGAAACCTGATCAGAACTTGTGTGTGCTTTCTTGCCTAATTTTTAACTTGTAAAATGTTTTATTTTAGAACAAATTCTGTACAACATAAAACAAGAGTATAAACGTATGCAGAAGAGAAGACATTTAGAAACTAGCTTCCAACAGACAGATCCTTGCTGTTCTTCTGATTCACAGCCACATGCATTTCTCCTCAGTGGACCAGCTTCTCCAGGTGAGTGTAGTCAAAATTTGATTTTCCTAACCAAAAAGAAGGAAGCTGGGGTTTCCCCCACCTCCAACTCCTTAAATAAAACTCTCTGGGGTTTGATTGTTCTGTTTTATGGACTAGTCGCTTTTTTAGGCTATCATTGACAACTACTCTCTTTTAATAGTTATTTAACAGTGGTACAGCTTTGTTTGCAAAGTTGTGAACTTTCCTTCGCTAAGTGTCCTAGGAACAGATGCTAGGCGACTTTCAGACATGTTGTAGAAGTGGTTTCTTGCAATGGGTAGGATTAAAATTGGTTAGTTTGGTTTGGATGACTGCCTCCGCTTGGTGTAAGGCCTGGGAATAGAACATAGCTAGGAGGAAAAGTCATTTTGTTGAACTTTGAGAAGTTTTGTATTACATTAAGAATTGCTGAGGAGTGGTCAGTCTGGATCAGTAGACTTGGTGATATTTTTCCATTTTAGTTTTAAACTGGTCAGAGTCTGTTACAGTAACATTTCTGAGGATTTGGTTTGGTGTACTTTTTGTAGTGAGTAAAATGGAGTTGAAAATAAACGGAGGCATGTTTCTCTGAAGTAGGCATTGACAGCCTTAGAAGTAGGGATAGGGTTAGGAACTGGACCTGTAATGAATTTCTCTAGAGAGAAATTCAGGATGAAGATATAGATTATAAGTCTCTCAAGTAGAGCCTTAGAAATTGCTTAATGAACCATGAAGCTAAGTAACTTGCTCAAGGTCACATGGCCTAATATTAAGTGTGAGTTGGGATTTAGATCCAAGTTTTCCCAACAACCAAATCTAGCACTCTGCACGGCACTATGATATTGGAGAATGTTTTATCAATAAATTAGAAAGTGAAATAATGTAGCACAGATTCTGTTTTTTTCTACTAGTAGTAGTAAGTTGAAAAAGATTTGACTAGGTGGGTTCATTAATGGTGACAGTGAGAGTGGACAGTGAGGTATAGTATAGCAAAATAAATAGAAAAATCAAAAGGCTCAAGTCACTTGTATAGAGGCCAGTAAACCTACATATATAATAGCTCACAAAATCACAATTATTGCATGAATTATTTATCAAATACCTTTTGTAGGTGTTATACAGGTATATAGAACAAAGGATAAGAACACCGCCCCAATTCCTATAGAGTTTAGTCTAGTAGGACTTTGATCTGGAGTCAGGTTCTTTTTTTCTGTCTAATTCAGGGGATTATTTAATATATCTTAAATATTTTTCCACAGAAATTTTGAGTGGGTTTCTTATTAATTTTTAAAGCACAGAGACTTTTATTCTTCTTTTTCTATTCCAAATTCTCTCCCCTCTCCCCACAAAAAAGTAAAAAAAAAACCCCACAAATTCATTACAAACATGCAATCATAACCAAATAGTTTTGCATTAACCATGTTGGGTGGGAAGCTGACTGGAGTGGGAAACAAGAAGGGGTGGGCGGGCTGCAGTCTTGAGTCCATCAGTTTTCTATCTGGGATTGGATAGCATTTTCATCATGAATCTTTTGAAACAGTGGTGGGTCACTGTTTTGGTCCATATTACAAAGTCTTTCAAAACTGCTTATCTTTATAGTATTGCTGTTGCTGTGTAGATTGTTCTCCTGGTTTTTGCTCACTTTATTTTGCTTCAGTTTGTACAGGTCTTCTCAGATCTTTTTAAAAACCATCCCTTTCATTTTTCTTACAGTGGAATGACATTCTGTTAGATTGATATGCAGTACCATTCCTCATTTTGTGGATAACCCTCAGTTTCCAGTTCTTTGCCTTACAAAAAAAGTTACTATAAATATTTTTGTACATGTGAGTCCTTTTCCTTTGATACCCTGGTAGCAGTGTTGCTGGGTCCATGGCTAATGCACAGTTCAATAGCCTTTTGGGCATAATTCCAAATTACTTTCCAGAATGGTTGAATTAGTTCACAGCTCCACTAACAGTGCCTTAGTGCAGCACTTCTTAAACTGTGTGTCAAGACCCCAAACTGTGGGTTGAAAAAATCTGGCACTGTAAAAGGTTACGGAGTACACAACCAAAAATTAATTAAAAATCAAACTCATATTCAATTCAAGGTGTTTTCTGGCAGTGAGGTTGCACACCACTAGTGAACCTAGTGACCTAGGTTCTGAACACAAAGCATGCAGCATTTTGTACTTCCAAATGCTGTCAGGCCACATGACACCAACAAAGCTGCTGGACCAAGAAAAGGGGTGAAAAGGGGTCTCTTTTCCCATATTTCCTCTGGCATTTGTTGTTATTTTCCTGTTTTGTCATCTTACCCAATGTGATAGGTATGAAGTAGTACTTAATAGTTATAAAGTTTTGTTTGTGTGATTTGGAGCAGGTTTTTTGGTTTTTTTTTTTTTAAACGTGGCTATTGTTGGCTTTGGTTTCTTCTGAAAATTGCCTATGTATTGGCCATTTATCATTTAGGATTACTGTAGTAGATTTTACTCTTTTTTATAATCAAAATTACTCATTTTACTTCCTGTAAACTTCTATCTCTCATTTAGTTACCATGGGCTCTTCCCCTATCCAAAATCTGCACATAATTTCTTCTCTGCTCTACTAATTTGTTTGCTACCACATTTTATGTTTAAATCATATATCCATCTTAGCTAGTGTGGAATGCAATGTGAGATATACTGGTCTCTGCCTACTTTCTGCCAGACTGTTTTCCAATTTTCCCAATAGTTTTTGTCAAATATTGAGTTATTGCTCCATTGACAGGGATCTTTTAGGTATATCAGACACTAGATTACTGTGTATATTTGCTTTTCTACACCTAATTTGTTTCACAGATTGAACTGCTCTATTTCTTACCTAGTACCAAATTGTTTTGATTATATTTTTGGATAATTTTAGATCTGATACTCCTAGACCACACCTTTCCTTCCTATTGTTTTTTTTTTTATTGATTCCCTTAATATTTTTTACCTTTGTTCCTCCAGATTAATTTTGTTATTTTTTTTTCTAGTTCTCTAATTCTTTGGTAGTTTCATGTGGCACAGCACTTAATGAGTAAATTAATTTAGATGATATTATCATTTTTATTATATTGGCTTGGCCTACATATGAGCAATTTCTGTTTCTCTTATTATTTAGATCTGTGTTTTGTAATTGAATTCAAATAGTTATTGTGTGTGTCTTGGCAAGTAGACTCTCAGATATTTTATACTGTTTGTAGTTATTTTGAATGGATTTCTCTGTCTCTTCCTATTGGATTTTGTTGGTAACATAAAGAAATGCTAAGGATTTGTGTGGGTTTATTTTATATCCTGCATCTTTGCTAAAGTTAATTGTTTCAGTTAGTTTTTTAGGGTTCTTTAGTAAACTATCAAAGTCTGCTAAAAGTGAGTTTTATTTCATCATTACTTTTATACTTATTCCTTCAGTTTATTTTTTCTTGTCTTATTGCTGTTGCTAGCATTTCTAGTATCACTAATAATTGTGATACTAGACATCTTTGTCTCATCCCCAATCTTGTTGGAAAGGATTCATATATCTCATAGATAATGCTTGCTTTGCTTTGTTTTAGATAGATGTTATTTATAATTTTAATGAAAACTGTCATTCCTATACCTTCTACTTGTTGGTTTTGTTTTTTAAAACAGAAATGAGTTTTGTGTCTTGTTAGTAAGTCTTTTCTCCATCTCTTCAAATAATGTGAATTCTACTGTTTATGTTATGGATACAGTCGGTTGTTCTTATAGTTTTCCTAATATTAAACTAGTTCTTCATTCTGGTATAAATCCAGCCTCCCATATAATAAGTCACAGGGCCACCAATTCCCTACTCTTGAGTAAGATCTTTTATGATAGATTGTTGTAATCTCTTTGCCTAGTATTTTATTTAAAATTTATGTCTCAATATTAAGAAAATTAATCTGCAGTTTTCTTTTCTCTGTTTTGACTCTTCCTGATTTAATATCAAGACCAATATTTTTTACAGAAGGAATTTGGTAGAACTTCTTTACCTATTTTTTCAAACAGTTTATATAATATTGAAAGTAATTGTTGTTTAAATATTTGGTAGGATTAGCTTGTAAATCCATCTGGTTTTAGAATTTTTCTTAGGGAACTCAATTGGACAAGACATAAATTGTCTTGTCCAGTTGATTTTTCTAAGGTGAGGTTATTTAGGCATTCTATTTCCTGTTCTGTTAAATTGAGCAATTTGTATTTTTTAAAATTCATCCATTTAGATAGCCAGTTTGATTGGTATATATTTGGGCAAAATAGTTGCTGATTGTTTTATTTCCTCTTCATTGCCTGCGAATTCCCCTATCCGTTTTCAATTCTGATCATTTGGTTTTTTGGTTTTTTTTAAACCAAATTAATAAGTGGTTTCTTTAAAGAAACACTTAACACAGCACCTGAGTTTTATTCTTTTGGAAAAAAACCTTTCGGGGCCGCTAGGTGGCGCAGTGAATAGAGCACCAGCCCTGGAGTCAGGAGGACCTGAGTTCAAATCCAGCCTTAGACACTTAACACAAAAACTAGCCATGTGACCTTGGGCAAATCACTTAACCCTACCTTCCCCCCTTCAAAAAGCAAAACAAAACCAAAAAAAACTTTTGCCCTTTTCCTGGCTTGCTGCAGCTATGGCCCATGGACCCCAAATGCGTTGCCGCCCTGAAGCACTTGGATGCTGGACAAGCTGACCAGTGTGTTTGCTCCCAGACCATCCACAGGCCCCCCACAAGCTGAGAGAGTGCCTCCCACTCATCATCTTCCTCTGATACTGACTCAAGTATATCCTCACAGGGGATGAGGTCAAGAAGATCTGCATGCAGGGCTTTATTTTAAGATTGTTGGCAAGGTCTGCACAGACACAACCTACCCCGTTGGCTTCATGGATGTCATAAGCATCGAGAAGACTGGCAAGCATTTCTATCTGGTTTATGACACCAAGGGCCACTTTGCCATTCATAGAATCACACTGAAGAGGCAAAGTATAAGCTATACAAAGTGAGGAAGACCTTTGTGGGCAACCAAGGCCATTCTCCATATGGTGACCCATGATCCCTGCATCATCTACTATCAGATCTGCTCATCAAAGTGAGTGATACCATTCAGATTGATTGAGAGACTAGCAAAATCACAGATTTCATAAAGTTTGATACTGGGAATCTGTACGATGACTGGCAGAGTTAACTTGGGTTGAATTGGTGTGATCACCAACAGGGAGAAAGACATCCAGGCTCCTTGTGAAGGATGCCAGTGGCAAAAGGTTTGCCACCAGGCTTGCCAATATTTTTGTTATTGGCAGAGGTGAGAAGCCTTGGATTTCTCTGCCCCGAAGCAAGTGCCTCACCATTGCTGAAGAGAGAGACAAGAGGTTGGCACCCAAACAGAGCAATGGGTGAATGTTGGCACATTACCATGTATTTTCTCTGGCCAAATAAAGACCTTATAAAGTGAAGGGGAAAAAAAACCTTTCAATTTTGTTAATCTCTCCTTTGTTTTTTAGTATTTCTGTTTGGGTGCTTAATTAGGGGTTTAAATGTGTGGGTTTTTTTCTGGGTTTTTAGTTGCATGCCCATTTTGTAGGCAGAACCTTTCACTTTTGCACTGCTTTGATTTTTGTCCCACAAATTTTGCTGTGTTGTCTCGTTGTTGCCATTATCTTTAAAGAGATTATTGATTCTCTGATTTGTTCTTTGATCCACTATTCTTTAGGTTTAGATTACTTAGTTTCCAGTTAATTTTTAATCAGGCCTTCAAAGGCCCTTTATTGAATATAATTTTTATTGCATTATGATCAGAAAAAAGTTGTGCTTAATATTTTCTGCTTTCTGCATTTGTGAAACTGCCACATACAACTGAAAAAAAGATATATCCTTTTCTATTCCTATTCAGTATTCTAGAGGTTTATCTCCTTAACTTTTATTTTGTGATTAGATTTATATAGGTTTGAGAGAGGTAAATTGGTGTTCTCCACTAGTATAAGCTTATTGTGTTTCTTCTTGTAACTTTCTAACATTTCCTTCAATAATTTAGATGTTATGGTATTTGTTACCTTTGTTCAGTATTAATGTTCATCATCTGTGGTACCTTTTTAGCAAAATGTAGCTTCAATGTTTCTCTTTTAACTTTGAGATCATGATTGCTACCTCTGCCTTTTCTTCAGCTTCAAACAGAATAGATTGTGTATTTTTGTTTTCTACATATTGTGGGATTCTAATGTCTTGCTATCCTCTTCCATTTTATAGATGAGTTCATCATATGCTATTCTGTTATACTTAGCCTTCCCTTTTTTTATCCTCTACTCATGAATGTTTTGCTTCTGATTATGACTTTTCCTTAATCTTCTCTCCCTCCCATTTCCCCCACTCTCATTTTTCATAATCCTTTCCCACCTGCTTCCTTGTTGGGTAAGATGAATTTCTTTACCAAATATGTGTGTATTTCTTCTTCCCTCCTTGAACCAGTACAGTTGAGAGGTTCAGTGTTGACTGCTCTCCCTTCCATTGTATAAACTCTTTTTTGTGTAAACACTTATACCTTTTTAAATCCCTTAGGATTTCTCCCTCATATCTACCATTTATGCTTCTATTTAGTCTTGTGTTTGAATTTCAAATCTTCACCTCTGTTTTTTTTTTTTTTCATGAGGAATGCAAAAAAAGTCTTACCCACGTAGGATTATGCTTAATTTTGCTGGATAGATTATTCTTGCGTTCCATTATATCACATTCCAAGACCTTTTCTTTCTTTATGGTAGTGGTTGTGAAATGTTATGTAATCTTGACTGATTCCATAGCATTTGAATTTTTATTTTTTGCTACTTGCTGTATTTTCTCTTTGACCTGAGATTTCTGGATTTGGTTATCTCATTCCTTAGAGTTTCATTTTAGGGTTTCTTTCAAGGGATTACTGATTCAGTTCTTTGGATTCCTATTTTGCCCAGTTTTGAAAGATATCTGAACAGTTTTCCTTTATAATTTCTTGAACTGTGTCTAAGTTCTTTTGCTTTATTCATGGATTTCATGTGGTAAAATCACTCCTTGATTGATTTTCTAGGTCACTTGTTTTTCATATGAGATATGACAGTCTTCTATTTTTTCATTCTTTTGACTTGGTTTTTGATTTCTTTGTTTCATCATATTATTATCTTCCATTTAGCCAATTCTGATTTTTAAGGAGTTAGTAAGTTTACTCAGTCTTTCTCATAACTTTTGTCATGGCTCATATTTCAAAATGTAATATGCCTATTTCAAAATATAATATGCCTATGGTTCCAGATTTACTTAAGTAACTAAAATATTAATTAGGACACATTTCAGTAATATTCATACAAAAGTTCAAGGAAGGAAGGAAAGGGGTACACAGTGAATCCCATTTATCCAGTATGATGTGGTTATAGAGGAAAAACTGAACTTATAGTTTATCCCTCAAAGCAATTAAAAAGTGATTTCAGGTAGAATCAGGATGGAAGAAAGAGTAAGAGCCAACATTTTCACCCAATATACCTTCATAGCAGCCTTAAAAATGTGCTAGAGAGAATTCTGAGAAAGTTAAGAAAAAGTTGCCTTTCCAGCCCAAGGCAGATTAGGAAGATAGAAGTCTGTGTACTGTGGGGGAGATGGTGGTCCAGGAAAGTAACAGCAGAGCATTCTGGTGACCAGGAGACAGTAAGGGGGCTAAGACTGAAATTTTCTCATTTGCTGATTTTTAATGGGGGAAAAAAAGACATCTCATTTTATAAAGAAATGGTCTGCTTAAGAGAACATTCGTTCCCAGTAATCTCTTAGGATATAGCAAGTTGTATATGGGATAGAGATCACGTTTTTACAACTTTAAGGCATAAATGGCTACTTTCCCTTTAAACTAGATGATGAGTCACACTTGTTAATAACCTGATTAGTAAAGTCTCATATAGGTGCTTTGTGTATATTCCATCAGGACAGAGAAATGGTTTTGTTATAGAATCCTTCATTGCAAGGATGAAAATACATGGTGTAACAAATCTCATTACAAAATCCTTGTGCTTGGATGATTAGAGGTCATCACTAAACCCCTGGCCCCCACCCCCAAATCCTGCCCTGCTAGTGTTTCCCAGTTTTGAAAATCATATATTTTAAAAAAAGAAAAAGAAAATCATATATTGATTGTCCAGTTCTGTGTTGGACCATAAATAGTGGCAGTGTTTTTCTATATAGTCTTATGATCCCAAATAAATGATAGTGTTAGTACTTTTTAAGTCTCTGAATTTACAGCCATGCTTTTGGTGTATAGGAAATAAAAGAATCTAGAATTGAATCTTTAATAGCTAAAACAGCAGCTCTCAACCTGTGGGTTGTGACCCCTTTGGGGGTCAAACAACCCTTTCGCAGGAGTTGCCTAAGACCATTGGAAAACACATTATTTCCAACGGTCTTAGGAACTGAGACACTGTTCCTCTATCCATCTCCAGGGAGGTCTGCCCACATGCAGATATGCCCACATTCAAATATTAAAGGGTCGACACATTAGGAAGGTTGAGAACCACTGAGCTTAAAAAAACAAACCAAAATACCCCCAAATTTTTGTAACTTAGAAAACCCTTAAAGTATTTGGTCCAGAAATGGTGACCACCACAAGTAAATTGGCAACTGGCTAGAACCAGGGCCTAAGGTTCTATTTGATTGTGGTTCTGAACTGTATCTTTTTTTCTTCATACATTGTATGTAGGCACATCATCTGCAGCATCACCACCATTAAAAAAAGAACAGCCCCTATTTACTCTAAGGCAGGTTGGGATGATCTGTGAACGTTTGCTGAAAGAACGTGAAGAGAAGGTTCGTGAAGAGTATGAAGAAATATTGACCACAAAACTTGCAGGTATGTCTGCTTGTTACATTTTTTCCTATAGATTAAACTTATTCTCTCTTGGCTCTGGAAAGCATACACACAGGTGTTTTAGGGAAAAAACACTCTGGGAAATACTTCATTCTCAGATACTCAAAATGTTAATGTTGGCATTTTCTAAACTGCTTAAAGAACTGGTGAGAGCTCAAAAAAGAATATGAATCTATAGAAAATGAGGCAAAAGTTAGAAACATCTGCTTTTTGGTTTTCATGATAATAGTGACTAATGCTAACCTGTAATAGTTAAATTCTTTTGGAAATCTCTAAATTTGCTTTAAAATTCTGTAGTGTGTGTATAGTTTTCAAATATTTGGCTGTAGGATTATAGAAAATATCAATTTAGTAAAGATCATTTAGAATATATGATTAACACACAGAGAAAATTTAGGTTCTCTAGTCCTAGGATTTCACAGAAGAAATCTTAGGCTGAGAGGGTTGCTACTTGCTAAAGCCCACGTGGCTTGCTCCAAACTTAACAACATGCTCTTTTATGATGGCATGTTGCCACCATATATTTATTTATTGGAGAAATTCAAATTTCGTTATTTAAAATTGTTGCAGCACATTTGATCAAAGGGAGGAAAAAAGGGGAAAAATACATTGGTCTGGGAAGCTTCATTTTGTAAATTATTGCAATTTGACATGTTCACCTCTTAATCCATTTGTAGAACAATATGATGCATTTGTGAAATTTACGCATGATCAGATAATGCGACGATATGGAGAACAGCCTGCTAGTTGTAAGTATTTCAATAATTTTAAACACATTTATGTGATTTAACTTTTAATATTTAAGAAATACCTCAATGGGATGAAGGTGGTATGTTTATTATAGATGTTAATTATTTAAGATTATTGTTCTTGGAGAAAGTCATTCTATTAATTTTTTTCTTTTTTTCCTCAGATGTTTCATGAATCACGTTTCCTGCATTTGTGGGCTGCCCAGTTCCCTGTTGAATTGCTGCAAGTGGTCCCAGTTAAGACTTGCAGCAATGCCATATTTCTCCCCCTCCCCCTGTGAACACAGGTTATTTCAAGCTTTTGTCAGTGGCAACCACTCTTAGGCAGCAACTGATTTTGGAGTGCTCCCTGATGTCAATACCACCTGGATGTGGACTGTTGCTACCTGTATTAATACCAGTGGCCTCATTTGCTGTTATCATTACAATTTGGCTTCTTATGTTAATGATATCTTTGAAAAAGATTAAAGCTGGTGTTCTAGAAAAAGCCCTTCATTGGTTGTGTAAATAAAACTGTAGAATGACACTTCGGATTGAAGTTAGTGTGGTTTTAATAACTGTGCACTACAACCAAGCTGTAACCCGTCATTAATAACTTAGAATGTAATCCCAGGACAATTAAGCAAATAGCCCGCAGTACTATCTGTGAAATAGTAAAGAAGGAGAGCATTTCTGTATTCCAGGACTTTTTTTGGGGGGGGGGGTTAAGAATGGGTTTATATGATTTCTTGTTTTTGTAGTTTTTATTTATTCTATCAGTCTTTAACAAATGTTTATTGCTGCATTTTTTTTCAGTGTATCATTGTTTTACTGCCCTTGTAGTACTGGAATTTAGTTGGAAAAATAAAACATTTACTTCTAATCTGTTTGTTTTTAATGTGCAGATGGGCTTTGTGCAGCGAATGGATAAAATTAGTGTTTGAAATACAAGCATTACCTAAGTGAAGGAACTGGAATTTCTCAGAGAATGAGGTTTTATCTCAAATAATCAATGATTTAGTGTTACTGTTTAAAACTTGGCTGAGTTGTTTTCTGGTCCTGAAGCAGTTTTTCACCTGATTGCAGTGGTAGGATTTGACTGGCAGTAACTGCAGATTACACTTTTAGCTGCAGAATTGTAAATTTCAGTAGAATGAAAAGGTTTGGGGGGTTTTGAGGGTTAGTTATTGGCATGAACAAAGATTTGAACATTTTTATCACTTGGTAAAAATTTATTTTAACTTTGAAGTCCTGTTTTGTTTTAAAGCCAAGCCAGGGATAAATCATTATGCTAAATTCCAGTAATACATTTGGCCATAAATATTTGAAAATGAGTTAATTATTGGAAGTATCCTAAGTGCAGCTTACTTTTTAAAATGTACTTTCTATGACAAGGCAAAGAGATGTATTTGATTCTGTACATTTTCCCCTGGCTTATATGTTACTTTTCATTAATACTTGAAAATATTGGTTGTAAACTAATGAAGACTAAAGGGAGGAACGTGGGAATGAATGGAAGGGTAAATACACTGACGCTGGGCTGTGGTTGTAAATGTCACTTCATTCTGTTTTCCTAATCATTAAATCCTCTTCCACACCTGGAATTTCAGTGCCAACACAATTGTATTAAAAAATAAGTAATAGGGCTACTTTTTATACTTGATACAGGGAAACACCAGTATCTCACTAAAAGGAAAATCAGTGCCTTTTTCCTTCCTTTTTTCTCCATTCCACAAGGAATGATACTGACTTTTTGGGTCACGGCATTAATGTAGTAATTTTAGATTTTATTAGAATATATAAATCAGATTTCACTACAACAAAATTCCATTAGAACAAAAACTTTATCAAATCTCAGCTTATGGCCTGTTCTTAAGCAACAGAATTTGGGCATTCCCTTACAATTGATTTTAATGGGATTTGGATAATTAGGAACACACTTTCTTCTAGTGATGGGCCAGATATTTCAGTAGATTTGATAAATAAATGCCCCACACCCCCTCACTTTCAGGCCTGTTTTGTTTTATATAGAACAGCATTTTCTTTGGAATTACTTTAGTGATATTTTGCTATTAACAGGCCAGTAATTAAAGTAATAGCTAGTCAGAGTGCTGTTAATAATTTGAAGGAATTATGTTACTAAGGCCTATCATATCTTTAGATATTGTAGCTAGCACACTGGCAAGTAATTTTGTTTTTTTTGAAAGCAGATTTAAAATTAAGCTTTCCCCATGGCCTTTTAGAACTCTCAAATGGTGCTGTAAGAATGCTGTAATGTGAATTAGTGCCATAAAACCCTAATTAACCAGACACTCAAATACGCTTTTTTTGGTGGGGGCAAAGGGTTTTTGGGGGTGGGGGTGGGGGAGGGGTAGGAGTTGCCTTTGAGGGAGAAGTCAATCACAAAGCATATGAATCTCAGGGATTTATTCTAACATCTTCCAGGGTATTTCTTGGCCTCAGTATAGATTCCAACCAGTCCCCTATATACCTTTATTACTACACAGAGGCAAGTAAGTAGACTACTATTTTAGACTTTTTCCAACACTTAATGGGTAAACTATTTTTTAAAAAATCCATCAGAATATCTTATTCTTGAAGTGTTTGGTTAATTATAATTTTACTTCATTATAAATGAGGGAATCGGGGTAAATTGAATGTTTTAGTCTAGTTTTGTTTTCAAGTTTTTATTTTCCTCCATAAGCTGCCATGGATAAGGTAGGCTTTGTACCTGCTTCTAAGATGAAAGCTATTGCTAAAAACAAATTGACCTTGACCAAATGTGAAAAGAGAGAAATTTTTCATTTCTGAAATCAAAATCAGAGCTAATATTTGGATAAACAAGTAAATCAAAATGGGACTGCCTTTAAAGACTAGGAAAGGTAGCCTAGTAATGATATGGAAGAATCAGACATGACAACCTTTTCCATAGCACAGCTTTGCTTATTCCCAATTGTGCCTCTTGTATTTCTTTTTCCCCCTCTTAAGCAACTACCTGTTTGACCTTGGCTAAGCTGCTAAACCTTTTAAAAGGGCTAAATTTCAGCTGTAAGGTAAGGTCTCTTCCAGCTTTGATTTAATATCTTTAACAAATCTTTGTCTCATGTACTTTGCAAGAATAAATTTGTTGACTCCTTCAGTTAAGGTACTGTTTCTAATTTGAGTGGATATTTTAATCATGTTTAAAGTTTGCATTCAGTATTATTCAGTAGATTTGTAGAAGGAAGTCATATCTCTGTTATTAGGTTCTTAAAATTCCTCCAAAGATTTAAGTAATCCAAAATGAAGAGATGGGTTGGGGAGACTGAAGGAAATGATCAATTCTGACCATTCCCATGGGAATGTATTTTTGAAGTAAACACAAAGATTTCAAACATGATGAAGTAAGAATTTCATCATGTGTGACTTCCACAGACTCACTGAATTTCAAAGATGGAAGGGATCTTAGAAATCAAGTTTCATGCCTGTCATTTTACAAAGGAGACAGAGGCCCTGAGATAATACTTGCCCAGGGCAAGTGGGCAGCACCAGGATTTGAACCAAGGTCTTCAGATGCCAAATCCTAAGCTTTCTACCACGAAGCCTTTTTAGTGTTTTTTCCCCTCTTTTGACATGTCCGGTTTCAAAGGCTTGGAGCCAGAGTTCCCAGTCTTTATCTGTCCCACCTCAGTGTTTTTTCCTACTACAGTACCTCTGTGAGAACTCTTCTATTTGGAAACTAATTTTAGTAGCCTGTATCTACCTAATTTTGTAAGAAGGAAGAGGGGATGTGTAACAAGTTACTTTTCCTTTATATGTTTAGGCAAACAGTTGTTTTTCAACTTTTAGGCAGAAGATGACAGGGATACAAAGCTGGGACTGAACTTGAAAAAATGAACTTTGAGAATCTTATGCTCTAATCCTACTTCCTCTTAAAATATTAGTAGTTTCTTAGCAACACCAAAGTATTTTACTTTTACTCAAATCTTGACCTACAACAATCTGGGATTTGAAACTAGGCCTTTATGTGATAGAATTTATTATCTAGGATGTTAGTTCTATTAAGAAATGACTGAAGTTTACATTATACATTTAAGGTAATTCTGAAATCCTTTGTACACTGTTAAGACTGTTTAGTCAGACATTTCTGAGACAGTCATTTTTTTACTAAAGGCTGTTGTCTCCATGTTAGAATGGAACCATTTAACACACAGCCTTTTAATGGCTCATAGATTCAAGTAGAACTTAGTAATATCTGGAATTTTGCTGTCTGGCAGCCTCACTAAAAATGGCATCTGAGTAACCAAAATAAGATTCCCCAAATCCCTTATACTTTATCAATCAGTGAGTCCTTTAGCCCACTTCTCTCACATACATGTAATAAGTTTGGTTATCCGGTTTCTAGCCCTTTCCCCCATTTTTTTTTTTTACTTCTAAAAGAGATATAGGAAAGAGGGAACCACTACAGCTAAGCCCACTGCTAGCAAAAGTAGAGGAGATTCAAATCAGCCTGATAAAACCATTGTTTCTACTTAATCCATCAGCCCCCCCCCTTTAAATCATTAATATACTTAATAGCACGGTACAATAGATAGTCATGGTAATACTGAACCATCAGAAGATTAAACTGTGTTCCATATGCTATTGAAGGTAGGAAAATACAGATTAAAATGAAAACTTGATATCAAAAGGGGTAAACCTTCAGCTTTATTCAAGGGTTTTAATAGCTGGGGTTTTACTGTACCATTTCATCTAGAATATAAGGTTACATAGTCTACTAACAGCTTTGTTGATTTAGAAAACTATAGGGTCTACTGAATGTGATGTGCTTTGAATGTTGATTGAAGCTGTCTTTTTCTGGGAAAATGTTTACTGACAGGAGTACTTGTATTGGAATATTTAACATGATACTGATATTCATAATAAAATATGACCTTTCCACATGTTGCATAGCTGATGTTTTGGAGTTATTTTTTGGGAAAGGGTACTGTCCGGCTACTGGCATTCAGGATGGTAAATGACATTCATTCAGCACTATTTAGAATAGTGACATTATAGATACTGGTTGCTTTGTGTCATTCTCAGATCTTAACTGGATCACAGTTTGAAGCATCTTCATCCTTTCTTGGTGTGATGTTATTCACAAATTAGTACTTAAACTTTTTCTCCACCTTATGCTGATGTACCAACCTGTGTACCAATAGGAAGAGATTTTTGACAATCAAATCAACTTAATAAATAAAACTCCAAATGAATACTTCTTTTAAAAATTAATTTCATTCTTTTTATATTGACAGAACACCCTAAGTTGGCTTTTAAGAACTTTCCCATTAGTTCACTGTAAATAAGTACATCAACATCATACTTCAGACATTTAAAAAATACATGCTATTTAGCCTATACAATGAATTGTTCACTGAATTGCTTGTGGTTTGCATATATGTGAGCATTTTCATTCTAAAATTTTGGCTTAGTACAAAGACTTTTACTAAGCATGGTTAATTAAGCCTGTATATCCTATGCAGTACTAATGTTATAAGGGGAAGCCCAGTGAGAAGTTAGGTTTTTAAGACCTGGGTGCATGATAGAATTAGTGAATGTTTAAAAAATGGGGGAGGAAAGTGTTACTTAATAGTGAATTTATAATGCTGGGGCAAAGACTTGGCATTTGCGTATAGTCACCCCATTAAATAAAACTTTTCTTGTGCATTCATGATGTGGGAGTAGAGGGTGGGGGAGAAAGGATTAGAGATGAATACACTCAAGTTGTGAATATCCAGATCTGAAATAAGCTGTAATAACAGGTTTCTATTAGTGTATAAAACATTTACAATTTATCCTTAAATTGTTCTCTTGGTTCTGTTAATTTAACTCTGCACCAGTTCATTCTGCCCAGGAATCTCTTAAATATTTTTTTTTCATTTCTTGGGGTGCACAATAATATTCCATTATTCACATACCATAATTTGTTAGGTCATTTTCCCAGTTACCTAAGGTATTGAGTTAAGAGTCCAGTGTTTTTCCCCCTTCCATCTCTTTTTTAAAATTAGGAAGTTTTGAAGATGGTGTAGAGAATCCAGGAAGTTGTCTAAGCTCTCCCCAATTTTCCTCAAAAACATTAAAACAAGCTTCTAAACAGATTCTGGGGTGACAAAACTCAAAAAGAGTGAAAATTTTCCAGCTAAAGATTATCTTAGAAGGAATTAAGGAAAGACCTGTCTCACTTGGGTAAGAAAGGGAACACAGTCCAGCACAGAGTGAGCAAGCTTTTAGCCACAGCACAGATCAGCAAGCAGGAAAGATCAAAACACAAATTCAGAAGCCAATGTCAAAATGCCTACCTGCAGAGCCTCAAAGGAGAATATGAATTGGTCAAGCCCCAAAAGCCTTCCTGGGAAGACCTCAAAAAAGATTTTAAAACCGAGAGAGATAGAAAATTTGGGAAAACAAATGAGAGATACATTAAGTCAACAGCTTGGGAGAGGAAGGACAAAAACTGAAGAAAAAAAGTTCCTTAAAAAATAAAGTTAGCCAAATGGTTAAAAAAAAATTCCACTGAAGAAAATTTAAAAAGTACAATTTACCAAATGGAAAAGGAAGTACAAAAGCTAACTGAAGAAAATAGTTCCTAAACATTAGAACTGGGAAACTGGAAGCTAGTTACTCTATGAGAGCAATAAATGAAAAAAATAGAAAATGTAAAATACCTCAGTGGAAAAACAACTGACCAGAAAAATGAATCTAAGAGAGACATTATCAGAATCACTGGACTACTTAAAAGTCATAATAAATAAAAAAGAACCTGGATGTCATCTTTCAGGAAATTATCAAGGAAAACTGCCCGGATACACTAGAATCAGAAGGTAAAATAGTAATTGAAAGAATCTACTGGTCACCTCTTGAAAGGGATCCCCAACTGAAAACTCCAAGGAATATTGTAGCCAAATTCCAGAATTATTAAGGAGAAAATACTGCAAGCAGCCAGAAAGAAACAATTCAAATATCAAGGAGATGCAGTTGGGATTTCACAGGACTTAGCATTTATATTATATAAAGATCAAGGGCTTAGAATATGACATTCCTTAAAGCAACAGAGAACTTGTATTATAACTGAGAATATATTACCTAGCAAAACTGGGCATATTCTTTCCAAGGAAAAGATGGATATTCAGTGAAATAGGGGATTTTGAGACTTTCCTGAAGAAAAGACTAGAGTTGGGGTGGCTAGGTGGTGCAGTGAATAGAGCACCGGCCCTGGAGTCAGGAGTACCTGAGTTCAAATCCGGCCTTAGACACTTAAAACAAAAAACTAGCCGTGTGACCTTGGGCAAGTCACTTAACCCCAACTGCCCTCCAAAAAAAAAAAGAAAAAAAAAAAGACTAGAGTTGAATGGAAAATTGGATCTTCAAATACAAGACTTAAGAGAATCATAAAAAGGTAAACAGGGAAGAAAACATGTTATTCAGTAAGGTTAAGCTGTCTACATCCCTACACAGGAAGATGATACTTTTAACTCTCGAGAACTGTACCCCTATTAGGGCAAGTTAGAAGGAATATACATACAGGACGTGGGTATAATTGACTTTGAGGGAACGATATTTAAAAAATTAAGGAGTGAAAAAAAGGCCTGTACGGGGGGAAGAGGAAAGGGAAAGGCATAATAGGGTAAATTAGAAAATATAAAGAGCTGCAAAAGACATTACAGCAGAAGGGAAAAAAGGGGGTGAGCATTGTTTGAACCTTACTCTCATTGGATTTAGCTCAAACCTCAATTTGGTATAGAAATTTATCTTATTGTATAGGGAAGTAGGAGGGGAAAGAAAAGGGAAGGGGGGTTGAAAGATTGAGAAAGGCGTGAGGTGATCGTCTGAAGCAAAACACTCGGGGAGAAGGTACAGAGTAAAGGAGAGAGAAAAGTATGAAAGAGGAAAAATAGGATGGAGGAAGGAAACAGTAATCATAACTGTGAATGTGAACGGAATGAACTCTCCCATAAAATGGTAGCAGAATGGATTAAAAATCAGAATCTTACCATATGGTGCTTACAAAAAACACATCTGAAGGAGAGCAAAATATATTATGCTTCAGCTGAAGTGAAAAGAAAAAAAACAAAACAAAACAGATACCAATCCTGATCTCAGACAAAGCAAAAACAAAAATAGATCTAATTTTAAAAGATAAAGGAGGGGAGCAGCTAGGTGGCTCAGTGAATAGTCCTGGAGTCAGAAGAACCCGAGTTCAAATCCAGCCTCAGACATTTGACACTTACTAGCTGTATGACCTTGGGCAAGTCACAACCCCAATTGCCTTGCCTTTCTCCCTCGAAAAAATAAATAAAAGATAAAGGAGAGAAATTACATCCTGCTAAAAGGTACCATAGACAATGAAATAATATCAATACTAAACATATATGCACCAAGTGGTAAAGCACCAGATTCTTAGAGGAGAAGTTAAGTGAGTTATAGGAAGAAATAGACAGCAAAACTACTAATGGGGAACTTTAACCTCCCCTCTAAAAGCTAACTAGTAAATCTAAACATTAGATAAGAAAGAAATTAAGGAGGTGAATAGAATTTGAGAAAAGTTAGATATGATAGACCTCTGGAGAAAACTTAATGGAGATGGAAAGGAATATACCTTTTTATCATTGGTACATGGTGCCTAAACAAACCTTAGTATGTATTAGATCATAAAATCCTCACAATCCAATGCAAGAAGGCAGAAATACTAAATTTCAGATCAGGGTGAAATAAAAATTACATGTAATGAAAAGCCATGGAAAGATAAACTAAACATTAATTGAAAACTAAATCTAATCCTAAAAAATGTTGTCAAGCAACAAACTATAGAAACAATTTCATCAAAAAGGACAATAAGGAGACAACATATCAAAACAGTACAACAGATAAACCTCCCATTAATTTGATTAAGAAAGAAAAGGAAGGGGTGGCTAGGTGGCGTAGTGAATAGAGCACCGGCCCTGGAGTCAGGAGTACCTGAGTTCAAATCCGGCCTCAGACACTTTAACACACACACACACACACACACACACACACACACACACACACACACACACCCTAGCTGTGTGACCTTGGGCAAGTCACTTAACCCCAACCACCCTCCAAAAAAAAAAGAAAGAAAAGGAAGAAAACCAAATTACCAGATTCAAAATTGAAAAACCAAAAACCAAAAAACCAAATAAGAGGAAATTAAAACAATTAGGAGCTATTTTGCTTAAATGTATGCTGATAAATTTGATAATCTAAGTGAAATGGATGAATGTTTATAAAATTATAAATTGACCAAATTAAAAGAAGAGGAAATAAAATATTTAAATAACCACCAAAAAAAAAATCGAACAAGCCAACAATGAACTCCCTAAGAAAAAATCTCCAGAGTCAAGTGGATTTACAAGTGAATACTACCAAACATTTAAAGAACAATTAATTCTTTTTTTTATTTTTAGTTTTCAACATTCATTTCCACAAGATTTTGAGTTACAATTTTTTCTCCCTGACTTTCACCTACTCCTCTCCCAAAATGGCTAGCCTACTGAGTACCCCCTTTCCCCAATCTGTTATCTCTTATACTCTCCCCTCCACCAATTTCTAGTAAGACAAGATAGATTTCTATACCCCAGTGCCTGTATATCTTACTTTGCATATATAAAAAAAAGTTTTTTAGATACACATTTGTTATTAAAACTTTGAATTCCAGATTTTTTCCCTTCTTCCCTCCTCACCCACCCCACTGGGAAGATAAGCAGTTCAATATAGGTTGTACATGTGTAGTTATGCAAAACATTTCCATGGCAGATATACTGTGAAAGACTATGTTTCCCTCCATCCTATCCTGCCCTTCACTTATTCCATTTTCTCCTTTGACCCTGTCCCTTTTGAAAAGTGTTTGCTTCTAACTACCCCCTCCCCCAATGTGCCCTTCCATCATCCCCGCTCTGATCCCCTTCCCCTATTTTCCTATAGAGTAAGATACCCAATTGAATATGTATGTTATTCCCTCCTTAAGCCAAATTCAATGGGAGTTAGGTTGTCCCATTCCCTTTTACCTTCCTGCTCTTCCCCTTCATTCTAACAGCTTTTTCTCTTGCCCCTTTTATATAATAGATTTATCTTTCCTTTGTCCTTCTCCAAATATATTCCTCTCTTACCTCTTAATTTTAATTTTTATATATCATCCCTTCATATTCGACTCATCCTGTGCCCTCTGTGTACATGCATATACATATGCACACCCTCACATATATATTTATACATACCTACACCCTCCTATACATATATATACGCATATACATTCCCTTCAATTGTCCTCATACTGAGAAAAGTCTACAGTTATAATTACTGTTTTTCCATGTAGGAATGTAAATAGTTCATTTTTAGTAAGTTCCTTATGATTTCTTTTCCCTGTTTACTTTCTCATGCTTCTCTTGCTTCTTGTATTTGAAAGTCAAATTTTCTGTTCAGCTGTTTTTTTCATCAAGAATGCTAGAAAATCCTCTATTTCACTAAATGACCATATTTTCCCCTGAAGCATTATACTCAGTTTTGCTGGGTAGATGATTTTTGGTTTTAATCCTAGCTCCTTTGACCTCCAGAATATCATATTACAAGTCCTTCAATCCCTTAACATAGAAGTTGCTAGGTCTTGCGTTATCCTGATTGAGTTTCCACAATACTCAAAATTGTTTCTTCCTGAC
>CM053593.1:250349121-250381862 GCA_028646575.1 Pseudocheirus occidentalis | reverse complement strand
GAGCTGCAATAAATATTTTTGTACATATGGGTCTTCCTCCCACTTCTATGATCTCTTCAGGATACAACCTCAGAAGTGGTATTATTGAGTCAAAGGGTATGCAGTTATTTATAGCCTTTTGGGCATAGTTCCAGATTGCTCTCCAGAATGGTTGAATCAATTCACAACTCCACCAACAATGCATTAGTGTTCCAATTTTTCCACATCCTCTCCAGCATTTGTCATTTTCCTGTTTTGTCATCTTAGCCAATCTGACTGGTGAGATGTGATACCCCAAAGTTGTTTTGATTTTCATTTCTCAAATCAATAGTGATTTAGAGCATTTTTTCATATGCTTATAGATATCTTTAATTTCTACCTCTGAAAGTTGCCATATTCATATCCATAATGTAACCATTATTAATTGGGGAATGACTTGTATTCTTATAGACTTTACTTAATTCCTTGTATATTTTAGAAATGAAGCTTTTATCAGAGACACTGATTGTAAAAATTATTTCCCAATTTCCCACTTCCCTCTTAATCTTGGTTTCATTGGCTTTGTTTGTACAGAAACTTTTCAATTTAATGTAATCAAGAGTATCCATTTTGCATTTTATACTGCTCTCTAACTCTTCTTTGGTCATAAAGTCTTTCCTACTCCATAAATCTGACAGGTAAATTATTCCTTGTTTCCCCAGCTTGCTTACAGTATCAGCCTCTATACCTAGATCATGCACCCATTTAGAATTGATTTTGGTGTACAGCATTAGATGATGGTCTCTGTCCAGTTTCTACCATATTGTATTCCAATTTTCCCAGCAATTTTTGTCAAATAGTTCTTATCCCAAAAACTGGGGTCTTTGGGCTTATCAAACAGTATATTACTATAATTGTTGACTACTGAGTCTTTTGTACCCAATCTATTCCATTGATTCACTACTCTGTTGTTCAGTTAGTACCAAGTAGCTTTGATGACTGCTGCTTTATAATACAGATTAAAATCTGGTACAGTTAGGCCACCTTCCCTAGCATTTCTTTTCATTAATTGCCTTGATATTCTGGACCTTTTGTTCTTCCAAATGAATTTTGTCACTTTTTTCTAGGTCTAAAGTACACTTTTGGTAGATTGTTATCACACTAAATACATAACTTAATATAGGTAAAAATGTCATTTTTATTATAGTAGCTTGACCCAGCCATGAGCAATCGATGTTTTTCCAATTAGTTAGATCTGATTTTATTTGTGTGAAAAGTGTTTTGTAGTTGTGTTCATATAGGTTTGTCATACAGTTTCTTGATGATGTACTTTACTCCTGTTCTTCAGAGTTATGCATTGAACTGTTTATGCATTGCAGCATTCACATCTACCACGTGGCTCTCCATGACCATCTTTTTGTTGCTTATCTTTAGTTCTTCTGAGACGGTGATATTCTATGTCTTGCTACCATATAGAAACGCTAATCAAAGTCAGTATAAAGTTTTCCACATTATTTATACACTTGCTCTTTCCTGCATGGATGGACTAGTCAGATTCCTTTGAGTGACTTCAAGGAGTCACTGCATCTCTTCCAGGAGGCTCTGTAGTGTGGAGGAACTTAATGCAGTCAGCACAATGCCTTCTGGAACTAAGAACATCTGGAAGACCTCACTATCTGTAGCAGTGGTTCTCAACCTGTGGGTTATGTTCAGTTTGTAACAATGAAAATATATCCTGCATATCATATATTTACATCACGATTCATAACAGTAGCAAAATTACAGTTATGAAATAGCAACGAAAATAATTTTATGGTCAGGGGTCACCACAACATGAGGAACTGTAGTAAAGGGTTATATAGCATTAGGAACATTGAGAACCACTGATCTATAGGGAAGCCTTCCTTGACTGGATTCTGGTGGATCTCTTCCATCTCTTTCATCCCAGTAGCAAGCACATAGCACATCTCTCTGTTTATTACCTAGCTTGAGGTATGTTATCATAGTGTCATTGAACAGAGTGCTTTCTGTTATATATCTTCTGAGGAATCCTGAGTGATTTTGATGTATGGACAGGAGATATTTTGCTTTGTTGAGCCTGTAAGGTAGCACTTTGTTTTACTGAATCAAATGTTTTTGTTTTTTAAATAATCAATAAACAATAAGCATGATGAGGTCTTATTCGCTGCATCATTCAGTGAATTGTAAGATGGTAAAGATGTGGTTCATTTTTTAATATGACTTCTGAAAGTTTGTCTGTTCCCTACTAATGTCCTTATTTAATGAGCATATCCTCATTCATATAGAGTTGCCTCTCACAGAGGTTTGTATAGATAGAAAAATAGGCATATAAGTTGATAGTTATTGATATTTCTTGATCCCTTTCAGTGTTAGGGAGCAACTTCTGACCTTGTTCCCCAAATCTGGGTGTATAAACTATTAATATCTCCTTATTCAGTGACTATAGTACCATTAATAGCATTTCATAGAAATCCATTATGGATTTATATTATACTTATATCAATGGATATATATCTGAATACATAATCAAATCTTCATATATGTGACCATAAGCTCATAGGTCTGATATAAAAATATTCATATAGGCATCTCCCAGGGAGGAACCTCCTTCTACCAGTACAGAGTTGGTACCTAAAGATTACATGATTTGTCCAAGGCCACACATTTAGTATATATCAGAGATAGAACTTGAGCCTCATAACAGTCATAGTGGCTCCATAAATATTTTAGGGTTTTTTGTTTTGTTTAGGTTTTTTACCTCCAGAAAATTGAATTGATGTAAGGCAAAAGATTTGCTGTTGAGACATTCCAAATAGCTTCTTTCTTTTTTTCAGCTGGCTGTATTAGAACATTTCTATTCTCAGCCACTCAGCATTTTGTGCTGTGATCTTCCAGAAGCAAAGAGAAGAATACATTCTTTATCAGAAGACCAATGTGAAAGTATTCGGCGCCTTCCCTCTTTTATGAGGTAAAAAAAGAAATGTATGTTTAACACTTTTATGTATCATTCAGAACATGTTTTGCTTCATCATGGGTACCACCCACCAACACAGACTGTAGAACCTCCATACCTTACACTTTGTGTATAAATTTCTTGTCTGTTGATATGTAAACCTTTCCACGCTTAGCTAGTCTGGGTCCTAAGACTACAGACACATAGTCCATCACCACATCTGAAATATGCAAAAAAGCATATCTATAAAAATATCTCCTTTTTACAGTGTGAAAAACCTCTTAAATTATTCCACAATTCACTTTTTAGTAGTCCATCCAATAGTTCTGGTGTTTGCTGTGCCTAACAGAATCATATAAGCTATGAAACAGTTATTGATCTAGAACCTGAAGCAAGTAAAGGTGTGACTATAATGTAAATAGAAATAAAAATAATGATAGAGTTATGGGATCTTACACCTAGGTGAGTTTACCACAGCTCCAGGTCTTTCTTCATTTTACTGCCACACTAACTGGATTTTATATCATCATGGGATCATAGAATCATGGGTAGAGCCGAAAGAGTTCTAAGAGGTCATGCCTTCCTCAGCCTCCTCTTGCCATTTTAGAGATGGAAACTGAGGTATCAGTGTTCTGTTGACTGTACCATATACTTTAATTAGTGAGTGATGAGGCTCAGGGATGCTGAACCATGCTAATCTTACTCACAGGAGACTGATTTAAAAAACTAGAATGACAATTCCATTATTTGCCGTGGAAGGACATAAAAGGTACCTACCAGAGAAACCTAGTTAATAATCATAAAGGTGGTTTCTCAGCATGAAATCAGAGAAATGGGTGAATTGACTGGTTTTAAAGGATACTAGGAAATTAGATGGTTCAGTGGATAGAGCAACTGGACCCTGAGTTCAAATACAGCGTTAGACACAGACGTGCTTTGTGGTCCTGGGCAAGTCACAAGTTCTGTTTACCTGATTTTCCTTATCTGCAAAAGGCAGGTAATAATAGCAGCTCCCTTTTCTGGCTGTTATGAGGATAAAATGAGATAATATTTATAAAGTGCTTTGTAAATTTTAAGGTACTATATAAAGGCTAGCTGTTATTGACATATTATCATTTCATATAGATAAGTGGTAAAACATAGAAAGTTCTTCTTACTTGGCTATTAGAATACACCTTTCTAGTGACTGGAATACTTGTCTGTAAGTAATGTCTCTCCTTTGAACAGGATTGGCATTCCTATTTTTAGAGTCCATACAAATTAGGACTCTTCTATGACAGTATTGTCTTGGCCCTATTACAATTAATTAGGTCACATTATATCTTACATAAATTGCATTTCAATCCACTTGAGATGTTTTTACCTTATAAACTTAATCAGTGATAAAACAAATAAACATGCAATAAGGAATAAAATCTTTCATTACACTCTACATTTTATCTTTATTTTTGAAGTTATTAATATCTTTTATTTTTGTATTACCTTCATTTCCTAATATTTCTCTACCCCACTCAAAGGGGACAAAATTTTTTTTAGAAGGAGGAAAGAAAAATTCAATAAAAGTAACCCACTCATTCCACAATATATGCATTGTTCCATATCCTCAGTACCCCTGCTAAGTAAAGAAAGGAGGTGCATTTTTAATTTCTTCCTCAGAAACAAGCTACATCTGTAATTTACACAACCTTCAGTTTCAGTTTTCGTAGTCATTCTTATTATGTACACTTTGTCAAAACAGAACCAAAATATTAAGAAAAAGAAAATCTGTTTAATCATTGGCCCTTCTTGAGTCTATCTACAGTTTATGTTGACTTTGTAAGTATGTCCTTCTAATTATCTTGATTCGCATCCTTTCTTGTAGATACTTCCCTTTAATGAGATTTAGGAGGAACCCTTGTCACCTTAAGAGACACCCCTTGACTCAGTAGCATTCTATTTATGAATAAAATGATAGACTCTCAGGGTTCTAAGAGTTGGAACAAGATCTCCAAGATCATTCAGTCCAGCTGTACCTGGCAAGAATTTCTCTCCAACAGCATTCCTAACAGTAGTCAGTTACCAAGCAGGAAATATCAGGAGCATCCACTCTCTCATTCTGGGAACCAGACTTCTATCAGTGTAGACTTAGCTCATGTTAACGCTTGACTAGTTTGTCAGGTGGCTAATTAACTCATATTGGTTGGTTACATTTCCAAATGGATAATTCACTCCCTTTTCAATGCCAATTCATATTACTTTCCATTTTAGATACTTATATTTTTTCCCACCTTTCCCACAAATTCTCTGACAAGCATCCCATACTCAGAATGTAGAACTCATGAAACCTTGACCATCATCTTGGATTTGTTTTGAGGAAGAAATACATGTTATGGATGTTGAGCTGGGAAGAATTTGGGGTTCTTATTGGTTGAAATTTCCATTGGTTTTTTACATGATGGTTTTCTGAGTTGTGTGCTTATGTCCCATATGCTAATTTCAGGTATGTAGAGAAGCAGACTCCAGAAAAACAAGTTGCATCATTGACAGATGAGAAATTTCTAAAGGTAAGAATGGAAAAAATAAAAACTTTGTCACTGTTAAGACTTGTAGCTCTTATTTTCTGCAAAGAGTTTAAAAGGAAGATTTTGTAGGTCAGACTTTTCTTGCCCATTTCCCAAATTGGTACAGTGCAGTTTGCTTTCTGCAGTGATGCTTCAGCTCTTTTTAGTGGGCTCATTATTTGAGTATTAGCCCATGATGATAGAAAGCCTTGATGTGATACATCAGAAATTGTTTTATTGAGAGAAAAACCCAAGCCAGAACATTGGTTTTCTTCTAGTCTGTTCTGAAAGTGCTATTAGATCTCAACTTGATGTTCACATAGCAGTTTTAGAATCTGTAAACAGTCTTATTTTAAAATTTCTTTGCAAGGGCCATCATGCATCAAAACAGAAAGAAACTAAGAGGCTTACATGTCAAACTCTTAGCTTTGCAAAATATGTATAATATCAGAGATGAAGTAAGGAACTTGAGGAAATTATGAACTAAAGCACATTATGTAGATGGGAGCTTTTAATTTTGTGTTAGGTGATTTTCACCTTATAATTATCTTAATAATTCTCATACATTTCTTTGGAAAAGGAAACTTAATATAAGTTACATGCTGTACCCTAAGAAGTAGATATTAGTTTTATGAATAGCAATTTTTTGGGGCCAGACTTATGAGTCCAGGTGTGTAAGGAGCTTTCAGTGAGGAAACCCTCTCTACCAATGCAGATTTGCTCCTACTCTGCAAGTTCATAGCCTTTGATAATTTATCAATTGGGAAGTGGTTTTTGTTTTTATAAATTTAATTCAGTTCTATATATATATTTGAGAAATGAGACTTTTATTGGAGAAACTTGCTATAAGAATTTTTGATATTATTTCATTGTCTCTGGTATCTTTTAGCAAAATGTAGTTTCCCTATCTCTTTTAATTGAATCTATTTTTGCTTTTTGCTTTGTTGGAGGATGTGATTGTTAACCTTGCCTTTTTTACTTCAGCCAAAACATATTAGATTCTGCTCTTAGTCTGGAAAAATGTCTCAACCAGCTATTTTAGAGTTGTTTGGAGGGAAATGTTGAGAGAGTTGAGCTTTGTTTCTGCCTCTAGCCAACCATCTTGGCTCCTGCCAGATAATGGTTTATTGATGAAGAATGTTGCTGATAAGAGAATTTTCACAGAGATATAACAATAAAGTATTTACTGAATTAGGTTTATTAATCATTTTAATTAATCTTTATAGTTCTTTGAGAACCTCACAGGAAATCCTTAAACCAGAGTAAATTATAAGACAGACAGGAAGTTTATAAACCAGCAGAAAGAGAAGTGTCAAAGATTGCTGTATTTTAAGAATAGCTAGATTAGCTTATAGCTGAGGTGTCTAGTAAAACTTCAGTAGACAAAAGGTTTTACTGCTAAAACTTTACAATCAAAGTATCCTTTAAAAGACAAGAAAGGAGGATTTGAAATACCCATTATAGCATTGAAGTGTTAGAGAACCATTAAATCACTTTTAGATAGTTCTCTAACACATACTCTTACCTAGCTCTTAAAAACCTCTTTCTTTTGGAAGTCTTTCACTATTGATATATTTTGATTTGTATTTGAAGGGCATACTTGTTCTTTTTGACTCTAAAGTACACAACTGGGAGCAATGAATTACAAGGCAAAGTAAGAGTTGATATCAGAAAGAAAGAAAAAAAAACTACCTAATAATTAGAGCTATGTAAAAGAAGAATGCCTCTGGAGGCAAGAGAAGGCTGAATAACTTCTTGTGGTTTTATGCAATCAGCGATTGTTTTGGGGCTATCACTTGGACTAGATAGCCACTGAAATCTCTTCCAACTCTAAAATACTATGATTCTGTGTTGGGTGGCATAGAAAAAGTTCAAAAGATATAGTTTAGGGCAGCGATTATTTTATTAATTATGACTAGAGGATAATTAATAAAAGGTTCATTTGGCTGTCTCTTCTAAACCTGAAGATGGATCCTGGTGGCTTCTTGATGCTTATATACCCTTGGTAGAGTGGGTGTCCCTGACCACAATCAACTCTGATTGATTAACAGTTAATGAGAAGAATGACTATTATAATGAGAAGTGGACCTACCTATTTCTAATGGGCATCTAAGGACTGACTTTAGTTATGTCACTTTTACTTTTAGATCACCCCCAGCCTTGGATAATCTAGACAAAGGATCTCTACTCCACCTACACCTCCTCCCCCAACCAAAAAAAAAAATCTGAGTAGAAGGCAATGAGGTTCCCCATTTGGGTGGGTTCTGAACAAGTTTGAGGTGAAAATTAATCCAGTCTTATTATCTACAATGTCAGATACTGACTGAATAACCTACTAGGGGCTGATTTCTGAATGAGGAAAAGAAAGGGAAAAAATCCTCAATTTCACCAATAGTAAATGGTTATTAACATGAGAAATAATTATTTTTCTCAGTTGCTGCAGATTCAGTGTATTTACAATTATGTTACATCATGAAAATTTCATCTTTTGACACATGGGAACATATTTTACCCAAAAAAGTATATGATTTTGAGATATTTTTTGTCATGGAAAAAATAATGTAATTCCGGTATTTCTTTCCAACCTTGAACAAAAGTCATCTTCAAGTTATTATCTAGGAAAAGAAAAGGTGTAAGATACATTTTTGGAAGTTTTAATTCAACTTAATTGGAATATTTAAATATAACTAAAATTCCTAATGTTTTCTAGTTAAGAATGAAAAGATCTTTAAATATATTCTTTTGCTTTCTTCTTACACTTTTCCAATGATTACACACTCAGATATCACTAGATATTTATTGAATAGTGAAATATTACCAGATGTTTGTGTGAATAGCTATGAAGAGAGCAAAATGACATCAATTGAATATAATTGTGCAATTTTAGAGATTACATGTGTGAATGTGTATGTACACACACGACTAAGGGGCAAAGACATTGATTCATAGAATCATTAATCAAAACAGCTGTGTCATGAGGAATTAGAGAGATTTATCTATTAGGCATGTAATGAGTTCAAATATAATAATGCACAGCATTGTTAACTGCCTTAAGCCATATTAGGGTATGGATCCCCTAAAGTAAAAGATCCAAGAGAAGGTATGCAAACTGTTAGATCAAAACCAGCAAAGAACTATGCCTAAAACAACATCACTTTTGCTTAAGGGATCACTCAGAACATAGTTTCATTTGGAGTTCCTGTGGAGTCCAAATAGCTTTTCTGATTAGAAGGTGAGATTATCACAAGTGGATTACCACAGCAACACTGACTGGGGAAGACTTGTACCCTGGCCTGCCCTGCACTCATTGTGTTCTTGTGGGCACAAGTTACCATCAGACCTAATGAAAAATAATGTTACTGTCAGGAAGGAGATTTTCAATTCTGCAGTTATTTATTAAGCACCTCCTATGTACAAGAACTTGTGCAAAATGTTGTCTCACACCTCTGAGCAATGTTTCATTCATTTTGATCATGTGCTATCACCCTTTTGAATTAGACAATATGATATTGACAGCAGTTCCTCGTTTTTCTCAACAAGCCATTGTCTCTCTGCTTGATGTTGCTCTATGTTGATGAAGGTAGTGGATATATTCACCCTTAACATCACCAATAGGTTAATCTTTCTTAAATGCTATTTTAAGCATTTAATGTTCTTATTCTGAAACCTTTATTGACTTCCTGTTCCCTACAGGATAAAAAAATCCAAACTCCCAGTCTTCTACTCTATGGTCTTGATTTATCTTTCTTACTTTCCCTTTCACTATTTTGTTGTTCAATTGTGTCCCACTCTTCCTGACCCCATTTGAGATTTTCTTTGCAGAAATACTGGAGTGGTTTGCCATTTCCCTTTTCCAGTTCATTTTATAGATGAGGAACTGAGGCAAAAGCAGGGTTAAGTGACTTGCCTACGGTCACATAGATAATAAATGTCTGAGGCCAGATTTGAACTCAGGAAGACTCATGTTCCTCACTTCCAGGCCTGGCGCTATCCACTGGGACACCCAGCTATCCATCCTTTCATCATGCCCCATCATAATTCCTCCGCTCTAGACAGACATTTCAGTTCACTGTGCCTTCTAAGCATACCTAGACATTTTCCAGTTCCATGTTTTCGTTCATACTTTTGCCTCCTGGGATGACTTCCTCTTCCTTTACACCTAACCAAATCATGCCCACTTCTTCAAGGCCTGATTTAAACCTGACCTCTTCCATTCATTCTTCTATGACTAACCCAATCAACAGGAGCCTTCTGTTTTTGAATTCCTAGAGCATTCTTATCTCTTGTAGTTCTACCTTTGTACTAGTCTTACATGCCTGAAATGCTCTTCTTCCTTACCTTTACCTCTTAGAATCCCTGTTGTCTCCTTCAAGACTCAGCTCAAATGCCATCTTCTGCTTATGGTCTTTCCTGCTTTCACCCTACTCCTATTCTGACTGTTAGTCTTCCCGCTCACATTGTCTTCCATATGCTTTGTATGTATCTTTGTCATAAAGTTTGAAGAGATTCTGAATGGTAAAGTCCTATACAGGAAAATTAACAGACCTCTTTATCCACCATTTATGCTGCCAGGAGGAAAATTGAGGGATGCTCAGAAAGGACAGTCCTTCCTCAGAGCCCTGGTGTCAGGAAGGAGGGACCCTTTGCTATCAAGGCATGTGGTTTCCAATTCCTCCCTTACTTTCTATATTCCCTAAATCAAGGACTTGGAAATTAGGTGAGGCTAATTATAGCTTTGGGCTTTTGCTTATATTTCTAAGGAGATAACTAATTCCCATTTCTAAGGAGAGGACAAACCAAAACAAAAACACGGAATAAGGAGACTGAGGTAAGGTGCAACAAGGAAGTTTTATTGAGGGGGCTGAGAGATGCGTAGTCCTGGGGTAGTTGGGTCTAATGGATAGGCCTTTGAATTTGAAGAAAGTAGGCTGAATTTTTATAGGGTTCTTATGTGAATCAAACAGAACTATACCTTGGGGCCAAGGGTCTTGAAATGTGGGTCAAGGTTTAGTACTGGTGGCTATCTAATACTGAGGTGAATACTTGGGGGAAATTGTCAACTAATTGATATTCAAACTCCCTGCCAGATGGGAAACAAGGATGTTGGGCCCTTATTGAGTTTTTCTTAAGCTTCCATTGGGCTTTTTTTTCATTTTGGCTAAAGAATTCCTTATAATCTTGAGTACTATATAACTATTTATTTACATATTATCTATAATTCATTAAAATGAAAGCTCCTTGTAGTCAGGGACTAATTTAGCCTTTCTTTGTATTCTCTGTATGCTTGCTAAATACATAATGCCTGGAATATAGGGAGCACTTAATAGTGAACTTGTTTATTGATTTTTTTTTTAATCAAGTGCTATGAGACTTCTACAGTCTGACCCCAGGCCTCCTAGAATTCGTAGATTTCTGGAATGACTCTAAATGAGGGTCTGTGGATAGATTTCAGCAGTTCCATGAACTTGGATTGAAAAAAAATTACATCTTTATTTTCACTAACTTCTAACTGAAAATGAGCATTTCCTTCAGTTAGTTTTAAAATATTCTGGGAAGGAGTTTCACCAGACTGCTAAAGGTTAAGGTAAAGATAAGAATCCTTGTTCTGAATGTAGACGATAAGCCCCCAAAGACTGTGGGTATGATCCTTAAGGTCAGGTCCTGCTTGGGTTTATCCCCAGCTTTTAGCCCAGCACATTATACATAGTAAGGGCTTTAATACTCTTGGATTATTGAATTAGCCAGTAGAAAACAAGCAGAGTAAGTAGCCAGACAATGAGGTTTTACTATATTGCCTTGTACTGCTAATTTTTCATATGTCTATATCTTTTCTACTCAACTATATTGTGAACTGCTTGAGAACAATTAGGTCTAAGAAATCCTTTTGCCTGCCTCCCATCCAGAACTTTGTCTATTTTTATGCCTTTGCTGTTTTTCTTCTGATTGCTGCTGCTTCTGCCTGTTTCTGGAATTGGAAGAAAAGCCAGATGGGTTAGGAAATTGTCGTAGGAGAAAAAAATAACTAAGGGAGACAATTAGGGAGAAAGTGGAAGCAACTACAGGATGGTGAGTGAGGTGAAATGAATTTTGCCAAGTGAGTTAAGGATTCAACCTTCTCATCCAAGAATCATCACTAACTGTTAACACGTTAAAACTGAAGAACGCCTTCCCTAAATCATAACTGTTAATGTTGGAGTGGGAAAACAAAAGACAGACCCAGAATTAGCTAACATTCATTCAACACTGGAACAAAGAGAAATGGTGCTTTGTAGCTGTCTGTCTGATGCCTAGGGTATGGTGTGTCGGGCATGAGATGTGTTGCTGGCCAAAATTCCTTCCTAATGAGAAAAAAGCCTTCTGATATCTAGAGAGAAGACAAAAGGAAGCAGAAAAATGCAGGCTTTTTGGCAATAACTAACATCTTAAACTCCATGATCAGTACAAGCTTGTTTTTAATAACCTTAAAAAAAAAAGAATGAATTAACTGAAAACAAAGGTCAAGGATTCAATCTTTGTTTCTGTGTATTTTCTTCTCTTTTCTCCTACATTAATGTTCATTCTGTATACGGAATTCCTAGTTAAAATGTTAAAAACACTCTATTTAAGATTGGGGTGGAGGGGAACATACAGTATAACTACTACTAGATCCAGTTTGACTCAGATATTTTCTTTTGTGTCTGTCTATATTAAACAAAATCATAAATAATTAGGATAAAAAGAAACAGTGTAGATAAGGCTAGAGAGGACCACTGAATTAAGATAAATCATTCAAATAATAATAATACTTAATATTCTGTCATATCTATATCTATATCTATACATTTCTCTTTGTCTTCACTCCTACTTTTTTCATTGATAACCACCATAGCCAAAGACAATAGATACCAGGAGTTTCCTACCTTGAAATGTTTAGAATCCCATTCTGATCATGTCTCTTTCTTCCTTAATCTTATCAGGTATCCACTATGTTGTTAGACACATGCTAGATTATTAGACTAGACTATTGTTGTCTAATTTACCATAATTCTTAACTACCTTTCATCATGATTGTTCCGTTATAATTAGTCTGTTTTTAATTTATTTTTCCCTATAGTTTGTTCACAGCTCTTTGTGACTGCTTCTAGAAGGTCCCTAGTCTTTTAATCACCCTCTTACTCATAGGAAGAATTGGCTATCTCCCTTCTTCAGCTGTTTTTTCATTATTATTCTAATATTCAAAATGTTGGGTCCACCTTCCCTGACTACTAATTAGGAGATTTAAAATTACCTAAGCATTGAAACAACTGGATTGGATTAGCATGGCAGAAATAAAAATGGAAAAGAAAGACTAGATATGAGAGATAGTACAAAGATAAAATCTCAGAACTTTGTAGAATAGTAGCTCATTGTTGGGAGAAGGGGGAAGGGAGGCCTGAGATAATAAGTTTGTTTCTGGACTTTTTCAGTTTGGAATAGTAATGGAATGTCCAAGTGGAAATCTCTAGTAGGTAGTTGGAGACACAAGACTAAACCCACAGTTTTCACTGAGTTTCTTCTGTGCTGCCTGTTTATTCCATGCTTTACTCCCTGTTCTCTGCCTTATTCCACATCCCTGCAATCTTTCCATCTCATTTGGGATACTGGTTCAATTTGGCCTCATCTGAAGGTATTGACTCTTTGCTAAATCCTTCTGCTCTGCAGAGAACTTAGAGTGGTAAGGAAAGGGTACCAGCATGGCAGCAGATTAGGAAGAGTCAGAGCAGAGATGGGACACTGGCTTCTTTATCATATGGCTTCCTTCCCGGGTCCTTTTAGAAATTTCTTTTTTTCCTCACTTTCTTTAAACCACCCTGACCCCTCTGGCAGTATTCTGTTCTTCCATTCCCCTTTCTGATGACTCCTCTTAATAGTTTCCTTTCCCTTTACAAAACAGGACTGCTTTCAAAAGGTAGCTTTCCCAGCGCACATACACACACACACACACACACAAATAATATATATTATTATTTATTATAGAATAATACTATAATATATACTGGGAAATAATAATATGTGTGTATACATACATACATACATATACATATTGCTTTTTGGAGGGCAGGGCAATTGGGGTTAAGTGACTTGCCCAAGGTCACATGGCTAGTAACTGTTAAGTGTCTGAGGTTGGATTTGAACTCAGCCTCCTGACTCCAGGGCTGGTGCTCTGTTCACTGCATCCATCACCTAACCGCCTCTCCCAGCGTATATTTTGAGGCTCCTTGGAGCAACTAACTTCTAATTCTTCTACTATAAAAGCAAAATCTGCTGGAACTCAGACTTGCCCTTAAGGACTGCAGATAAGTATCATATGTAAATATGTTTTGTTTTTAATATTATGTGCTTAATGATTTATGTATTTTGAGAGGAAGCACTTAAAAAATAAAATCATATGTATATAACGATACCTTTCTTGTATGGTGGTGGTCACTTTATTTAAGATTCTAAGTACCATAAACGTTTGTTTTAACAGAAATAGACTGCCACTTGGGAGTTGTATTTTTCAGTTTAATCATGAGCCATGAGATAATTTTGGACCAGTATTTCAAATGCTCTGTCTTATCTGTGGTTTTGTTAATTATTTATTTTTCTAAGTGCTTTGAAATAAGATTAAATGGGTTTTAAGATATGGCTCTCAAGAGCAAATAAAAATTTTAAAGGAATCTCTGCTTTTTTTATGTTGATTGTACATGAGCATGTCTTGCCTGTGTGCCATATCTTATCTCTTGTCCCACTTACTATAGTCTGGTAAAAAATATTTGTGTGATCTTTTACATTTGTTTTATTTATAATTAAAAGTTATAAGTTATTTTGAAATGAGTGTGGTATATGTAATATAATTAAACAAGGAACAGAATGTGCCCAAGTACTTTGGCAATTGGCATTCTGTATTACAGTAAAATAGAATGTTAATACAATTCTTTTTCAGTTGGTAAGTGAGAAAGGTACTGAATATAGCTAGTATCTTTACATAGAAGGAAGAGAAGTGAAACCTGACAATTAGTGTTTACCTTTAGAACAATTGGCACGAAAGACTCTTAAAAGAGTTTCCTGGCTTCTTTCAAAATCTTATAGGTCCAGATTTAAAGCATGAAGAAACAGCTCCCCTAAGATTCTTAAGTACATCTGAATTTATTGAGCAGAGATTGTGCTACTCTCACTAAACCATAGACTTAGCAGAATTTCTAGACAGCCTGTCTTATCCTGCAAAGGACTGTCCTATCCTGTCTTATAGGATCATAGTTTTAAAGGTCAAAGAAACTTTAGAGGTTGTATTTTATAGATGAGAAACTGAAGTCCAAAGAGGTTCAATAGCCTGTCCAAGGTCACACAGGGAATAAGTGACAGAGCTGGGATTTTGAACTCGGGATCTCTGATCTAGCCCTTATTCGACTGTACTTTGCTGGTTCCCAACTTAAGTCTCTTCAGATTTTTATCTTCTTTATTATTTTTCCACTGTTAATTCCTTTTTTAAATTTAAAAAACTACAATATTCTTATATTTATTTAAAATTCGTTCTTCCATATAGATTTTCTTACTTTACCTCAGGTAGTAGAAGGGGCAGCTTAGTGACCTGGAGTCAGGAAGACCTGAGTTCAAACTTTACCTCTAATACTTACCAGCTGTGTGACCCTGGGCAAGTCACTTAACTTTGGTTTGCCTCAGTTTCCTCATCAGTAAAATGAGGATAATCAAATGAGAGAAGAATTGTAAAGCATTTTTAAATTATTCCACACATAAGCACAAGCTTGCTGCCAAGAGTCTGCAGTTTGACCACTTTGTACAAACAGGTAGGTGAGAGCTATTTCACAATCAACATCCTCAAATCAGCAAATCACCAAGCAGATGTTAATAGAGCACAACAGAGTGTGTCCTGGAGTGGGGTTGCCAGAGAGCATGAAGTTGCTAATCACAAATTAGTTGACCTCCTTGTCCCTGTTAATGGTGCTTTGTCATTATATTTAGCACACTTGCTCTTTTGTTAATGGTACTGTTTGTCAAAAACAGAGAATTTTAGAGAATCTTTAGAGTTGAATAGCATATACATAATGAGGAAGCATGGCACAGCAACCGAAAAAAACAGGGCACTGAGAGTCAACAGACCTGGACTTGAATCCTGTTTTCTAGTTATATAACCTTGGATAAGTCTGGACTTTCATTTTCTCTGTAACAGGAAGTGTTAAGATTCATTCTCTAAATTCCTTTCTGCATAGATTCATGATTGTATTTCTACTTCGATAGTCTAATCACCAATCAGTGCTTAACATTCCATCTTTGACTAGTAAAATAAACTTTAAAAGATGAATATTTTTTTAAAAAAAGATGAATATTTAATAAGATAACCAAAATTACTTGATAATTCTTCTATGTAAGTGAAAAATATAAAATAATAATAAACTATTCTTTATTCTTTGAGTAGCAGTCTGGCAGATTAATAGAAAGTTGGCCTTGGAACCAGGCAGACCTGGATTCAAGTCCCACTTCTGACACCTACTGGCTGTGTGACCCTGGACAACTCAACCTCTCAGTGCTTTAAGCAATTCAGACTAAACTGCACAGAAGGGACAAATCTCTGGAGGAAGGAGTGTCGTTATCTGGAAGTTCCCTATTCCTACTTATTATTCAATAAACTCATTCTTCAGAGAAAGTTCTGATTTTAATTAATTTTTTTAAGACTAACTTAGGGGGAATCATTTATAACTTCCAAGAAAACCTTTCTTGTCAGTTTGGGATACTTGCTACAGTTCTCCAATTCTGTATTCAAAGTAGAGATTATTTAATTCTCTGTCCTTTGACCAATTAACAAAGAGAATTTAATAAGACCTTTATATAATGCTTTAAGATTTATTTATGAAGACTCAACAACACTGCAGAGTATACAGTGCATTATAATCTGTCTTATATATCAGATATCCAACCTGCAGGGGCCAGATGCAGCCTACCACACTCCTGTGTGGCCTGAACCAGATTAAAATGTAATTGGGAAATGTTTGACAAAATAAATAAAAATGCAGTAAAACATAAAATATATTTTAAAAGAAAGTCACTATGTGACCCTCAGGGATCCTTATGTATGGGTTAGTGGTTCCCATTTCTATTTGAGTTTCTACATGAAAACCTTTCTTATACTTTAAAAGAGATATATGTTTCCTCTTAAATCTTTTATTTTGCAGACCAAACATTTTCAGTTCCTTCAACTGATCCTTGTATGACATAAAATTGAATTATCTCGACATTGATGACTATATACATGAAGACAATAAGCAACAGATTCTATTTAGTTTTGTATTAGATAAGTACCACTTAGAACATTTAGGTCAGACCTCCTTATAAGCAGTTTTAATAAAACTGAAGCCTTACACAGAAGCTCTCTAAACTATCAGAGATTCCCTTCTCCTCTCGCTGCAAGCTGGAGATTTCATTATCAACCTCTATTTCCTCCTTTCCCCAGAAACTTCATTGTCAATATCTCCCCACCTCCAATTACCATAAAGTTAAGAGGGAATGAACAGCAGCTCTGCCTTATGACACTATTGAGCCTCTCTAATCTTGGTAAACAGAATCTGACTAGTAAACTTAGCACAAGGGTTCTCTAATATAGACTCAGAGTGCTTTTGAGGAAACCAACCTAATCTTACATACAGGATTGTATTCAGGGTATGAAATGTTATTACAAAAAAGAAGGCTAATCTGGCATCCCAGTATTATATAGTTCTTTGAGTCTCATTCTGATATTTAAAATGTGATTTTCAGTATCTTCTGTGCCTGGAATTCTGCTAAAATCCAGACATTATAGTAGGCTTAAAGAAAATTGTGGCCTGGTATCATATTGGTAGTAATGTCGTATTTCTGATAATGATTAATTTGTAGCTTTTGAAGTATCCCTTCCTCAAACACTGAAGCAAAATTCTTGAAATTGTCAGGGATACAACTTTTCTAATCACATGAGTAAATAATGTACAAGTGAGATAAAAAAACAAACAACAGGTCTATATAGATGCTATTATCTTTGTGATGAAGAAATCAGAAGTTTTTTGATTAAATTAAATACAAATTGTTTAAGCCTTCTCCCCTAAGAGGTTGGCATTGAAGGTACAAAGAAAAAAAATAGTTCTTGTCTTCAAGTAGTTCACATTCTGCTGTGAAGTACCAAGGAGGGGTAGAGATACAACCTATATGCAAGCAAACAAATACAAAATACTTGTGTAGGATAGGGCCCCTGCTATGAGTGTTGAAGACAGCAAGGAATTCTGAGATGACAAGATGAAAGGGCAGCAGTGTATTCCAGGCTCAGAGGCTGGCAAGAGACGGACTATTGTGTATGGTAAATCGCAAGTGGCTGTTTTGGCTTGAAGCATGAAATGTGTAAGGGGGAAATAATGTGAAGTAAGACTACAAAGATAGTTTCTTCTAGATTGTAAAAGTACAAGTGCCCAAGAAAGGAGTGACAGAGTCAGACCTATACTTTAGGAGGATTATTTCAGCAACTTTATGGGGAAGGGTTGGAGATAGTAGCAAAGGGAAAGCAAGGAAACCATTTGCCATTTTGGCAATAGGCCAGGCAAGAAGTGATGAAGACCTGAACTAGGGTTGTGGCTGTGGGAGAGAAGCAATAGAATGCAAATGGTATTATGAAGGTTCATTCAGCAAAACTGGATGTGTCATGTCAAGGATAGCAAAGAACAGAGTGAATCCAAGGTTGGGAATATTTTTTTAATGGTATTAATGATTCTTCTGGAGATTGAAAAAGCTACTTTCTTTGACTAGTTCTTTTTAAAAAAAGAAGTTAGTTTTAGTAAGATCCATGGAAGCAAATAAAGAAAATACTTTTGCAGTGCTATTGGAGCACACAGGGTAGGGTAGATTGCTATGCTATTGATTTAAAAATAGATTCTATTCAGCTGTCACACTTCCCTAGACATCATGAACTATACATACCTTATTTTTTTTTTTAAAAGGCAGATGACCAAAGAGCAAGCTGACCTCAAGAACATTTTTAAGACATTAAGTTCTGAGTTCAGAATCTGGAGATGGCAAAGAAGCCAAGAGAAATGAGGGGTATATGTTTAGCCCAGAATGGTGGTAAAACAGTGTTATGGGACTTGTTGCAATCATCATAATGCCATCTACAAATGGGAGGATCTAGAAGACCTAACAATCCATAGGGAATCCCTTTGTGATCTTGACCCTACCCTGCATTTTCTCCATCATAGATAGCACCAAATACCTTTGACAAGTGTATATCTCCTTGTTTTATGCCTCTCCTGTCATTAAACAGAATTTTTTCTGGTATACTTAGAAATCTTCAATGATTGTAATGTGTAAATAAGAGACAGTTCTTAAGAGAGCACGAGGTGGCATTTTGTCCTGTGAAATAAAATATTAAAAAAAAAAATCAACCGGGGCAGCTAGGTGGTGCAGTGAATAGAGCACCAGCCCTGGAGTCAGGAGGACCTGAATTCAAATCCAGCCTCAGACACTTAACACTTACTAGCTGCGTGACCTTTGACGAGTCACTTATCCCTAATTGCCTTGTCTTCCCCCCTTCCAAAAAGCAAAAAAACCAAACAAACCAGCAAATAAATAGTGGCATCGTATAGTCTCTATGTCGTTTAGTTAATTGTGAAATTATAAATTAATTAATGAATGTGACTTTTGAAAGCCTGCTTGTTCCTTACCAGTGCATGCATAGATGACTTTTATAAAGATTTGTATTATTTGGGAGAACAGGCATATAGGTTGGTAATTATTAATGTTCTTTCAGTTTCCCACCCTCCTGTCTTTTTGGGGGGTTTAATAAAGTCTGAGAATTTTCCCCCATGCTTTTGGTAACTTTCCTTCCTTTCAGATATCTGGCATATTGATCCCTAGGTACAAAATACCTATTTGCATTCAGCACTAGAAACAAATTTAAGTGACCATTGATTGAAGAAAGACTTAAATTATAGAATAAAAATGTAACGAGATAATATTGAGCCATAAGAAAGAGTATCTAGGATCCCTTTGAGCTCTAAATATATGGTTCTGAATACAAAAGAATATGTGCAGTCATATAAAATGACAGTGCAGAAAGGGTAACCAAAAGAATAGGGGATATTGACAATAACTATGTAATTAAAGGCAATGCCATGATGATAGCTACAGGTTTGCTTTATCTATAAAATAGTCAGAAAAAATGTGAAAACAAAGATCTTATAACTGCCACTGTGAGAAAGATTAAAGGAGTCAAATAACTAATTAATATATACCATTCTTTGTAGTTCTTTAAAATCTAGAATTCCTACACATGTGAGATTCCTGAGCCACTTGAATATTTATTTTGTTGTTCTTTTCTTTTGTTTCCTTTTTAATATTTGAATATTTGTAGTTGTCAAGGAAAGTTTCAATATAATTTGTTATTTTTAAAAAGAGGGAATTAATTTCCAATGCTATTGTTGTCAGTGCTCATTCAGCCCCATATATAGGATTGTACTTTTAAGAGTAACTCTCCCAGGAAAAAATTATTAACATTTCTTCTATCACTTTCTTAATTCTAGTCAATCAACAGGATAATAAATTGAGCCTTCATTTGTGGCATTTGCTTATTTCAGAGATTAGATGCTCTCACTGAATATTCAACAGTTGGTTTTCATGAGGTGGTACAAGCTAGTTCCATGTACCATTGGGCCATATCCCCATACAGTTTGGAGGTGAAGGAGCAGCAAATTAGGAACTGAAGATTAGGGTTCTCTCCTGACTTTCTACTTACTAACCATTCAAGTCACTTCATTTCTCTGAACCTCTACTTCTTTTTCAAAATGGAGATTATAATACCTGTTCAACTTTCTTAACATACAAATTAGGAAAAGCAAGTAAAATAATGAACGCTCTGCAAATGTGAGTTATTGCTTTCATATACAGCTGCAGCAACATCTCAATACTAATGTTTATAATGCTGTCGCTGAGTCAAGGGAAGGTTGCATTATATTCACTATGACTGTTTAGGAATTTTCTAGAAGGTCATATTCATGTTGTTGTCAAGGTCTGGCAATTTCACCTTTGCCACGTCTCTCAGGTGGGTCTGCCTCTCTCGAGTCTCTCCCTACTCCGATCCATCCTCCATTCAGCCACTAGTGTGATTTTTCTTAAAGCATAGTTCCAGCTATGCTGCTCCCTTATGGGATAAGCTCTAGTGGCTCCCTCTCATCTTCAGGATCAAATACAAAGTTCTGTTTGTTGTTCAAAGCCCTTCATTATCTTCCTTGCTATTCCATGAACAAGATACAAACCCTCTCAACTCTGGGTATTTTTTCTGGCTGTCCCAGCCTGGAATGCTTTTTTTATTTTGCCCCTGACTAACTGACCTTCCTGATTTCCTTTAAGTCCCAACTGAAATTCCACCTTCTATAGGAATCCTTTTCTAACCTCTTCTAATTCTTTCTAATGCCTTCCCGCTGTAAATTATTCCTATTTGTCCTTTATATAGATGACTTTGTATATATTTGTTTTCATGTTGTTTCCTCCTCCCCTCCCATTAGATTGTAAACTCCTTGAGGGTAGGAACTATCTTTTACCTCTTTTAAATATCCCTAGTGCTTAGCACAGTGCCTGGAATACAGTAGGTGCTTAATGTTCATTGATTATTGAACAAGCATTTATTAAGTACCTACTACATGCCAGGTAAACTCTGAAGATACAAAGAAAGGCAAAAATAGCCCCTGCCCTAAAGGAGCTCACAAAAACTAGTGGGGGAGACAATATGCAAGTAACTATGTGCAAAGTAGATGTTTGCGTTCTAAATCCAAGATAATCTCAGAGGAAAGGCACTAACCATAAGGGCCACTAGGAAAGGTTTCTTGCAAAAGATTTCCACCAGAAAAAAAAAATCCCTCCTTTTTAGGGTTAATTCCCAACACTGGTTAATGGCAGCTGTCCAAAATGACTCATCTCTGAGGGTCTAGTTATTTAATACTTTATTATAATTAGGATTTGGAAACCAGATTAAAGAAATACTTGACTCTGGGAGCGAGTACAAAGTAAGATATATAGCTGTGGAAATGATTTTTAGAAATACCCTTTTATCATCACTTGCTATCTCAAGTTGAAAAGTGAAAGGTGGAAAATAGGTGTACGGTATAGGAAAGGCAACTTTGATTTCAGTCCCCAAAACCAACTTTGAGTGTTCTTCAGCAAAAGGATGTTGATGTTTCATATGCCGTATGAGTTTTGTATTGCTGTGAGAATAATAAGGGTTTCAAAGTACGTGCATGTATAGAAAGAAAATTTCAGATCATTTGTAAATATGTCTAGGCCCATACCTGTGGATGACTACATTAAGGAAAATGAACTGCTTTGAGACATTCTCACTTAACAAATCTAATTTTCTAGACAAATAAATAATATGCGGTGTGAGTAGAGCACCAGCCCTGGAGTCAGGAGGACCTGAGTTCAAATCCGGCCTCAGACACTTAAAACAAAAACTAGCCGTGTGACCTTGGGCAAGTCACTTAATCCCAATTGCCCTCCAAAAAATAATAATAATATGCAGTGCAAGTCAGTACAAAATGTGATTAATGATCAGTGATAGATACTTTTTCTATACTAAAGCTCTGTTTTAAAGCTGCCAGAGTGTACAAAAAAGCAAATTACTAAGTACAAACTTTATACCCTCTCTCTTTTATAGTTTATGATATAAAGTAGTTACGATGTGATTTTTTTTTTTTTGTTACAGCTAATGTGCCTTTTTGAATGTAATGTGCCTTTTTGAATGTAACTACTCTCGGTGTGTAGGCCTCAGATCTTACCTTGTCACTTCTTAAATTACTCATAAGCCAATTAAAGGAATAGTAGAAAAACATCTTAGAGCTAAAAGCGGTTTTTTATTCCTACATTGCTTTCAGTGTAATGAGCCATAGTTTGCTGAACAAGGAATTGATTTTTTCAGTGAGTAGAGGGAAATTGATCGAACTAGTCATTTATGGATCCAATTTACTTGACTGTATCTGTATCTGAGTAATTATTTCCAGCATGGTTGAGAGCTTAAGATAATGATTATCAGCTAAATATTATTGAAGGAAGACATAGTACAGTAGTTTAAGTCTTCTAGTTGACTTAGGAAATGACAATTTGAAGACAGTATCTAATAAGGATACTTTGTTAATGTTAGGCTTTGAGAAAATGTCTCAGGTAATAGAATTTGGAAACATATCCTAGCGAAAAGGTAACTTGATGGTTTGTGAAATTTTAGAATTTATTGTCAAGACAATTTCAAAGTATTCTGAAAAGTCAAATATTGCATTTAAAATGCATGCAACAAACCAGGTTTGTTTTCAAAAAGAAATGTGAGTAGATGTCTTCCCCCTCTCCTTTGCAGAGGTGAATGAATATGAATATGAAACCAATGAATATAAAACAGGGCATATAAAAATCTATATTTTTTTGATAATGGTGATTGCCTTTGCTGAGTTTTTTTTCTTCCCTTTTAAAAAGTTTTTGATATAAAGGTTGGCTTCCAGAGTAGGGAAAAGGGAAGGGGAAAACACAAAGAAATGTAGGCAGTATAAAAGAAAGAAAAAGGTATCAATAAAAATATTTTTAAAATAAAAGAAGGTAAAGAAGTGCATTAAAGAGGACAGAAGAAAAGTAATGAGAAAAGAGGCAGGCTTTAAAAATTGCATGTTGAATTATGCCTAAAAGACAAAGCAAGCTGTACATAATTTAGATTCTTGGTTTCATATACAGTCTTCTTTTCTATTCTACTTTATATATGGAAATACTTATTTCATGTTAAACTCAGAATAAAAAGTAATTTTAAATGTGTAGAATCCAGTGTATAAGTTCAACATCCCACAGTGGTCAAGCCAAAGAAATCTATACCTACTTTATATAATATACTTGAAATATTTTCAAACTAGAAATATGATGGGCTTCTGGGACTTAAATAGCCCCTGGAATTCACTTCCCATTCAACTTTTGGACTATTTTCATAAACAACCAAGAAGCCATACTGAATGATGGCACGGGAGTTTCCCATAATAATAACTGGAGAAGCCAGTCTCAGTTTGTCAAGTTTATGTTAACTCCATTAGTTAAATTTTCTGTCCTTTTTATCAACAACCACCAGGATTGATTGAGTACTCAATCTATATATATTTCCACAACAGAATGGCGAGGAAAATTTTAACCCTAGATTTCTTCTTTTTCTTTTCATGGATAAAGTAAATATATTCTTGTAATAATACCTTTATGAAAGCACATGCTATTAGCATAATTTCATTGAGTTAATTACATTATTTTATGAGTAATTACATCTGGTTTTCTGGTCATCTCATCAGCTTATCTGATAGTGGTGATGCAGTAGAATACAATTGGACACTTGCACAGAACACTTTCCCTCCATTTTTTTACTCTTGAGAGGTGATAGAATTGCGAGGTAGATGCTCATTTGTACATTTGCCAATCTCTGCTCCATAACCCCATAGCATTAGAAATATAAGACTATTGGAAATACAGAACTGATTCTAGCATTTGCAAAAAGAAATACCTGGCTTATAATCATTGCCTACCTCTCATCTTGTATGTTGTTTGTTTTCTAAAAACTGATGAATCAAAAGCTCCGTTTTGTAATTCGGAATGTGATGTTTTGTTGGATTGCCATAAGTTTGATAGTTGGAAATAGTTTGTTTTTTTTTTCAATAAAAAATTCTCCTAACATGGTATTATTTTATTGCCTTTGTTGTTGAATGATATATTGAAATTTTTTAAATGATGTTTAGGAAGAAACTGTGAGATTCCTGGAAGACCTACACATTTACCATGAGAATTTCTTCTTAGTTCTAAAGTGTTTTCATGCATTCACGTCTTCTCTTCCCAAGTATCCCTTGGGCCGACAGGTAACTAATACTTTCTATCTGCAAATCTGTGAAGCAGGAATGCTGGTAGTTAAATGCTTTGATTTCCTGAGCATTCTAAGAGTCAGAATTTGGGGTACTGGTACGTCCTGTTTTAAAAAATGTTTTGCAAATTTGAATCAGCTACAGCTATACACAGTAGTACTGGTAACAGAAAAAGTGTTTTTCTCTCCAAATATTTACAACTATAAACATATGTATAAGCATATACAGCTTCTCTAAGACATAACTGAAATATATAAATGTAATTTTCTAAATCACCTAAATCATATAGTGTGCCTGCTTTTGCATAGGAACTTATTGTGAGATTAAAAAAAAATTAAGCCATGGATAAAATGTTTATTGAACTGAACTAAATTGAGATTTAGTACTAGAAATTAATTTACTGAGTGAACTTAGTAAACCACTTAGTTTCTTTGGACCTTAGTTTCCTCATCTTCATAATGAAAAAGTTGCCCTCTCGGTCTAACAAACTATGATTCTGTAAAAGGAACAAACATTATGTGAGATTTATACTTCTGCTTCACATAAGACTTTTGACCTATAACTTCCTTCTGTGATTAAATACTCATAACAGGCAAATCATCAGGGATACAAAGATAAAACTAGAATGTTCTTTGCCCTCAAGGAGTTTACATTCTGCTTAGGGAGAGACATTCTGTATTACTGTATACAAATTAATATAAAGTAATATCAAGGGAAAACACTAACAACTAAGGAATCAGCAACGGTCTCATAAGATATGGTACCAAAGCCCTGTTTTAAGGGATGATGGGAATTCTAAGAGGCAGAGACAAGGAGGGCTGCACTTTAAACATGAGGAATATTGCATGTGTGGGCTATATGTGGAATGCCACATACAGGAAACAGCTAAGAAAGCAGACATATCAAAGAATTTCAAATAGCCACAGAACTTTTGAAGTATAGGTATTTGTAGGAATTTATGAATACAGTAGATTATCATGGAAGAATTTGATCCCTGTGTTTGCATCCGTTCCAGAAATCAATCGTGAAGGAATTTCTATTGTTTTTGAGATAATTGCTATGATCGAGCATGTATTTACACATTTTTAAGTCAATAGCAACATCTAGACTTCTTACACTATTTTTTTCCATTTGTTATTTTCCAATTATTTCTGCACATTGTCCAGTGGTATTAGCCAATGTGTGTATACACTTACTTCATGTTCATTTAAAGGAAGGTCTTATAAAGTACTCAGTTAATGTTACATCTGGCATCAGTTGAAGAAATTAGTCTTTTTAATAATTCTAATTAGGATCTAGAATGTATAGAATTTTGACAAACTAACATAAAACTTTAGCATCTGTTTTCCTCACTAAATGCATTGTTCACTTTCAGATCAGAGAGCTGTATTGTGCATGTTTAGAAAAGAACATTTGGGAATCACAAGAATATGAACCTGTTTTGCAGCTCCTCAGGTATTTTTCCTTCCTTTTTTATTGTTTTAACTATATGAATTGCTATTTAATCTATAGAATTATGATATGTGTCAAGTGCACCTGATTCTTTGAGTACTCTCCCAGAAGGACCACAGTGGCAGTAGGAAGTGAGGCTGTGATAACACTTTAATAAGGCACATACTGTGCAGGGGCAAATGGTACAGAAAGTACAGAAACAAGCAGCACAAAGGAGCAGGGTCCAGAGGCAAATGGTGTGGGGACAGAGAAGGAATGATGTAGGAAGGTAGGCAGCATGGAAGAGGGTATTTTCTTTTCTTTTCTTTTTTTTGTGGAATTTTTTTTTCCCCAAGTACACATAAAAACAGTTTTTAACATGTTTTTAAAAATTTTGAGTTCCAAATTTTCTGCCTTCTTGAGACAGTAAGGAATTTGATATGGATTATACATGTGCAGTCATGGTTCTTTTCTGATAGTCTAAAGAAAGGAAAAGAGAAAGGAGGGTAAAAGGAGAGATACACTGGTTTAGAAAAGTAGAAGAATGGAATGGACTTGCTATTTCTCATAATTGGAGTGTATAAGAAGAAGAGTATAGGGGCACCTAAGTGCCACAGTGAATAGAGCACCAGCCCTGGAATCAAGAGAGACCAGCCTCAGACACTTAATACTTACTACCTGTGTGACCTTGGGCAAGTCACTTAACCCCAATCACCCTGCATTCCCTCCCCCCAGAAAGAAAAAAAAAAAAAGAAGAAGACTATAGAAAATAGAGGAAAAACTGGAAGGAGTAGACATTAGATTAACCTCATTTCTTAGAAATGGACAAAGGAAATTTGAAAACACATAGTGTTCAGTATAGAAATACATCAAACTCAGTAGAGAAATGAACAGAAATAGGGAGAGGGGCTTAAGAAGGAGGCTAATACTGGCAAGGGAATAGTCACAAACAAAACAGACTTCCTAATTCTGAAGAATGGAATAAGAAAAGTAAAAGAAATAGGAGTTAAGGGTATACCAATGGCTAAAGAAATTTTGGTATATGAAAGTAATGGAATATTATTGTGCCTTAAGAAATAACAAAAGACAATTTACAAAAACTTGAGTATTATGAACTGATGCAAAGTAAATTGAGCAGAACCAGGAGAACAAGGAAACCATATTCCCTATGTCCTGACAGAGAAGCAGTGGATACAAGGTTCAGATTCACATACTTGGAAATGGCCACTGTGTGACTTTGTTTTGCTTGCCTATGCTTTTTTCTACAACAACATTTTTTAAACTTCCCAGTTTTTAATTGGGAGTGGAAGTATAGAGGAGATAAACAGTATTGATACCCAAAAAAGAGAGTTGTGATAACATTTTTTTCAAATGCACAGAAGAGAAAGAAGTTCCCAATAGGTACACAAACAAGCAGAGCATTTTTTAAAATTTTATTTATCTTTTAAAAAATATTTATTTCTTTATTTTTAGTTTTCAACATTCAAATTTACAAGATTTTGAGGTTTAAATTTTCACCCCTCTTCCACCTCCCCAAGATGGCATTCAGTTCAATATAGGTTGTACATATAAAATACTATTAAACATGTTTCTGTATTACTCATGTTATAAAGAGGAATTAGAACCAAAGGAAAAAACCATGAGAAAGAAAAAAAAATTATTTAAGGGAAAACAATATGCTTCCATCTGCATTCCGACTCCATAGTTCTTTCTCAGAACGTGGACAGCATTTTCCATCATGAGTTTTTTGGATTGTCTTAGATCATTGCATTGCTGAGAAGAGCTAAATTGACAAAGTTGGTCATCGAGCAGTGTTGCTGTTACTGTGTACAGTGTTTTTCTGGTACTGCTCACTTTACTAAGCATCAGTTCATGCAAGTCTTTCAGATTTTCTGAAGTCTGTGAAGCAGAAAGATTTTAAAGTTAAATGTAGAATTTACACTTTTTTTTAAAAAGCAAGGAAAATATTACTTAGAGATTCATGGTTTCATATAGAATCCTCTTTTTGCATTCTGCTTTCTAGAAGTCCTTTTTTGTTTGTTTGTTTAATTTTAGAATTAAAAAAAATTATGATAAGGCTGATGGCTCATGTCTTTGGGTTTAAGTAACTATCTTTACCAGATGGCATTTTCTCTTCCATCTGCTTAGTGCTTTGAAGCCCTATGCACCTAAGTAAGCTTTGAGTTGAGCCTGGTACTTGGAACTCTCTTGCAATATCTATAGGTTTCTGTTATATTCTGGGGACATCCTCATGTACTTCCACATTCTGAAAACTAGATGTGGGAGAAACAATCAAAGTTAATTTCCAGTTTTGCCTCCCTTTACCCTTAGAGACAGAATACAAACTTGGGGAATTGAATGTCTCAAAACAAATAACTTATTAGCACATCTACCTTCAAATTAAATTTCAAGTAGATGTTACAAGATTAGAAATCTAATCCAAGATAAACATTAAATATTCATTGAAGGGAAAAGACCAAAAATTCAAAGAATGTATTTAAGAGGTATCATATAAATATTAAATTGTTCCTTTAACTCCTTCAGTGCATGTATGATCTCAATATGGATATTCCTTTCATAAGTATAGATCCCAACTTGTCTGTGACTTTTCATCCTTTACTACTCTTTTCCAAGTTTCCCCATAGATACTTCACAAAGATCCACCCAACATGTTGGAGTCCTCCTCTAGGTCTTTTTATATTCCATGGATACTTTTATAGCATTTATACAGTTCATCTGTTACCTCCTTCTGCTACCTTATTGACCTCCATTTTTTTTCTGATCATTCTTATCCCTTAACCACTTTTTGCACAAAGGTCATCATTAGAAATATTTTGCCAGACACTTGACACACTTACTAGACGTGTGACTTTGGGCAAGTCATTTAACCCCAATTGCCCTCCAAAAAAAAAAGCAAAAAAGAAAGAAATATTTTGCACCCTGTCTGTGCACACTTAACATCTCCCTGTTACTTTTGGAGTCTCCTGCACCTTTGATTCTTCAAAGATTGTTTTTGGTTTTTTTTTTTCTCAGATACAAAACCCTGTAGCTTCACTAGGAAAGCATACGGGCTTTTGAAAAACCATGAAACAAAGACATATTACAGTTGCCCTGTAAACATTCTAAGAGTAATATAATACAATTTAAGAGAAAATTTTCCAATCTTTTTTTAATCAGGAAATTAACTACATTTCAAATATACCATAAGTGCAATCTAATAGTTATTTGAGAGAATTCTTGTCCCCATAGCTCAAATACATTCAAATACCAGGGTAAAGATTTTACCTTTTAATTAAGATGGAATATACAGGATGTAATCTGGTTAATTATGTCTGTTGGCAAGCCTCACTGAAAGATGGAAAACTCAAGATATCAACAGCATATGGGAAGGACTAAATAAAATTCTTACTGCCTCTTCCATAAAACTAGTCTAGTACCAGGAAATAATTTCAAAACAAAGAGAATCCAAGAGAAGGAACCCCTGAGTCTTAAAAGTGAACAAAGTTTGCAACCAAGGAATAGCCAATGTGCCCTTCTTTTCTTGAGCCTAATGTCTTCTAATAAAAATTCCCTGGAAAACATTTTGCAGACTTTTGCTATTTGTACGTTTGAGAATGGAGATTGTAATAGCATTTCTGTGTCTTTGAAGAAAATTTTTTCCTCTTTTATAGATCTCTGTAAAGCAAATGTAATATATTTTCTACCTAAAGGTGGCATCCCTCTTAAAATTTACTTTTTTTTTTTTTTTTGGTTACATTCTTTGGATTGTACTTGGAAACAAATATAAAAAAGTAAAAATGAGACCATAATTAAGAGACAAAGAAATTAGATTTAGCAACTTTACAAAATACAGAAAAAAGAAAATTAAGGGCCCATAATAGTCATTTACAAGTAGTTGAAGAGCTTTCATGTGGAAGAGAGATTATATTTATTCTGTTTGGTTTCAGATGGCAGAACCAGGTGGCAATTGTGAAAAGGCAAATTTAGGCTTTGTGTAAGGAAAAACTTCCTAATAGTTGGAGATATCCAAAACTGTAATATGCTTTCTCTGGAGATAACGGCAGCTATTTCAGTGAAGGTCTTCAAGCCGGGACCAGATAACCACTTGTCAGCTATGTCATAGAGGATGGGCTTGTTCAAGAATGAATGTACTTCATGATCTCTGAGGTCCATTCCAACACCAAGATTCTACAAAAAGCCAGTGCACTCTGCATTGTAGCCCCACAGAACACTATTTTAATGCAGTCCCAACAGAGGTTGAACAAATGTTGGATTTAAAACATTCTGCCACTTGTACTGGCACAGAGCTAGGACACATAAATGCAAGACAGGAACCACTACATCTAATGTTTTTAGCCCGTCTGTAACCTTTGAGCTTGCTATACTACCAGCACCTATAAATTGTAGCTGATTAATAGCAAAAGGAGGTCAGACTGTAAGAAAATTATTCAAATTTCTGAGAAAGGCTTTTGACTTAATAAATAGAAGTGGACAAATTTTGTTGAGTTCAGAAAAATGACATTACACATATTATTAATGTTTTACCAGTTTAACTTATTTGGAAGAGATTAGAGATACAGAGGCTTAATAATGGATTGTCTGATTCTGCAGGTGAATTCAAGGTTATATAAATGGCCAGTCATTAATAATAACACTTCCAGGGGCGGCTAGGTGGTGCAGTGAATAGAGCACCAGCCCTGGAGTCAGGAGTACCTGAGTTCAAATCCGGTCTCAGACACTTAACACAAAAAACTAGCTGTGTGACCTTGGGCAAGTCACTTAACCCCAACTGCCCTCCAAAAAATAATAATAATAATAACACTTCCATAGTCTATGAAATATTTCCCAAATAGTAATCTAACTCTTCATGCTTCTTAAGGCAGAAGATAATAGAAGACATCCTAAAGTTAGAGAGTTGGTAGTTTCCAAATCTAGTTTTGTAGCATATCAAGGTTTCTTCAGGTTTTTCCAATTTGAAACAAAATAGCATGGTGATTGTAATTCAGAGATGTTAGGAATCACTGTTCCACAAAATACAGGATGGCAAGGGCTGAAATTAAGGGGCAAATATATCTATCAAAGGACAGCTACATTTCATATTTTTTTGAAAAGACTGGAGGCCATAGAAAATACCATTCTATAGCAAAGGTCACCCTTATCATTCCTTACATCTTCACATAAAAGCTTCCATGGGAATTCTAAGATATTAGGAAAATAGTGGAAAAGTTTGTCTTAAATGAGGTAGGTAGAATAAATTGTTAGAGTGGTTCATTGTTTTGAAGCTAAACCATTACTGCAAAATTCTTGCTGATCGATAACCTTCTAATTATTTCTTTGAACTGGAGTTAATAAAACTACAGTCAGTCAACTACAGAGACTTTCTGACCCTTGTATAGAATTTTGAGAAGGCATCATTTATTGTGAAAACAGCACTAGACTGGGAGTCAAAAGATTTGTGTTCTAGCCTAACTCTTCCACTGGTTTTCTCTATATTTTGGGTAAGTAACACTTCTCTAGGACTTAGTTTCCTAATCTATAAAATGATAGATATCACTATATACCGGTATTAAAAGGGTACTTTATGCTCTATGATTCTGTTACTCCCATTCTTGTCATGATTTCATCTGACTTTCAGAGCAAGTAGTCAAAGATGCTTCTTATGGCTTTAGTTAATAAAATGCAAAACAGTTTATAAAATCTTTAGAGACTATTTGTAATGTCATTAGGGCTAGTACTCTATGAAAATCTCTCAGTTTCTCTCTATGTGTTTATCTCTGTTTTTATCTTTCTTGCATTATTTTACTTTTTCTTTCACAGTGTTCATCCTTCTATTTATCTCTTAATTTCTGTGATTTTTATGATTTTGTGTGTGTAGATAGTCCTTCCTCCAAGCACATTGTATCCATTCTACATTCTTCATGAAATCCTGCGATCAAAAATATGCTTTACCTAGTAGGCATAATCTAGTTGAATCTTCTGGGGAAAAAAAACCGGTCTTACTTCTTAAATGTATCAGAGTAATATTTAACATTGGAAATCGAATAGGATTGTAAGACAGTGACCTTGCCTAAATAGTGTTTAATATTATTAAGAAAAATTACTTTAGGTCTCCAAAAATGCAGCATTTCTAAAACTGCTTAAGAAACTTTGAAGCTTATGGTCTAATGGGAAGAGAACATTAGTTTTTGAATTCTTCAGACCTGAGTTCAAATCACATTTTTCTATTCAGTACTATGTGACCTCAGGCAGATTACTTAAGGTCTTAATATGTCGATTTTCCTCATCCATAAAATGAAGGGGTTGGACTATACAATCTCTAAAGCTCCTTGCAGCTCTGCATTCCATGCTTCTGTTGTGATCAGAAAACTGACACAGTCCATTGATAGGCCCAAACTCAGAGGGTTTTCAGCTGCTTGTACCTGCTGGCAAAATCTTCTAGAATTCAGGGCACCATACCTCAATGACATATCTTTCTTGAGTGAAGAATTCCTCTCCCTTACTTTACTATAATATGAATTTTAGTTATTTTGTTTTAGTTATTGTATTTCTTAAAAATAATTTTGAAAGAAGGATTAAAAAACACTTCAGAACTCATCTAAAAAGAAAAAGAAACAAGTTATCCTTTATGACTCTTTTCATTACATTTCTCTTAAATAAAACTTATTACATTTGAATTAAAGCTATTTTGTTTTAGGGGTTTACTCTTTAAATTCCTTAAGTCACAATATTCTTTCCCTCCCCACCAATTTTTTTTTTAATTTAATTTAATTTTCTTGGTTACATCATTCATTTCCACAAGGTTCTGAGTTACAAATTTTCTCCCCTTTTTGCCCCTACCCCCCAGCCCAGAACATTGATCCCACTGTAAGGCCCCTCCCACAATCTGTTCCCTTTTATGCCCTCCTCCAACACCCCTCTAGCTTTCTAGCAGGGCAGGGAGGGGCTCCC